>OY728133.1:1949844236-1951094236 GCA_963277665.1 Viscum album
TGATATAAAAACATTATGAAAACCATTTTCAATACTAAAATAAAAGAAAAGTAAAACATGGTATTTATTTTTCTTTTAAAAAAAGGTATGGCTTGTAGAGGAAGCTGAAACTCAAATAATGGTCATGATGGCGGAGAAGTCGTTGTCGCCGCATACGTACGACAAAAAAACATTCCTTTTGTCGTTTAGTAAAATGCTTCATATAAAAATGATTCCTTTTGAATAAGCATAAAAGTCAAAGGGGTTTATACACCATATAAAAGAAAGTTGTGTATAAAACAAAATATGCCTCAATGAAAGGAGATTGAGACATATTCCCTTACAAAGATGGTATCCTTGGATTAAGGATAAATCGGTTACATAATTATGTGTGACAAATGAATACACCAAATATAAGTAGATATTAAGTGTAAAACAATCAGAGGCTATTCACACATATTCATAGAACGACATATTCAAGGAGTAAAAGTTTATCCCAAGGAATCAAAATTGGGTTAAGAAGTTCCCTTGCAAAAATTTGACAGCCTAACGGCGTCACTTCAAAATTCAGAAAAAGAGTTGATGAGAGATAAAAAGGGTATCTCATCACTTGGACATAAAATTTACATAAATAAGGATATAGAAGAAAATATCCCAACATAATAGTATGTGAATTAAAGGACATAACAAAATAAGTCTTTTAAAAAGATGAGGGTGAAATGTTCCCTTACAGACTTGGGTATCTTTCGAAACATACACCCCGTAAAAGAAGGACAATACAATATTGATTTAAATACACATAAATGAAAGTATATTACACAATGAGTAAAATAATGGGCAGTACATACACCACTCAAAGGAAATTGTGGCAAATGTAGCATAAATCTCACAGGAATAAAAGTGAGATGAAAACCCCCTTATGAAAACTCGGCAGCCTAACGGCGCCACTTAAAACTTACAAAATGGATTGATGAGAGAAAATAGGGTCTCTCATCATATGAACATAAAAATTACATTAAGAGTAATATAAAATAACATCCCAATAACAATAAATATGAGCTTTAAAAGGAATGACATAAAAGAGTGTACTTAAAAAGAAAGAGAGGAGTAGGACCCCTTACCTCATGTCCGACTTGTCTTGTTCGTTTCATTATATTCCTTTAAATCGGGTAACACTATTTGATTTGAGCTCAAAGGCTTCCTTGGAAAAGATTCTGCCCAAAGTGAGGCTTCAATGATGAAGCGAGGGATTTGGAGATATGAAATGGGCAGGGGTTGGCCGAGCCAAAGGCTTGAGAGGTGTGTGTAAAGTGGTAGAGGTGGGGGCCTTTTATAAGAGGAGAGGAGGGGCACTCTTGGAAAGTTATAAAATATTACTTTATTATAAAATGATTTTCCGATTTTAAAGGTCCAAAAATTATATATTTCGAGGATAAGGTTATAATAGTTCGAAATACACACATCCAATAGGTTTTTGACAAGTTTAGGTCTTAGATTTTACATTATCTTTTCATTTTATTTAAATCGTTAAATAATGAGGTCATCGCTGCATCATCATGATGTCATAAATAATTTAATTTATTTAATGTCTAAAAATGATAAAAAAATACTATGATGTAGGAAATCTTTTTAGCTTTCCAATTACTATTTATAGTCAAAACTCTGACTTGTATAACCCCATGTAAAAATTGTTTTAGTAAAACATCTCATGTTTGTGTCATTTTTACTTTAACATTAAATAAAAAGTTATTTATATCATTTCCCAACCAAAGTGGCTCTATGGGGTCCCCAAGTTGACCCATGGATTGTTTTGGTCGGCCATGAATCATCCAATGAGGGTAGGACATGTGTCTAGGTCATTTCATATTATTAAAACATTATTTTTACCTTAAACTACACTAATTACCTCTAATCAAAATTAAGAACTTAATAAGTTACTATTCACCAAAAAATTATTTTAATCCCATTGAACCACATTTTACTTCTTAATGACAACCATGTATGTCGGAATTTTTAAATTCAAAACACAGAGGTGGAAAAGTTTCATTTAAACAAAAAATCATTTTCTTTAACTACCACTTAGTGGTTTCACTATTCATCAAAAATTGAAGTTTTTCAGAATAATACCAAAACTTCACCCTAAGCTATATTTGATATTACGAATTCAAAAATGATGTCTATTTTAAAAAATTCAAATTATATAAGTTACATTAATTAATTTAATAATTAATTTCTGTTGTCATGACAAATAGCGTGTTTTTATGAAACAATATATATAAAAAGATTGACACTAGTTTAAGTCCAATTTCAAAGTGAAATTAATCCTAATGACCACTATTTGATTAAATGGTAAAAATATATTCTAATTTCACTTTAAAAAAATTCAAAATATAATATAATCATATAAATAAATTATATTAAAACGAGGTTTTGAATTAAAATACAACATTTTTCACTATTCATTAAAAATTGAACTTTTTCAGAAAAATACCAAAAATTTACACAAAGTAAATTTTGTTGTCCCGATTCTAAAGAAGAATTTTATTTTGTCAAATATAACACATAAAATTGTCAAAAAGTGGATGAAAAAGAGGTTCTCCATCAAAAGGCGATTAATCGACCTTTTAAAGAATATTAGAATGTTTACGCATAAAATTGGATTCATTCGCATTTTTAATCCTCTAACATTTATTGTAAAAAGTAAAAATATTTTACAAACATATATAATCATTTTTTAGTTAGTTATATTCATTCCCTCCATCACAACAACTAGGCATTAACTACCATTTAAAATAATATTATTTTATTATTACAGTGCAACGTAAGATTCCCAAGAAACTCGTTGTTGCGTGTTGGGTATGCCATCGAGCATAGCGTCCCCTTTAAAGTAATATTAATATTTAATTCAAAAATATGGATAAATATAAAATGTCATATTCTTCATTTACCTGGGGTGTTACAGAATCATTCTTTTACTCCATCGTATTGGTGGGTTTTTCTAGTGGGAATTAACTTGTTAGTTTCTCTTCTTTCCCACACACAATTCATTTCCTTTTCCACTTCAAGAAATTTTCAGCATGCCTCTCCTTAGTCATTTGAAAAAAATTATATTTTGTACTTTCATGGAACTGTGAGATTTATCGACCACTCCCCCGTAAGTAATCTTCACTCTCTGAATTCTATATTCAAACATATATTGCCCTTGAGATTCACTAATCTAAATTTTATGTTTTAGGGCACATAAAACAATTCCCAAATAGTTTTCCAGGTATAAAATAACCAAATATTTTTTTATATTCATATTTATCCCAATAAATAAGTGTTCAACCTTTATTTCAGGGTTAATGACAAAGCTAAAGGCATATCATGAAAGTATTGTGATGTATAACTAATATACCATGATGGATTCATCATCCTTTTACTTTAGAATAAGGAAATAAATCACTCTTTTAATATGTAGAGTGAGAGAAAAATATTTATCAAATTTTTTATAATTATTTACACTATATCGACTTGATATACCCCTCAGTATTTTTATTTTTTATCAACATACACCACTAATTAGACTCTCCCTCCACATGATAAATAGATGGCATGAAATTATCTTGCTCAGATCATTGAAGGAAGGAATAAGATCTTTTCAATGAAGTTAATTCATTGTTTCTAAATTAAAGGACCGAAAGATCCACTAAAATTAGAAGGCCTTTTTTGAATAAAGACCTCAATTTAAAATTTATATTTCTTAGGGGAATGTGGATTTTACCACGATTCATTTTCTTGTTCAAAACATGAGTTAATTTAGAAAAAAAATTCAATAAGTTATTTAATCCTACTTAAATTGGGTTAGGCATCTCATTTTTGAAGTCATCATATTTCCCATCACATTGTTTATTGAATCTGTTTACCCTATTTCTATCCATTGACTAAAATAAAGGGAAAATTAGTGATGAAAATTTTCAAAATATTACACACATAAAAGGAAAACTTATGAAATTTTATGTGATAAATAATTAATGACATACATTCCTTAACCCATTAGTATATTTGTTTTCATTTAAGTTATCAATGGTCTATTTCTAAGAATAATGTTTTATGTGTATTTTTGTAACCTTTAAAATGGTTCGTAAAGAACTTGTGAATTTTCCAAATAATATCCCACAAGAGTTCCAAACTAGGTGCACAAAAATTCATATTTTTGTGCACTATGTGATGATCCAGTTAGTACCAAATGAACCCTTTTTGGGCATATTAACCCTATGTACATTTCAGAGCCACATCCACTTGTAGTATGTAGACATGGATTTTGTTTCTTGGAAACTACTTACTCTATAATTTACAAAAATTTAGATTTTTCCCTATGTTTATAATTATCCCCAAGGATTTCACTATGTTTTTATAATCATAATCCCAAAAAATAACTAGACCTTGTCTATAATACTAACTATGAAAACCCATATCTTTTATATAACTTAATTCATTATTTATTACATAAAGATTCAAATAATAAAAACCTATAAGATCAAGATTCATGGTGTCTTTGTGAAATTAGATACATTAATAATTATATTAAAACATGGATAAAAATAAATTATATAAATCTTGATAACATTCAATTAAAATCCATTGATCATGTAATACTACAAGGGATAAATTGTGGATGCTCATAATAAAGGGGAGAAATATAAATCCTAGTACGCTAATAATCAATGAATAACATGATGAAAGTAATACATTTGATTCATGAGTAATATCAAGGTGATATAAAAGAGTGATAATCATAAACATGAACATAAAAGTATTATATAATATGATAACATCAACGAATTATAGGAATCTAGAAACAATATAAAACATAACAACATAAGCATAAGTCAAGGATAACTGTCAAGAAATCATAACAAATTGTGATTATGATAAGATCTCATACACCATACTTGGTATCTCATGAGATAAAAACATTACCCAATTCATTGTAAGGCTATATAATTCTATTCACACCCATAATGTTCATATTATGTACATTCATTTGGGTGAAACATAGATCATACAATACAAAAATTTATTTTATCACTTTAAATCTTATGATTAAGGAGCATGAGTTACATAAATTAAATTCCCTAATAAATTAAGGATAGTTACATCTAGTTGAATAAACTTGAGTGGAAATGGGGATGGGAATATATAATATAAATGTTTGGTATAGAAAACCATGGTATAATTTTAGTAACATAAAAAGTGTACGTAAAGGTTGATAGAAGGGTTTAAT
This sequence comes from Viscum album, assembly GCA_963277665.1. NCBI lineage: Eukaryota > Viridiplantae > Streptophyta > Magnoliopsida > Santalales > Viscaceae > Viscum > Viscum album. Next base: position 1,949,849,482 of record OY728133.1, read on the forward strand.
GAGTGTGAAAGGTGTTGTCTAATTAATTTTTAATAATAATTATATTAAATGTATGTGTAAAAAAATATGAAAATTTGAAAAATTGGAAATCAAAAGGCATAATACAAATAATGTATTTAAATAAAGCTAAGAATGAAGAGAATCTATTTCCTTGAGAGGGAAATTCAAAAAGATTGGTAGGATCTTATTAAGAGCATTGGAAAACCTCTATAGGGATTTATATAGGTATAGGGAGAGTCGATTCTTGTTAAATGGCTTTTTTAGTGAAGATGGGTGGGAGTTTGGGTGGGTGTTTATAGGAAAAGAGAGAGGAATTTTTTAATAATTTCTTAACATAGGTTTTAGACTCTATAAAATAAAAAAAATCAAAACTACAAACCATCCAATGGTTTTTACCAATGGGTTTTACCAAAGAGTTATTTTTTATAAATATTTTATAAGTCTAAGAACACTAAATATTAAAATAATACCATTGGTGATGTGGAAATGAGTCATTTTTATAAATAATTTATTTTTAAACCTTAAAATATAATATTAGTTTTGGAGGACTCATTAAAGGTATATAAAATTATTAAAATAACCTAAAAACACATTATTATAAAGGATAAATATATATTTGTTAATTTATTCCCTTTATAGTATTTATGGCATCACTTTTGTGCTATTTTAACATTGTAATAGATATCATATATTTATATTGTATTTAAATTTTAGCCAAAAAGTTTCCTGTCTTAAAAAAATATGAAAAATTCACAATTTGATACTTTAGATGTGATGATTTCAAAAATAATATTTGTTATAAAAATATAATATAAAAAGAATAATTTACATGTTTAAATAAAAATATTTATTTAACAGAAAACACTTGTCCTTACGATACTAACATCTTATTGAACTTTATAAAAATTACATTAGCCTTCATTAAATTAAATTATCATTTATATAAAAATAAATATTATCTAGTAAGAATATTTCATGAAAATAATATTTATTAATAATATTATTGAATTTATGAAAAACAGTGTTTTAATTGAAACTATATATTTCCCAAAAAAATGATTTCTTCTTATCAAAATATAATTTTTATCAAAATTATTATTTAAACTTTTATAAAGTAATAATAAAAATGGATAAATATAATTATTATTTAATTAAAAATAAAATATACCGATTCATATTACTAGTGTTCAGATACATAAATTCTTATTACACAAGTGTATGCCTTGAGGGTAAGGTGTACAATGGTGGTGGTTTAATGAATGTGGATTGGGATGTGATCTTGATAAGATTAAACTTCTCTAATAAGTGGTTTAAATCAAGATTTAGTTATTTAATCTCATATTGGTATTCATTAAGGGAAAATCCCAATGATTCCATCTCCCATAGAATATTCAATAAATTGGATTCATAGGGTATGATCCTACTATTTGAGGTAATCAATTATTCCATCCATGTAAATTAAACATTAACATAACCTTTATTGTATATTTATAATAATGGTCACTATTAAATGGATATATTATCAATTTTTATGATTATTTACTGTCTTTTTATTCTGACTGGAAATGGTCTAAAATAACCAAAGTAGTGTCTGTTTTTTTCTATAAATACATTACTTAATAAGTAATTTATTCATTGAAAAGTTAATTTCATTTATAAATGTTTAGTTTTCATATCCAAGAAAAGAAAAATCACCTCTTGGAGGCATTGGGTGTTCTTGATAATGGGAACTTGGGAGTTGGTGTTGAAAAATGGATTATGTGATCCACTTGTTATTAGGATATCTTACAATGATGCCATCTTGGGATTTTGTGATGTATATAGAGTCATGTTTTCCTTGTTTTAATTTACTCTTGAAAACTATACTAGTAAACTAACTATTTCTAGGTTATTATCCACTGTTATGTTTTTTTTAGTTATTATTATGGTGGAATCATTCCCTCTAGATAATTTTGATGATCGAGAACTAGTCACCAGCCCATGAGTATCAAGAATTCCCTTCAAGCTATGCTAGAACTAATTTGGGCTTCAGTTTAGTGGGTTACCCTACTTTGTTCATGACATGAAGAATCTACCATAACTTAATTTAATTCTTCCAATGTTTGTGACTCTTTCAATTATGGTAAAAACAAAATTCTGGTTTTCAAACTATTGGAAAATTCTCAACACTCGGAGCTTTATAATTTGCACACAAAGAACTTTTTATACCTATAACAACTAGGAGTATAAGATGTAAAAACTATGTCTATTTCTTAGTTGATGATAATACTATATAAACTTGGACGGATTTTATTACACTTAAATGATAAAAAATATTGGTATCTCCAATTATTGTTACTTTTATTCAAATTTAGAAAAACTCACATATAATTATTATTAGAGTGATCCTAGTGGAATGTTTTTATATTCTAATTAAAAAAAGTATAATGAAAAAGACATAAATTATAATTTCTGGGCAATGATAAGCACTGGTACATAAATGAGCTACATTATCTCCCACTAAGTTCTTATTTACTATAACCCTTCTTAGACACATCAAAAATAATAAATATCTTCATAACCTGGGAAAGTAAACATAAAAAAGGATGAGATTAGATGCTCAGTAAGGGTAAATAAGGGATACATGTAAGCATAATCATGAGAAAAATATTATGAGAACAAGATCAAGAAAATAGAATATCATAACCTTCATATCAAAGATAATAATCATGAATTATGGCATAAATCTTGGTAGTTTATAAGACATAAATCACAAGGAAATAAATAACTATGACATGAAAGAATAACATAGGAATAAAACATGGAATTGCAGCATACACATAAATTCCTAACTTAGTGAACATGTATAATTATAAATAAATTCACAAATAAAGTTAAGGATGCGAAATTAGGCCCTCTAAAAGACTTATGGACATAAAACTAGGTCCATAAATAATGTTTTGAACATGTAATAATGTTCACACATAACATTGTGAACATGTAATTAGGTTCACACATAGACTTATGGACATGAAACTAGGTCTATGAATAATATTTTGAAAATTTAATTAGGTTCATGCATAATATTATGAACACATAAAAAGGTTCACTCAAAAAATTTGGAACATGTAATCAGGTTCACACATAAACTTATGGAAATATAACCAGGTCTATGCATAACATTGTAGACATGTAATCAGATTCATGCATAACATTTATACTAATGACTCATCTATATTACCCATTGCATTGAAGGGATATATAGGTCCCACCCATCTCCTAATAACATCATTCATACAAGTGCCAAAAAATAAAACTTTCATCATATCATGACCCATAAAAGATACAGTTTTTATAAACATCAATCATAAACCATTAAATTAAATGGAAATCATTAAAAAATTTTCACATCATAAAATATGAAAAGGGATATGACTCATAATCACTTCATGAAAGCATAACCAGTGAAAAGAAGCGGGTTTCAAAAGTATATAACTAGTGAAAGAGAAACAAGTTTCATAAACATCATGACATTAAAGCACAAACCATTAATAGAAAGAATATAAATGGAACAATTATATTATTTCCTACAAAGGCATGAGTAACATAAAAATATTCCATATTAGATGGAAAATAATTTTAAAATTATATTTTGAAAATATTTTTTTGAGGAAAACATCCTTTCTTTTTTGGAAAATGATTTTTAAAACATGAAATCTTTTGAAAACCATTTTCATAAAAAAATATTAAGGAATATTTGAAATTAAATTGAACAAATTTTCCTATGAAAAATTCTTGAGAACATATAATTATATCTTGAAAAAAATTAAAAAAATTCCTTAAAAATTATAAAATAGTATTGAATACCTTTTAGAAAAAATGTTTTTGAAGGAACATAGATTTTCGACAGAAGGGACTGTAAACTTAGGCTTTCATAAAAACACATTCTTAACTGTATTATATAAAAAAGAGTATAAATATGGTACCAATACATGATTATATAATTAATAACCAAATTATAATAAAATTCATAAATTTTATTGAGATATTAATCATAATATTAAATCAAGGAAGGATAAATATAAACAATATTGAAAAGCGATGAGACTGTTTTAATAAAATCTTTCCACTTGGTAGATTTGAACCATACTCCCCATGTATGAAAATGAAATTAGATTAATCATAAAATATAATTAAAGGAATTATATTCATGATATTAAATTTTAAATTCATTATATACACCTCATATAAAAATATAGGTTTATAACATCGAATCTGTCTCAAAGAAGGTAAATTGAGACAAAACTATCTTATCGATTTGGTAAATTTTAAAACATAAACCCAATGAAATGATTATCATAGAATATATATGTGATTAACCATAAATTTAATAATAATATTAATATAATAAATTTATGAGTATTAAATACACCACATAAAAATAATGGATTGTAAATAAAGCATATATCTCACGAGAATAAAAAGTGAGATGAAATTCCCTTACAATGTGTCTTGAATCTCGTCCTACTCATTCCAAAATCATGTATGATAAATATAAATTTATTATAAATATATCACATAACTATATTATTATATCTAATACCATATATTTTTTTATTTTGACTTTTTATTGCCCTCTTGTTAACAATTCTACGTTAAGGTTATGCTTCGGGTAATATTTTCTTTGGTTTTCACATGTGTATTAATTTGTTATATACTCGGTTATATAATTATATCATGATTTAAAGAATTTAAAATATGATATAAATATCATTTATATTATTTATATGTGAATTATAATAATCTATATAATATATATGTATGATATGGAATACATCGTTCATGGAGACAGTTGGCTGTACGTACACATGAACACTATTTTTGTTTAATTTTCGTATTGAAAGAAAGAAGTTAAATGAAATATATGAATATATATGAATATTATAATTTTATTAGAATTATTATTTAATATATATCATATTATTTCACTAAAACCATCCTTAAAACATTCCATGTAGTGTGTGAATGAATCACATCACTTTGAGCGGGTAGTAGACCACACTTCCTCAAACAAAATTATCGTATTTACACCAAATGGAAAGTATAATGATAAGTGTTTTAAAAGGATTAAAGAAGCTTAAATATATATTAAATATAATATATAATATATATGAACATATTTTTCATTATAATGTTCACTATGAGTGGCGGTAAGTCAAAATGAACAATCATTGTTTTGTGAGGCGGTAGTTCGTTGTACTTATAAACAATATATTAGTTACACAATAGATGGTGGTGTGTGTAAGTATAGGTAAAATTATTAGATGAAAAAAAAATACTATTATATTAATGATACTGAATTTTTTACAAGCATGGAATAAAGAGAGTGGAGGGAGTGGAGAATGAAAATAAATGAAAGGAGCTTGAGAGAAGACATTGCCTCTTAATCTGGTAACTCCTTTTGGTTTGTTCCAAAATGACTCTTTGAATTTATTTCTGCCTAAAGAGAGTATTCCATGAGTAAGAGATGGATATTTGGAGACTATTTAGGTAGAGTTTGTATGATCTAATGTGTCTTTAGATGTGTGAGTAATGGGTAGAGTGATTTCCTTTTTCTAGTGGATGGAAGTGGAAATTTTGTAAATACCAAAAGGTATTCAATAATGGGATGTATCATTTACCTAATGTGCCTAAAAAATGAAAAAATAATGGATTAATGTGAATTTATAGTCTAATAAACCTACAAAAAAATATTTTCATTTTAATAACTTAGATCCTTAACTTTTATGATTCCCCAATTTTATTATTTTATTTTTTATTAAAGCATCAAATCTTCTTACCTAAGTAAATTAACAATTAAAAATAAAATCAAGTAAGTTTTATTTTATAATATAAAAAAATTTAATTAAAAATATTATACCTAATTTAAAAAAGAAAAATCTAATGTTTTTTGGAAATTAGTTATTAAAACAAGAACATGTGAGGCGCAAAACACTACCAAAACTCGAACCATGCTAATAATAGTTTTATAATCTATGGGTTGATATGTTAATTATAGAGGATAAATTGGTACATTAATATAAAATATTTAATATTTTTTAACACTTAAAAATAACCAGGCATAATATAATTTTTTTATTAATTTTTAATCATTTAATAAAATTCATTTATTATAAAATATCGATAATGTCAATTTTGACATTATTTATTTAATTTTAATTTTAAAACATCTAAAATAATATTGGAATTCAAATAAATAATGTTTAAATACGTGTAACATGATACATTAATCATAAGAAAAATAATTAAATATAATAATTAAATAAATTCACTTCACTTTTAATATTTATAGTATCATTTATTTTAGTAAATTATTACCTAAATAATCACCATGTTGGCGTTTCCTAAGAATTTTAAGTAACTAAATCATCTATAAAAATTATTGTTAAATTATTATGATAAAAATAACCCATTTACCTCTTAAAATTACATATATAATCTAAAATATGATGTTTTTTAAATATCTCCATGTTTTATATATTTTAAAGGTAAGGAAAGTTTCATTTATTTTTTTTCCTTACTTAATATTTTATATAAGAAAATTACATTTAATAATATCCCAATAACCCCTAAAATTAAAATAATGAGGTGATATGGTATAATTATTGGAATAAAATAGATTTTGGACAGGTTTCTTAGTCATTTTGGTCCTTAAGATTAATGTTTTTCCCCTAATTAATCCTAATCTTACCTTAATTGTTGTGATTAATTTTAATCACTTTAGTAATCTTTTTTTCCAAAATATAAGTTAATATTTTTAGAATAAAAATATCATACTGGTTACAAGAATTTATTTCCATTTTTCAAAATTCAAATCCTAGAATTAGAAAAATTTAGTTTAACGCTAGCCCCATAAACATGGTGAGAAATTGAGTTTTTAAAGATAAAAAGATTCAAAACATTAATAAGTTTTTATAACCAATTTCCATATAAAAATGATTATAATGACCTAAATTGGTTTAATATATGTATAATTTATCTATTGTGACTTTTAAATCCAAATTAAAATATAAATTAATATAAATAATTATTTTAATGAAAATGTAGTATTTAACTCAAATACATTATTTTTCACTATTCATCAAAAACTGAAGTTTCTTAAAAAAATACAAAAAATTAAACCTAATATAATTTGGACATTATAAATTAAAAAATTATATTTATTTATCAAATTAAATTTATAAATGTTTCTAAAATTAAATTTATTGTTTTTTATAAAAGGGCCTGAAAAACAATTCATTTTAGAAAATAGTATTTTTAAACATATGATGACTTTACCAGAATTATTTTTTTCATTATAAATATGTTCTATTTATATAAAACCATTATAAAAAATACTTCAAAATAGGTATTACTATTCAGATTACTAATTTTAGTGGATAGGTTACAAATATATCATTTAAATAATTATAATAATAAAATGTTGTCTTGTAGAAACTCAGTGTTTCATATAACACATTATAAGTAGGTGTTTCATATAGTGTAAGCTCAGTCAGTTTTTTGTGTAGTGAAAGATAAGTCAATTCTATGTGAAAAGAATGTGTGACTTAGTGGAATGAAAGAAATTAATTAAAATTAATTCATTCATAAAAAACCATTCAAAAAATATCAGGGTGTTACATAAGCCCCATGGTGCTCACTGCCATCCCCAACTGCCTAGTGTCTATCATAAAGGAATATCTCTATCACCAGCTCATTCTATAACAATCTAGTATAGGTAAGAAATAATAGTGGAACCACACTGGCACAAATATCTCTACAGATACCCTGCTCATTATTCTATGCCTAGAAGTAACCACCCTGCACCATGTTGAGGGATTAATGCATAAGGTTAGTGAACCTATCATAATACTCAATAACTGACATAATATCTTACTAAATCTACATAATCTCTTGAATCCAAATTTGCTCAATCATGTGGGATAATACTCCTCATGAAATATCTACTATAAGCTAGTCCATGAGAGTGATGACTCAGCATGCATATGCGTGAACAGACCCCGCTAGAAACCTACTACTCTAGGGAAAATAATGGCTTATAGTAAAACCATATTATTGGTTAGGTTTTTCATTATCCTAATAACTTGGATCATTAACTCAAGACAATCCATCACTCCCTAGGGATCTGGATCACCATAGAACCTCAACAACATTTAGTGCTGGAACTCATAGAGTGTGTTAAGCCAACACACATCCTTTACTAGCCCTGTTAGTAAAATATGCCACTCGACAGGAAAGGGAAATTCTATCTGATCAGCTAGAGGAAAGAGATCATGAGATGGACCCTGAACTAAGGCTTCATCACTCATCAGATCATCATCATGATCCTAAATAGGTAACCTGGATGGATGTCTTCATAGAGTTATCCTTAAAGTGATCAAGATGTACAAAGTTTATATGAGCTATATATATGAGGAGATGAATCAAGATGTTTTGTTAAAGGAATGAAACCTATAGTATGCATGTAACCTTGTTACCTGTAATCAATTTCTCAGTATATTGAGTCAGTATGTAGGTAGTCAGAGTCCAGGTGTATGGATACATCGGTCATCACCCCAATACTGGGTTCCTTGGCCTGAAATACACACTCAAGACATGTTAACACAATTTACAAAAGTCTAAAATAATATTTATAATAGAAAATATTTGAAATCCATCCCATGGAATGAACTTCTCTGATACCACTCTATAATGTCCTGACACACTGGGCCTTCCTGGCTGATGAAAATGTAACCCACCACAACCAAAACATAGACTCTATAGGCCAGGGGATGATAACAAGTTCCATGAATTCATATCATAAAATGCGAGGTCTTGGCCTAATGTACCTATATACAGAAACCCAACTATCTCCATATAATAGTGAAAAAGAATGATAAAATACTATAACATTTAGAATAAAACCATGCATGAAATAAACTCTATGGAATTCATCAGAGCATGAAATCCTAAAATCTAAGAGAAAGGGGGAAAATACATGACCAACCATAATTAAAGTCCCAACATGAAAAAAAACTAGAATAAAGGAAAGACGAGGGAGCCCAATTCTTAATCTCTAAGACCAACCACCAGATGTGGTCCATTCACTTGAGTATCCCTATGACCCACAGAAATCACCACCCATCTTTCCATTTTATTTGTAAAACTTGAAACATTTGGGAAAATCCCATGCATGTGTGAGTATATACATACCTAGTAGAAAACCCCCAAAACTAAAGGGAGAGCAATAAAAGTTATGATAGAAGTAGTCATCTGAACCCAAATAAAGAGAAAAATATATATATATATTCACGACCATCAAAGAAACCAAGATGATAGATAAAGGGCATATCCAACTCATAGACCATCCCACGTTTGTGAGTTTTCCAACTTCTTCAAAGAGCCCATCTTAGATATCAAGTATATCTTGTAACCATTGAGGTAACCGTGTGGAGGAACCATACCTTTCCACTATGTTTTAATTTAAAGTGATATAATCTCTAATAGAGGACCCATGCTCTAGTGTGCCATGGTGGGGTTCACTCAATAAGATATAGGACCCACACACTAGTAAATTAGGGTGATTCCACTCTATGTATGGAAGACCCACGCCCTGACATGATATGGGGTTCCACTCTGTAGGTAGAGGACCTACTCTCTGATGTGTTTGAGGGGTTCCACTCGATATACAGAGGACCCACTCCCTAACATGGTAGGGGTTCCACTTAGTATGTAGTGGACCCACACCCTGGCATATCGGGAGGTGGGGGGGTTCCACTCAAAAAGTAGAGGACCCTTGGCCTAGTACGTTAGTGGTATGACACTTAGGAGATAGAGGACTCATTCCCAAATTCCATAGGGGGTTCCACTAAAACCAGTGAAAGGAGTATGGGGGACCCATGCACTGATGCAACAGGGGGTTTTCCAACCCGGACCATTCTCTTATGATCTCTCCTGATTACTTCCATCGTCAAACATCACCTAAGGAATATTCATGCTCAAAAAATTCCACATAATATGTCAAATTCCTCTTTTAAGTCTACTATCATGTTATATGTTGAAAAAAACTCAGGATAGGGTACTCAGGGAAAATAATCTAAGTCTAGATAATGGAGATACACTAGGTGGAAGTTTCTCATAAGGGTACATGATGTGTATGGGGTCCACACAACATGTGGTCCCACTCAGCTACCTGGTCGGTTCTACTCTAGACACTGATTGGATTCCATGTGGCTATAAACAACATGTATTGGGACCACATGGTGGGTCTCATCCACCCAGGGCCATCCCTTGTGCTCCTGGTCATTCTCTTGTTCATTGGGACATTTCTAGGTGCCTAGTCATATACATGTCCATGATTGGGTACCATCCCATGCACGGGTACTGGCACATTCCTATGTAATCCTATAATAAACATGTGTGTCTTCCCACATGGGGTCATGGATATGTGTAGGTGGCACATAGATCGACCACCCAGAAAGGTTCATGTGATATGTGGGCCCAACCACATGGCGTGTGATCCTTATCTTCCCTTAAACTCTAGAACCATAGCCATGGGTACTAGACGACATGTGTTCATTAAACCACACACCATGTAGTATAGAATTTTATAGAAAACTCATCTATTCATTATGTTCTCTAGATATTCTCCCAACTCTATGAATAATACTATTTGACCACATGAAACTGATGGAATTTGCCTCCAGTTGTCAATTTCAGCCCTCGGGTGGAAGGAAATTAGAAGCCATTCTTTTGCATGAATCCCACACACTGACTAAAATTACAACAATCATCTACTACTTGATTTCATTGCTGATCTGGATCCTCGATCCATAGATCATCACCCACAACCTAATATCCATCCCAATCCATCCATTTTTTCAATCCATTCATCACACATAAAACTATCATGTATTTGGGGTTTAGATCATGCTTGAACCGACTTAGAAAAGTCAAAATGTGACCCCATAGGCCAATGGTTAAAAATGAAAAGAACAGAGGGGGATGAATCATATAAAAAAAGTTAATATATCATTTTCCAAGTGACCTCTATCCATCCTCCAAAGTGATCTTCCAATGAATAATGATGAATCTCCTCCTTTAAAATCCATCTAGGGTTATGCAACTAACCCTAAATTTTTATCATAAGATAGTATTTATAGAGGATTTAAATTTGGTCATTTAAAATAAAATAAAGAAATTTAATTTTTTATTTTAATTAAACGCACCAACAATGCCTTCCTCTACTGGATATCCAGCGCCGACTGACCTTAAGTCATGTCTATGGTAAACCTCACATTTCAGAATCAACTATGGTCTCATATTTATGATCTGAGGCTATTCTCAAGTGATATCTAATTATTTATGAAAACATACATGCACAATATATTAATATATTTAATATTTTTATAATATCAATTCCATGATTATCAAGCCTCATACTATCATGTCCTTTTAGTGTCTAGATAAAAAATTATTATTTAATATATTTCAAAGTCTTATAATGAAAAAAGTACATCACTACACTCTTATAAAGTCACCATCTACCCCTTATGCTTCTCAATTACATTCACCTATAATAATTTCACTCTATTGAATCTTATAAAAGAAAAACATACTCTTACACTCAAAAAGAACTCCATTACTTTTCTAAAACTCAGATAACAAATGAATCTTAAGATATTGAAATTGAATCTAATGAAAAAATCAATGACTCTTAAGCAACATATTAAAAATATATAATTTTTATTTTTCTGGGTCTAATCACATATTACCCTTAAAAACAATTGTGATGACCCTTACACATTGATATTGTCACCCTTAAGTACCACCACAAGGGATCTTTCACATTACAAGGGTTACTAAAAACAAAATTGGAGTTCAATGATTAGCTAATTTCCAATGAACCAATTAATAGTTAAATTTATGTGTAGATTTTATAGAACCTTATGAACTAGTCCATTTTTTTTTTTTCAACCTTTAACTCCAAAATTCCAAAAATATGTTCCACCCTTCTTAAACCATATACAAACTTTTCAAATAGGTTTGGATCAACTCAAAAACATTCTTTATAACCTTAAATTGAAACGAAATCAAGGTTTAAAACAAATACAACATTATTAAACAATTCAATTTGGTTCTTCACATTAGTCTTTGGGTATCTATGTTGTTGGATTTCCAAAAGTTAGTAGTTTCTCTCTTTGAGTGAACATGTTGGTAGTTGATTATTATTAAGTGGGGTCATGGGATTACTTGGGTATGGAGATTTTGAGGGAGTTATGTAAGAGAATGGGATGAGTATGGACCACTATGTGAGAATCTTGAGAAGCTTTTATAGCATGGGAAGTGTGAGGACTCTTGATAGAGTATGATATAAGCTATGGTTTGGTTTTCTCTCCATGCATAAAGAGTAGTGAGGCCTTGTCCTAACTTGGATAGTTTTCATAGGGTGTTTACTTGAAACCCAATAGGTTAGTTCATGACCTAATTTAGGATTGGAAATTTTACATAGACAAATATCACTTATGGGTTGGGATTGTGTATTGGGTTTTGGCTTGAGGACCCAAGATCATCGTGAAAGTTGTGTAACTGGGGATTTTTTTGATGAATGTGGATGAAAAGGGTGATTAGTATGGGTTATGTTGTGGTGTAGATGATATTATATAACTAAAAAACATGTATGTGTCTCAATATAGATGAGAGTTAGGGTATAGGTATTACCTATCATGCATTGTTATTGTGTAACCAAGACTTATTTGTGTAGCTATAGATGAGGCAATGGAGTAAAGATCTAGATGTCATAGTGTAGTGTTAAACTGACTAGGTTCTCATTCTTATCTAGATATAGAAGTTAGTATTGGGTTGTACACTAAAGGTGATATAGTTTTTTTCCATGGGACCTACCCTATGTTGGTGGTTTAGCTCATGTGGAAGGTTGGATATGTTTTACCTTCCTTAGGATTTGATTCTAGTATATGTGATTATCCATGGGACCCAACATATGAGGGTGTAGTTTATTGGGAATATTTTTGTAAAAATTAACTTATTTATTATCCTTGGTTTTGAAAAATTACAATACACTTCATCATTATTTTGATTTAAGTTTTATGTTTTTTATTTTATTTTTATTGTATACAGATTTATATTTCATTTATAAGTTCTTATAAACTAAACCTATACATAATTTTACTAGAACATATTGATAATTTTGATTGAGTATGATCTTATGATAGATTCATAACTACATCCATCATAATAAGAAATGTTGTGCTCGATATAGTTAAAAATGAACATGAGGATCTAAAAATTGACCATTAGATTTTTCCAAAAGGAATTTTATATGTTCAACCTAAGGCTTCAAGGAATAAAATATGTGTAACATACACTAAACTAAAATTACATACAATCATTTTAAAATTTTCACCATCATTATGCATTGAGATCTTCTAATTATTTTTTTATTTTTAATGGGTTCTATTAAGAGCCATAATTTGGTGTAGTTTATTGTAATCCTCTTAGATTTTCTTATTACAATCAGTCATTGTCTGATATGAAGAAGTGTTAAAGGATAGAAAGATCTGATAATTTCAATCATTTATATTGATTAGCTTATATGTATTAAATCTATAACTTTTGAAAGGTTTACAGTAGATAAAGCTCAATGTAGAAATGCAATCAATCATGACATTTCATAAGAGATTAGGGATAGAGAAAACTGTGTCAAGAATTTCAACTAAAGAAGATATAATATTGGTACATGGTATATTTTGACAAAAAAAAATTGAAAAAGTTTTGGTTTTGGAACTTTGATACCTTGGTTCAAGTTATTTAACAGTATAACACTTTATTTGAAAGGATAATACTTCCTCGAATGGAAATATTTGGTAATAATATCATTTAGGGGTATTTATATTGTTATATGACACATCAAGTATTATTTTTACCTTTTCTAGTTCAATTTTATCTATGATTATTATTTTTATTCTTTATTTGTCTTTATAAAGGTGATCCAATCCCCCAGTATATTTTTTCTAGATTAATAATCAATTTTTATAAATATTAATAGTTCTTTATCTTATAGTTCAATCGTACCTTTGAAATGTATGTATTGAATTCCTGGTCTCTATAAATTATTCGTTGTTTATGATATGTTTTTTAATGAATATAATGACAAGTTAAACCCTGGGATTTAGAAACTTTTCATATTACTATGAAGAATAAAGTGGGAAAAGGGCTAGGTAGTCTTAGAGAAATTTTTATATTGCTACACCTTAAATGTCTAAATGTTTTAATAATATAGAGATATGGAAATTTTTTTGTAAATATTTTCTTAGAGATTGCATAGGATCTCTATTTTCCATAAAAAGAATAAAAAAATTCACTTTTAAAAATTAGTGAACAAAACAGTGGGAAGAATAAATAATTTTAAGAATCACATTCTCTCATTTGATAGGTGCAACGATCTCATGAACTCCATTATGAATTCCTTGTATATTAATATTTTATCTGTCATTAGGTCCCCCGAGATTATTCTCTAACACATTGAAAAAACCATCAAATCTATCCTCTGGGACTCCTGACATGAATACATAACTCAAGAGGTCAGTTATTTTTAACTCTATAATCACATCACGGAAGGTGATATAGTCTTAATAAGGATTAATGATTCCATGAAATCCGTGCATACAAAGATTGTATGGGAAGTGATAGTTTGAGATTCCATATAGGAGAAAAATATTAGAAAATTTTATAGAAATATTTTAGAGAAAACTCAACATACTCCTTCAACCCCTTCTCCACTATGGATAACCCTCAAAATTCCTATCCACACCCATATAGAACACTCGTGATTAGTTATTGGACATAAAGAGATTCTATTGTAGAAAGAAAAATGACTAGGGAATGTTCTTTACATTCTATCTTTTCTTACCTTGGATATTAGTTTCTATGTGTCAAATAGTATTTAAAACTTTAAAAACCAAGAACTTACTAATTTATAGATCTCTATTTAATAATATCAAAATCTTGGATGGGGTTGATCATTGCTAATTCACCCCTTCTCGCTCAAGGATTTTCAGTATCAATAAGTATCAGAAGCTTCCCCATCCCTCAAATGGGATTACTAAATAGTGTAAGTATTTTAGTGGAAATTTTATTTTTATAAAATATATTTTCCTTATCTTGTGTTTTCTTTATCATGATATTTTCACCAATAATTTTTTTCCAATGCCTAAGTGTTCATTTGGAATGAAAATTCCAATATTTTATACATCCTCATTTAGAATTAGAAGAGAACCTATTCTTAACAGGTGACTGGGAAATATCTATGTGGTAATTAAAAGTAAAATGGATATTTATAAATCTCATTTATGATTATTATGACCACTTCCTATATTATTGGTTTTAATGTATAAGTCTCTATGAAAATCATGTCACTATTTTCAAAATGGCTCATGTCACTGAATTCTGAATTATTTGGAACCAATGAAACAATTTCAGACATCATGGACAATTCTTCACCCCTAAAAATTTGGGTTTTTATGTTTTATTTATGATTCATAACATATAGGAACTTTAAATAGAAAATATATTTAGTAATGTTACTTTGGATTAAATATTTTCCATTAGACCGAATATAGGGATATAGGATATTGAGTTTATTTCTCTCCTCCATCTTTTATATTGAAGCTTAACATGGATGTATCATGAGATGATGGTATTATATGAGGTAGATGAATTATTTTGGATATCCTTAGTTTATTCATTCTATACTAAAATACATTTTATGGTGAAGGTACACTATTCCTTTTAAAAGGAAAATCAATTATAAGTGGTATTTATATCTGTAGTCACAATAATATTCATCTCTCATATGTAGAATCTAAATCAACCTTAACCATTAATTTATTTAAAGGGTTCTATTTGAACCACTATTCCATTATATATATCACTATAGAGTGAATGAATATTCTTGATTTGAATATAGTGATTCAATATAAATGGTGAGATGGAAATAAAAAGCAGTCAATCTATCCACTAAAGACAATTGATCACATCCTCATATTATCTAATCGTTATTATGTTACTTTTAATAGGGTGGTAATTTGGTGTTGGAAATGGACTATCTTCAAATCCACCACCTTATAACACCTTTAAATCTTGTGGTTCTCTACTCTCCTTTTTATAAAAGTTAATTTTTTGTCTCATTTTTTTATCAGACAATAGTTTAACTTCTAATATTATTTTTTACACTTAATTTATTATATTAAAGAATATTTGATAATAAAATAAATTATCCAATCAATAGAACAAATTTAGTGATAGAAAAAATATAAATTTAATTCAGACATCGATCCCCCCACTTGATATTCTCTTACATATCATTTCTAGGGAAACAGATGGTATTAGATCAAGAAATTCAAATTGAAATAATTGAATAATAGAATCTAATATAACATCCTATAATTGATAAATATTATCTGAGTACTATAAGGATCATATGAAAATGTTTTCCATCAATACAAGTGCTGACCATTTTCAAATGATGACCAAATATTTTATAATTCCAAATCAATAATTTTCTATGTTTACCTATGAAGAGAATTATAAATCTCAAGCAAACTATAACATCTATAACATGTTTTTATCCTCAATGAAATAGAATATATATATTTGGATTTCATCGTATGAGGATATGAAAATAATTTTAAAATGGATATAAATTAATCACTTTTTTACTTTTAAAGTTCTTGAAACTAGAAGAATTTTGTTATGAGTGGAATATCCAGACTTTTATTAATTTCACGGAGAATCGGTGGTGTAAATTTGTCAACATTCCATGGTAGTTGTTAATAGACATTAATATTTAGGTTTAAAGGAATTTAATAATGATCAAATAGTAAAAATATTATTGATATTCTTTTAATGGAATGGGAATCCAATAGGATGGTGATAGATGATACTAAACATATGTAAAATCTCCGTTATGATGATCTTATAGAAACCACAATTTAGTATAATAATCAACTAAAAAATGTTGTAGATAAAGAGAAGAGGAATAATGTAGTTTCATTCACATAAACTTCAGAAAGTTTAACTTATAGTAATCAAATGTTAAATCCTATTAATATGAATAAATCTAATAATTATTTGAGAATTATTAATTCAGAAGATAGTGAAGGGGATCTTGATCATCTTGTAGGGTGAATATATAGAATTATTGGAAAAAATAACTTCTAGTATGACTATCAAAATAACATAAAAGATAAGTATGCAAAGAAATAATCTTCACATATTAAATGTTATGAGTGTAAGAAGCAAGGGAATATCAGACAAGATTTTCCTTATCTGAATAATAATAATAGGGATGGAAAATAATTAAAGATAAAGGAAATAAAATATTTTATACTAGATAATAATTCATGGAGTCCCAATGAGGATACATCTTATAAAAGTAAAAGTGATTCAGAGAGTAATGATTGTCATAAGATCATCAATTTTTTTCAAAAGATCCTCAGAATGATCTATGAATTATGGGTAAGGGAGCCTCAGATTATCTTCCATAATTATATCTTTATTCTATTTTTTCATTCACATTTAATGATTAAAATATTCCAAATTCATTGGAATATGAAGATGATATTCCTTTACTATATAAGATAAAGAGATATTTTATTATTCTAAAGAAGAAAGAAAAAAAGTTAGGGAAAGAATTTGATTTTTCTAAGGTAGATGTTGCTAAAGTAGAAGGTAATATTTCTAAAGTTTAATATAAAATTTCAAAATTACATTTCAAGTTAAATAATAAGGATGCTAAAAAAAATTATGTGAATATGGTAAAAGGTATACTTACTTATGAGTTGAGTGAATCTATAAGAAGAAATTTTGTGCTAACTACCAAACAAAATACTATGACAGTCTAAATTTTATCATCAAATGATAGAAGTAATATTGTGAGTTTGAAATTTAAAATTGGAATTTTAAATAAATTACTAGATAAATTTTCAACTATAAAAAATATTTGTTAATATTTACTATAAATTAAAATTAAATCACACATGGGAAATAACTTTTTTTAGAATATAACAGAAGAAAAATTCAAAAACTTATATAAAGTTAAGGGTGGATGATCTAATTTTGGATACAATGTTGGATTTTATTTCAAGCTTATGACTGCATCTCCACTTGTCTTTTAATTGACACTAATACTATGATTATATAAGATATAGGAAAAAATTCACTCCTCCACATGTTGTGTGCATGTAGTTTTTCAGTGGTAGAGTCAATCATGGAATGTTTTGGATATAAAAATAGATATTCAATATTAATATTGTGTTCCTTGGGGAGGGGGGTGTTGGGAATTCTTATATTGTGTATGGGTATATGTGTTGGGGGTAAATATTCCTCTTTACATGTAAGAATATTCATTTACTTTTGTAACGTGTATCCTTGGGACTAGTATTTAACATGCAGCCTATCAAAAATCAATTTGTTAAGGAACCTACATAATCACCAACCTAGGACCAAGTCACAAAAAACTTATAATATTGAAAATAATGCACAAGTGATGTAAAAAAATAAACACTCAAGAGTGAGAGAGAAAATGATACCACTCTCTCAATATTATCTGAATTAACCCCCCCCCCAATATTCTTCCCCACTACCATTTTCACCAAACATGGATTCCATTTTAATATAAAACTTTCCAACTACCATTATTCTCTACAAATCTAGCATCAATTACATATTATTCCATATTCTCTAGAGCTCATACCCCATCTGATCCAAATAATTAAACTAGGAATACATCCCCTCCTCCATCACACCATCCCTATCAATGTGTTTTGGATCATCAATAATGTCATTATCCCTACAAACCTAGACATCAAAAGTAGGGGGTAAATGACTGGTGGTTCTCAAACATATCTAGTTGGGGAAACAACCTCAATAGATACCCATACATAATTTCCATCATCACATAGATTAGATGAATTAGTAGATTGGATTCCATAATCAATCTTATAATCCAATTATTCTTCATAAATTTTTTCATTGAAGTATGGAAAAATGAAAATTGAAAAGTAAATTAGCATGTGTTTGGATTTTAAAAGTATTTTTGAAAAGGTAAAAAACACGAATATATATTAATTTTTTTGGAATGGGGGGGGGGACAACAATATGAAATAGTTTGATTTAGGATTTTTTTATTTTTTTTATTTATTTTAAAATACATTAAAACGGAATTTTGTAAATTTTTATATGTTATGATAAAAGAAGAAAGTATATGGTTTATATTTAATTTCATTTCCATTTTATAAAACACATAATATATATCTAATCCAATAATAATCTCATATTAAATTTATAGATGACAAGAAGTGATCATTAATAAGGAACTTAAAACTATACAATCTAAACAAGTAACTTTGGATAATGGTCAATAAAATTATAATAAGTTTATGAAAACATAAAAAAATCATTAAAAATTTAGCTTAACTTTATGTAGGCCTCATAGAATATCCAAAACCCAAACACAATTAAATTAATTATTTTTAATTAATTATTTATTTATTCTTAAAACATAATACAATAATAAATTGTATTTATTTAAATTGGTTTCGGTCTATATTAAATTTATAAATAAATTTTAACATTTTCAATTTATAGTCAAATATTTAAATTTGTTTGTGTCGTTTAACAAATATTTTAAAATATAATTAAGTTATAATAATACATTTTGAAAAAAAGTTTAAATTTGAGTACCATATATTTCATAGCCACCTTCTCCACAAAAATTCACAATTATGTTGAAAAATACAATATATTTTTAAAAATTGAGGACATGAAATATTTTTATTATTCAAATATGTCCATTATTGGATTTTAATTTACTAAAAACGTGAAAAAGGATTTATTTCCCAAAATTTTTATTATGTTTTGTTTATGAAAATATTTTCTGTTATTATTTTATGATAATATTTCATAAAATCTATTAAATTTTTTTGGGAGAGTTATAAAAAATTTAGAATGTTCTTTATCCCCCTGAATCTTCTTATTTTTCTAGAGAAATGATAATAAATTTTTTTCCCAAATCCTAATTTTTTATCATTTACATAATCTAATTCCTTTTCTTATTATGCTTTTAAAAAATAAAACAATTTTTCTTTCATAACAAAACACTTGTTTTTCTAAAAAAAATCTATCAATATTATTCAGTTCATTTAAAAAAAATAATTACATAAAATGTTTTCCAAAAAAATAAAAATAAATAGAATCAATAGAGAGGAAGTATAAAACCTTATTTTTATATGACAACTAATTTTATCAATATATTTAAAGAATTAAGAACAATTCCATAACACATTTGAGTTTAAATTTCATCATCTATTGTTACAACTCCATATGAATTTCAATCCACTAATAAAACAATAAATAAAATTAGTTAATGAATAGAAATTCATAATAAATATGATATCAATGCATATGGAAATAGAAAATGTGCCTTGTATTTTTTCAAAATCAGCATTGAATGCACAAGATTCGATGCATTCAAAATGGTTTTCACCATAATATTCTAATATTACCTCTTAATATCCCACTACAAATATTTATCTCCCAATAAAATGATTACTTCAGTTTATAAAAGTGAAAACTATTCAACTAAATCTAAAAGTCTCTATAGGTGTCTCTTATACACAACATGATTCTAGTTACCCAATATAAGATACTTTTTTCTTACAAAGTAAAATAAATGTCAAAATTTAGGATTTTGGTGAAAGAAACTCACTACTAAAGAACAACAAGAATATTCCACAATGGATTTTGAAAGTAGAAAATAAAATATCAAATCACACTAAAAGACAATGTATAAATGAAAAACAAGATAATCCCATGGATGGATAGGTGAGTTTGTAAAAAAACTCTCCCTTTTTCTTTAATGGAGTTAAGGGGTTTAAAAACTCCTTTGACGGAAAATTATATATATATATATATATATACATATCATAAAGGTAGAAATTTTGAACTCAATATGACCTGACATAATTAAAACTAGTTTAGGTCAGGTACATGGGTTCAGATTGTAATTAGGTTGTGTCATTTAACATAAATAATATTCATCTCGATTTTGAATTGACCATTTATGATCTAAATAATCCATGTAACCTGAACTAATTCAACATTTTTATAAAAGATTATTTATTTTAAATGGTTTTAGTGGTTTTAGTTTCATCATGGATAACATACGTTTCATATTAATTAGGTTATTTTTATCATAAATGGGATAATTTAATTTAGTTGGGCCATTGAGTTTTTATGATATTAACTAATTAGAAATGTTATGATATAGTATATGTTTTATATTTAAATGGGTTGGTGGGATAGGATAGATTTGACCCCTTCATAAATGAGTTGGGTTGGTTCAAACCATTTAATTAAATGCATCGAGTTAGGGTTAATCTCAAAATGTTTCACCAGAAGGTCAATCTAAATATTAAGTATTTTAATATCACACACATTTAATTTTTTGTAATAATGGAAAAACTCATGAATAGAGTCATGGATCAGAAATATGAGACACTCTTCGAGTCCTTAATTTAGGTTTTACACTAGGCATGACATAAACAATGATAGAATATAGTGTTTTTTAAATTACAGTCATGAGCATAAATAATAAAATAAATAAAATAAATAAATTTAATTATTATTTTTTATGAAATGAAATAAACCTCTCCTATATATTCATATTTATATCCAATTTTAAGAGTAATACATATAAATCTAAGAATTGTAGGGAGAGCATGGAGAAGCTTGATGAACAATAATAGATCAAGGATCATTTTCACTAACATAGTTCGAGGATTTCACCAATGAAAATGATTTAGATTCACTATTTTTTAGAGATCAATAAAAACTCAAGGTAGGGAGTTGTTTTATATATTTAATTTTACCATTTTATTATCCAATGATGAATGAGAATCAAATCAACCAATAGATTGATTCACAGGATAACCATGTTGCGATATGGGTTTATTTACCTCAAATTTGGGAAATTATTATTATTTTTTTATTATTGATCTTAATTCATTGTTCTAATAGAAACAAATCAATGAAAACATGAAAAAAGGACAAGGTTCATTACTTATTTTAGGGGTTTTTGATTTTATCCCCTGTTATTGGAATGTTTTTTCCAGTGTTTCTTTTAATGGTGATTTAATGATTACCTGGTAGGTTATAGTTGTGAAATAAATTTTTTGCACAATATATTGATACCATGGGTTCATATCTAGGATTAAATGTCATAGTCATGAATAAGAACAATTTAAATGGAGATATAATCAGATTGTATGTTCCTGATTTATGATTTGTTGTGCGAAGATGGCATGGTTTGATGAAGGTTTTTTATGATCAAATTTTGTGGCCAGAATCCCCCCACTAGTAATGGATAGGCTCACTTGAGGTCCAATTAGAGCTTCATTGGTGTGATTTGTGGGATGAGGGGTAAAAGTGGTGATGAAATCATAAGACATGTTAAAGAACAACAAGATTATGATAAATACCACATTAAATGGCATTTATCCTAAATAAAACATGTTGTATTGGAACCTGGTAGTGGTGATAGGGTTTTTTCATGATAAAAAATAACACACATTTTGTGACACATGTCACACTCCCTATGAATCAGTGTTCGAATCTCAACATGTATCATGGAGGGTACATAGACACAAGCATGAGTGGAATAAACGGACATGATCGTGTACTTAGACATAGTCAGAGGACTTGAACACAACTAGGTACATGAGAATAACCAATGTACATGATCATGATAAGAGTTACACAAGAATAGATCATGGTATGTGGGTATACCTAGGGCAGACAAGAGATGACGTGTACTGACAATACACACTATGTACTTTTTCTAAGGTAGTGTGAGGCTCTACATCTCTTCAGTATAGATCAGGTTCAGTTGAGTGTAATTCCATGGTCCATAACTATGAGGTTATAGTGTGATATTATATCTTTATCATAGGATTTTTATACCCTATAAGAGGTTTCTTCTCAGTTAGAGTTCATGGTATCCCTCTGTAAGGCCTGGTGTGGGGTCCTCTATCATATGTTCATCCCTGGGTAGGTTTCGTGGTATTAGTGTGACCACCAAGAATAGAGTGTCAATACATTATCTAGTAGATTAGTCTAGTAGGGATTGTGGTGTCCCCCAATTATCTTGGGTGGATCCTATTTCTATATTTTTATATATTTAGAGTTCCATTGAGTACTTATTTGGAGATACTCAATGAGAACGACATCTCAAATGAGAACCATCTGTGACAGTATGGCTCATAGAGTATATTCCCTTGGAATGAGCATTACCTTGAAGCCTTAATCATAATCCTGCGGTTGGAAGTAGTTGATACCTATTCGTGACTTATTGTCTATTATGAGTATATTTGAGTTTTTTTGTCATTATGTCTCATATCTTGACTAACATACCAATGTATTGATGTGATAAATACCATTGTTGCTTTATTTTTAGTGATTTTGGGGTGTCATGGTAGGTATTTTTATACTCACTATTTTAAGGGATTTTTCTTCACATATCATGTATTATGTAGATGATACAACTTTTGACTATTTCCTAAGAGGACCTAGAGTAGTCAGAGCATATTTTTTGTCTAGACAGGCCAATGTCCCTACCAATGTTTTATTTTACACCAGTCCCCTCCTTCTTAATAGGTTGGAATTTATTTATAGTTTTTGGTGGTCTTGTATTTGGGACTTATGCTTTCCAATACTTATCATACTCTTATTATGGGATATAGATATATGTATGCATTGGTATCAATTGTACTTTAATTATAGAATTTTATGCGCTTAGAGATGTGTGCATCTATATGTGTTCCTTAGGCTAAGGACTAACATGTGTGTGATATGCCTTCTTAACACTAGCCACCAGTCTCTGACCTATTGGAAGAAAGAATAGGGTTGTCACACTAAACTTACCACCCACCAGGTATTACCTAGTGTGTCAGGTAATGACAGAGTTGTTTCAAATCATTTGGTTCTACCTTAAGACTAGATTTTAGAGATTGTATAACGATGAGGCTTGGTTTGGGATTTATAAAACAATTCCATAGTTTATTGAGTTCACCTTTCAGGAGAGGGATTCTAGTGTTGGTACAGAGGCTAATATATCCATTCACTAGGACTCTAAAAACCTACTTCTTGACTTGATACATTCCTGAACTTGATGTAGGGAAAACATTGGTACAAACATCATATGATAATGGGTTGTGGTTTCCATGTCTATATTGAGTCAGCTCCCCAGATATACTCATTAACAGTGGTGTGTTTGGTTTATTTAACAGTAAATCCATGAACATAGGCATCCAAGATTACACTTCAGGGATACATAGATGACCCACTAAATGAAAAGGATTCATTATAAGGACTTGTATCAAAGGTGGTTCATCTGGGTAGTTTTTATATCTTTCCAACACACGTTAAACATTAGATTTTACCATTAGTACTAGCTGTGGATGTGAACAGGGTAAGAAAACTCCATGAGTTTTATAGGTACTTAACTCTTAGGTTTTGAGTTGAACCAAACACCTTTGAAATTGAGTACTGGATATAGGTAGTCCCATGAGGTTTATGCATTTTGAGGAAACAATCAGATCAGATGATGGTCCTAGTAGTGGGTCTTATCCATGGATCTATTGGGTGATGGTGGAGTCTAGTGATTTAGTCACATGATTATAAATCTCACTACTTTTAAAATTTATAGAATCTTTTCATGGGGGAGTTATATCTACCCCTATTATGATAAATGCACATATAGGAGATTCTATATTTTCAATATGGAAACATGACCAAGTAATAGTATTCAACATGGTTCATTGACCTCTCATGATGCTCTTTGTATATGGTTTGAGATCCTTTTTTCTAATCACAGACCTTTAAGGATTATTTTAAGATATTAGGTCTATAGTGATATTTCCTTTTATTCCCATCTATATTGGATTACTAGAATAGGCCTTAGTAGTGGATTAGTTTTTGGGTGAGTAGACACTGACAACATGTTCTTGAGACAACCACGTAAGAGCTAAGACCTTGGAAGCTAGTAGCCTATGTAATTCATAGGGATACGAGTTTACAATACACTTTAGGAGGTGATACTAGGATAGTGTGTCTGTAGTTTAGGGATCTCATGTGGGTTCTAGTATTCTCAGAGAGAGGTGGTGTTTCTCTTGTGATGGTTAGGGATATCTTGCTTGGTATTGTTTGACTTGTAATATAGATGACAGGGATACAGTTGATGGAAGTACCATACAAAGATAGATGCAAAATCAAGGAGTCCCACAAGGTGATGAATGTGAAATAAGAGTGAGTAGATAATAAAGAGGTGGAATACAGTTTGACCTATTACAATCACCACCCCCAGGTGGTTCGTTTCAGGCTTAGGAAGTTGGTTATTAGATATGAGGATAGCTATAAGAAGTGGATGACTATGACCAAGAGGTTATAAGGATGATAAGAGGTATGATCTATTTATTATCCACATTAATAATAGTACTGATTGACACATGAGTAAGTCTCTCATTTATTCCCACTTATCAAGTTCAAGACTTGGATATTCTAGTTGATATATTGGCTTAATCCTTGCACTTGGAGACTCATACTGGGTGTGACTCAGCGATCACACATTTCTGCAGACAACATGACCTGACTCTTAAATGAGATAATTTCTTTATGGGATATCTTTATAGTTGTGATGAGTCCTTATGGTGTTATCTTAGGTATGGACTCACTATCCATAGTTTATGAATAGATTGACTGTTATAATCAAAGGATGCGGTGTGTCCACAAAGAAAGATTGATGATTTCCTTTCTGGGTGAAAAGGAAACCTAGGTAGGGAAAGATGGGATCATACATTAGAGGATATAGTTGATTACTCACTATTTTCCTAGTATTACCCTTGGAGCAGTGAATTATATGGTCATTTAATTTTTTTAGTAGAATAGGAGTATGTGGAAATCTTTCTTAAGGACATTTTAGACACACCTCTTCACTCAGAGAAATAATTATGCATTGAATTGAAACAAGGGATGATCCTAATATATTTTCTAACATATTATATGGCTCCCAAATATCATTAAGATATGAAGGTGAAGTTGGAGAACTTGTAAATTAAGGGCTTTGTTAGACACATTTTGTAAACCTAGGAAGACTTAGTGTTGTTTTCCTAGAAAGAAGATGGGATATTAAGGATGTGTGTGGATTAATATATCTTGATCTAGGTGACCATGAAGAATAAGTATCCACTAATGGGGATCAATGAAATCTTTGATTAGTTTATAGGGATGAGTTGGTTCTCAAACATAGACATCAAATTAGGTTATCATCATCTATAAGTAAGAGTTGTGGATTTACCAAATATGGAATTTTGATGTCTCTATGACCATTATGAGTACTTGGTGATTTCTTTTGGAATGATGAACACCCCAGCAATGTTATTAGAACTCATTAACTAGATATTTTAGCCTTTATTATACTAGTTTAAGGTTTTATTCATCGATGAAATTATAGTGCACTCAATGTCTGAGGAGAAGCATGTGAGGTACTTGAGGATAGTCTTAGACATACTCTAAGAGCATCAGATTTATGGGAAGATCGCAAATCTTCAGTTTTGGATTCAATAATACCACCTTCTAAGACATGTCATCTCATAAGAGTGTGTATCAGTGGACTTGGTAATGTATGGGGTAGTGTTATCTTATAATCCACCCAAGATTGTGATAGAGGTGAATAGATTCCTTCAGTTAAAAAAATATTATATGACTTTATGCTCAATTCCTTTAGGATATCAACATCTTTGACTATTTTAACATGGAATGGGTAGCCTTTATTTTCGATGGAAATGTGCCGACATGCTTTTTAGAAGTTGTATCAGAGGACAAAGAGCACTGGTATAATGATATTACCAGAGGAAGGGGTTTAGTATATAGTGTCCTGTGATGCCTCAAGGACCATACATTGTAGTGTTATGATGAATAGGAAGACAATGTTTTCCTATGGGTCTTGGTAGCTGAGATCGCATGAGTTAAACCATGTGACCAACATTCTAGAGTTATAAATGGTAGTATTCACCCGAAATATGTGGCGATACAACCTTATGGGTGATCAGTTTGTCATCTATTCTGACCCCAAAGGTTTTTAAGTATATATTTTATCAAAAGGTTCTTAACATGATATAGAGAATATTTGTAGATTTCCTCTAGTATTATGACTTTTAGAAATTCTATACTCCTGGAATGGGGAATATGGTGGCAGATGTTCTAAATAAGAGATATTGTTCACAATTACTAACTGTGGCATTGGATTTTTTAGACACATTATGGTTACCCATAGAAAATGAGGATAGTGTATCTTACCTCTAGTAAATGGTAGTTACCCCAGAAATTCTACAACTTTTTAGGGAGTTGTAATAAGGAGATACTGACTGTGGGACTTTATGAGCTCATATATCCGCTTGACATGCTTGAGATTGATTTTTTGAAAGCAGGGAGAAAGTCATAATTTTCAAAAGATGGAATATGGCATCAGTGATGGAGTGTGAGGAGTTTATGATGGAGTATAAAACATACCCATTGGAGGTACATCCATGTGTGGTGAAAATGTACCGGGACCTTTGACGTTAGTTTTTCTATCCATTTATCAAAAAGGGTGTATCAGATTTTATCTCTCGATTCCCCACTTGCCAGTTTGGGAAGGTTGACAACCACATTCCAGTGGGATTATATTAACCCCTTGAGGATCTAGAGTGTAATATGGATGGTATATCTATGGAATTATTGATAGGTATATCACAAATGTCTAGAGGATGTGATTCCATCTAGGTGATCATAGAACAAATCACCAAGTCATCTGACTTCCAAGATCTCTGAGACCAGAGTTTAGTAGAGAGATTGAGATATCTATGTGTAATAGATAGTATAGATTCATGGAGATCCCTCAAAATAATTTTGAACTATAATTATTTCTTCTAGTCATTATTATGTAGAGGATTTAAAGAGTGATTTGAGAATTAGTTTCATTTGAACATGGAGTTTACCCCCAGACTGATGGCCAAATTAAGTGGACCATTAAGGTCCTACAGGAAATGGTTTAGGCTTTCATGTTAGTGTTTTTCCATAGTTGAGATGATCACCACCTTTAGTGGTGTTTTAATACAACTACAGCTACCATATAACTATCGGTATGACACTATTTTAGGCCTTTTATGGGAGACCCTATAGGTCACCACAATGCTAGACTAATCTAGGGTAGTCTACACTCATGGGTCCAAATTTTGTGTGAGTAATAAAAGAGAACGTATAGATCATAAAGAAGAAAATTAAGACTTTAAAAATCAATTATAAGTCTAAAAAAAATAAAAAAAGTGGAATTTAGAGTTTGATTAGGTACACCATGTGTTCCTGAGAGTCTCACCTTGAAGTTGATTGCAGATATTTGGTCAAGGTGGAAAGCTATCTCTCATATTTAATGGCACTTTCTAGATACTATTAGGGTCTACTATTAGGGTCGGTGAGGTGATGTACCACTTGGAACTATAACATTATTTAGACTGATTATACGACATATTTCACGTGTCATAGCTGAGGAGGCATGTCCATGGCCCATCGCATGTTATAAAATATAATGGATTAGAAAATGGGAATATATTTAACTTTGTAGACTACCCAGTGGAGATCATGGATTGATAGGAGAAGATTATCTAAGGGTGAGTTATTCCCTTGGTGTGTGTCCTCTGGTGGCATGGGAAACATTAGGAAAGCACCTGGGAGTGGGAGACCTATATTTGATCGCAGTACCCTTATATTTTTTTGAAATATTTTTTTTATTTTTAGAAAAAAATATCCTAATGGGGGGAGAATCTAATTTGTCTTTTTTTCTCTACAAATCTATGAAATTTATCTAATAATATTTTTAAATTCAAGCACCAAGACAACATGAGATTCTAAGGCTTTAAGAGGATCAGTATTGATATTATGTAAACATTAAATATATTAATACCAAATGAATGTAGTTTTGGTGGAATAAATTTATCACTCTATAATAGAGAATATAATTATAAATATGAGACTTCCATTGATTTGGAAAATGGTTTTTAGACTAGGCTCAACCTAAACTTTCTTGGAGACAATAATTTTGTTAAAGTGCAGTCATGGATGAAAATAATAAAATAAATTAACTAAATTAATTTATTTGTTATTTTTGGTGCCATGACCTAACCCTATACTATGTAATAAATTTATAGGCAATTTACAGGGTTAGCCACATAACCCTGAGAATTGATTGGATAGCGTGGAGGAGCTAGGAGAATGATAATAGATCTAGGATCATTTCCACAAAAAATGTTCAACGATCTCACCAATGATGATGGGTCAAATTCATTCTTCATTAGTGATTGATCCAAACCCAAGTTAGGTAATTTTTTTATATGTTTTATTTCCCCATTCAATTATCCTATAAATAAAATTAATTAAATCAACCAACAGATTGATTCATGGGTTAATCGTGTTGTTGGTGCGAGTTTATTTACATGGTATTTAAGGAATTATTATTTTTGTTTATTATTGATCTTAATTATTAATTATAAATAAATGAGTTGATTCCATCACAAAAAATTGTCAAGGTTATTTAATTTTTTTTATTTTATCCCCTATTCCTTGCATGTTCATTATAAGTATATTTTAGATCGACGATTCAATGATTACCTGGTAGGTGATCATTGTGCAATCACTTTCCAGCATGAAAATTTGATAGTAAAATTTTAGATCTTAGATCAATGGAGCAGTCATGGTGTGTGATGATGGTAGTTGATATGTGATCAGATTAGAGGTTATTGATTTATAGTTTGTAACCCGATGATGGTTTAATTTGATAGAGGTGTTTTCTTGACTAGATTTAGTGGCTGAATCCTGGACACTAGTGACAATGAGGCTCGGCTAAGGTCTGATCTGAACTTCGTGGGTGTGATCAAGGGAAGGAGTGGTGGATGCAACAGTGAAATCATAAGATGCATAAAATAATAATGGGATTCTATAAAATTCCATATTAAATGGAATATACCCTGAAGAACACACATTGTTTGATCCCTAATAGCTGTCTTAGGATTTACGAATGAAGAAAAATATCACGCACCAAGTGAACCATTTTACATTATATCTGACTTGGTGTCAGAAGCTTGACATTTACCCTAGAGGATACATGGGCATAAATACCACCAAGAACATGGGCATGGGTACAATACACATGCATGACTATGTAATCTGACATGACCAAAGGACCCAAACATGATTGGGTACAAGGGCATGTCCAGAGTACACATGCATGATCAGAGGCACATGGGAATGGGCTATGGTACATGACCATACCCAAGGAAAATTAGACAAACCTTATATTTATAGTACACATTATGTATTTTTTATAGGGACGTGTGAGGCCCTCTGTCTTTTAGTATAGACCAGGTTATGTTGAGAGTAATTACTTGTTCCATTACTATGAGGGTACATTGTGGAATTATGTCATGAGAGTAATATTGTGATCCCCTATATAGGGTTTTTCTTGGATAGAGTTTTCTAAATAACTTCATGATTTCAGGGGAGGGATATTCTATCATATCTTACTCCCTGGGTAGGGTTCACAATATTAGTTTTACCCCCATGCATAGGGCATCAATCTCCTATCATGTTGATTGGTATAGTAGGATATGTGTTGCCCACTAGTGTTCTTGGATGGATCCACTTTCTGGATGTTGATATCTTCAAAGTTCTAGTGAGTCCTTATTTTGAGAGACCGAATGTGAAACAGCTCATGGATGAGTTCCATCTGTGATATCAAGACTCATGGAATGGATTGCCCAAGAATTCATTTTACCTTGAAGCCACGATAAACATCTTATGGTTGGAAGTTATTGTGACCACATCAATACTTGAAGTCTATAATGAGTATATTTGGGTGTTCTGTTATCTTTATTTCTCATATATTGATTAAAGTACCTATTTATTGATTATTTGAATACTCTTGATTCTTTATGTTTAGTGATTTCAGGGTTTCTTATTGGGTATTGTTATATTCACCAATTCATGGGATCTACCCACACTTATCATGTCTTATGTATATGATAAGACTTTTGAAGTATTCCTAGGAGGACTCGGATCAGGTAAAGCATAGTTTGGGGGTAGAAATACAATTTTACCTTATAGTGTTTCATTTTATTGTAGTCCCCTCCTTTTGAGTAGGTTGGACATTATTTATAGTTTTTGGTGGGATTGTATTTGGTCATTATGATTTTCTATAATAGTTGTACTATGATTTTGGTATATAGATGTATTCATGCATTGGTATTTGTTGAACTTTACTTTTAGTATTTTATGGTCTTGAAAATGTTTGTGTGTGTGTATTAGTACCATAGGTTAAGTACTCCTATTTGTGTGTTATTCTATCTTGACACTAGTAGCCAACCCATATTCTATTAGAGGTGGACTTGGGATTGTCACACTCAACTTACAACCAGCCAGGTAGGCCTTAGTGTGTTGGGTTGTGAAAATGATAAATGATATTATAATCTTTTACTGTTATGTTCTATAAATAGATTTTTATAAGTGATATCAAAATAATACTTATTAAAATATCACTTATGAATTTCTTTATGAAAGTGTTTCAATATTTTTTTAAAAATATATTTCCCATTCATTTAAGTGGTCTAATTTTGAAATTTATTAATTTCTTACCATATAACACTTTTCAATAAATTATCAAAAATATAAATGTTTCCATATTACTTATTGAAAAATATTTTTCTCTCACATATTTATGTGTAAGTGGTATTTTATAACTTTTCCTTTAGTTTTATATTTTATTTCGTATCTATCTTGGGTTATATATCTTGGTATCCATTACTATAACCTACTTTATTGATGTTATTAAATGGATCCTAAGTTCCCAAGATGAAAACAAAAAGGTCTAAGATATCTGGTGATCTAGTTACTAAAAAAATCATGAGTTGAATGGTAAGCACCTGGATAAAGATAACCTCACTTATATCAAATTCCATCACGAGGGAAACTGATTGGGTGAAATCAAGAAAGGATCTAATAGAAAATTTATCATTAAAGAGAGAAGTAAAAAAACATCATCTTTGTCGTACTTTATGTCAATGGTACACATGTACACAATTAGCTATAAAAATTAGTAAGTTGTTTAGACTAAGTTAGAAATAAGTTTGAAAACTACCATGTGTATTGTAACACCTTGATATTATTTTATTTTTTCTAATTAATTTAATCACTTTCATTTTTTTTCATTTCACACAACCCTAAATATATGTTTTTTTATATTAAAGCACTAAGTTTGGATTACGCAATACCAAGTTAATCAAGCACTACACAAAACATAAATGTTATCATTATCTACATAGAACACATATGATAGTGTACATTTCACGCAAGACTAACTTTCTTCGATGTCTTGTATAACATGCATGATCGAGTGTCAACGAACAATAATATATTATTAAAAATATTATTATTTAATATAATAATATATAATCTAGCCATAAAATTAGATTTTATGAGTATTATTAACTAACATATGAAAAAGTTTGGTTTTCAAAAAAATAAAATCAATTAATTAGTTAAAAATTATTTCGAAATGAATAGAAGAACAAATTGAATATAAAGGGAGTATTTTTATAGAAAACTATTCATATGATCAAAAAGTTGTTTTAATACTAACAACTTAAATTAATTTTAATTATCATGTAATTTAAATTTAATATATATGTTATATATACAAGAAAATATTTTTTATATTCATCCAATATATTTTATAGACATAATAAAAGAATAAACCCAATTTAACAAATAAAACCCAATATTTTTATTAAGGTAATTTTACCACCTTTTAATAGAGAACCTATTTTAAATATAAACATTGGAACTTTTATAAATATTATATGTCAAAATAAAATAAATATTTTAATGATAATTATAAAAATTAGTTAAGGGTGAATTTTTGGTATTTTTCGGGGAAATTTTATTTTTTAATGAATAGTTAAAAATACAGAATTGTAATTCATACTAAACTTTTCATATAATTTATTTACATATTTAAATTATATTTTATTTTTGTTTTAAAGTATAATTTAATTTAATTTTTATTATTCAACCCAATTTATGTCATTGGAATCAATTTTATTTTGAAATTGACTATAAAAATATAATAAGATTTTGAATATTTTTACTTCAAAAACCCGTATTATTATCCCATATGTAGGATTATATTTAAATTAAATACTAACAATTATGTGTTTGGAATTTGGAAAAATTGATTCTATATTTTTAATCATAATAATTTATAATTAATAATCAGGACAACTTAGTTTTTTACCAAAAATATTAGAGAAAGTAATTAAAATTAATTACGACGATTAAGGTTAGATTATGATTAATAAGTGAATAAACCATAACAATTAGCCCCAAAATTACCTATAATACATTTTATATACTTTTTAACATTATTGGATCCACTTTTAATAAAAAACAATCGTGTGGTTTCTATTTTCCAAAATATTACTAGAGTGACACTCCTCCATTATAAGAGGTCGCCCCTCTCACTTTCCCACACCAATAAAGACACTTTGGCTCAAAAAAAATCATTAAAAATTTCTCCCCAATATCCCTTAATTCCTACATGAAGCCTAACTCTTTAATAAAGTCTTAAAAGTAAGTCCTTTGGTGCAAACTAAAAGGAGTTACCCGATTAAGAGGTAACACCCTCCCTCAAACTCATTTCCTTTTATTTTCTTTCTACACTACATAAAATATTCCTATTCCATACTTGTATAAAAAATATCCTAAATATAATTGGATGTTTTTATCCTACGGTTTCAAACTACCCATACACACACTTCCATCTAATGGGTAATGAACATACTGTTTACATGTTCAGCGAACTACCCCCACACTAAACAATGATTGTTCATTTTAATTTTTCTAACTCTCAAGGTCGAAATTATGATGGAAAATATATTTATATATCGTAGATATTATATTTATTATGTCTTTAATATTTTTTAATTATTTTTTAACACATATTTTTATACTTTCCATTTAATGTTAATACGATAATTTCAATTTAGGAAGTATGGATTATCGCCCCCTCAAAGCGATGTGATTCGTTCATACACTACATGGAATGTATTATAGATGGGTTTAGAGAATATATATGATATAATAAATATATTTTAATAATTATATATATATATATATTTTAATTTCTTTATTTCAACATGATAATTAAATTGAAATAGCCTTCATGCGTACGTACGGTTTACCGTCTCCATAAATGGTGTATCTGTTTCACACCTCTATATTCTATTGATTATTATAATAAAAATATAATTAATATGAATTGTATTAAAATCATGTTTTATATTCTAGAAATCAAGATATAAATATTATGACCAAAGATATAACAAATTAAGACACATGTGAAAAACAAAGTGGATATTACCCGAAGTGAAACCCTAACATATAATTGTTAAGAAAATGGGTAATATAAATCCATAATCAAACCATATATGGTATTATAAGTAAGAATAATTTTATTTGATATATTTATAATAAATTTATATATATTATACAAGAGACTTGAATGAGTATGGTGAGGGTCAAGACACAAGGTAATGAAATTTCATCTCACTCTTTATTTCTGTGAGATACATGACTTATTCACCATGGAATTATTATATGTGGTGTATATAATTACCATGAATGTATTATATGAATATTATAATTTAATATATGGGTATTTATATAACCATTTTATTCAATTACTGTTATAGAGTTTAATTTTTTAAAGTTACTAAATCTTAAATTTATTTTGTCTCAATTTTCCTTCTTCGAGACCCATGCCATGTTATTCACCTATATTTTTATATGAGGTATATAAACTAACTTTTAAATATTATATCATGAATCTCATTCCATTCATGATATTTTAAGAACCATGTAATTCCATTTTTCTATATGGATAGAATGATTCCATGTTACTATGAGTTAAGAGTTTATTCAAACAATCTCACCGTTCATCGAGATTGTTTATGATCACATTTTTATTGATGAAATCATATGATCCATATTTCAAAAAAATTCACGAATTTTAATATCCTCAGTTTATTATTGATGTCTTTATATATTAGAACCATTTTCCACTCTTTGGTACTTAATATAATTAAGAAAATATTTTTATGAAAATATAACCCTACCTCTCCCTTCAGTCATAAATCATTGTTCCTTCAAAACCATGTTTTCTAAAAAGGTTTATAACGATATTATAATATTATCATATGATCTTTAAAATAAAATTCTACCATTATTTTAAATTTTAAACAAAAAATGTTTTTAAAAAAGGAGTCTTCTTGTCATTTTCCGATGGAGGAACTTTTATAAACTTTTTACCGTGAAAAATGAATGTTATTTTTACCTCATACGGTACAAATAGATTTACCCACCATCATTTATTTTAATATTCCATTTTATGTTTAAAAGGATAATTTTTAAGATTTTTTTAAAATCTATTTCCAAAGAAATGTTTTTAAAATAATTTTCCAACTTCTTTTATAAGTTTTCAAGGAAAATGGATTTCAAAAGGTTTTCAAGATCCTCTACAAGTTTTCAAAGGAAAAAAGGATTTCAAAATGTTTTCAATGATTTATTTTTAAGTTTTAAAGTTTATTTTCATGAAAATGGTTTTGAAAAGGTTTTACATTTTAATAATAATTTTTCAATTGAGAAAGGATAATTTACACATGAAGTTTTTTTAATATCTTTCATAATTATTTCCCAGATAAGATAACATCTATTGGTGTTACTATACCTTTATGGGAAAATTATTCATTTTTCCATTAATATTATTTATTTTAATGATGTATGTATTAATGAAATGATAATTATGAAACCCAATTATTTTCATGGGTTATATGTCTATGAAAGTTTTTTTCTTTCATGGGTTATGATTTTGATAAAATGATTATAA
Organism: Viscum album; assembly: GCA_963277665.1. Taxonomy (NCBI): domain Eukaryota; kingdom Viridiplantae; phylum Streptophyta; class Magnoliopsida; order Santalales; family Viscaceae; genus Viscum; species Viscum album. The sequence goes on from OY728133.1 coordinate 1,949,885,600, forward strand.
AACCTATATCTTGTTCTATATGTTATGATATGATTACATGTTTAGGATACTCATTTAATTTCATGGATTATTATACTATTATTTATGATATTTTGGAACATGTATGTATGATTTAATTTTGATATGGGTGATACTTATATCCCGCTCCAATGAATTGAGTAAATATTTATATCTCATGATATAAATGTGGATGGAATGAGGAGTGAACTTGATTTAGTATTTAAGTGCTAGAAAGAGGAGTAAAATTGGTTTAGTAATATAGTGATGGAGTGAGAAGTTAACTTAGTTCAGTAAAAGACTTTTTCCACTATTACGTCCTTGGAAGCAATTCATGTACTACTATGGAAATCATATTATATGCTTATGTGTTTTCCATAGTTACATTTATTATTACTATGTTATGATTTCATGGATTATGTTAATTATATCCTAATGATTCATGTCTTATGAACATAAAAGATTTATGCTATGATTCATGTTTATGATCTTTGAAATGTAGGGTATGCTCTTATATTTTCACGATCATGTTCGCATACCCTTATTCTCAAGATTATTTTTAAATATATCCCTCTTTTACTCTTACTGAGCATATGATCTCACCTCTTTTTATGTTTCCTTTCCAACTGGTTATAAATATATATATATATTTTGTTGTGTCTAAAAAGGGGGAGATTCAAGAATAACCTAGAGGTAGATAATGTCTCTCATTTATACACTAGTGTTTATGTTTCCATGTTTCCAAAGGCACTAGACTAATAATAACTTTGGGTGTCTATTTTTGTAATTTTTTAGGTATTATTAATAATTGATGTAATGTCTATGTACATTAATATTGTGTCATTATAGTTGGTATCTAATAAAATTTTTAGTTAACCTTTGGAAACTAGGATGATAAAACCTTAGTGAGAACCCTAAAGATGTATCTAAGGATAAGGAAAAGCATATAAAAATTTCATGGAATTTTAGTAAAGGATATAGTGAGTGGTTTAGTAAAAATATGACTATATCTTGATACTAAAAGTTGATGTGGCTCTAGAAAAAATGTACCTATGGGTAACAACTTCAACCAGATTTCCCAGGCCTGACTTAGGGTAATTTGGTACCTGACAATAGGCAATGCTTTACACCTGGTTTGACACTATCAGGAGAATGCTTTGGAAATTGACAAACTCTTCATATACCATTATTAAGTTTTTGAATATAATATGACTATGAATAACCTAGGATAAATCTAATGTGTTGTAAATTAAATAGGTAGGTATCATGATTTAGACATTCTATAAGTAATTTTTAATGATTATGTGGATTTTTTCTATGATATGTGTTTCTCACCCCATGATTTTTGGTTTTAGTCAATGGAGATAAATAGATCGAGCATAGTTAACATTGACTATTTTAGATGTGAAAATTAGGGGCATTATGAAAATCAATTTACCAATTGGAAATCTCATAAAGATAATTAAGAAGGTGGAATTTGTATTGGTTATACTTCTGAAGAAAAAGGGACTGAAAGAAACATCTAAATGTTATGTGATGTTCTTATAGTGTTTTTTACATTAATAAAAAGAAGTATGATTATATTGAGGTTAATGAACCTTAAGACATGATTCATATTTCGTATTATAAGAAAGATGTATTATGAAATAAGTTTATGAATCTCGATTAGTTGTTTAAGAATAAAGTTAGATGAATTAAGTACTAATATTTTGGAAATAAAAGATTATGTTATATGAATCATGAAATGTATAATAATTTTTAGAATAAGTTTTCATTAAGGATTGAAAATGATATCTTTAATGGTGATGAGGACTTAGAAAAATGATATTTTGATTAAGTGATGGTAACCCTTAATGGAATCAAGATGTTGATAAAATTGTATTTCACATCAATAAAGAGATGATTGATTTGGATAAAGTTAATTAGATAGCATTGATTACACTGTATCTTAATAATGATTGGTTAAAAAATTAATCTATGTAATCATGGATGATTTTTAAGACTTATTGGATTTAAGAAATATTTCCAGTCAACTTTAGAATGAAGAAGCATGAATTTTTGAAAAATTATTTATTGTAATTCAAGTTATTACCATGTTTCAAAAGAATATATGATGAGGGTATTCGCATGTTTGGAGTATGAAAACCAATAAATAATTTTTGATATACGGGGGATCAATGTTAAGATGATTTTTTTTTGACATTATTTATAATGTTTTGGATTTTCATAATTTAAAAGTGTTATAAGGTTTACCATTTATAAAAAGATTAAGTAAAAAAATTAATGAAGTTTGAGAGAATTTTGTATTATCTCACCACATGAGGATTTATGAATATTTATTAACTATAATATAAAATTGGTGTTGATGATAACAAATAATAGATGGGATGGAATATTATAGATATCAGGATCTATTAGTGCTTTAGGTATAAAAAATCACCTTCCTTTTTGATAAAGAGGTTATGTGGATCAAGGAATAATAAAGGGAGAGGTTTTCTAGAAATCATTCAAGTATATATTTTCAAGAAAATTATTTAAATTTAGAAAAAAGGATACTGAAGCCAAAAAATTATCCCAATACCTCCATTTTCAATAAATCATATAGTCACTTAGTTTATCACAGATTTATGGCTTTGTTATTGTTAAATTTCTCCCAACATTGTTCTCAATAACTCTACATCAGAACATGATGGTTAATTTTCTATTATATGTCTATGTTTTCACTTTCCGCCTATGTTATCCCTTGTGTAAACCTAGTTATATGTTACTTTGGGTAACCTTTATATTTCAAACTTTCCTTTTTAAAAGGATATTTTTTAATAATTTTTACGATATGGGTTTATAAGAAAGAAACTTTCAAGTATTAAAAATTTAATAACCCAGATGAATTTTGAGGGAGAAATTCATTTTAAGGGGGTTAGAAAGTAATACCGTGATTTTTTATTTGTTTTTAAAATTCATTAAATCCCTTTGATATTTTTTTCATTTCACAAAACACTGAATATATATTTTATTATATTAAAGAACTAAATTTGGCTCACACAATACCAAGTTAATCATGCACTAAAAAAACCTAAATTTTATCATTATCTATATAGAACACCGAGGGTAGCATATGTTTCACATGAGACTGACATTCTTTGATTTCTTACTTAACACGCAAGATCAAGTGTTACCAAACAATGATATATTATTTAAAATATTAATATTTAATATAATAATATATAACTTATCCATTAAATTAGATTTTATGAATATTACTAACCAAAATAGGAAATTTTTTTTTTCAAAAGATATAAAAATAATTAATTAGTTACAAATTATTTTGAAATGAATATAAGAACCAATTGAATAAAAAGACATATTTTTATAGAAAACTATACTTTTGCTCAAAATGTTGTTTTAATCCTAATAAAATTAATTAATTAAAATTATAAAGTAATTTTTATGTTATATATATGTTATATATTCAATGAAATATTTTTTATATTCATCAAATAGATTTTATAGGTATAAGATTAGAATAAACCCAATTTAACTCCTAAACCCCAATTTTTTTATTTGGGAAATTTTACCGCCTTTTAATGGAGAACATATTTTATTTATAAATTTTTTCACTTATATAAATATTATATGTAATAAAAAGCTTTATATTTCAAATATAATAATAAAAATTATGTTTGGTTGAATTTTTGGTATTTTCTGTGATGTTTTATTTTTTTAATGAATTGTTGAAAAACTGATTTTTAATTCAAACTTATTTTTCCATCTAATTTATTTATATATTTAAATTATATTTAAATTTTGTTTTTAATATTAATTAGATTAAATTTTTATCAATCAATCCAATTTAGTTCAGGGGAAAAATTTTCATTTTGAAATTTACTACAAAAACATATCAACCTTTTGAACATTTTTACTTTAAAAACATGTATTGTCATCCCGTATATGAGATTATATTTAAATTAATTTCTACTACTTATGTGTTTTGAATTTGGAAAAATTTATTCCATATTTTGAATAATAATAATTAATAATTTCCAATAAGGTCAACTTATTTTTTGACCAAAAATATTCATGAAAGTAATTAAAATTAATTACAACAATTAAGGTTAAATTAAGCTTCAGACTAAACCATAACCTTAAGGCCCAAAAAGTCTAATAAAATTGTCCAAAATCCATTGTATGGACATTTTTAGACCCTATTATATCTTGGATAGATTGTTTACCATTATTTTATCCACTTTCAATAAAAAAACATGGATGGGGTTTCCCCTTTTAAAATATTAAAAGGGTGCCACTCCTCTATTATAATAGGCCTCCTATCCTCCCACTTACTCACACCTCTCCAGAAATATTGGATAAAATATCTATAACCAAATAGATCCCCATAATCCATAACTTCCACATTGAATCTTTTCTTGGGTATAAATCTTTCTAAGTAATCCCTTTGGTACAAACCAAAAGGAGTTACCCAATTAAGAGGTAAAACTCTCCCTCAAACTTCTTTCTTTTATTTTTATTCCAATCTCCATAAAATATTATTATTATATTATTTTATAAAAAAAATATCATAAATATACTAGTATGTTTTTATTATAAGTTTTCTACCTACACTTACTCACACTTACATTTAATGGGTAACAAACATATTGTTTACATGTATGTTGAACTACCGCCTCACTAAATGATGATTTCTCATTTTTACTTTATCAAAAATCATGGTGGACACTATGATTGATACTATATTTATATATGACATATATTATATGTATTATGTCTTTAATATTCTATAATTATTTTATAACAAATATTTTTATACTTTCCATTTTCTTCAAATATAATAATTTCGTTTGAGGAAGTGTGGACTACCACCCCCTCAAAGCAATGTGATTCATTCATAAACTACACGAAATATATTAAGGATGATTTTAGTTAATATATATTATATAATAAATCTAATATAATAATTATTTAATTATATATATAAATATATGTCTTTTACTTTCTTTCTATCAACATTATAATTAAACAGAAATAGCATTTATGCTGACATACAACTTACCGTCACCATGAAGGCCGTATTATATTTAATACTTATAAATTATAGAGATTATTATATTTAAAATAAAATGAATATGAATTATATTTAAAAAATGGTTTAAATTCTTGGAATAATGATACAAATATAAGAACCAAAGATATAACAAATTAAGAAACATGAGACAAACAAAGCAGATATTACCCGAAGTGAAACCTTAACATAGAATTTTTAACAAGTGGATAATATAAAGCCACAATAAAAAAATATGTGGTGTTAGAAGTAATAATATGGTTTTTTATAGAAATATAATAAATTTTTATTATTATATAATAGGTTTTAACAAGTTCAATGAGAGTCAAGACACAAGGTAAGAGAATATTATCCCACTCTTTATTTCTTTGAGATACATGCCTTATTCACCACTCACTTATTTTGTGTGGTTTATGTAATTCCCGTGAATGTATTATATTCTTATTATACTTAAATATATGGGTATTTAGATAACTATTTTTTGATATTTTTTTCATGGGGTTTAAGTTTCAAAAGTTACCAAATTAGTAAAGTAATTTTGTCTAAATTATCCTTCTTCAAGATACATGTCATGTTATACACCTATATTTTTATATGATGTGTATAAATTTGATTTGAAATGTTATATCATGAGTCTTCTTCATTTAAGGATATTTTAAGCACCATGTAATTTAATTTTCAAATATGGGGAGTATGATTCAAATTTACCATGTTGTAAGAGTTTATTGAAACAAGCTTAGCATTTATCGTGATTGTTTATGATCACATTTTTATTGGTAAAATATTATGATACATATTTCTAGAACACTCCTGAATTTTATTATCCTATGGTTAGTTTTTATGCCTTCATTATTGGTATCATTTTTCTACTCTTTGGTACTTATTATAATTAAGAATATTTTTTAAGAAAATTTGACCCTACCTCTCCCTTCAGCCGAAAATATATGTTCCTTCAAAACCACGTTTTCTTAAAAGGGTTACAAGAATATTTTAATATTATCCTATGAAATTTAAAAGACATTTTTACCCTTATTTTACCTTTTAAACAAAAAGGGTTTAAAAAAATTAAAATTCTTATCATTTTCCGATTGAAGAAATTTTCTTATCTTTTTACCATGCAAAAATAATTTTCTTTTTACCTCATAAAACATGTATTGATTTACCTAATTTCAATTTTTGAATATTCATTTATATTTTTAAAAAGTTAGTTTTTAAGAAAATATTTTTAAAAAATATTTTCTAATAAATGGTTTTCAAATCATTTTCAATCTAATTTTATACATTTTCAAGGTAAAATAGTTTTCAGACGTTTTTCAAGCTCTTATAAATGTTTTTAGAGGAAAAAAAATTTAAAAATGTTTTCAATTATTTTTTTATAATTTTTCATGTTTATTTTCATGAAAATGTTTTTCCAAAGGTTTTATGTTTAAGAATAATTTTTTAAATGAGAAATTATAATTTCCTCATGAAATGTTTTTTAAAATATCATTCAAAATTATTTCCAATATAATATAACATCCATCAGTGTTACTCATGCATTTCTTGGGAAAAGATTCAAAGGTTCCATTCATATTATTTCTCTAAATGATTTATGTATTGATGACATGATGTTTATGAAACCCCCTTCTTTTCACTGGTTATATGTCTATGAAGATCTTTTCTTTCACAAGTTATGATTTTGATGAAATGATTATGAAACTTGTATCTTGGTCTATAGTTTATGACATGATTATATGTTTATGATACTAATTTAATTTCATGGGTTATTATATGATTATAAATGATCTTGTGGAACATGTATGTATGATTTCATTATGAGATTGGTGGGACCTATATCTCCCTCCAATGCATATGGTAAATATTTATATTTATTGAGATATAAATGATTGGAATGAGGAGTGAACTCGATTCAGTATTATAGGGATGTAATGTGGAGTGAACTCGATTCAGTAATATAGGACTGTAACGAAAAGAGAACCTGTTTTAGTAAAGGAATTTTTCCACTAATATGGTCTTGGAATCGATTCCTTTACTAATATGGATATCATATTATATTCTTATGTGATTTCCATAATTATATTTATTATTCCTATGTTATTCTTTCATGAATTATGTTCTTTATTTCCTTATGATTCATGTCTTATTAACTTCCAATCATTATTATATGATTCATGTTTATGATATTTGAAATTAAGGGTATGATCTTTTATTTTCAGCATCATGTTCTTATACCTTTATTTACCCTTACTAAGCATTAGAGCTCGCCCCTTTTTATGTTTATTTTCCACTAGGTTATGAAGATACATATTATGTTTGATCTATTTAAGGAGGGTTCATGTCAGGAAGAACCTAGTGGAAGATAGTGAAGCTCATTTATACACCATTGTTTATGTTTCTAAGTTTTCAAAGGCTCTATACTGATATGTTCATTGGGTGTCAATTTTTGTAATGTTTTTAGTATTTTGAAAAAGTGATGTAATGGTTATGTATCTTATGATTAGGTCGTTAAATGTATCATCTAACTTACCCGTGAAAAAATGCTTCAAATAATAAATAAATAACACATTCATAGTCTAAGTAAAATAAACTGATAATTAAAAAAGTCATCATGTTATTTTATATAATTATTCTTGTTATTTAACTTTTATCATTCGGTATAAGATTAAAAAATTTAAAGAAAGGGAAGTAAAAAAAATAGAAAATAATTTTTGAGATTCAATTAGAACCCTACAAGCATAGGTGAAACAAATGAAATTTAAAAACTCATAATAAAATATATTTTTTCTTTTAGAAGATCTTTTAAAATTTTAAATTATATATAATTAGAAAAAAAATCATTATTGAAAAGAAATAAAAAAAAATTAGTTGAATATTCAGAAATTGTTATTTTTCCTGAATACCTGAAAAATGTATTTTTTCAAATAAAACATTATTTTAATTTTCTATAAAAAAATATAGTGGGGGATTGAGGCTCAGTAAAGTAGTACTCACTGTCAGCCTCCACATCTAGGAGACCAGTGTTTGAATCCTGAAAGTCTCATTCCTGGGATTGTAATGCAGGAAATAATGTAGAAAGGTGGTGATGCAAGGTGGTGATCCATGAGTGATACATGCATCGGTACAGACCCGCGTAATGGACTTCATTCCACTGGGCCTATAGGCCAATCAATGTAGTTGGGTTTCTATGGAGTGGGTCAACCCTTGGCGGGGGGGTGGGGGGTATGTTCTTGCAGGATCAATGGTGAGTGTTTTATTTCCATTTATTGCAACCTACATGACATTAAATAAATATAAACATAATCTAGTTTGTCTTATAATATTATTTTAAAAAATGAAAACAATAAAAAATTAACAAAACCAAACACAAACTAACCTGTAGAAGACATTTAGAAATCAACATTTTTATCAACATTCACCCCAAATAAAATAAGAAGCATGTACAGAATCTAGAAAAAAACTTGGGAATCTAGAGGAAATTTAGTTGACCTTGTAGAAAGAATATGCCTAAAATATATACCACATAAATGAGGTTAGGTTTCACTATAGATAAAAATAAAGGGATTCATGATTTTAAATAGATTTTAAATAAAAAAAATTCAGAATTAAATAGAAAATGGATATTATAAACCTATTAAAATAAATTTAACTTTAATAGACCAATATAATAAATATTAAGGGTTTCTTTGAGTTATTATTCCAAAATAATAAAAAAACTAAGAAACCATATCCCAAAAGTGAGGTCAGGTTAAACTATTTATAAATAAAGTTAGAGTGGTACATGACTTTAAATGGTCTAGAAATATGATATCCAAACTAAATGGATAAGGGATTTAATATATCTATTCAAATAAAATTAATGTAGATAGATTCATATCCTAAATACATAAATTTTATAATATAGTTCACTACTTTACATGAAAAAAATATCCTAGAATAAAAATACATGAAATTCCATTATCTTCATATAATGATAACCATAAGTATCACAAATGTAATGTTACTAAGGTCAAATAAGTATCATATGTTAACAAAAAAACTTACTGATGTTGTGACAATTTCCATTACATGAAAACATGAGGAACTTAAAAGAAAAAACTAGGCTATGGCATTTATCTTTATAAAAATATGCATTATAGAGGATGAAACCATAGATCTAAAAGGTTTTAAATTAGAATAAAAAGCTTCATTAACTGAATTACAAGGGACTCCCAAAAATTAATACTAAATATAGATTAAAAAGTTTTAAATTCTAGGGAAAAAATAAAAAGGTTATTAAAACACAACATTACTATCATACATAATAAAAATGAATAAAATTAATATGGAAAGTTTAATAAATATGAGTAATTGAAATTATAGTTATTAAATAACAGTCATTTATTCATATCTGACACAGAAAAATGTAAAAAATGGTAGAATGAATTAAAAAAATAGTGTTTAATGACAAATTATGAAAATCACGTGTGTAAAAATAATGTAGAAAAACAAAACAACTTGAATAAGTTAATTTCAACAATATAACTAGGGATACAAAAAAAATATCAATATCAATTGAGTATAATAAAAATGTAAGATACAATGATGAACTCATTAAATATAAAATGTTTAAAAATAGAAAAAATAATTGAGATAATGGTATGCTTGTTGACATTTAAAGATCTGATTATCATGATTACAAGCCTCTTATATAATAAATTTTCCATATCAATTGATTCACACATTTTTTTTATAAGAGAAGAGTAATTTGTAAAAAGCATCCAACTATCTTTGAAATTAAACAAAATCAATTTATAATTATAATAAAATTGTAATCATGTATCTTGAATAAAGAATAATCTCAATGTAATTGATAAACTAAACTCAACATGAGCTAATAAATCTAATACAAAGGGCCCTTTCTCATAGTAAGAAATAGAAAAACCCTCCAACCATGTTTCATAGATCTTATTTATTAAAATATTTATATATTTAAGATATGAGTTGACTAATCAATGGTTTGAATGGGTCAATATTTATTTATTTATTTTGAATTTCAAAATTTTACTATATTTTTGTTGTATCTTAATCTATAAATTAGATAATATGACCTCACTTAGGGGGTTATAGATTATGGGGTCTATCTATATACATGTTATTGAAGAAGGTTCCTTAGCCCTATCCCATTATCCCCCTCTCTCTCTCCTAGAGAAACTATAGGATATTCCCCAAAAGGGGGTAGCAACCCATAATCCAAAAATATCATAAAAGCAACATCATCCCATATCACATCTTTACACAACACCACCAATTAACCTAAGTCTAGTACACTAGGAATGTTTACTCATATTTCACACACATCCCTATATTACATAGCCTCATTCATGCGGTCTCCTACACCCCAGGCGTGGCACCCTCCCTCCACCCAACTCCACCTCTAACTTTAATGATCCATCTTATGATGCTCCGTAATTCTGACTATCATGAACATATATCTATTTCACCTACCCCCACCTCTACCTTTTCACCCCCTGTTACAACACCATCAATGTTTTCTTCCCTATACATTACATATTAGCTATAACACCATAATATTTTAGTATGAATTTTCCTTTAAATAAGTACTATACTAAAAAAATTATTTCCTACACAACACCAAACTAAAATTAAGTACAATATGTTTTATTGAGATAACATATTATAATGAAAGAAAAACATTAATACATAATGTAATATTAACTATCATTAATAAAATTTAAAGTGGTATAAATTTTCAAGTAAATAAAAATACCATGAACAAGTAATCTTTATCGTCGTTGTTTTACATGAATATAATCACCTCGATTATAACTATGTAATGAAGGAAAAATAATTAGAAATACAATATAAATATTTAGAGAAAATTAAATAGGATGAATTATTTTATTGATGTTTATAAGTATATATATATAAATGAAATATGATAGTTATATATATAGTCATTGACTATATAGTTGCTAGAAATATGGTCATTGGAAATATAATCATTGAATATATGGTCTTTTGGTATGCATGTAGGTATATGGAAGATGTCTATTTTTTAGTAAAAAATTAAATATAATATAAATCACAAATTATAAACAATGAAAAGTAAGTTAAAATATAATTAGAATATTTTACTAGAAAAATTATTTTTATGTGTTACATATTATTATTATTATTTATGAATGATTTCAATTAACTTGATTAATAAAAATGAATAATTTTTAAATTAAATAAATATAATCCATTAAATAATCAATTAATTATAAAGAATAATAATTTAATTATTCACAACCAATTAAATATTATTTATCTACAAATATTATAAAAATATATATTATTTGTTTATATTTAAAAGTAAATGTCTCTTATTTTAATAAATTTAAAGGAATGAATTGATTATATATATATATATATTAATTATAATTAATGAAATTATTTTCCATTTGTAAGAAATAATAATACAATCTTCTGATGTTAAAAAACAGATATTGTTCAATAGATAATTTTTTTAAAGTGCGGTGTATTTTTATCTTAATAAATTAAATTGATCATTTTTAAATGATGAATTTAGTTTAATGTTTAAATTTATTAAAAATATATGAACACTAATTTAATTAGAAATTTATATGAAATAGGATTAAGAATACATAAAGTAAAAAAGTTATTTTTCTATAAAAACAGTTTTTTTATGTATTTGATGTTTTAATTTTGAAGAAAATTTTAACATATTTAGAAATTTAAAAAACTTAAATATAGAAAAAAAATTAATAATCACATATAAATTAGTTAGGGAGGTAAAAATAAGTTATTGAGTTAAAAAATTTGTTACCATGGTAAATGTAAAATGATGTAAAAGTGTTAAACTACGTGGTAAAAGCATAAAATATCATTAAAACCTATATATAAATATATGGACGATGGATTTTTCAACATTATAAAATCATTTTAACTATAATTATCAATATTAGAGGAATTTTCCTTGAATAATGCATTTCCTTTTTATTATGAAATTATATTTTCAAAAATGCCACTCCTTTCACCTATAAAAGGACCCATTCAACACCTCACTTATACTCACACATTAAGCTTATTAATTCAAATAAAATACACAAAAATAACTCTATGAAACTCATTACCACATCCTATAGGTTTTTTCTCTTTAAAATACCACCCTTTAAAGGATTGATCAAATTTGCAAAGGTGTTTTCCCAAGTAGTGAGGTAAAAATTTACAATCACTAGTTTTCATTTATATTCATTTAATTATTCTTATTCTTCCTAAAATTACATTATAATATCCTAATAAAATTAAATAAATTTACTAAATATAATAAAATGATATTATTTTGATGTAATGGCCATCATATATCTTCCACCCATTTATAGAAAATGAAAATGGCACTAGTCTTACATGTAAGTTATCACCTCCATAGATTAAATATTTCATTTTCCATCACCACCTTACATTTAAAATTATATATAATAAAAAAAATGATATTTATGAAAATTTTAAGATTCTATAAAAGTAATATTGGCATTCTATTTATAATATTAACAATAAATGACCTTCTTAAATTTAACCACCTCAAAATAATCATACTAAGACCCTTTTCTTAATTTGAATCTATTATTGAAAACCAATTGAAATATATAAATTTTATGATATAAGAATTTTATATAACACATATCTATAAAATTACATATATTATGAAACTATTTTATAACCTATTTGACTATAATCAACATACCAAAGTAGTTTTAGAGAAATTAACTGAATAACCTAAAGTGGTCGATAAGAGAAAAAACTATAAAATAAATGAATAAAATATGATAAAAAAATGGACCATAAAAAACTAAATATACATGAATTAATTTTTGAATAAGTAATTTAATAAACTTAATTTGGTTATTCAGGTGGTTAGAGAATATTCGACTAATATTGAATCCAGGTTAAGGGGTTTTACATCTAAATTTTCCTTTAAGTAAGACATGTTCGATAATCACCACCTAGATTATTTTGTTGGTGTATATACTAAATAATATATTTTCATTACCATAATTTTAATTTAATTAAATTGATATAAAAATAAATTCAAGGTTATATCTACCAATGGATTTTGGTTCAAAACTTAGTTGTAAGGTTTTTCTTTATATTCTCATTTAAAATTAGATATTATAATGAATAAGTTTATATATGGGGAAATTATATGATTTCAATCTCCAAAAAATCTCTATTTTATTATCCATTGGTTATTTTTATGTTTTACATGTCCTTATACCATTCTATTTCCTCGTTGGTTCATAATATACCTAAATAGAGTTTTTAATAAAAACCAAGCTTACTCTTCTTTTTAGTAGAGAATATTTTCCTCTACATACACATTATTTATTTTGTTTTATAGATATAATTATCTATACTGATATGATTAATTAAGGGGTTTTAATTTACATAAATTTAATTTCAAAATTAATATTCTTTTAAAGTTTTTGGAACATTCATTTTTCACCAACGTTGACCTTCTTTACAAAATGTGAAAGGAAAATTATTTTTAAACATTTTAAACATAGAATGGATTTTCTTTTAATATTAGATAGTTTTATTTGAAAATATTACTCTCCAATTTTTAATTATTTTTAATTTAAATTTCCGTTACCATTTTTTATAAAATATTTCTCCAAAAGATATCAATAACATAAATGGTATTCATTTTTATTTATCTAAGTATATTTTAATGCTCTTATAATACTGTTTTTAATCAATGTAAATGACATTTAATGTTTCTCATACTTAAATGGTAATAATTCTTAATGTTACTGTCCACCTACTTTCTCTGTATAGATTATGATAATTTCTTATTGTTGTTTTTAGGAAAACCATTTATTTTCATGGGTTAATTAATCTATGATGGAATTATTAATGTTTTCATGTTCATGTGGAACACATATATATGCTTTATCATTATGTGAAAAGTGGTTTTCTTATAGCACTCAAATTCATTAGGTATAGTTTTATATTTTATGATATAAGGTTGTGATACATGGTTTGTTAGACCAATATCAAAAGGGTGTGGTACATAGGTCATTAGCCCAAGCCAAAAAGGATGTGGTATACAAGTGGTATGAATAAGGCTAAAATATAGTGGTACATGGCTGGTTTTCCCATGTCAAAAAGTCACATAGGTGGTTAAGCCAAGTCTAATATATCATGGTTGTGTGGTTAAACTAGTCCATTAAGTGAAAACTATCTTGTTGGTTAACCTTGATTCACATTAGGTGCTCATACTCAAGCTATATTCTTATGTTATACATCGTGCCTATGTTAGGTTGAAATATTATTAACTCATGTTTATACATGCCTATTAATTGTTTATTATGTTATACCAAAATATTTAAGATGGGACTTATGTTATATGGTCTATGTTTTATTGGGTATGATTCTATGATTATGAACCTTAAATATGTTTTCTTACTTTTGTACTTTTTTATACTCACTTATGATCTTTCATTTTCATCTCTCATGTTTACCCTTATAGAGAATACAACAGAATCCCTTTATTATGTATCCTTTCCCCAGTAAATGAATAAGAGTATTATTTATAAAATTTATAGAAGGATGCAATGAGTATAGAATCTTGTGAGAAATATTAAAGACTTATTTAAAAATAAAAAGATAATAAAACAAATCTCCAAAGACACAAAACCATTGGGTTTTATGATTGTTTGTGAATTTATGAGATAAAATGTTTAAATTATGTAAATGATGTAAAATATATGTGTTTTATGCTCAAGTACTGTCACTCAATATCAAAGAATATGTTCCAAGTATGTGTTTGTATCACTGGACTTGGGAGTATGGATTAGGGGCACCTCAATTGATATCAGAGTGGGGTTAGTTATTTTTGGGGATTAGGAGTATAAAATATTTATAGAAACACTAGGGATAAGTATAAATATAGGAACACATATAAAAAATGTAAATATAGATTGTGTGGTTTCTTACAAATTACATCCATATTTGGATATAAACAAGTGGATTTAAGCTCTAAATCAAATGAATATTTGAATTATAAACTTGTAAAATATTGGATTGGTGTTTACTTTATCTACACTCAGTGCACAAAAACTGGTCCCAACTACACACTGGTTTTGACACTCCTAAGGGATGTGATTTGGTTGATTTACATGCTCTTTATGAACCATTCTGAATGATTTAAATACATTTTTATGGTATGGTTAGAGCACCTAATAGGGAATATATAATGGATAAATAGTATTGAAACCATGAAATTTATAAGTTAAGGTATACATGTTATTTATGAGTTATTGCCTCTATATAAATAATTTTCATTTTTATATTAATATTGAATTAAGTATTATCATCCGTAACTTTACACTATTTTTCTAAATATATGGAAGTAGGAGGAGCTAAGTTAATAATGGGTGTGATGGATAATGTAGTGATTCTCCAAATGAATAACCAAATAGGATATGAGATAGAGTGAATAATATTATGGTCATTCCTAACCAAATATATAATTTTATGATTAAAAATTTGAACCTAGTTGAATTTCAAAACATTATAAATAAGATAAAAATAATGTTTCATGAAATTTTATGTGATAAATACCATATAGGAAACAAGATTAAATCTATTACATTTAAAAAATGTGGGAAGAAGCACCCAGGAGTGTAGATACCCGAAGCTTAACGTACATGAACATTACATTACTTTTGCTGAATACTTAGTACATAACAAAAAACACACACACAAGGATCGTAATAGTTTAGTGTCTTTGGAAACTCGGAACGTAATCTTCTAATCGTGGTGAAAGATCTTCAATATCTCCCATAAAGATCTTATTTTTTTTATACCTAAAACCTTTCTTTATATCCTGGGGAAAAGTAAACATAAAAGGGTGAGCTCAAATGCCCAACAAGGGCAAATAAAGGAAATAAAAATCATATCATATCTTTTTGAAAATCATAACCTGGAAAAGAGATCATAATATCTTAACATGGAATAAATCATAGAAGTGAAAATGAGATCCCCATAATCATAAAATGAAACTTTAAACATTGTGGCATGCACACATAATCATTGAACATCATTTCTTGTTAGTCATGACTCTTTGCCAAGACTACCTTAGTGGACAGAGTCCCTTTCTGAACCGAGTCACCCTCGTTCCAGTCCTGTTTCACTGAACCGGTATAACCTACCGTTCCAGCCATATCTATCTCATGAGATGTAAAATCTTTACCCAATGCATTGGAGGGAGATATAGGTCCCACCCATCTTATAATGAATCCTTTCTTATGTGTGCCACATAATCATAAACCATACATCATAGCGTAACCCATGTAATAAAAATGGGATTCTTAAACAACATGACATCATAAAACAATTCATATAAGATAAAGGAATTCATAAAAATATTTCCATCACAACATAATCAAACCAATGTAATAATAGGGATAAAAACAGAACCCTTTTATTATCTTAGATGGAAAATAATTTTGATAAAATACTTGAACTCCATTCTTGAGGAAAATATCCTTTCTACTTCAAAAACACTTTTCCTTTCTTAACATGTCATACGACTTTAAAATAAAAGAAGTTGATTAAAAATAAACTTGAAAACTTGTAAAGGAAGTTTCTTGGAAATAATTTTTTAAAAATCCATTCATGCCGTATAAGTTAAAAAAAACATTCTTCATACATTTGTCGGAAAAGTAAAAAAGTACCTCGTACGAAAAAACGACAAAAGATTCCTTTCATATTCTTTACTAAAAACTCACCGAAGGGTAAAATTGGATTTAAACTATTGTAAGTGGATGGAAACAATATTAAATATTGAGGGAACATGGATGTGGATGACAAAATACACCCCAGTAAATACCAAAGTATAAACAATCTCAGATAAAAATGAGATTGTGATATTTCCCTTACCCTAGGTCCGATTTGCTTTGTACGTATCCGAAGCTCCAGTATAATGGTTTAAATAATGTTGTTGACTTATTACAGAATCATACATATTGATATGATATCATATATGGTCATATTCTTAGCTTCTTGTTAGTAATATTTCATTGTTACTTGTTACTCGGGTCTTTATTGCCTTTTGTTCTTATGCGTGTTTTGCCGAATACATTCTTATTCTTCTTTTAAGGTTATAGATACCTTATATACAGAATGGTATTAGTGTAACATATATCATATTTATTCATTCAATTCATTTATATAATTACTATGTAATGATGATCATGTAGAACGAGTCGCATCACATCGTGGAGACGGTATTCCGTACGTACGCACGAGTGATGATATCGTTCCTATGATCATGGAATTGTATTGGAGTATATATATGTATTATTTCAGTATCAATATTACTTTATAATAATCATAAATAGTTACTCATTACACCATTATACCCATCCTTGTAAAGTGATGGTGGAAAATAGATTACACCACGGCGTGGAGACGGTATTCCGTACGTACGCACGCGCGGTGATTTCATTTTTCCGTAGGATGGATAGAAGGTGAGTTAGGGTTGTTTCATATTTATAATAACATATCAGTATGTAATTAATACTGATGTTATTACTTTATCATGAAACAACTAAAGAAGAAGAAGTTGAAGAAGAAGGAAATTGAAAAGATCGGTAATGGATATTACCTCTTCTTTGGAACGCCTCTTTGAATCCTCCACTTAGGGAACTAAGTATGGTATTTGAAGAATACCAGGACCTCTAGGATTATTCTAGGGAAGTGGAGAGGAGAAAATGTCAGGGGTTGGCCGAGCTTGAGTGCTCAAATTGGTGTGAGGAGGAGGGGGAGGAGGTATCTTTTTATAAGGGAGGAGAGGGGCACCTTAGGAATATCTCAAAATATTATTTTATATTAAAGTCAAAATCGGTTTATAATGGTTCCAAAGGGTCTTATTTCTAAGTTAAAGTGGGAATGGGTCGAAATCCTATCAACCAATAGGATTTATACAAGTTTAGGGTATTATTTTAACCTTATCAATTAGATTTTACTCTAAGTTAAATAATTTAACTTTTACCGTGTCTTTTTGTTTTCTTACACCATATGGTTAATAAACTTACTATAACATGCCAAAAGAATCCCAAATTGTTTATTATTAATATATATATCCTTATCTAAGTCATTTGGCCTAACCTAAGATTTTTAGGAATAAAATAACAATTAATAATATAATATTAGATTTAAAAACTATTTTGTGTCAATTTTGACACTATTTGATATATGATTTTTGTGTAAGTCATAACAGAATTATATGTTCGAACCAAGTTGATTAAATCACCACTAATATATCATAGTAACCTAGAAAATTAGTATAATACATAAAAAGTATCAAATTACATTTATTTGGGCATTTATAACATCAATTATGTGAACATTTCCTTAAAAGGGTAATTATTGCATCATCTTTGTGTCATATATAAATTAACTTATTTGACGTCTAAAAATTAAAAATGAAATACCATTATGTAGGAAATATTTTTATCTTTCTAATGAAAATTTACAATCGAATTTATCTTATGTATAACCCTATATTAAAAATGTTTTAGTAAATAAACTTTGATTTTAACTCTTTTAACTCTTCTTTGAATAATAATAAATGTCCTAATCTAATCCAAGTGGGCCTAAATGATAATATTTTACACTTAAGGTTGTTTTTGGTCGAGATACACTTGTCCAATAGGATTTGGACATGTGTTAGGGTAATATTAATATCATTTTTACCCTTAATTACCCTATTTACTTTAAACCGTGGTAAATAAAAGTAAAAAGTTACTATTCACCAAAAATTATTTTCATCTCATTGAACCACATTTTACATACTAACATCAACCGTGTCTCTCGGATTTTTGAAATTCTATTCACAAAAGCGGTAAAATTAAGTTTTATGAAAAATTCAGTTTTTTTAACTACCACTTAGTTGTTTCACTATTCATCAAAAATTGATGTTTTTCAGAACAATGCCAAAATTTCATCCTAAGATATATTTCATATTCCGAATTCAAAAATGAAGTCTATTTTACCAAATTCATAACATAGAAGTTGCATTAATTAATTTTATAATTAAATCCCACTGTTAAAACAAATAGCGTGTTTTTAAGAAACAATATCTATCAAAAGATTGACACTTGTTTATGTCTGGTTAAAATGTGAACTTACATCAATGACCAACATTGTATTAAATTGAAAAAATACATTCTAAATATACTTTTAAACCACTAAAATTAATAATTTATCACTATTAATTATTTTGATTAAAAAAGTTGTTTTTAATTATAATTTAGTAATTTTCACTATTCATCAGAATATGAAAGTTATCCGAAAAGTACCAAAATTTCACCTTAGGCTAAATTCGATACTCCGAATCCAAAAATGAAGTCCATTTTGAGGGCTAAATTTTTTAAAATTTAAAAAGTGGTTATTACTATTCATAACGGCTAGTTTTAATAATATTTTAATAGCATATCGTTATTTCGTGAAACTCAGTATTGCGTACTACACACGCTATTGAGGAAGGTTATGATTGCGTGTAGTGCAAGGCAAGTCAAGGATGCATGTTGTGCAAGCTCCTTTTGGTGTATCGTACAACACAAGACATTAATAAAATTAAAAAGAATATTTTTCATAAAATCTCGGGCTGTTACATTCTACCCCCCTTAAAATGAATTTCGCCCTCGAAATTCGTCGGGGTTATAAATGGTTTACTATTCGAAAGTTTCTTTAATAGAAACTCACATCGTAAAAAGGAATATAAAAACCAATCTTTAAAAAAAAGTATGAAACGTAACGGTTACCCAAATAAACTAATCACTCGGTTTCCACATAGGTGAAAATATGGATATGGAAGAAAAATCTAACCATCATGTTCTGATGGAGAGTGGTAGAGAACATGGTTATGGAAAAGCCAAAAATCACAAATCCATAAATTTGTGAAGATCTAAGGTACCATCCGATTAATCAGATATAAGATCACTAGGACAACATTTTTTGGTTTTCAAGATCGTTTCCCTAAAGTTGAAGAATTTGAATTAGAATAAATACTTACTTTATTTTGGTACAATCGCATTATTGTTCGTGCCTTGAACAATTTCCACTTCATCTATTAAATAAATGGAGTTGAATTTGTTATTCGTGAAGTGTTAGCAGATCATGTGATAGAATGACAGGTCATTCCATCTGTCTCAAACAAAAGGTTAGCAAAAATTATATACATAAGTCGATCTATAGTGAGATTAATCATATATGGTTCCTAAAATGGACATTATACTTCATATATCATACTGCTTAATATAATAAAACTAGTTTCTAATAAACAGGGACTTCCTGTAGGCCAGTGTTAGGCGATAAATTCCAGTTGCACTTCGGTTGTGGGTTCGATTCCCACATCCTTGTCTGAAGCGATGGGCTGTCGCCCGTCCTGCAGGTTGTCCTTTTTCTAAAACTACATCGAAAATCTTATATCCTTAAACAATACTAACTTATGTCCAACATAATCCATTCTAATCTTTTAGGCTTATCCATAATACTACAGTCCACTCTCATAATATAGTGAAAACAATTACCAGAGATTTAATACCATCGTTGATCCCCATATATCATAAGATATGTCTTGTCGGTCACATTCCAATCATGTGAATACCTTAATCATGTATTCTCTTGAAAAATGAATACCAATTAAACCGTAGTGAAAACATGAATGCTGTCAAAAGTTAACTCTTTCCACATACCAAAATCCAAAAATTCTATATACTCAAACCATGATATCACTCAGTCTTTATATCAATCACGAGCTCATGAATACAATCAAACATCTCATTATCTTCTTATCCCTTCATTATGCTCATATCATCTATTTACTAAAAATGTCTCAATCACTTTTCATGGTTACTGGTACCATAAAATTATTGAAAACCACAATAGACCAAAACATAAATATTTCAGCACACCATAAAAGTACCTCAACAACATTATTCTTGAATACCAATACACAAACACTTCAGTCCATCCACTTCAATGATTGTCCTGGAATAAGTCCTTCCTTGATTTAGAAGTAACATTTTAGGTCAGGGCATTGAGTTGGGTAATGCCCATGTTCTCCACAAATAAGACATTGAACTCCATAACAATCTGTCACTCTATGACCCTTTTCTCCACACAGATAACATCGATCCCTCCATTTGAGGTATTCCTCAAGGTTCTTCTTCCCTTCTTTAGAAATCTCAATCTTCCTTTCTTTATGCTCCTCATCATGTGAACATGCATAATAGTTTATCTTCCTCTTCTTTGATGAATTAGTCATACCACTAAATTTTACCTTGTTAATCATATATCGTGATGACTGATTCGGCATAATCACAATATCTTTATCTCTAGGTATTACACAATTTTGTTGCTCATAGTCACCAATTTGTCCATTGGATTCAATGTTAACCGAATTCCTTCTGGTTCCCTCCATTAACTAAAACACAAAAAGAATTTTGTGAGAGGCGAAATCATGCTAGGGAAGACAACATAGTAAAGGGAAATCACCCTCAATATCTAACATCTTAGGTTAAATTCTAAGATCGTTAGCGCAATTCTAGGACTATAACCTATACGTATACTTAACCTTAGAGACATCCCTAGACATACCTTATAAATATCTCTAGGGATCTCACTAAAGTTCTCGCATCCTAGTTTCCAAAGGTTGACTAAACCATTCCTCTGATACCAACTGTAGAGACCCGAAGCTTACCGTACATGAAAATTACATTAGTTTTGAGGAATACTTAGTACATAACAAAAAACACACACACAAGGATTGTAATAGTTTAGTGTCTTTGGAAACTCGGAACGTAATCTTCTAATCGTGGTGAAAGATCTTCAATATCTCCCATAAAGATCTTCCTTTTTTATACCTAAAACCTTTCTTTATATCCTGGGGAAAAGTAAACATAAAAGGGTGATCTCAAATGCTCAGCAAGGGCAAATAAAGGAAATAAAAATCATATCATATCTTTTTGAAAATCATAACCTGCAAAAGAGATCATAATATCTTAACATGGAATAAATCATAGAAGTGAAAATGAGATCCCCATAATCATAACATGAAACTTGAGACTTTGTGGCATGCACACATAATCATGGAACATCATTTCTTGTTAGTCATGAGTCATTGCCAAGACTACCTTAGTGGACAGAGTCTCTTTCTGAACCGAGTCACCCTCGTTCCAGTCCTGTTTCACTGAACCGGTATAACCTACCTTTCCAGCCATGTCTATCTCATGAGATGTAAAATATTTACCCAATGCATTGGAGGGAGATATAGGTCCCACCCATCTTATAATGAATCCTTTCTTATGTGTGCCACATAATCATAAACCATACATCATAGCGTAACCCATGTAATAAAAATGGGATTCTTAAAAAACATGACATCATAAAAAAATTCATATAAGATAAAGGAATTCATAAAAATATTTCCATCACAACATAATCAAACCAATGTAATAATAGGGATAAAAACAGAACCCTTTTATTATCTTAGATGGAAAATAATTTTGATAATATACTTGAACTCCATTCTTGAGGAAAATATCATTTCTACTTCAAAAACACTTTTCCTTTCTTAACATGTCATACAACTTTAAAATAAAAGAAGTTGATTAAAAATAAACTTGAAAACTTGTAAAGGAAGTTTCTTGGAAATAATGTTTTAAAAATCCATTCAGGCCGTATAAGTTAAAAAAACATTCTTCGTACTTTTGTCGGAAAAGTAAAAAAGTACCTCGTACGAAAAAACGACAAAAGATTCCTTTCATATTCTTTACTAAAAACTCACCGAAGGGTAAAATTGGATTTAAACTATTGTAAGTGGATGGAAAAAATATTACATATTGAGGTAACATGGATGTGGATGACAAAATACACCCCAGTAAATACCAAAGTATAAACAATCTCAGATAAAAATGAGATAGTGATATTTCCCTTACCTTAGGTCCGATTTGCTTTGTACGTGTCCGAAGCTCCTGTATAATGGTTTGAATAATGTTATTGACTTATTCCAGAATCATACATATTGATATGATATCATATATGGTCATATTCTTAGCTTCTTGTTAGTAATAGTTCATTGTTACTTGTTACTCGGGTCTTTATTGCCTTTTGTTCTTATGCGTGTTTTGCCGAATACATTCTTATTCTTCTTTTAAGGTTATAGATACCTTATATCCATAATGGTATTAGTGTAACATATATCATATTTATTAATTCAATTCATTTATATAATTACTATGTAATGATGATCATGTAGAACGAGTCGCATCACATCATGGAGACGGTATTCCGTACGTACGCACGAGTGATGATATCGTTCCTATGATCATGGAATTGTATTGGAGTATATATATATATTATTTAATTATCAATATTACTTTATAATAATCATAAATAGTTACTCATTACACCATTATACCCATCCTTGTAAAGTGATGGTGGAAAATAGATTACACCACGGCGTGGAGACGGTATTCCGTACGTACGCACGCGCGATGATTTCATTTTTCCGTAGGATGGATAGAAGGTGAGTTAGGTTTGTTTCATATTTATAATAACATATCGGTATGTAAGTAATACTGATGTTATTACTTTATCATGAAACAAATAAAGAAGAAGAAGTTGAAGAAGAAAGAAATTGAAAAGATCGGTAATGGATATTACCTCTTCTTTGGAACGCCTCTTTGAATCCTCCACTTAGGGAACTAAGATTGGTCTTTGAAGAAGACCAGGACCTCTAGTATTATTCTAGGGAAGTGGAGAGGAGAAAATGGCAGGGGTTGGCCGAGCTTGAGTGCTCAAATTGGTGTGAGGAGGAGGGGGAGGAGGTGTCCTTTTATAAGGGAGGAGAGGGGCACCTTAGGAATATCTCAAAATATTATTTTATATTAAAGTCAAAATCGGTTTATAATGGTTCAAAAGGGTCTTATTTCGAAGCTAAAGTTGGGATGGGTCGAAATCATATCAACCAATAGGATTTAGACAAGTTTAGGGTATTATTTTAACCTTATCAATTAGATTTTACTCTAAGTTGAATAATTTAGCTTTTACCGTGTCTTTTTGTTTTCTTACACCATATGGTTAATACACTTACTATAACATACCAAAAGAACCCCAAATTGTTTATTATTAATATATATATCCTTATCTAAGACATTTGGCCGAACCATAGATTTTTAGGAATAAAATAACAATTAATAATATAATATTAGATTTAAAAACTATTTTGTGTCAATTTTGACACTATTTGATATATGATTTTTGTGAAAGTCATAACAGAATTATATGTTCGATCCAAGTTTATTAAATCACCACTAATATATCATAGTAACCTAGAAAATTATTATAATACATAAAAAGTCTCAAATTACATTTATTTGGGCATTTATAACATCAATTATGTGAACATTTTCTTAAAAGGGTAATTATTGCATCATCTTTGTGTTATATATAAATTAACTTATTTGATGTCTAAAAATTACAAATAAAATACCATTATGTAGGAAATCTTTTTAGCTTTCTAATGAATATTTACAATCGAATTTATCTTATGTATAACCCTATATTAAATATGTTTTAGTAAATAAACTTTGATTTTAACTCTTTTAACTCTTCTTTGAATAATAATAAATGTCCTAATCTAATCCAAGTGGGCCTAAATGATAATATTTTACACATAAGGTTGTTTTTGGTCGAGATACACTTGTCCAATAGGATTTGGACATGTGTTAGGGTAATATTAATATCATTTTTACCCTTAATTACCCAATTTACTTTTAACCGTGGTAAATAAAAGTAAAAAGTTACTATTCACCAAAAATTATTTTCATCTCATTGAACCACATTTTACTTACTAACATCAACCGTGTCTCTCAGATTTTTGAAATTCCATTCACAGAAGCGGTAAAATTAAGTTTTATGAAAAATTCAGTTTTTTTAACTACCACTTAGTAGTTTCACTATTCATCAAAAATTGATGTTTTTCAGAACAATGCCAAAATTTCATCCTAAGCTATATTTCATATTCCGAATTCAAAAATGAAGTCTATTTTACCAAATTCATAACATAGATGTTTCATTAATTAATTTTATAATTAAATCCCACTGTTAAAACAAATAGCGTGTTTTTAAGAAACAATATCTATCAAAAGATTGACACTTGTTTAAGTCTGGTTTAAATGAGAAATTACATCCAATGACCAACATTGTATTAAATTTTAAAAATATATTCTAAATATACTTTAAAACCACTCAAATTAATAATTTATCACTATTAATTATTTTGATTAAAAAAGTTGTTTTTAATTATAATTTAGTAATTTTCACTATTCATCAGAATATGAAAGTTATCCGAAAAGTACCAAAATTTCCCCTTAGACTAAATTCGATACTCCGAATCCAAAAATGAAGTCCATTTTGAGAGCTAAATTTTTTAAAATTTAAAAAGTGGTTATTACTATTCATAATGGCTAGTTTTAATAATATTTTAATAGCATATCGTTGTTTCGTGAAACTCAGTATTGCGTACTACACACGCTATCGAGGAAGGTTGTGATTGCGTGTAGTGCAAGGCAAGTCAAGGATGCGTGTTGTGCAAGCTCCTTTTGGTGTAGCGTACATCACAAGACATTAATAAAATTAAAAAGAATATTTTTCATAAAATCTCGGGCTGTTACAAGGAGAAGTTGTTTAAGGAATAAGAAAATGTTTCAATTGAGAAAGGATTAGACATCAATCTCATGATTTTTTAAGAGATATAAAGAGGTCAGAAAATAATATAGAGGGTATAAGGGTCCCAACTAATGCACCACCCACACTTAAAGGATTTAAATATAAGGATTTTGTGCATTATGTAAATCAATTTACTAATCTAAGAGATAGTGAAGATAATAAGAATCAACAGCCTCCTTGATCAGGGGTATAAGGGAAAGCCTATGAAGCAGATCCAGAAAATGATGTTGTGTAAGGTAGAATGGTCATTTTATAAATTACTAAAAATATACTACTTTATTCTATTTCTACCCACTTCTTTATATATAGTATGTTTCCTAAAATCAATAAATCACAACCTCAAAGATTAAAAATTTAATTATCAATGAAAACTCCTAGTGGTTAGATGATTGAATCCCCAGTATAAAATTCTATTCCACTAGAAGTTTATGGTAATATAATCTCTATAAATTTTATTATTATTTCTTTATTCAAAGTTGATGTGATTTTGGGTATGGATTGACTATCCCTGCATAGACTCTATAATATTTTTTGGGATATAGAAGTCACATTTCATATCTCAAATACCAATGATCCAATATAAATGAAAGGCTATATAATAACTTCATATAGGAGTTAATTCCACTATATAGGTCCCAACACCCTATAATGAGGGGTATTTATAAACAAATCATAGTAGAGAAAATCTATTTTAGGGATATTCCCACAATGAGGGGAAAATGAGTTTTGTAGTCTTACCTATGTTAGTGAGGTTTATATCTCATTAGAAATTATATCTTGAGTTTTGTATATGTTTTTGAAACTGTAAAATATTTTAATCAATAATAGATAATTAAAATTATTTAGAAAAAAAATATTTAAGGGGAGTATAATGTAACACATTGATATTTTAGTATGAATTTCTAGTTAAATAATTTCATATTGAATAGTTTTTTATATGAAACACCAAACTAAAATGAAACATGATACATTTTATTGAGATAAAATGTTATAATGAAAGATAAAAATTAACAAATAATTATAATTCAATATGAAACATAATTAATAAAATCACAAGTGGAATAAATCTGCAAGTAAATAAAAATACCACAAATAGTGAATCCTTATCATCATGGTTTGATTTAAAGATAATCACCCTGATTGTAACCCTGAAAAAGTGTAAAAATAGAAATATAATATACATGTCAAGAAATAATTAAATAAGTTGAATTATTTTAGTGATGTTTGTTAGGTTATATATAGGAATTAAATATGATGGTCATATATATATCCATAGGATATATAGTTATTGGAAATATAGTCATTAGTAATATGGTTAATAAATATATGATCATTGGGTATGAATGTATCCAATATTTAAATTCTAGATGTGTAATTTTCCATAAAAAATTGAAAATAATATAATTCACAAATAAAAAATAATCAAACAAAAAATAAAATTTAATTAGAATATTTTTTTAAAAAATATATTTTTATGCACTAAATATTATTATTATTATTATTAAATATTGATTTAAATAAAATAATTTGATAAAAATTGATGATTTTTAAAGTAAATAAATATTATACAAGAAATAATTAAGTACTAAAAAAGAAAAAAAAATTATTTATTCATGACCAATTAAATATGATTTATTTTAAAAGTTTGTTTTATTATATATTATATGTTTTTATTTAAAAGATAATCTTATATTATTTTAAGATTTTTTTAAAAAAAAATCATATATATAAATTAATTAAAATTTCTGAAATTATTTTCAATTGGAATGAAATAATAATAAAATTTTTAATGTTAAAAAGATATAATTTTAAAAGGTTTTTTTTAAATGTGGTGTATTTTTATCATAAAAAATTGAATTCATAAATTTTAAATGATAAATATAATGTAATTTTTCAATGTAAAAACAAATAATTTAACCCTCATTTTACTGATAATTTATATGAAATGGTATTAAGAACGCATGAATTTTAAAAAGTTATTTTTTCTATAAAATTTTTTTTTATATATTTTATGTTTTCTTTCAGAAAGAAATTTTTCTAAAATTAGTAATTATAATAGATTAAATGGAGTCCAAATTTCAAATAATCATTTTTAAATTTTTTAAAAAGTTCAAACTCATTTTCAATCATAAAAATAATTTACTTAGGTAAAAATTGAGTTTCTTTAGAAAAGGTAAAATGAGCTAAAAGTGGCTTATACTAAGTGGTAGAAGCACAATATATATATATATATATGTGTGTGTGTGTTTTTATATGAGATTTATCAAATTCAACCCATATTTTTCACTCAAAATATCAATCATGGATCCACTTTACTTGAATAATTCATCTCATTTTTATATTAAGAAATTATATTTACAAAAAAGTTTCGTCCTATCACCTATAAAAGTACCCCTTCAGTGCCTCACTTATCTTCACAAATTAAGCCTATTAATTTGATTTTTTTTTTTAAATTCCACTAATAAACACTATTTAAAAGTATTAGAGGTTATGGTATCATAAGGAGTTATCCCAATGAATAAGGTGAAAAATTCCAATTACTCCTTTTCATATCTATTAATTAAATCTTCTTATTTTATGTAAAATCCTATTATACTATCCTAGTATAATGCCATAAGTAACATAAATATACTAAAATTTAATTATGTTGATGGAATAACCACTATTTATCATCTACTCATTCATTTGAAAGTGAATGTGTCGCACGTAATATGTATAAACTACTGCCTCTATGGAAAACATGTTTAATTTTTCATCACTTCCATACATGGATGGGTTTCTAAAATGTAATTAATGAATAAATATTATATTTATGAAATTATTTAGATTCTATTAAAATAAAACAATCATTCTAATAATATTATTAAAATTCAATGGTCATTATAAATTTAACCACCTCAAAATGAACACACTAATACATTTTTCTTAATTTGAATATATTTTGACAACCTATTAAAATTTATAATTTTTTCTATATAAATGATTAAAAATTTTTATTTACAAAATTATAGATATTATGACACAAATTTATAATTCCATTGACCATGATTAACATACCGAAGCAGTTTTGGATAAATTGACCAAAAAACCTCATGTTGTCAATAAGAACAAAAACTATACAACAAATAAATAAAATATAATAATAAATGGGTCAAAAAATGAAATATAAAAGAAACAACATTGTTAATAAAGTATTTAATAAACTTAATCTGGCTATTCATATTGTTAGAACATATTTGAATAAGTAGGAATACAAGTAAGGGGATTATTATCTCAATTTTCTTTTAATTGAGACACATTCCATATTCACCACCTATCATATGTTTTTTGTGGAATATATATATAAATAAATATATATATATATATATATCCTTATATACTTATTTTATCATATTTTTATGTAATTAAAAGGATTTAAAAAAACATTTTAGGCTCCCTCTTTCAGTATATTTTCGTTTAAATTATATCCAATTTGTAAGGGTTTTAATTATAAAATAATTTTTAATTCTAGATTTTATTTCTCATAACTCAACCCATCAGAGATTACCACTTGACCCAGAATGCAAAAATACCATTGCTGAAACCTCTATTGTATTCCTATAATAAGTTACATCACTTGATAATGTCTCTAAAACCCAAAACCATACAAAATACAATGATCCATTGAACTAAATAATGATTTCCCAATGATCGGTTACCCTGGTACCATAGAATCATCAGAAAATCAGAATATCGATGATGAACACTAAAGAATTGAGTGAAAAGGTACACAACACAAATTATGATTAGAATTAAGTTCATTTATATTTTTTGAAAATTAATAGAATCCAAATAATGGGGAGAAATAAATAATAAAAAAATAAAAAATAGATTAAATCTAAAATTATTTATTCTTGGAAGATAAAAAATATTTGATGATAAACTCAATATGAAAAACCATCAAATTAATTTTGAATGAATCAATTCATTTTAATCTCAATAATTAAGATCAAGGAATTAAAATAAAAAATAATATTTCCCAACTCAATTTTGGATTGATCATTGGAGGAGAATGAATATACATCGACATCGTGGAAAAAATCCACCACACCCGCCATTTACTTCATAAAACTCCATGTTCATTCATTGTTTATCCTCAATCCCAAGATCACCCACTAATATCATCTCCACTATATCCCTCTCTATCATATCATTCTCTCTAAGGTTATGTGGATCAAACTATGGAATTATTCAAAGAGTGATTAAATAGAGAATTCATTAGTGTTAGACAATTAAATGGACATTAAATTAATAAGTTAATTTAATCCATTTAATACAACCATGACTGGACTCTAATGAAACACCTAATGCATGTAAGGATTATTTCATGCTTGAGTTAAAACCCATGTTAAATATTTAATTAATATATTGGTTTTCCCATCTAAGACACCATTCGAGAGATAATCCAATATTTTTGAAAAACCACATGTCTGTAATATAATAAATTTAATATTTTTAATATATCAACACTAAGGCTCTATAAACCCCAAATCTCTACACTGACTCCAAAACTAACTCTATAAATTTTATTTAAAATATTATGAAGTGTTAAACATAAATTTTAGAGTTGATACATGCTTCCCACAATCAAGGATTTTCATCCCAAAAACAGAAAACCTATTTAGAGAGGTGAGGATACTAAACATGGATCTAGTTATCCCACTCCAATGAGCTCTTATAGAGTTTCTTATGATTCCAATAAACACACAACTAGAGAAACACATTCCCTTTAAGGATATTCTCCTATTGTTCCTTGATGGTCACTAGGTACTCTAAGAGGGTATCATCATCCTCAATGTTCATCTCACCCCAGTCGATAACTTGTGATTGGTTATGAACAAAAAATTCTAGTAATTAGTAATAAATTTGAATAATTAGTTATAATTAGTAATAAATTCTAATAATTAGTAATAAATTCTATTAATTACAAATAAATTCTAATAGTTAGTAATAAATTCTAATTATTAGTTATATTTAGTAATAAATTCGAATAATTTGTAATAAATTTGAATAATTATTTTTAATTGGTAATAAATTCTAATAATTAGTAATATATTATAATAATTAGTAGTAAATTTTCATTATTAGTAATAAATTGCATGAATTAGTAATAAATTTTAATAATTAGTAACAAATAAAAACAATAGTAAAAATAGTAATAATTAGTAATAAATTGTAATAATTAGTAATAAACTTTAACAATTAGTAATAATTAGAAATAAATTCTAATAATTAGTAATAATTAGTAATAAATTCTAATAATTAGTAATAATTAGTAATAAATTCTAATAATTAGTAATAATTAGTAATATATTCTAATAAATGGTTATAATTATTAATAAATTCTAATAATTCATAAAAATTAATAATAAATTGTAATATTTAGTAATAAATTGTAATAATTAGTTTTAAATTGTAATAATTAGCAATAAATCGTAATAGTTAGTAATACATTGTAATAATTAGTAATAAATTGTAATAATTATTATCAAATTGTAACAATTAGTAATAAATTGTAATAATTATTAATAAATTCTAATAATTAGTAATAAATTTTAATAATTACATATAATTACAAATAATTACTAATAATTATAAATAATTACTAATAATTATAAATAATTAGAAATAATTAGCACGAAATTGTAATAAATTGTAACAAATTGTAATAAATTTGAACAATTTCAAGCAGATTGGCAGCTCCCTTTTACCCAATGCCTTTTCTCATTGTAATTTTCTCCCACTAAAATCACTCTGAAAAATATGTCATCACATAGAGATATCCATTTTTGTATGCATGAGAATAGAGAGTAGCATAGTGAGTTCTTACCACTCCACATTCTCATGCATACCAAAAAGGATATGCGTACGTCGGAGAAGATTTTTCAAACTATTTTCATTCAGATGAAGTTGCAAGGAGATGGGTTGTCAGGAAAAAGAGCTTCCTCTAATCCATTGGAAATTGTGACTCTGATAATTAGAAATTATCAGTACAATTTAGCTTTAATTAATTATAATTAGTGGTAATTAAAATAAATAATAATAATTCAATTTATATTAGTATAAATGTTTAAAAAAATACTATAAATAAGTATGAAAGAATAGAAATTATTATAATTTTATATAAAAAGATTTTAATTGTCTTCACTTTTTTGGATCGTGTTTTTATTAAAAAAAAATATACAGAAAAACTGGTTATTTTAAATTTTTTAGAAAAATATAGAACAATTAAGTCGAAAAAAATAATTATTAGATGATCATGCTTGGATAAATCAAGACAAGAATCTCAATAGTTCTGGTTTAAATCTTGTATATATTGAGGGTATTGAAGCTTTCTTATCATTTTCATCATTAAAACCATCATTTTATCAGAAGGGGTACTTATGCTCCCTTGTAAAAAAATGCGCTTTTAGGATGTTTGACACATTTGACAACATTAGGGGTTATTTATTGTGTTTTGGTTTTCAACCAGATTATGTATCTTGGAATCAACAAGATGAATGTAGTTCTAGAGAAGATATTAATAATTTGATTCTTAATCCAACACGGTTTCAAAATTTAGTACATGATGTGGTAGGTCTATCTTTTCAATGATCTAAAACTCAAGATGATATTAATTTAAATTCTGAGTTGGAACCAGCTCATTTTTATGATTTATTGAGGTCCGCTGATGATGCCATATATCCTAGTTGCAAGATAAGAAAATTTGAAGTTGTTGCAAAATTTATGGCTACTAAATTAAATAATGGAATGTCAACTAACTGTTTTAATAAGATATTAACTTTGGTAAAAACATTGCTACTTGAAGGAAATATGTTGCCTATAAATTTATATGAGATGAAGAGACTGGTTCATAATATGGGTCATGGTTATCAGAAGATTAATGCATGTTTAAATGGTTTCATCTAAATTATAGTGAAAATGAGTTGTTGAATAGTTGTTATACATGTGCAAAATTGAGGTATAAAGAGACTTAATGACGTAAGTATGGTTTTGTTCCTATAAAAACTTGAGATATTTCCCACTTACACCTAGATTGTAGCATTTATTTATGTCTCAGAACATAGTGACATTGATGTCAAGGTAAAAAACCAATATTATAACTATTAAAACCTTAAATCATCCCTCTAATGGTGATTCATGGAATCATTTTGACTATGTGCATCCTTCATTTATATTAGAAGCCTGAAACATGTGATTGAGTCTTTCTAATAATAGTTTATGTCCATTTGGTTCTTAAGATAGTCAAAATTCATGTTGTCCTGTCTTTATAACTCTGCAAAATTCACCACCTTGGATTTTGATGAAGGAACCAAATATTATTTTTTCCTTTATTAATTCCAGGACATCTGAAAAAGAATATTATTTTTTATTTGAACCCATTGATTAATTAGTTAAATTTAATGTGGAGTAATGGTGTTAGTACATTTTATGTTGATATGAAACAAAATTTCTCAATGAAAGCTGCATTGATGTGGACAATTAGTGACCTCCCAACATATGACATGTTATCTGGCTAGAGTACACATGGTCAAAAATCGTGTCCTTACTATATGAGAGACAACAAGGTTTTTATGATCATTACTGGGGAAAAACATTGCTTTTTTCGACCGTCATTGTAGATTCCTTCT
Source organism: Viscum album (assembly GCA_963277665.1). NCBI lineage: Eukaryota > Viridiplantae > Streptophyta > Magnoliopsida > Santalales > Viscaceae > Viscum > Viscum album. Next base: position 1,949,919,146 of record OY728133.1, read on the forward strand.
AACTGATCATTCTTTTCAGAGGAAAAAAATATTATTTCAGAAAAGGGACAATTTATAGAGATGAACCTCCATCAATGATATCAGGTACATAGTTAAAATAAATTGTCTCTTCATTACCTCCAATCACATTTGGACAAAAAATAAACAAATAGAAAATTGATGGCTTTGGGAAAGAACACAATTGGATAAAACCAATTATTTTTTTGGGGATCTTCCATATTGGTATGATTTTTTGGTCTGTTGCATGTTAGATTTCATGCATATTTGGAAGATGTTTTTTGATAATTTATTTCATAACGTTTTGGATACACCAGGTAAAACCAAAAATAATGTAATGACATGATTAGATATTGCCCAAATTAACAGGTGACTAGAACTTTAACTGTTTGAAAATTTTAGATTACAGATGTTATGAAGCCAAAAACAGCTTATACACTCTCTAAAGATAATCAATTATTATCTTGTATCTAGAATGAAAATTTGAGACTTCCAGTTGGTTATGCATCCAATTTGGTAAATGTGTTAGAAATGGTTATATTACCAGATTAAAAATTCATGACTTTCATGTTATAATGGAAATAATTATGCCAATTTTATTAAAAGGATTGTTGAATTATATGATTTGGGATGTTCTAACAGATATATAATATTTTTTATGAGACATTTGTGCAGAGAAAAGTGATTACGATGAATTAAGAAGTTTTCAAGAAGATGTTGTTTTAATTTTATGTAAACTAGAAAAATATTCCTGTTGACTTTGATTGACTCGAAGGAACATTTGATATTAAATTTTTTATGTGAATTAAAATGTGTAGGTCTAGTATAGTTCCGATTGATGTACCCATTCAAGAGATACACACATAAATTGAATAAAAAATCATGTAACAAAAAATTGATTAAAGTTTCAATTGCAGAAGATTATTTACAAGAGAAAATTTATTTTTTATGCTCTCATTACATTCAATATAAATATCCCTAAAAAATTTAATGGGCCATAACTAGGGAAATTTTTATGATGAAATGGAAAATAAATTATCAGTTTTCAATCAACCTGAACATAGCTTCGGTGGAGTTCATGAATGATGGCTTTCAGATGATGAAAATCCCAGAGCTCATACCTATGTTATTCTCAACTGTGATGAAATGAAACAATTTTTATAGTGAGTGCTCCTATCACTTATTCTATAATTTTTGTTATAGTAAATTAATCTTGTTTTATTTGTAGGTTACATGATAATAATATCAAGAAACAACTTCCACAAATTACTGCAGGTTCTCTCGATGAACGTCGGAAAAAAAATTTCCTACTGGTTTCAAAAATTGGTAACATAAATTATTTTTGGTTAAGCATATTAAATCAATTTATTATATTTTTTATTGATAACTATTTTACAAATGTTCAGGTATCTCAAAATGTTGATAAAATTGATAATTGATAGTGTGTATTGAGTAACCCACCATAAAAAATGGTTAAATCTTATAATGAATATGTGGTGAATGGTTATCAATTTCATGAACATGCATATGAGGAATAAAAAACAATAAATATTGGTGTTTTCTTGAGAAAATTTCATCATATAAAAACTGATGTTGAATTTTACATCATGATGGAAGTAATTATTAAATGGTTTTATCAGGATAGCATTACATAACAATGTTTAAATATAAGTGGTTTGATATTGATGGAGGATTGCATGTTCATTTGACCCATATAATCAATGATATTAAATATAAAAGTCTTCTTGTAGTAAATGAACCATTTTTATTGTCTCATCAGACACATAAATTTTATTCTTCAAAATATTATACTACATCAAGAGAGTTGAGTGATTGTTGGAGCATAATAAAAATTAAATCTTGGGAAAATTAGTGTACTCAAAGTGAATGTGGTTCTGATGAAGTGGATGGAATTGAAATTTTTCAAGTGACTGCTCCAAATCCATATTTTTCATGAAGATGCATGAATATCAATGATGACGCCCGATAATTAAGGGTCGATGGTGACGATGATGTTAATGATGTTTTAAATGAATTTTATATGACAGAAGATGATAAAACTAAAACTCATATGAAAATTGATGATGCTGAGGAGGAATATGAAGACATTGACATAGTCAGATATGAATATTAGGATGAAGATGAAAATTTACATAGTTAAATACTGGTCATAATCATATATAATATATATCTATATATAATAGTTGTTTTCAACTATTTTCTAACAAAATTTATTTCATGTTTTAGATGGATGAGTATTTGTATCATTTGTTGCGGGAAGATGATCTACCTTTGGATGAGTAGGATGTTGGATCATCTAACCCTCTGACTACTGACGGTTCAGGGGGACTCAGAGGGGGCGTGGAATTACGCGATTGATGATTCCTGACCCTATCCACGAGCGATGTCCACATCTTGGATTTGATCCATGTGTGCAAGGGTATGTTCACCTGTGTATTTTTATTAGTTTTCAATAATTTATTTATATAATAATTGTTTTATAATTTTATTTTTTTAGAGATTTACACATATAGCTACTAGACATGGGAGCTCTATATAGCATAATTATTTTTCTAAATCATTGGTATCATGGGATCAGATTCTCATTGATGTGCAACACCGCATGTTCGATCATTGGCTTGTGCGTAAATAATGAATATTTATTCTGAAATTAATTTAATTAATAACTTGATATTATAAATTATTTGTACGGTTTATGGTATTCCATCAATGAGAGCATGTGTGATGCTATCTGAAAGGAATAGAAGAGGATTATGCCTCATTGTTGTAGTCTTTTTTATCACAATTTTCGAAATAAAGCAATGTAGAAAGGAGTGACACATCGATCCGGCAGTCGTATATTCAGTACTTATAGGAAGCATATGGTAAGTACTTTTTTAAATAAATTTTATATAACTTTATAAGTAAAAAGTTTATTTTATATTCATTTAGTTAGTAAAATAGCTTTATATTATAGATTACGACATTTATAGGAGGATTTATAGTGGTTAAACACTGGAGAGATTAGAGGTGCTCGCCAGCGTTAGATTGTGGTCAGTATATTTTCTTGTTAAGTTTAAAATTTAACTATAAATAATATTTTAAATATTTTAATTTTAAATGGAAATTGAAAGAGTCATATGAGGTCGTGACATCTCAGTTATAGACTAAGAGTCAGTTCGAGACCAATACTCAGACTAGTGCCCACCAATTTGATGAGACAACATTGATGTAGGGGACCTAGTATGCCTCCAAGAAAGGCTGAGTTGTTGGTATCAGCTGTCAATTAATGCATTTGGATTATTATGGTACCACTGCGATGTCGGCATCCAACTCAAGAGGATCTCATGGAGAGTCATCATTATCTACTGATAGTATCAAGAGCATATGTGTTCTCAGAGTGATCTTATAGAGAGTATGCATAGGGAGGAAGAGCAGATGCGTCAATAGCAACAACAGCGGCAGGTAGAGTTCCGAAGACAACAGTAGGAACACAACAACAACAACAAGAGATGGAGGAGGAGATGTGTCGATGGCAGTAGCACCAGAAGTATGATTGGTTAGAGTACATGTGATGCATGACTCGTGGTTTAAGGATGGATTTACCTCCACCATCTCCTCCATCTCCTCCAGCTCATCCAGACAACCCTCCCCCTCAGTGATATGTTTATTTTTTATGATAAAATATTTTAATGTATTTTTTATAGTATTAACTGTATACATTTATATATAGTGTGTTTTTTATATTATTACAAATATTACATTTTTTATTTATTTTATTTCTATTATTTAATTACTTTATTTTTTTATTATTTTAATAATTATTATATTATATTATTTTCTTTTGATTTGTTTTTTATATTTTCATGAATATTGAGGTTTTAATTATTTTATAATTTTTTATTATATTAGTAATATTAATATTATTATTTCATCAATATTAATAATAATATTATTATTATATTATCAATGTTTTTATTATTATATGAATATTATTTTATTATTTTACTAATATTAATATTATTATTTCATTAATTTTAATAATAATAATATTATTATTATTATTATTTTATTCAATATAATTTTTTTAAAAAAATTTATACTCTTGCGACGACCCGTTGCAAAAAATGGTTTCAAAAACTCATTAAGGATTTTTTCGGTGTGCCCTGTTGCAGAGGGTATTTGTGATGGCCCATCACAATAAGATATTTAAAAAACCACGAGGAAGTTATTTGTGACAGATCCTCATCCTGTCACAAATGGTTTCTTTTTTGTGACAAACCATCACAAAAAACAATATTTGTGAGGCCCTTTTCTACAACGAGTCATTTAGTATGAGATCACATCGAAAATGCCCCATTTTCCAATAGTGTATACAGAAAAATACATAGTGAAATCAAAAAAACATTATTTAATTAATATAATAAATTTTATTGGTAACTGAATAAACCCATTAAAATAAAAAATATTATAAGGAGATAAAAAATAGAAAATAGAGAAACTACAATGGGAAAATTTTAATCACTCCGATCGACTTGAATTGTCCCTCCCACAAACAACACTATTGAAAAGAATAAAAATATTAGTAAACTAATCGAAATTATAGAAAATAAAAATTTATAACCTTGGTAGTAATTGTAGTAAATATGAAATGATGGAATATTGTAGTATTTATAGAAGGTAATATGATTGGTTGAATAGTAACATGACCATTAGGAAATGTAACCTGACCATTGGAATATCTATTTGAAATCAAAATAAAAAAAATATAATATAAATAATATTTATCATGAGTAATTTCTATAAATATAAATATTATAATTCTAAAAAATAAATATCAATATTAAAATACTCAAAGAAAATATAAGCATATTTTTAATAAACTATATTTTAAATTGTTTCATTAAAAAAAATTATAATAAAAATTAAAATTACAAATGTTAGAGAATTGTTTTGATAAAATTACTTTCATTTTTGAAATCAACATGTTTAAATTTTATAAGTTTTATTTTTTTTAAATTTTTTTAAAGACATCAATTATCAGTTAAATAGTAAAAATACTATTTTTTGTAATCAATGTTTCTTGAATTACATCATTTATGATGTAATAATGACCTAATAATTTTTAAAACATGAGGCTCGACCAAAAAATATTTAATTTTATAGGTGACCAATTAAAATTAAATTAACATGATTACTAAACATAAAAATTACTTTCCAATTTCTAAAGTCAATAGTGTTTCTTTAAAAAACAAAATTGTTTCATTTTTCCACTTTCATTTTTAATAAACTATTTAATTTTTATTATAAAAGGGTATAAAATCCTAAAACATTATAATTTAATAATTTATGATTCATTTTGTCCAAAATATCACTATTATAAGTTTTACCTTTGATACAATATTTAATTCAATATTTTATCTCAGAAATAGCCCTCACCTCGATTATAAATAACCCCTCTCCCTCCCCTTGAATAACCACTCCTCCATCACTTAACAGAGTCCAATATCTACAAAGATCCTCACTATTAATCCTTTATAATCCTTATAGATTTTCTAGTGTAAACCAAATCCATTAATGAAATAATTATACTGTATTACAAAAGATGCAACACCAAGAAAAGAGTAAGTTTTTATCAACTCTTCTCTTGTTTTCATCCACTTTTATCAATTTATAATTAAAAAATTATAAGATTAATTAATAAGTATTTTAATTATATATTAATGATTAAAACCAATTATAAAATTTATATTTTTACTCATTTATATTCTATACCCCTCTTTATCCCCCATTGGACAATGTTCTTGATAATGGTCGGTTAACCGCCAATGTGGAAATTTCCAACTTATTTCCTTATCAACAACCATATGGATGGTTATAATAAATAACTTATGATATATAAAAGTGTAAATATATGTATTTTATTCTTATGTAATTAATTATTCTAATTTATAAATGACATTTAACAAAAAAATCTAAATCAAAGTAAAATGAGAAATTTTTAAAGAAAACAAGATATCAAAATGATTTACATTTAACTAATGGAATTAAGGCATTTAATCCAATTATTACCATTAATAAATTGTTCATAAATGGAATTAATTTACTTTTGCTTCAATTTTTAAATAAACCTATGTTTATTATTCAGGATATAGAAAAGCGATGAAATAAAGCAGGATTTAATGTATGGGAATTCTCAAACCCAACTCATTTTTCTTTTGGTTATCCTTATTTCTCATAATTTTTAGCATGTATATTCCCCTATTATTCTTTAAATTTTATTTCACTATTCTTACCCTTTATTTGAAGGGGTATAAATTTTTTCTAACTTTCTGAAATGATTTTAATCCAAATAAAATGACTGTTGAAAAAGGCTTTTCTTTCTAAAACACATCATTGACTCATCTTGTGCTATTTTATATTCACGTAAGAATGATGATTTTTATAACACATTTTTTTCCATTATTCATTTTGTAACCCAATTATTTATTCATGAACATATTTTTTATTAAATCACTATGAAAACCATTCCCTTATAGGGGTTATTTCATGACTTTGATTGTCATATATTCTGTGTAGCATGCATGATTATGAGAATTTATGATATGGAAGGTCAGCCTAAAATTATATAACCCAACAATGCATTGGATAATTTGATTTATCTCATGAGATAATTTTAATTATTCATGAACGTGATGATTTATTTCTTCATAATAATGATTTTATGATTTATGCACATACATCATGCATGGACATAATGCTAGCTTTATCCACAACTATGTGTGGTATTTGACCACTATGACCTGATGTTTCATTTTTATGCATATTTTAAATTCCATGCCTTTATAAAATTTTAACCTCTTGATATTGATGATGATCTTATTATTATGATATTATGGTGTTGATTATACTCACCCATGTACTATTGATTTGTGTCCCTTATTTCTCTCCTTATCAGGCTTTTAGCTCAACCCTTTCTTTTGTGAATATCCGTAGGTGACTACATATACTAAAGAGATCGTGAGAGATTTATATTGATAAATAATAATAATTTAAATAATGTTTATGTTTTATTATGTAAAATATACGTATGATACTAATGTTTCCAAGACACTAAACCTTTGTATCTTGGATTATATCATTATTAGGTAGTTTATCTTATAAATGATGTAATAGTATTGTAATAAAATTTTGGGTCTCTATTGTAAGTATCAGTGCTATGGATTAGTTAATTTTGGAATTATAATTAGAAAATGTTTGTGAAAACCATATTTATAGGTCTATGTATAGGTAAACAACCTAGATGACTCATTTTATAAATGGATAAACATGGGGATCCCATAAGATATACCTTTATATTTTATTTTCACAAAATAAAAATATTTTTTTATTTATTCTTTTTAGACTTATGTTTTATTGAAACGTTTTTTATTTTTTAAAATTGTGGAAACTATGAGAAACTAGGGAAAAACCCTCTTTGAGGTACAATATAATGATTTTCCAAACAAAATTCCAAAGGTGATGGGAAATTGAGTTCAAAACTTCATGAATATGCTTACCCAAAAATCCCACGCTATAAAAATAAGCGAAACCAGGTGGAACTACTTCTTTAAACCAAGAAGGATAAAATTTTTATTGAGTCCTTTTTTAGGAACATCCACTAATATTCAGCGGGAAATTTGATCCACTTGTCATTGAACAGTGGGTTAACATGATGGAGATGATCTTTTTTTTTCACTCTACTATTCTAAGAAGGAGATGGTGTCTCTAGTTATTTATCAATTAGATAGATGGGATGATCAATAGTGGTCATTAATAATGAATATAAATATGAATTATGAAATTTAAGAGACAGAGTGGGATAAATTTATGATAATATTTCTCAATAAGTATTTCACTTGAACTCTCCAAACAAAGATTGAAAGATAATTAGAATATCTTAATAAAAAGAAGGGTGATTTGATCATAACTCATGAGGAAAACATCACAAGTCTTGAAAGATATGCCTTAGGTTTTTCAACAAATAATGATTGAAAAATAAATAGATTTTTAGTTCTTTAAAACCATACCTTTGAAAGGTTATCACTATCCAAGTCATTAGGAAATGTGGGAAGAATCATAATGAGAATATCCTCAAAGGGGTGGAGAAATGCTTCAATCATGGGAGAGAAACCCACCAAGATCATGAATGTTGTAGAGACATGAATAAGAAAACCAACATAATGGAGGAAAAGAAGTAACTTCATAATACACCATCAATGATTAAATTCTTAAACTATAGGGAGAAATAGAACTATGGAATCCAGTTCACTAAAGCATAGATCCTTGAGGTTAATCAGTATCAGAAACCAACAAAGAAAAAGGATTAAGGGAAATCTTATGCCATCACTACTTCTAAAGAAGAGCAAATAAATAAATTCATACGTGGTACACATCCTATTCACTCACCAATGAAAAAATTTTGATTTAATTTTTCTTATAAAAATTAATATATATCCTAAAAGGTTTATTTATTTATTGAATTAAAGCCTCGATACATTGAAGTAGATATATCTATAAAAACATCCAGTGGTACGGTCATTGCAACCCAAGTGTTGGGATTTTCTCCTGTTATCGTATGCTGGAATTTTCTTCTAGTGAATCTTGTAATCCTTCACTCAGTGGAATTTGATTCTATATTAGACATGGATTTACTATAATTATATAGATCACACAATAGCTGATACGAAAAATAAATCTATTTCTATATTTCAAACCATCCAATTCTCATGTACAAATGAAAGTAAGTTCATGAATATCCTAAGAGAATCTATCGATGGTGTGGGTGATGATTCTTTGTGAAGAAGCATACTTGGATAAAATGGTTGCATCAGAGGAAAGCATCAACATTGAGAGAATTACTATTGTTAGGGAATACACTAATGTATTTCCTTAAGGGATACCTTGAATTCCCCCAGATCATGAGGTAGAGTTCTCAACAGATCTTATACCGAGAGCCACTCCTAGCCCCAAATGAACATATATAATAGACCCAATCAAAATGGAGGAGTTAGATAAGTAACTAAAAGAGAATTTGGGAAAAGGTTTCATACACCGTAGTGTGTCATCTTGGGGTGAACGAGTTTTGTTTATAAATAAAAAGGATGGATCAATGTTACTACGTATTGATCATCATGATCTCAACAAAATCACCATAAAGAAAAAGTATCTCTACAAAGTATTATTGACTTATTTAATAAACAATGTGGAGATCAATACTTATAAGAGGTGGATGTTAGTTCTGTATATCATTCTCTAAAGGTGAAGAGGGAATATATTTAGAATACTTCTTTCTATACAAGGTATGGACACTATAATTTCATATTGACACCATTTAGAGATACTAATTACCCTTAACAATTCATGGATTTTATGAATAGTGTTTTTTGGGACTACCTTGATAAATTTATTGTATTCTTTATTAATGATATTCTCATTTAACTGATGATCTAGGAGAAACATAAAAAGTATCTAAGGATAGCGATGAAGACATTTTGAAATCAAAAAATGTATGTTAAGTTTTGGAAGTGTCACTTTTTTATGAACCAAGATACATTCTTGGGGAACATGAGCATAAGTGAGAGAGTTTATGTGGACCCTTTAGAGAAAAATTAATTTAAAGAATGTACTAGAGCCTCATGTTTCATAAGATTAAGTAGTTTTCTTGGATTATCTAGGTACTAATGATGTTTTTTGATAAATAAATCATGATTTTATAACCTAAGAACTATGTTAACAAAGAAAGGGATAATGCTTTTCTAGACAGAAGAATGTGAGGAAAGATTTAAGGAGCTCAAAAAGAGGATAATCACTATACATGTACTCACACTACCATCAAGCGGAGAAGGTTTTGTGATATATAGTAATTAATAAACAGAATTATTGAGTTTTTTACTCATGTAGGATGAAAGAGTGATAACCCACACCTTAAGAAAACTAAATATCAATGAAAATAAGTACCTAATACTTGATATGGAGTTAGAATATGTGATCATCAACTTTAAGATTTGGCATAACTTCCTCCAAGGAGAGAATTGAAACATATATACTAATCATAAGAGTCTAAATTATATATTAACATAGAAGGATATCAACATGAATCAGAAACTATAGTAAGATCTGATCAAGGAATACAATATCTCAACCATCTACCATCTAAGAAAGGCGAACAAGGTAGCTGATGCTATTAGAAAAAAATAATGTACTACTTTATCCATGGTGTATATTGATAAAGGCCCTATCTACATGGATATATAAAGTATGGATCTAGAAATCATAAAAGAATTTAAAATATCCTACCTTTACTAAATTATAGCCTAACAATATCTAATAGAATATTAAAGAGGCACAAAGAGATAATCTAAAGCTTCAAAAAATGGTGAAAACAGTAAAGTAAGGGAAGCTTCATGAATCCCATATCTATCATGATGGTTTTATTTTTTTGGAACTCATATTTATGTTCCTTCATCACCTGATATAAAGAATGATCTATTGGATAATGTATATAGTTCATCTTTCTAAACCTATCTTGGTAGTACAAAGATGTACTGTGATCTTCAAGAGAACTTATGGTGGGACAACATGATGAAATAGATCACTGATTACAACTCAAAGTGCTTGGTATGTCAACAAGTTAAATTAGAGTGAAATGGTTCCTAGGGGATGATGAAACCATTTCCTAAACCCAAATGGAAATGGGAAAACATCACCGTGGTCTTTGTCACTGGTCTCCTAAAAACATCTGATGGAAACAATGTGATATGGGTTATGGTGGATATATTCACCTAGACTTCTCACATCATTGTTATTCAGGAAGATTTATCACTTCAATAAATTTCCAAGATATATATAAAAGAAGTTGTGAGGCTTCATGGGGAACCACTTTTGATAATAATTGGTGAAGATCCAAGTTAAACTTCCAAATTATGGATAAGACTTCAATATACGTTGAATATAGAATTGATTTCCAGTATGACCTATTACCCCTAAGATGATGACCAATCTAAAAAGATTACCAAACACTCAAGGAAATTTAGAGATACTATTCAATGAAATTTAAAGGTGGATGGGATAAAAATCTCCCAATAGTTGAGTTCTCATAACAAAAAAACTTCCACTCAAGTATTCAAATGAATCCATATGAAGCCCTATATGGGAAGAAATGTAGAATTCCAACCTATTGGGATGAAGTTGGAAAATGAATGTAACCTAGACCTAATCTCATGAAAGATATGGTAGATAAGTTTTGAGGCATCCAACAGTATATAAATGATTGTTAGAGTTAGTAAAAGATCAATTCCAACAATTGTAGAAGGGAATTGGTGTTTGATGTTGGGGAAAAAGTTTTCCTTCAAATATCACCATGGAAGAGAGTAATGTGGTTTGTAAATAAAGGGAATATTAGCCTTAGGCATATTGGTCCCTTTGAGATCCTTAATCATATATAAGAAGTGGAATATCATCTTGAACTTCCATAAAATATGAATTAATTTCATGATGTGTTCCACATATATCTCTTGAGGAAGTATATACTCGACCCCTCACATTTATTAAATTCAAATGTGGTACAACTGGAGAATGAACTCTTATATAAGGAGCATTCAATGAAAATCTTGGACCATAGAGACATAGTCTTATGCAATAAGACAAATCACCATGTTAAATTATTGTCGAGAAACTATAAGTCTGAATAGGAAACATGGGAAACAAAGAAAACAATTAAACAAAAGTACCATCATCTATTCTTAACTTAGAAAATGGGTTGAAAATTTAGGGCTGAAATTTCTAAAGTAGAGAAAAATTTAATGGCCCGTAATTTATAAATTATAATTTTTCTTGAATAAATGTATATTTTATTATATTATATGTGTTTTATACATATAAAACAAATAGTAAGCTCAAAAACACTTTATTTCATTAATAAAGTTTTTTACATTAGTCAATGGATATACCCATTAAAATACTAAATATTCCATGTGGAAAAAATAGAAAATAGAAAAACTAAAATGGGAAAATTGGATTTCCTAGATCGGATAAAATCATGCCACCCATGAACAACGTAATAGAAAATAAAAAAAATTAGTAAAACAACTAAAATTATATAAAATGTAAATATTGAACCTTGGGTTTAATTTTACTGAATATTTAATGACAGAATCTAGTATTATTTATTAGATGTAATGTGATTATTAAAATAGTAACCCAGACATTAGGAATAGTAACCTAATAGTTGGAATAATAATTTGACCTCAAAATAATAAAATGTAATATAAATAATATTTATCATGAGTAGTTTAAGTAAATAAAAATATTATAATTCCATAAAATATATATCAAGATTAAAAACTCAAAGAAAAATATGTGCATATTTTTAATAAACTATATTTTATGGTATTTTGTAAAAATAAAAATAAATTATTTAAAAAATTAAAATAAACTATGTTAGAAAATTATTCTGATAAAATTAATTACATTTTTTAATCAACACATAAAAAATTTCCAAGGATTGTTTTTTGGTAATTTGTATGAAATAATTCAATTTTCAGGTTAATAGTAAAAACTAGTTTTTTTAGAATATGTGTATCTTGAATTACATCATTAATGTTGTAATAATGAAATAATAATTTATATAAATTTAGTGTTAACTAAAAAATAATTAAGTTGATAAATTACGGATTGAAATATAATTAAAATTATTTCCAAACCTAAAAATTACTTTCAAAATTTTGAAGTCAAAAGTATTCATTAAAAAAATGATTTTATCATTTATCAAATTTTCATTTTAATGAATTATTAAATTAGAATTATAAAGGGATTTAAAGTCCAAAAACCATTATATTTTATTTATTTAGGATTCATTATATCAAAAATATCACTATCACAAGCTTTAACGTTGATAGAGTATTTTATTCAATATTTTAGCTCAAAAATACCCCTCTCCTCAAGTATAAATAACCCCTATCCCTCTCCTTGAAAAACCAATATTCCCCCACTTAACAAATCACAAATAATAACCAAATTCTATATCTTAATCCATTATAACTCATATATATTTTATGGAGTAAACTAACTCAATTCATCATAGAATTCTAGTGTTGTACACTACTAAAAAATGGATTTTTGCGATGGGTCATTTGCTACGGTATCCCACCAAAAATAGTATTTTACGATGGGGTCCTGTCACAAATAACCCATTACGGAAAACGACATCACAAATATTACTTTTTGTGATAGACCGTTGCAAAAAACATTCTGCGGTTTTTTAAGTAACTATTTGTGACGGACCAGTGACCCGTCGTAAATAGTTTTCCGGTTTTTACTTTTTTGTGACGGATCGTCGTATTAACTAATTTCTGTAGACCATCACAATTACCCATTGAAATATAAAAAAGGTAAAACCTTTTGCGATGGACCATCATAATTAGAATTTGCGATGACATGTAGCAAATAGTTAATTTTTTTAAAAAATAATTTAAAAAATAAAATATTATTAATAATAATATAGTATTAATTTAAATAAAATCATAATAATAATATTAATAGAATTAAATTATTTATAAAATAATAAATATAATATAATATTAATATAAATAAAATAATAATACCAATATTCATAAAATAAAAGTAATTTTAAAATAATTAATTAATATAATATTATGATTATTAATATTAATGAAATAATAATATTAGTAATATAATAAAAAACTAAATATTCACAAAAATATAATAATATATTAATTAATAAAATAATAAACACAATAAAAAATTCGATAAATAATAAAAACTGTAATTTTTTAGACAATATAAAACACACACTATTTAAAACATTAAATAGTAAATATTTCAAAAAAATACCTTCAAATGTTTCATCATAAAATAAAAATATATCACTAAGTCGGAGGGTCATCTGGAGGAGCTAGATGAGATGGTTGAGGGAACTCCATCTCTAAATTGCGAGTTAGACATCGCATGTACACCATCCCCTGCTCCTACTTCTGCCGCCATCGATGCATCTCATCATGTATCTATTACTGCTGCTGCTATCAGAGTAACTCTTCCTACTACCTGCTGCCTCTGGCACATCTCCTCCTACTCCCTACTCATAGTCTTTATAAGACCACTCCGAGCTCACATCTTCTCCTGATATTGTGCATGAGATGATGATAAATCTCCACAAGCTCCTCTTGAGTTAGACACCGACATTGTAGAGGTTCTATAAAACCCCATAGGGGTCACTCGAGAGTTGATACCAACAAATTAGTCTTTCTCAAATACATAATGGGTCACCTGCATCCATGTTGCCTCATCAAATCGGGGGGCACTGGTCTGACCATAGGTCTCGTCCTAACTCTCAACATTTTTCTAAGACACCATGGCCTCATATGACTCCATTGATTTCAATTTAAAATTAAAATAATTAAAATATTATTTGTAGTTAAATTTAAAACTCAAAAAACAACTTCTACTGACAACAATATAACGCTGGAGAGCACCTCTAATCTCCCAATGGCTAGATCACTGTGCATCCTCCTATAAAGGTCGTACTCCATAAGATCGGGTTTTTCGACTGCCTATATGAATATAAAATAAATTTTTTACATTTAAATTTACATAAAATATTTTAAAAAATTTACTTACCATATAATCCCTATGCGTATTGAATGTACGACTACCCGCTCGACGTGTCACCTCATGTCTCCCCCAATTTTTTGGACCTACTAATGATCTACTCTAAAACCTCCTAACCAACTAGTGTGTTCATAATCTATCCCAAACCTGAGATGAAATATAATCTGGTCAGTGGATGCAACATGTCTCATCAAACTCCTGTACTCCTTCATTCCCTATTTCTTTCTTTTTCAAATTGTTAAAAATATGATTGCAACATGGACTTATAGCTCCCTACCATGCGTTCCAAATAGACTCACACATGCTCTCCTCAATGGGATTCCATAAACCTTATGAATAATTTATTATATTTAGTTACTAATTAAATTAATTTCAAAATAAATATTATTTATTTATGTACCAGCCAATGCTGAAACACAGACTGGTGAACATCAATGGGAATCTGATCCCATGACACCCAAGCATCAGAAAAATAATGGCACAATATAGTGTTCCCCTATCCAATAGCTATATGCGTCTATCAATGAAAAAAAAGAACAACTAATCAAACAATTAGAATATAAATAAATTAATGAAAACTAACTAAAATTCATCTGTAAACATACCTCTGTATTCATAAATCAAACCCAAGATGTGGACATTGTTTGAGTATAGGGTTGGGAATCATCAATCGGACAAGACCATGCCCCCTCTAAGTGCCCCCCAAAACTACCAATAGTCTGAGGGTCGGCAGATCCAACCTCTTTCTCATCTAAAGGTAGATTAACCTCCAATAACATATGATACATATCATTTTCCATCTAAAAATTGAAATAAATATTGTTAGAAAATAGTTCAAAACAACTATTATATATAGATATATATTATATAAGATTGTAAACAACATTCTATTTTGTCAATGTCCACATTCATCCTCATCTTCATAGTTTTTGAGGTTAATGTATTTATCTTCCTCCTCACTATCATCAATTGTCCATATTAGTTTTAGCTAAATTGTCTCTTGTCATTTCAAATTCAGTTGTAACATTATTAACATCATCATCACCATCATACCTTAACAATGATGTGTCATCAATGAAATTCATGTCTCTTCTTGAAAAACATGGATTTAGAATGGTATCATGAAAAATTTCAATCACTTAAACTTTATAAGAACAAGATTCACTTTCAGTAAACTGATTCTACCGAGATTTAATTTTTATTATGCTCCCCCAATCACCCAAATCCCAAGAAATAGCACAATAATTTTCATAATAAATTTGATGTTCCTGATAAGCCAATAAAAATGGTTAATTTACTACAAGAATAATTTTATATTTAATATCAACAATTTCATGGACTAGATGAACACACAAGCCTATCTCAGTATCCAACCACTGACATTTATACATTGTTATGTAATGTTGTCCTAGATAACATTGTTCAATGATTTCATCCAAAATGACGTAAATGTCAACTTCAGTATCCCTATGATGTGATCCTCTCAAGAAAAAACCACTATTTATTTCTTTATTCCCCATATGCATGTGTATGAAATAAAAAACCATTCACCACATATGCATTATAAGATTTAACCATTTTCGATGGTAGGTTACTCAATACAGACAATCTATTATCAATTTTATCAATATGTTGAGATACCTAAAAAATTTTAATATAATGATCACTATAATAAGTAATAAATTTAATTTTTATATTAAATGAAAAAAAATTATGTTACCACTTTTTGAAACCAGTAGGAATTTTTTTTACACCATTCTTCAAGTAGAGATGCTATAATTTGTGGAAACTGTTTCTTGATATGATCATCATATAACCTAAAAATATAATAATATTAATGTATTAATATAAGAATTATTTAATAAGTGATAGGAGAAATTACAATATAAATGGTGTAATTTCTTTATAGTTGAGAAAAATATTTGTATGAGCTATGTAATGTTCATCATCTGAAAGTTGTCATTTATGAACTCCACTGAAGCCAAGTTTGGGCTGATTTAAAACTAATAATTGATTTCTGTGGTCATCTTTAACATTTCTCTCATTACAGCTCATGCGGTTTTGTTTTGAAGGATATTTAGATTGAAATTAATGAGAGAAGAAAAAAGAAATTTCCTCTTGAAAATATGTTTTTGTAGTTAAACCTTCAACTGATTCTTTGTTACGTCGATTTTTTTCAATTTCAACATGAATCTCTCAAATGGGTATATCCATAAGAACTTTACTAGTCCTCTACATTTTTTTAGGAGGAAAATGTAATATCAAATGTTCGTTGGAGTCAAAAAAACATGGTGGGAATATATTTTCCAGTTTACACAAAATTAAAATGTCATCTTCTTGTAGTTTTCTTACAGTATCGTAGTCTATTGTTGATGCAAAAATGTCTCAAAAAAATATGATATGTCTATAAGTGCATCCCAAATCATAGTATTTAACAAACCTTTTTATCTAATTAGTATAAGTATTTCTATTAAAACATGATATTCATGAATTTTCAAACCTGTAATATGACCATTTCTGAAACATCAACCCAAATTGGAAGCATAACCATCTAGAAGTCTCAAATATGAAATTCAATAACAAAATAATAAGATAATTTCTTCGGAAATTGTATAAGATGCTTTTGGTTTCATTAACTTTTGTGATTTGACATTTTCAAATAGTTCAAGTTCTGGTCGATTGCAAATTTGGGAAAGATCTAATCATGCCTTTACATTATTTTTGGTCTTTCCAGAAGTATCCAAAACTATGTGAAATAAATTATCTAAATAGTTCTTCTCAATATGAATCACATCAAATATGTGACAGATAAACAATTCTGACCAATATTGAAAATCCCAAAAAATGCTTTGTTTTATCCAATTGTGCTATTTTCCAAACCCATCAATATTTTGTTGGTTTATTACTTTTCCAAATGTGATGGGAGTTAATGAAGAGACAATTTATTTCAACTCTATACCTGATATCATTGTTGGAGGCCCATATTTTTCAACTGTTCATTTTCTGAAAAAAAAAATATTTGTATTATTAAAAGGGATGATCAGTTGGAATAAATCTGTGATGATAGTTGAAAAAACAAGGTTTTTTTTCTATTGATGAGCATAAATGCTTCTCTGTCTTTAATACAATATAGACATGCTTTGGGACCATGTGTACTCCATCCAAATAACATTCCATATGCTGGTAAGTCACAAATTGTCCACATCAATGTAGCTTTCAGTAGAATGTTTTGTTTTGAAGCAACCTCATATATACTGACACCATTACTCCACAGTGAATTCATCTCATCAATATATGGTTCAAATAAACGTCGATATTTTTTTTGGATGACCTAGAATTAATAAGGTCAAAAAGATGTATGGCTCATTTAATATCCATGGAGGTAAATTATACAGAGTTATAAAGATAGGTCAATATGAATATTGACTACTATAAGAACCAAATGGATAGAACCCATTAGTAGAAAGATCCAATCGCATGTTTCGGGCTTCTAAATCAAAAAATAGATGCACTAGGTCAAAATGTTTCCATGAATCACAATCAGAGGGATGTCGTAAGCTTTTACTAGTTGAAATGTTAGATTTGTGCCATGACATCAATGGTGATGTGTTTTGATACATAAATAAATAGAGAAATCTGGGTGTGTGAGGGAAATATCTCAATTGTTTTATAGGAACAAATCCATACTTTCCTATTTGGGATTCGTTATACCTTGATTTTCTACATGTAAGAAAACAACACAGCAACTCATTTTCACCATAACATTAGATGTAGTCATTTGAACATGCATGAATCTTCTGATAACCAAGACCCAGATTATGAACCATCCTCTTAATCTCATTGAAACTTTTAGGAAAAACATTTAATTCAGGTAGTAGTGTTTTTAACAAAGATAATATCTGATCAAAACAACTATTTGACATTTCCTTATCTGATTTAATGGATATAAATTTAGCAACTTTTTAAAACATTCTTATCTTGCAATCAGGAAATAAGGAATCCTTAGCGGACCTCAACATCACATATAAATAATATATTTACAACTTAGGAGTTAAATCAATATCATCATAAGTTTCATTTTGTTTAAAATATGGACCTACCACATAATGTACTAAATTTTGAAACCGTGCTGGATTTGGAACCAAATTATTAATATCTTCTCTTGAACTACCTTCACCATGTTAACACTAAAAAACATAATTTGGTTAAAAACCAAAACATAGTAAATGAATTCCAACATTTTCAAATGTGTCATACGTCCTTAGAGCACATTTTTTACAATGACACTTAATTTTCCCTTCTAAAACAAATTTTGGTTTCGATGATGAAAATGATAAGACTGCTTGAACACCCTCAATATATAGAGGATTTAAAATATAATTATTTGAATTCTTGTGCTGATTTATCTAAGCACGATCATCTAATAAATTTTTCTATCAACTTCTTCGTTCCATATTTTTCTAAAAAATATGAAATAATTTGTTATTTTGTATAATTAGATATAAGATAAACACTATCCAAATAAGAGAAGGCAATTAAATTCCCTTTTCTAGCAATTTATAATAATTTCTATTATTTTATAATTATTTATACTATTTTTAATCTCATATACTAATCTACACTCATTTATAAAAAATTATACTAATTACCACTAATTATTATTAATATCAGGTATTTTGTACTAATTATTCCTAATTACCGGAGGCATAATTTCAAACAGATTGGAAGAAGCTCTGTTTCCTAACGACTCATCCCCTTGAATCTTTTTGTGGCCAAAAGTATTATGAAAAGTCCGGTTCGATGTACAAATATCCATTTTCATATGCATGAGGATAGAGAGCTGGGAGGACTCGCCGCACTGCTCTACATAATCTCATGCACATGAAAATGAATATTCATACATTAGATAAAACTATTCATAGTGATTTCAGTCGTTGAAAATTACAAGGGGATGATTCATCGGACAAAAGACCCTCTTTTGTCTGATGACTCACATCCATGCAACTTAATCCGACTTAAACTATAATGAAAAATCTACTCCGATGTATGTTTGAGCAGATTTTTCATATTGGTTTTAGTGGAAAAAAGTTGCAAGGAGATGATGCATTGATCAAAAGGAATGCCACCAATCCGCTGGAAATTGTGGCAGTTTATGAATGTACTTGAATTTATTTTAATTTATTACTAATTATTACTAATTATTACTGAGTATTACTGTTTATTACTAACTATTAATAACTATTACTAACTATTACTAAGTATTACTAATTATTACTAACTATTACTCACTTTTACTGACTACTACTAACTATTCCAAATTATTTCTAATTAATCCTAATTAATCCTAATTATTTCTATTTAATCCAAATTATTCCAAATTATTCTTAATTAATGCAAATTAGTCCTAATAAATCTTAATTATTGCTAATTATTACAAATTATTGCTATTTAATACAAATTATTGCTCATTAATCCCAATTAATGAAAATTATAACTAATTATTCCTAATTAATCTTAATTATTTCTATTTAATTCAAATTACTGCTAATTAATCCGAATTATTGCTATTTATTGCAATTAATTTCTAGTTATTACTAATTATTGCTAATTATTTTGAATTATTTCAAATTAATCCTAATTATTTCTAATTATTGCTAATTAATCCTAATTATTTCTAATTAATCCTAATTAATCCTAATTAATTCTAATTATTAGTAATTAATCATAATTATTGCTAATTAATCCTATTTATTTCAAATTTTTGCTAATAATACCTAATTATTCATAATTATTCCAAATTAATCTTAATTATTCCTAATTATTTCTAATTATTACTAATTATTACTATTTATTACTATTTATTAATGTTTATTATTATTTATTACTATTTATTACTAATTATTACTAATTATTACAATTTATTACTATTTATTACTAATTATTACATTTTATTACTATTTATTACTAATTATTACTATTTATTACTATTTATTACTAATTATTACTAATTATTACTAACTGTTAATAATTATTATTAATTATAACTAATTAATAATAATTAATACTAATTACTATTAATTAATACTAATTATAAATAAGAATTATTAATTATTAATAATTATTACTTATTAATACTAATTAATACTAATTAATACTAATTATTTTTAATTTTTACAAATTATAAATAATTATTACTAATTATTTATATTTATTACTATTTATTAATATTTGTTACTATTTATTACCATTTATTACCATTTGTTAGTATTTATTACTACTTATAACTATTTATTACTATTTATTACTATTTAATCCAAATTATTAATAATTATTACTAATTATGACTAATTATTCCTAATTATTACAAATTATTACTATTTATTAATAATTATTACTAATTAATTCAACTTACTACGAATTAATACTAATTAATACTATTTATTACTAATTATTACTAATTATTACTAATTATTGCTAATTATTACTAATTATTACTAAGTATTGCTAATTATTACTAATTATTGCTAATTATTGCTAATTTTTACTAATGATTACTAAAGATTACTAATTATTCCTAATTATTAATAATTATTACTATTTATTACTATTTAGTACAATTTAGTAATATTTATTTTATTTATTACTAATTATTACTAATCATTACTATTTATTAGTATTTATTTGTATTTATTACTATTTATTACTATTTATTACGAATTATTACTAATTATTACTAATTATTACAATTTATTGCAATTTAATACTATTTATTAAAATTTATTACAATTTATTACTCTTTACTACTATTTATTACTATTTATTACTAATTATTAAAAATTATTACTATTTATTACTAAATATTACCATTTATTACAAATTATTACTAATTATAACTAATTATTACGAATTATTACTATTTATTACTAATTATTACTAATTATTACTA
Organism: Viscum album; assembly: GCA_963277665.1. Taxonomy (NCBI): domain Eukaryota; kingdom Viridiplantae; phylum Streptophyta; class Magnoliopsida; order Santalales; family Viscaceae; genus Viscum; species Viscum album. Next base: position 1,949,940,756 of record OY728133.1, read on the forward strand.
ATTATTACTAATTATTTCTAATTATTACTATTTATTAATATTTATTACAATTTATCAGTCCTTATTTCTATTTATTACTATTTATTGCAATTTATTACTAATTATTACTAATTAATACAATTTATTACCAATTATTACTAATTATTACGAATTAATCATAATTATTACTAATTAATCCTAATTATTACTAATTAATCCCAATTATTACTAATTACTTTAATTTATTATTAGTTGTTCATAATTATTAAAGTTTTTTCTAATTATTTCTAATTATAACAAATTTTTTCTAATTATTACAAAAAAATTCTAATTATTACAAATTATTTCTAATTATTTGTAATTATTACTAAAATTTTCTAATTTTTTCTATTTATTACTAATTAATACAATTTATTACTAATTAATAGAATTTATTATTAGATATTACTAATTAATACGGTTTATTACTGTTTATTACTATTTATAACAATTTATTACTAATTATAACTAATTATTACTAATCATTACAATTTGTTTATAATTATTAAAATTTATTACTAATTATTACTAATTAAATCTAATTAATACTAATTAATCCTAATTATTACTAATTAATCCTAATTATTACTAGTTAATCCTAATTATTACTAATTATTACAATTTTTACTTATTATTCATATTTATTTCAAATTATTTCGAATTATTTCTATTTATTACAAATTATTTCTAATTATTACAATATATTTCTAATTATTTCTATTACTAATTTTTTCTAATTATTACTAATTGACATAATTAATTATTATTTAATACAATTTATTACTAATTAATAAAATTTATTACAAATTAATACAATTTATTACTAGTTATTACTAATTATTACAAACTATTTAAAAGTATAACTAATTATTACAATTTATTGCTAATTAACACTTAGATATAAGTATTCATAAAAATAAATACTGAAAAACAAATATATAATTCTACTTTAATTAATTTACATCTAATTAACAAAAATTAGAGATAATTTAAAATAAAATAAATTGACTAAACAATAAAAAAATAGATAAATACCTTGAAACTGAAGCTTTCTGTGTATTAAAGTCGCAAATAATGCCTTGCTTTGAAATTATAAATTAAGAAAAAATTTAGAAGAAAAAATTTCTGTAGAGATAGAGAGAGAAGTTGAGTAAAGAGTGAAATGAGAGGAGAAATGGATGATGGTATATATTGGTTAGATTATTTTCGATAAGGGTATTTGCGACGAGACCCGTCGCAAATACCCCGGGCCACATTAATTACTGTGTGTCGTTGAAAACGTATTTGTGATGGGCCCCTTTGCAAATAGTACCTACCGACAAAGCATTTGCGATAGGGCAATTATCCCGTCGCAAATGCTGAAAACCGCAGTAGGTTATTTGCGACGGGAATAGGAACCCGTCGCAAATAACCTTACCCGTAGTTTGTTGCGTATTTCGTGCCAAACCTTTTGCGACGAGCGATAAGTGCCCGTCGCAAATAATAGTTATTTGCGACGGGGAAATCTGGTCGTCACGAATAGACATTTTTCCTGTAGTGGTACAAGAGAAGTTACACTGAGAAAATAGTAAGTTTCTATCTACTCTATTCTCGTTTTCCTCCCCTCTTTTATTTTTTCCCCAATTTATTTAAAAAAAATATTACAAGATTAATTAGGAAGTTTTTTAACATTATATTTTTGAATCATTTATATTTTATACCTCTATTTATCCTCCTTTGGACAATATTCCTGATAACATTTGGTTAGCCACCAACGAGGATGTCTCCAACATATTTCTTTATATCCAACCATATGGATGGTTATAATAAATTACTTATGGTATATAAGAATTTAAATATATTTATTTTCGGGTTCTATAATTAATTCTACTAATGTATAAATTACCTTGAAAAAATTGAAATCGAAGAAAAATGGGAAATATTTAAGGAAAACAAGATATCAAAACATTTTCTATTTAACCAAGGGAATTAATAAATATAATACTATGATTAAAATATATAAATAGTTAAAAATGGAAATAATTCACTTATGGTTCAATGTTTTAAAAATCCAAAGAATTTTTTAAGATACATAAAAGCAATGAAATAAAGAGAGAATTAACGTATGGGGATTCTTGAACCCAACTCCTTTTTATTTTGTTTATCTATATTACCTATTATTTTATGTAGGGATATTCACCTAATATTCCATAAATATTCTATCACTATTCTTACATTTTACTTTTTGGTGTATGCGTGTTTTCCTCCTTACCAAAATTATTTTTAAGCCAAATACCATGATTTTTTCAAAAAGGATTTTCCTTCCAAATCCCATCATCAACTCATCTTGAGTTGTTTATTATTCCATTAAGAATGATAATTTTTATGCCAAATATGTTTTCCCCTATTCATTTTGGAACCCGAAAGTTTATTCATGAAATTTTATTTTATGAAATCCTTATGAAACCCATTCCATTCCATGAGTTATTTCATGCCTACGGTTGTTAAATGTTCTATATGGCATGAATGATTATGATTATTTTTGATGTGATAGTTGGGATCTGAATTATATATCCCTAAATGCATTGGGTAATGTGAAGTATCTCATGAGATAATGTGTATTATAAATGAACATGATGCTATCATTTTACACAATAATGATGTTATGATTTATATACATATGTTATGGATGGACATGATTCTAGCTTTGTTCACAACTACATATGTTATTTGACCACTATGACCTGATGTTTCATTTTTATGCATAAATGAAATTTCATGTTTTTATCAAATTTTTCCATCATGATATTTATGATGATCTTATGCTTATGACATGATGATGTTGATTATTATCACCCATATACTATTGATTCATGTCCATTATTCCTCCCCTTACTTGGGTTTTAGTTCACCCCGGTCTATGATGTGTATCCCTAGGTGACTACATGTAATAAAGAGAACATCAGAGATCTAAATGGATAAATAAGAATAATTTAAATGATGTTTATTATTTATTATGTATAATTGATGTATGAGCCTAATTTTACCAAGACACTAAACCTTTGGATCCTAGATTGTATCTCTATTATGTTGTTTGTCTTAAAAATGATGTAATAGTAATGTCAAAAAATTTCAAGTCACTATATTTAGCTATCACAGCTCTATGGTAACAATTAATATGCTGGTATAGATATCAATCTATCCTTGGGCGCATGGATATGAATTAGTAGACCTTTCAATGGCGAGGTAAGCCTAGAACATCCTTGGGGATGACACCCTTATACTCCTCTAACATCGTAGGAATCAAAAGCTCATAGCCCCCACTTCTCCAAGTGTCATACTATCCAATTAAAGAAAAATCAGTTGTATCCACTTTCATATGAGCTCATATTTCTCTTCTAGGGATTTCTTCCTTTCAAAGAAGGAAAATCCCATCCCACCTGCTTTGAGAATCTATAACTCTCACTAGTAATAGTAAAACTATGCATGAACAAAAGTCAACTAGTCTATACATAGAAAAAAAATCATAGGGACTCATCACCTCTACATAGATATCCCACACAAAGCTGTCATCCAAGAGTCAAGTCACACTGTCAAAAGAGAAGCATGATCATAAAAACATCCTCAACATGAGACTTTAAGCACTAAGTTCAAGCTAAATGCTCCAATGGAAATTATATGTCTCAAATATAGGATATGACAAGAGTGACCCACACCAATTTCTAGAAAAACTATTATTATAGCAGAGAAGACATAGTTCGCACCATGGATGAGACTTATAGCCTCCATGTCATTTTTCTCCATAGCCGACAACTATCCTTCCCTTTTCTCACATTTTCTTTACAATAGGGTTTCTCTATTACCCTAACATGTCCAAAATGGTCTAAAACATACAAATCAATGTAATCATATACCACACCTCAATAATATCCTATTTTTCTAGCACTAACTCACCCACATAGCTTTAAAGAATGTCTCAAGTAAACATTTCTTGGTTGTAGAAGCATTCCTCTTTTTGCATGTATGAAGCCACATCAAACATATCTAGCACATGGGTCAACCAATGCCATGTTTCTCTTTAGAAAAGGATCTCCACTGGTACCACTATCCAGAGGGATCCTAACCTAGAAGAACACTCACACCATAGACTTGAGCCTATCCTCTACCACCTATGGAGGGGGATTGTCTCTCCACAAAACTCGGGTGGTCTTTGTCTCTGAAACTCAGGAAGCATACTCTCTATAGGTGTGTCATCTACTAATACTGATAAAATGGAATGTATATTGACCTGATGGGGGGAATCCACCTGAACTACCAAAGCAGGGTTAGTATACAACTGAATAGGTAATGTAACTTCTCACTATCAACCTAGAGAAACCACCTCCAACACAAGTCCCTAGACCTAAGCCTCATCGCCAATAAGATCATAATCACAATCTTCTTATGGAATCCTAGATGGATATTTCCATGGAGGATTCTAGTAATAACCAAGAAATACCATTGTAAAAATAGAATATTTTGTTATCTGACTACAGATGGAAATGGAAACCACACCCAATTCCTATATAATTCATGTACCATTGTTTTATCTGTAACTAGTTCTTATATTTAGTGAGTCAACAAGCAGGTTATTAGAGTATTGGTGAATAGATAATTCAGTCCCCAAACCCTCACTAGGTTACTTGTATTGAGATTAAAACTCAAGGAATGTTAACACTATTTTCTTAGTACCTAAACCAAACCCCATAGCTAGACTATCTTTAAACTCTAGTCTTAAGATAAAATGATCTGATACCACTATGTCACAACCTGACCAACTGTAGATACCCAATCAATTTGACATGAGAATAAACCATTATAAAAATATCAATTGTATTCTTATAATCTCTTTCACACCTCCAACACATCTCCAAAACTCAATAACGAACATAAAAAATGACCTGTTTCACCAAAGAATGATTTCACAATGATCAGTTTTTAGGGTATCATTGAATCATCAACCAATAATAGTACCAATGATGAATATTTAAGAATATAGGGAGACAAGAACAAAAAAAAGTGATATTCAAATGAAGTATATATTTATTTATACATCATTGAAATAATCCAATGAACAAGGGAAATAAAAAATCAACAAATTCAAAATAGATTAAATATTGAATTTTTTATTCTATGAAGAGAAAAATTAATCAAGGATCTACTCAACATGAATGACCCATGAATTAATTTCAAATGAATTAATTCATGATCTTCTCAAAAATAAAAAATGGATAATTAAATCACAAAATTAAACATCATATCTTGATTTTGGATCTATCATTGGTAAATAATAAGTTCACATTGATGTTGTTGATGAAATACACAAAATTTTTCATTGGCTCCAAAAAACTCCATGTCAGTTAATTATTTATCCTCGATCCTGAGATCTCCCACCAATGTTCTCTCTATCAGAGCTCTCTCCAGCCTCTCATTCCCTATAGGGTTATGCATCTAACCCAGAGTAATTTTCTGAAGAGGGATTAAATAGAGAAGATTTTAGGTTTAGATAACTAAAAAAATATTAAATCAATAAGTTAATTTAATCCCATTAATCTACCCTTTTATTCACTCTAATGAAACACATGATGCATAAAATAATATTCTTCAACTAGGGTAAAACCCACATCCCAAATTTAATATAAGTATCCCATTTTCCATCTAATAAACCATTCAAAATATATTCTATTATTTCAAAAAAAACCATGAATATATGATATAATAAAATTAATATTTTTAATATATCAACACTAAGGCTCTATGGGCCCTATAACTCAACACTAACTCCATGTATAACTCTAGAAATACTATTTAATATATTCCAAAGGGTAAAACATAAATTTAAAAGTGGATACAGTATTTAATAAGTGTCTATATGAGAAAATCCTATTATTTTTCTTGCTAAAACAACCTCTATTTTATTCTTCCTCTAGTTTTTCATAATTTTTACATTTTCACTTACCATTATATTTACCATTTTGTTTATAATACACCAAAAACTGATTTTTGTAAGCGAACCCAATATTATTCTTCTTTTCAATCAAGAATATTTTTATCTCTATCCATATTTTTAATTTTTTATATACATTCTATTCTATACTTATTTTATTGATTAAGGTCCTTTTAAATGGAATTAAATTTCTTTAGAAAATGAATCTACTTTTAAAATTTTCAAATATAATCATTTTCATCTAAATTATACCTTCTTTAAAAAATTTAAAAGGAATCTTATTTTTATAATTTTTCTATACAAATGCATTTTCCTACTATTTTTATCTGTTTTATTTAAAAATATTCAACTATTTTTTCATTATTTTTAATAATAAATTTTTATACTTTTTTTTATAAAATATTTTCTTAAAATATTGAAAAATATTAAAGGGTATTTCTTCTTCTATTTCTAATTTAATTTAATGATATTATAAAAATGTTTTTCATCTATGCCAAAATCATTTAATGCTTTTATGATTGTGTTATGATAATTTATTATAGATTTTTTCATGAAACCCATTTATTTTCATGGTTTAATTATGATATTATGGGATTATTAATTATTTAATGTTCATGTGGCACACATATTTATGGTTTATCATTATTTGATTGGTGTATCTGTTATAGTTCTCTAATGCATTGGTTGATGTTTTATATCTCATGATATTAGTTTGTGGTACATGGGTGGTTTTCCCAAGTCTAAAAGGTTTTTATATGTAGGTGTTTAACCTAATCCAAAAAGGTTGTTGTGTATGAGTGGTTATACCAATCCAAAATGTAACACTTGTGGTTAGATTAAGCCTATTATATTATGGGAAAGTGGTTATCCTAGTCTATTATGTGATGAATGTCTTGGTGGTTAACCTTGAAACTTGTTATATACTCATATTTATCTCATATTCTTATTTTAAGAATTGTGCCTATTTCAGGTTCATATATTACTAACTCATGATTCTACAATCATATTACCCATGTCTTATTTTATGACAAAATATTTATTCCATGAATTTATTTTAATTATATATGTTTTATTGAGTATGATTATCTAATTATGCACCTTTATTATGTTCTCATGCATTCATTTTTATCTTATTCTCACTGATAATCATTCATTATAATCTCTTATGTTTACCCTTACTGAGAATTTGAGGTCTCTATTTTTAATGTTTTCATTTCTCTAATATATGAAGAAGATTTTTATGTATAAATTTTTTTGAAGGACCTAATTCATGGAATATATTCTGCTAAATGTTGAAGACTTATTATAAAATAAGGAAGATCACATATATAATCTCAAAAGAGACTAAACCTTTATGTTCTACCATATTTTGTGAATTTTTTGCATTAATTGTTTAAATTGTGGAAATAATGTAAAATATATGTGTATTATTCCTAGTTAATCTCACTTGGAAAAAAATGTTTAAAGTACGTGTGTTCAGCAGTATACTTTGGAGTATGGGTCTGAGGTGCCTTATCAGCTAACCCTAGGGCTTCTTAATAACTACATACACCCATCACCACATACCAAAAACAATAAAATGAATAATATATATTCATTTATATGACATAAAGATGTCTATTCACCTCAAATGGTTCAATTTTAGACAATAATGTTCTTCCCTAATATCCACTAGACTTATTCATCGCTGCCTAGATCACTGTCAGGCTTCTCAGACTTCCACCAAGCTTCTTCAATGCTACATAGACCTCCATTGGGATATATAAAACTCTACTGAGACTCACAAGTGATGATGATAAAACATTTTTAGTTATTATGATTGAAATTTTTTCACCCAACCCTTTTTTTGTCTACAATAAGAACATTTTTCTACCTAGTTTTTTGGGTCCACAAGTTGGGTTCCATTTAACCCAGCCTTTTGGTCTTTTAATAGAATCACTATTTCACATATAAATTTTTATTTTTATATTGGGTGGTGTTCATCGTGACATTTTGGGTCTGAGAAAAGGATTTCATTCAAAATTTCGATTTTGAGGCTTCTCGCTAGTCACCGTTTCATCCAAAATTTACAATCACCAATTATTATCAGTATTTGAGTTCATTGGTTTCCATAAAATCTTTATCATTTTTTCTACTTTAGATAGTTTATTTTTATCTTGAGGGGGGGGGGGCTAACAAATAGAAGGATAAATCCAAAAAACCTTGGAGTCATATACGATTATTCTAATATCTTTTATTTAAGTCCTTATGTAGTCAAACATGGTATGTCCAACTAAAGGTGGAGTATTATAATTTTCATCATTATCTATTCCTATATATCCAAACTTGGTAAACCAAACATGAGGGGGAGTGTTAAAATATTAAGATGTTTTTTATATGATTTGACAAGTAAAAGGTTTGAATGGGTTAATATTTTGTTATGTATCTTGAATTTAAAATATTATATTATCATAGGGTTGTATCTTCATCTAAAAATAAGACAAAACTTATTTTGTAGGTATAGATTCTGGTGTATATCCTTGTAAACGTTGGATTTGTTTAATATATTACATTAAAATATAAGTAAATCATTCTTAATTTTATATTAATTAGACTAAATTGATTTATGTTTCTTGTGTTTGATTCATAACATTTTATTATTATTTTATTTAAATTAATATTTTATGTAATTAATTCCAAAGGTTTTTTAGAAGATTTTTATTTATCACTTCTTGTATAATTATACATTTAATATTTATCATTTAATATATTTTATTCCCCAATGATTTTAGGCTTATAATTATATCAAAAAAATTGAATTTTATTATTCTATATTCAATTTATTTTCAATAAAATCACATTATTCTCAAATATAATGAATGAAATAAAACAAATAGAGCATCTAAATTTGTAATATTAGGGTTGTCAATATGATATGTTTTTTTATCGTAGTATTATATTCATTGAATTATGTATATGTTTATGAATTATTACCTGAAATATATATTACCAACTTGAATTTATTCCAAACACCCATTGGATGTTTTTTTATTTTTTTTGGTATGATTTTTTTTCATTTTTTAATTAACAAATGGTGAGATAAATAAAATAGATATGGATAACAAGTTTAGTTTGTTGATTTAAAATGAAAAAAATAATTTTATAAAATTATTGGCTAGTTTATTTTATTTAAAAAAAATCCCGTAAGGGTGGTCCAATATTTAGGGGTATGGATTCTATTAGTGTGGTCATGGGTTTTATTCTCACTAGTTTTGAATTTTTATCATAATTATATACCTTCTTATTTAAACCCTTAATAGTTCAAAACATGGTGGGATGATCGTTTTTACCCCATTTGGATTTACATGATGCATCTAAGACCCTAGGATTGGCCAACATCCCCATGGGGAAAATGATACATAGGGAAGGGAATGGATTGTACATGGGTTGAGTGGGAGTTTCTATTCAATCAAATAATGGACTGTTTAAAATGTTTTAAAGAAAATTTCCATTAAATATATAGTAAATATAAGAACAAAAATATTCTTTTTAGGTATGAATCTTAATTTTGGGTGTTTATTAGAAAAAGAGGAGTTTTTGGAAATTTTATAAGCACACACCATGTACTTAAGAGTACATTACATGTACTAGGTTACCACGAGTAGCCATGTACTGGTCATGTAACGATCAAGACATGGCTGTGTGGGGTGATGTGGCAGACCGCAAATGTGGGGGGCTAGTTGAGGCAAATACACAGCATGTTCAATAATAGTACACAGCGTGAACTCTTTCTTTTATTTGACTAATTCGATTGGGGTCGCGTCTAATCCATAAAAAAAGTCCTCATCTAACCGTACCTTGCGAAGGAGCGTCTGAAATCACTGATTTTTTTCTCCGATCAAATGATCTATCATATGTTCTCAAAATATAACCCTGTTGGTTGCATTGGAATCCCACTTATGAATCCTTCCTTCTTATAGAGCCTCTCATCCCGGTTTCTTCTCTTTCTCAAGTTATTCAAGGTTTAATGTTTTTAACATTTTTGTAGATCTATGTTGTTCTAGGCCGATTCAAGGGCTGAAGTTTGAGAGTGTTCATCGTACAACGTTGAGGTAGGTGGTTTGTTTCCTTTTGTTGTTTTTATTTTAGATTTATATGACAAAGTTCCAATTACCCATTTTTCATGTATTTCAGGTAAATAAAATTGAACCCCATCTTATCTTCCTGAGATTGATTATTTGATTAAGGGTTGTTGATGTGATATATTTTGGAATTTCATGTTTCAGGAACACCCCATGGATACTTTTACTTGTCTGGCTATCTAGGGTTGTTTGGTCTAGGTTGTCAATGAGGGAGACCTTGTTTTGTTTCCTTGATTTATAGGATGGAACAATTTGACTTTTTATTCTTGTTAAATGATTGTGATATGCATTGGAATTGTTTAGCCATGTAGTGGTTGAGATTACTTTGGGGCCGCTCGATATTGTTTATACACGATTGAATTACATAGGGTTGTGAGAACCTGGTGTAGTTAGACCACATGAGGAATTGATGTTGAGTTATTCCTTAGAGTGTATGTTATATTTCACACTACAAGACCACATGGGGATTGACGGTGAGTACTCCCTCATAGTGTATATAGTTTACATTACGAGACCACAGGGTGAATTGATGTTGAGTGCATCCCCAGAGAGTATGTAGTTATTATAAAAATACCATAGGGTTAATTGATGGTGAGTGCTTCCTCAGAGTGTCTTTTCCTTTTTATCGCATTACTTTGGTAGAGGGGTTAAACTGTGTGAGCTACCTAGAGGGTTAACATAAATATTGAATGTTTGTGATGCGTCTACCAAGACAAAGCATAAGATTGGATTTGGTCTTGCTAGGTAGTCTTTTGAGATACCTATTTATGATTCTTACTTGATTAAATTATGAACATTAAATTCCAATGAATGTAAATGGAAAATGTAGGATTTGGTTACATTTGTGTACTCGTAGTTTCTTTCCTGCATTTCCATTATTACTTGCTATATATACTCACAAATAGTTAGGCCCAAATATTGTGGTGTTTACCTATTGGGATTCACCTCACACCATGTTTGGGTCATGTTTTGGACCCAAATAGATTATATGGTTGCAGGTATAGATAAGGAAAAGTGCCCTTCATCATCAGGTACTTGATTGTTGTGGAGCTGGAGAGCATGGGACCAAGATATGACTTGAGATACTACAGGAGTTTATTTTTTTTATTTTTTTACTTTGGTTTAGTACTATATTTATAGCATTGTGACTTGTTTGGATGTTTTCCTAGACATTGGTGACATGCAACATTTATATATGTTCTTCAGTTGTTTATTTATTCTCAGTCTTCCGTTGTATACATGTTGTATGGTATTTCTGCTTCTACTACTATTTATTATTTTTTATTCCACTGTGCATACTCTACCAATGATGGAATAGTTTCTCTACTATCATATCCAAGGCCCTCACTTCTAGTCTGAAGCCTCTGACATTCGGGGAAATGTTCTTGAGGCCCTGTGACCAATCAGTTATGGGGCACCCTTGTGCGACACCCATAACATGGACGTTACAAAGTGGTATGAGAGCAGTTTTGATTTTCTACTTTGTCTTACTATTTGGATCCTATAGACAAGGATAAATAGGAATAAGTAGTTGGTAATAAGCTGTGCCAGTGACTAGCTAACCCATGTACAAGGATAAACCAATTTACCTCAATTATTATAATTTTTATGGTTATTCAATTGTTACAGTTGATTTGATTTCCCTATTGGGTGATTCACATGATTTGTGTTGTTATGATTTATATCATTGAGATTCTATTTCTATTGCAACCCGATGAGATGAGGGTATGCCATCTCATGAATTATATAAGAACTTGATAGGGATCATATGTCATGCATTCTGGTCATTCCATTTAGGGTGCAGTACTAATTTCATTATGTTGTGATAGATGTTGTGCTAGATATTCTTGATGTTGTGATAGATATCGTCATATAATAATTGATATTTTGATAGGGTATTGGAAAATTTAAAGTTTCATTTAAATGGGAACCAAATATTGGTCCCCAAGTTGTATGAGTCCTCTTGTATTGGAATTTTGTGGATCATATTAAACTTTAACTGAATTCTATTAGGATATGACATGAATATGATGCCAAGAACTGATTCTCAAGGAGTATGGGCCCCCACAGATCAGAATTTGGAACTTTAATGCTTGTTTCAGTGTTTCTATGGGGTTCTGGAGTAGTTTTTTAGTCTCACTATTCGAAAAAACCCATAATACATGGCATGTAAAGATAAATACATTCCATATATCCTTCTGTTCAGGAAGAAAATGTTTTTATTAAGTAGACACCATGTACTTTATCTACACACCGTGTAACTAAACATGTGGGTAGAGACATGGGTTGAAAATATTTTCTTGAACACGTTACGTACACGCCGTGTTTTGGTGATCCTTGAATCCAGCCGTGTGACCAATGACACAGGTGGATAAAACCTAGGTTTTACATGTTGTGTCCCATTCTTACACACCATGTATAATCGACCGTGTCTCTAGCCATGTGAACAATGACATGGGTCAGAAAAATCCTTCTAGTACATGCCATGTATAGAATATACATGAAATGTAGTTTTGTTCTAAGAGAGTCGTGTAGTTATAGACATGTATAAGTGCTTGGGTAGGAGAGAACATTTAAGTACATGCTGTGTATCAAGGACAAAACACTATGTGTAAGGGTGATACACGACCATGTTTGGAAGAGGTACACACCATGTTAAAAGCATAAGGGAACACGCTTTGTAGGGGTTATACATTCCGTGTACCCCTATTTTGTAAAACGTAATTATTTTATTCCCCTACTCCTTCTTGGACTTCTATGTTTCAGTCATTGATAAGCTTGAACTGAGGTGTGCACTTGACCATGCAGTGTCATGCCACTGATATGTCCTCCGGTTGTACACCAAGTTCAAGGTGATGATCAGACATCAGAAATGGTAGAGCAAGGACTACCAACCTAACCTCCCATTATGTCCATCATGGAACTAACCATCATTCCAGATATAGGTTCCAATGCATAGTTCCTAGAAAACTTCTTGAGGATGATGCAGGCTTTCCAAGAAGCACCGCATCTTGCCCTGTCTATGGCAGAGTTGATGAGAGTTTTTCAGTAGCAACATTCTCCCACTTTCTCAAGGGATGGAGGACCTCAGGCTGTAGAGTCAAGGTTGGAAGACATGTTGTCTATCTTCGAGCATCTCGAGACACCTCTTGAAAAGAAGATAAATATCTCAAACTACATGATATGTGATTCCACCATGATATGGTCAGATGTGAAATCATAGGTGGGACGCTAGCACGTTATGGATTGGGATGAGTTCTAGAGCACCTTCTATGACTACTTCTACCCAGATACCTTAAGGGCCAATCGAGCCTGAGAGTTCATGAGTTTGGAGCAGGGTACTCTCTCGGTCATGGAGTATTCTTCTCGCTTCATAGATCTGTAGCGATTCACACCCATTCTGGGGGGGGGTGATGAGTTATTTATCATGAGAAAGTTTGGGGATGTTCTCAGACATGACATTCAATCACAGCTGAACATCTTCAGACTAAATTCAATATATTCTATAGTCAACCAGGCACCAATCATTGAGTGCAACCTAAGAATGTATAGAGATGTGGGCCAGGGCGGTTCAACATCCAGAGTTGGTACTCTTCCAAATAATAATAGTTAACGCTAAAGGGAGTCTTTAAGTGGAGATCTGAGTAGGCATGATATTCTTTTTGGTAACTAGGTGGTGTGCTACCAGTGCGGGAAGAGAGAAAATAAGAATCCTCAATGTTCGAGAAACCATGTTGGGTGCTGATATTGCAGCATGATGGTACATATTTAGTGTTTCTACAATTCCCTCCATCCAGTATCCAGTGAGGGAGGATCTATTTTGACTCATTATACTGACACATGACCACCTGTTCCACATCAAACGACGGGTTGGAGTACTTTAGTCCATTCAAGCTGAGGTGTTGGTCATAGACATAGTGGTTAGACACATTTTTTTCAATATTTATAGGTTGGATCATCTTAGGGATCTTAGATAGATTCACAAGGATAAGGTGCATGTTAGGATTTTTCACTGTAGTAGATCTAGTAGGAGCAATATCCAAGACCCTCTATAGATTGAGGTACGATTTTGGTTGCCTCAGTTTTAAATTTTTCTCTTTTCAATACAGGGGATTTCCATAGATTTTTATCTATGCCTATTTTAGAGATCATTGGGATCCATATCTTTACTTATACTGATATCCTGAAGCTGGACACTCCACTGGGGATTCGAACAAATTGTGTACGTCAGTGCAAGTAGTGCCCTCTTGAAGTTGGTGGATGTCACTTCTTATGGGACCTTTATGTCTTAGAGATTATGAGTTATGACTTCATTCTCAGAATAGACAATTTAGTTCCCTTCTAGGATGTTTTCAATTGATATTATGGTAGGGTGATTTTCACATAACCAGAGGGCAGTTTGTTTCTACATAAGGGAAAATAGGATTCCAGGTGAGCAGAGCTAGACCCGAGCATCATAGGATGAGAGGTATTACCACCCAGATTTCAAGTCTGTATCTTGATAACTAGGGGACTTCACAAAAGGATTTTCCTTCAATAGATAATCATTTTCTGGATGTTTTCCAAAAAAAATTCTGGTTTTCCTCTAGAGTGATATGTAGAATTTTTTATTGAGATTGTGCCAGGGGAAGCACCGGTGTCCATTATTCCTTATAGGATGGCTACATTAGATTTACAAGAGTAGAAGAAGTAGTTTGAGGAGTTTCAGGTAAATGGTTTATCTGACCTAGTACTTCTCTTTAGGGTTCTCCTGTCCTATTTGCCAAGAAGGCAGATGGTACCATCGAACATTGCGTGAATTATTATAAGTTGAACCAGTTGAAGGTCAAGAACTGATATCCCTTACAGAGGTTTGATGATCTCTTTGATCATATTCAAGGAGACCAGGTGTTCTTGACTATTGACTTGAGATACTGTTATTATTAGATGCAAAATAAACCATCAAATATACCTCTTACAGCCTTTCAGAGTAGGTATGGTCTGTACAAGTATGTGGTTATGCCGTTCGGTCTCACAAACACACTAATAGTCTTCATGAAACTGATGAACCGAGTGCTCCATCCTTACATGGATTATTCTTTGGTAGTCTTTATGGATGATATCTTGGTGTACTATCACACTCGACATGAACATGCCACCAATCTTGAGATTACTTTGAGTACACTAAGGGAGCATCAGTTGTATGCTAAGATCTCAAAATTCCACTTTTGGATGGACCTTATTCACTTCTTAGATCATGTTATCTCAGAGACAAGAGTTTTTGTAGACCCAAAGAAAGCGAGGGTAGTAGTTTCTTGGGAGATGCTGAAGAATGTCTTTGAGTTATGGAGTTTTCTGGGGATGGATGGTTACTACAGGCACATTATACATGAATTTTCATGCTTATCAATGCCACTGACAGGCCCGACTAAGAAGGGTGCGAAGTACTTATGGATAGATTCCATTGATTCAGACTTTTAGGAGATAAACGAGAGGTTGACTTCAACACCAATATTGATCTTACCAGTGCCTGGAAATATTCATACTGTTTACTGTGATGCATCAGGTATCGGGAAGGGTGTAGTGCTTATGTAAGGGGAAGGAGTCATCATGTACAGGTCTTGGTAGTTGAGGCCACTTGAGAGGAATTACTTGACACATGATCTTGATTTAGCTGTAGTGGTGCATGCTTTATTATTTTGGAGAAATTATCTTTTGGGAGATCATTCGTTGGTTTTCAGGGATCACAAACGTCTCAAGTATATCATTACTCAGTGTGTTCTGAATTTGAGATAGTAAAGGTCGGTTGAGTACCTTTAGTCTTTTGACTTTGAGCTTGCCAATACGCCTGGGAAAGGCAACACAGTGGTTGATGTGTTGAGTGTGAGGACATAGATACATGCAGTTCAAGAGGCCAGTAGTGAGTGAAATCATACATATATGTTCTCTAAGATGCATTTGAATGTGCACAATAGATAGGGGTAGACATTTCTTTCTTCTGTAGTTATTACCTCTACTCTACTAGATTGTGTGCGAATGAGGTAGCTATTGGACTCCAAATTCTTAGTCCTATAGGAGAGTGTGTAAGGAGAGAACCCTACTCC
Source organism: Viscum album (assembly GCA_963277665.1). Classification (NCBI taxonomy): domain Eukaryota; kingdom Viridiplantae; phylum Streptophyta; class Magnoliopsida; order Santalales; family Viscaceae; genus Viscum; species Viscum album. Next base: position 1,949,956,943 of record OY728133.1, read on the forward strand.
TAGGTGGACCATAGGTGATGATGAGATATTGCGCTATCATGGACGCTTTAAGTGTCAGAAAACATACAAGAGGAGCAGATTCAGGATTTTAATTCCTCAACATGGGAAATTAATCCAGGTTTCACCAAGATGTATCTATATTTTCACTGTCAATATTGGTTTCCTGGTATAAAGAGGGATGTTTTTTGTTTTTTAATAAGATCTACATTCTTTTAGCAGGTTAAGGCAGAGAATCAGTGACCATCGAGGCTTTTACAATAGTTATACATTCTTGAGTGTAAGTGGAATAATGTTTCGATGGATTTTGTGACAGGTTTACCAAGGTCGCCTTGAGGGAATTAGGATTATTGTGTTGTCGTCAACATGCTCATGAATGGTGCACACATCTTATCGATCATGGAGACCTTCTGTGTTGATTATCTTGGAAGGTTTTACATCCGAGAGATTGAAAATTTTCATGGGGTTCTTAACTCTATCGTTTCAGAAATAGATGTCTTTTTTACTTCTCATGTATCGAAGGGATTAAAAATGTCTTTGGGTACAAAATTACTTCTGAGTATATCTTACAATGCCCATATAGATGGATAGTCAGAGTGCACGATTCAGGTGTTGGAGGACATGCTCCGATAAGGAATCCTGGATTTTGGAGGTACATGGGAGAAGCACATATCTCTGGTAGATTTTGCATGCAATAATAGTTTTAAGGAAATAATTCCGATGGAACCTTATGAGGCTTTGTACGGTAGGTCATCCCGATCACCCCTATATTAGCTGGAGGTAGGAGAGGTAGCTATACTGGGACCTCGTCTTGTCCAGGAGACCACTGAACATGTGGAGTGGATTTGGAAGAGGATGAATGTTGCACAGTCTCGTCAGATGTCTTATGTAGATCAATGGAGCATACCTCTAACGTTTGAGGTCGAAGATCAGGTTTTATTACGTGTCACACTGAGGTTGGGACACAAGAGGATTATGAGACATGAAAAGCTTTCCCTGAGATACATCGGGCCATTTGAGGTTATGGAGAGAGTCAGACCGATTTCCTATCGATTGCAATTACCTCAGAGGTATCGGGCTATGTGTGACGTCTTCCATATTCTCATATACAACATTACTTCTCAGACTCATATCATGTTTTTCAACCCTAGGAGGTTGATTTGGAGGTGTACGTGTCGTTCAGGGAGCATCCTATCTAGATTTTTGATCGCAAAATGAAGGTTCTATGTGGATGGTCTATTTCTCTGGTACGAGTGTTGTGGCTGCACTATCGAGTGCAATACGAGACTTGGGAGAGGGAGACCGATATATGATCACAGTGGCTGGAGCTGTTTGAGGAATCTTCTTTGACACCTTATTTATGGATTTTTGGGATGGATTTCTATAAGGGGGTAAGTTTGTAAGAACCTGAATCTTCTTTTTTAGGTATGGATCTTGATTTTGAGCATTTTTTAGAAAAAAAAGAGTTTTTGGAAATTTTATAAGTACACATCGTGTAATTAGGGGTATACACCATGTACCAGGTTACCGTGGGTAGTCGTGTACTGGACATGTAATGGTCGAGACATGGTTGTGTGGGGTGAGGTGGCAGACCACTAATGTCAGGGTCCGGTTGAGGTAAATGAACGACGTTCTAATTAACAGTACACACCATGTACTTTTTATTATATTTGACTAATCAGACTGGGGTCACGTATAATCCCTAGAAACATCTTCTTCTGGTTGTACCTCACGAAGAAGCATCCATAATCGCTAATTTATTTCTCTGAGCCACCAATTCATCATTTTTTCTCTAAATCAAACCCCATCAGTTGCATTGGAATCCCACCGGTGAGTGTTTCCTTCTTCAAGAGCCTCTCCTCCTGATTTATTATCTCTCTCTTGATTTATTCAAGGGTGAACATTTTTGAAGTCTTTGTAGATCTACATCGTTCTAGGAAAATTAAAGGGCCGATATTTGAGAGTGTTAGTCATACAAGGTCTAGGTATGTGGTTTGTTTCCTTTAGTTGTTTTAATTTGATTTTTCTATGCCAAAGTGATGATTACACATGTTTTGGGTATTTTGGGTTATGGAAATTAGACCCTATCTTATCTACCTTAGACATATTGTTGGATTCAGGGTTGTTGATGTGATATTATGTGGAATTTTATGTTTCAGGGACACCCCATGGGATCTTTTCCTTATTGAGATGTTTAGAGCTGTTTGGTCTAGGTTTCCTATTAGGAAGACCTTGTTTCCTTGCCTTGCTTGATAGGATGGAACCATTCGAATTTTGATTCTTGTTAAATTATTGTGATATGCATTGGAATTTTTTTATCTATGTAGTAGTTAAGATTAATTTGGGGCTTCTTGATATCATTTATGCACGATTTAATTACACAGTGCTATGAGAACCTGGTGTAGTTAGAACACATGGGTAATTGACATTGAGTGCTTCCTTAGAGTTCCTGTTATATTTCACGCTATGACACCACAAGGGTGATTGATGTTGACTGCTCCCTCAGAGTTTCTATAGTTTACGTTATGAGACCAATAGGGGAATTGACTTTGAGTGCTTCCCTAGAGAGTCTGTAGTTACTCTAGAAAGACCATATGGGGAATTGATGGTGATCACTTCCTTAGTGTCTTTACCTTTTTATTTCATTACTGGGATAAAGGGGTTAGACTATGTGAGATACTTAGAGGGTTAAGATAAATATTGAATGTTTGTGACGCGTCTATCAAGCCAAAGGACAAGATTGGATTCAGTCGTGTTAGGTAGTCTTCTAAGATACCTATTTTTGATACACACTTGATTAAATGATGAACATTATGTTCTAATTAGTGTAAATGGAAACTATAGGATTTGGATATTTTGTGTACTCCTAGTTTCTTTGCTTCATTTCCATTATTACCTACTATAAATACCCACTGATAGTTAAGCACATTCAGGGTGGCTACCTAATAGGATTCGCCTCACACCCTTTTTGGGTCATGTTTTTAGACCCAAATAGATAATATTATTGTAGGTATAGATAAGGGAAATCTCCCTTTGTCAGCAGGTACTTGATTTCTATGGAGCTAGAGAGCGTGAGACCAAGCTGAGTCTTGTGATTCTGCTAAAGTTTATTTGTTTTATTTTGTATTTTGGTTTAGTACTATGATTCCAGCATTGTGAATTTTTTGGTTGTTTTCCTAGATATACATGACATGCATCATTTATATATGTGCTCTAATTGTTTTTTATTCTCTGTCTTCCATTGTTTAATGTTTTAGGGTATTATCGCTTCCTCCACTACTTATTATTTGTTATTCCACTGTGCATACTCTACCAAAGAAGGAATAAATTCCCCACATTCACGTCCAAGTCCCTTGATTTTATTAGGTAGCCTCTGGTATTTGGGAAAATGCATTTGAGGCTATGTGACCAACCGAGTACAAGGCACCATTGGGTGACACTCAGAACTGGGACGTTATAGTAAATATATTTCATTTCCTACGATTTCAAAAATAGTTTACAAAAGAAATATTTACCCTTTGACTTAGTAACATATCTGGATAGAAGCCTAATCATTTAATGAAAAATTATAGGAAAAATAATCATAATGTATTGAAATATTTCAAATCAAACAATAGAATGTATACTTGAATGAATAACTAATTTTGAGATTCAAGATTAAATTTTGGAGTTTTATTGACCAATTTATATATAAAAATAGTATAATTAATTACAAAACCACCAATAAAAAATTTTCATTATAAAAATTATATATATTCATGGATATGATATTTTCCTTTGAGTTTTATAGAGTTACATCTTCAATAACTCAACCCTGAATACCTAGAGTCGACTATGTGATGGATCTGACATTGGGTGGGAGGAAAATTGATGATTATAGAACTTTATTTATTATATTCTCTCACTTTATAAAAAATGGATAGAGATAATACACCAATATGGACAACCTATTAAAAAAATATACCTACTTGAATCATAGTTCTATTCATTCTAAATAAATGAGTATTATTTTTCATGTATTACCACGAATTATATTATTTAAATTAGTATATGAATAAATTAGAATCACATGTTACATTACATAGGCAAAAAATAAGTAATTAATTTCTATTAAAAACTTAATATGTAAAATAATTTACAAAAAACATTCGAACAAAATTCATTTATACAATGAATTTACATAGACAAACTCAATGTCATATATCTAACATAATATTCAAATTGTATAGGGAAAAATATTGAACACTGATAAGATATAGAGAAGTTTATTTATAGGTATATCTATGAGAGACATCATAGAAGAAACTTAATGTGTGAATATAATACATGATTCATAACCAAGGTGGTACACTTTAACTTAGAATAGAATAATCCCAAAAAATATAAAAAGAAACCTTCTAGACAAACTTCTCAAATTGGTTCTTAAATATTATACATCCTTATCTAGATGAAAATAAAAATCTATTAAGATCTAAAAATTCATTGGATAAAAATAATGGAAAATAGACTTGTAGTGGGGATATAGCCAAAGGTAATTTGTTTTTTTCATGAAGTGATATTTAAAAAAGTAATAGTATACGTCAATTCATTTTCTAGATTTATAAAAAATAATTTGTTTTGATTTTTATGGTGACCTGATTATCATTCCAGAGATGAAAACTGTTCATTAGTGAAAATTAGAGTGGGTATAACTTGAAAAATATCAATAGTAATAGAAACAATGGCATAATATCCTAGCAAAAAAATATATCATGAAAAAAACAATTTGTTTATTATCATGTTATATGATCATGTAGTCACTGGAAAAAACACATACATGGAAGTGAAAATATGGGTAGATAAATAAATTATATAGTCGACATAAAAAAATAACTCATAATCTATATAACCCTAAACAAAATATAAAATACCATTCTCATGATCTTTATTAATACATTTGATGATATGAAGAATTATTTCTCACTAAGACTTTATGAGATTCTCAAAAAAATGTCTTCCCTCATTTACAATGATATAAATATCATGAAAGTTCATTATGAGGTAATTGAGTTTCCCAAAAATTGAGGACATTTTTCATTAAGGGAGTAAGATGTAGTGTCACTATGAAGATACTTTTCCCTAGTTTTAATAAGTGTATCAATGATAATATCCTGAGACAACTTAGTCTCTTATAAGAAATCTAATCCTTATTTGGGTTGGGAAAAATTATCCTTTTATTACATTATGATACATAAATTTCAAGAAAATATTTCAAAGGTTCCAATCATTATTATAAAATCTTGTTTGAATATTGGACATGATATAAACAATTTTGCAAACCTCACTATATAGTATAATGATATCATCAATATTGAAAATGGTTGTTGATAAAAGAAAACACGGTATTTTATAATCTAAGAAAACTAAAATGTATTTTTCACTGAGCATAATCTGACAAAATAGTCATGAGGGGACTAAGAAAACAAATTTTTACATTGATCTAATAAAAAAATATAATGAGGGATGAAGTTAATATATACAAATATTTAACATAGGTTATCTTTAAAACTTGTAAGAAATTTTGAAATACTAAACTTCATACATCTTAAGCATAGTCTTTAAAATTAGGGAAATATTTAAGATGGTAGAATGTATCATTTTCACCCCAACTAAAATTTTTAATATTGGAAGAGATATAAGGTCTATGGTTTGATTTTATTTTAGATCCTTCGATTCATCCATAATTACATAGAGTTGGTCAAGATCAAACCTATTCTCAAAAACATATGAGGAAAATAAATAGTATTTAAAGTTAGAATGAGAGTGTTTATTGTTTTTGATAAGCCTTTGTGTGTGTATTAAATATGATGAGATTTATATTTATAGTTTTCCATATTGTAATGGCCATGTCATTTAAGGATGTGTTTCAATTAACATGAAATGTTGAGGAGAGGCATCCTCGTTGAACATAAAGAGAATAGTCAATGATATAAAATAAAATACATTAAAAAATTGATGATAATTAGATATAATAAGATATGGTAGGAATGGGTGTTGGTTATTGGAAGATAGTAGTAAATATTTTAATTCTATAATGGGTTAAAGATTAGGATAATTCAAATTTTTGGATGAAGAAAACATACAAAGATATGATATTTCACTCCAAATCAAGAGATAAAAACAATATCCTCACAGGGTGGGAGATTATCTTCAAATTATGTAGTAAAAAAATCATATATTTTTTTATTTATTGATTAATGTGTCTTGAAAATAACATAAACAACAAAAAAATAAAGGGGGAGAGGATAAGAAGGGTGGGATTGAAATTGCATAGAAAAGAGACTCTCAACCTTAAGAATGGAGGATAGAAAGTTATTAATGAGATTGGTGGTCTTACTAATAAAAACACTCCAAAACTTAAAGGGGACCTATATATAAAATTGTATATCCCAAATAGTTTCTCATATATGAAATTTTTTATGCTCGATTAGATCATTAAACTAAGAGGTGTCATGGTAGGAAATCTAATGAATGATATAATGTTTTGTTGTGAAAGACTAAAATAAAGAAAAAAAATAATATAAACCATTATTTTATTAAACTAACTTAATAATGTTTGAGAATGGAGAATGAATTTCATGATAAATTTATTTTAAAAGATTTAATAATCCATAATAATCATGAAGATGGATAATTTAGGCCATATGAGAAAAATCATAAACAAATTAAACATAATAACAAAAGACCAAACGAATTAGAACCTCACAGGGACCCCACATATCAAAATTAACTAACTCAAAATGTGATGACACACACAATATTAAATAATGAATTTAAAAAATTTGATTGTCCTTAGAAAATTTATAAGATTCCAGATGGAAATAAATATATGGATTGAGGTTTGGGAAAATATCTTATAAAACCTAAATAAGTGGATGATTGTGGGGAAAATGATTTTCTGAAGCTTGGGTGTAAGTGGGAAGATAATAAATTACAATAATTTCTTTAAACATGAAACTAATTTCATTAATATGACCTATATCAGACTCCTAATTCATAAAATGATCCTAAAAACTACATTAAATAATGAGAAAATCACAACACAATTCAACTCATATGTATGGTTATTAATAGAAAGTATCTTAAAAAAAGTTATAATGAACATGAATAACTGGCATCAATATAATGTGAGGGTTCAATAAGAAAGTGCCAAACCCCACATTAGGAATTGTGTATCCATAAAAATCTATAATAATTGTAATCAAACTATAATGATGATAGTTTCTAAGAAAACCTTCATAACCTATGATGTGATAAAGAGCACCAAAATCCAATATCCATGTGTTGGGAAGGTGGAAAATATGGTGTGTATGATCATAAATATATACTAATCAAACTAATGAGGAGAAAATTATAGATGTTTTGATGATATTATATAATCTTTAACTCCTCTATTAAAAGCAATAAAGTGAAATTAAGGTTTACCAATGAGTTTTTCATAATGAATATAAATGTTGAGAATAATTAGAAAGTCATCATTTAACCAACATGAAGAGTTAGTAAATAGAATATAATGACACAAATATCCAAATAAAAATCAAATTTTAAACCTCAGTAAAAAAAATATAGAAATATTAAGCTGTATGAAAACTATATGCAATGCTATATTCTCATACAAATCAATTTTTGTTGTAACTTCACATTCCTTTGAACTTGTGTTTTAGTGTTTAGATGCCATATCAAGTGATTTTGGATAGTTTCAATTATTACAACTATAGGAAGAAAAATAGACATCATTTAGGTTTTATTCAAGGGAAAAATAACCATTAAAGAGGGTATTGGGTGACTACAGTATGTTTGTGAGAAAGTAACACCTGATAATGGGATTGTGATTAGGGTGTCATACAATTGAACAGTGAGTTGTGTGATAGCTAGGTGTGCATGAATAGAGATAAATAATGCATAGGTCACATATGAATTTTTTAACCTTTAAGAAAGGGGTGGGGAAATAGAATCAATAAAGGAAATGGGGAAGTAACTAAGGTGGGAATATTTATTTATATACTGTATGATGAAATATCGTACCTTTATTAGAGTAAATGTAGTTCATTTATATATTGATCATTGAGGTATGTCATAGAATAAATAAAATGCATAATAAAGGATTATAATCCAAGTACCAACATAATTGGGTTAAATAAACCTAAATAGAGGCATATATTAAGTTAAAGTATTTTAAATCATTAATTTATTATTGATGAAATAAATGGAAACTTAATTATATTTAACAAGTTCATTTCAATGTGTTTAATTTTATTTACAATTTTGTTATCGTAAGTCATAAAGAAATTTTGCTTGAAAATAAGATTCAAAACATTAAGCCTTTAAATAAAATTATTTATTATCATCATGATAAGTGGCCTTAAAATATTATATGAACTAAAATTATATAGTGGAATTTATCATCCATATTTTCTTGAAAATAATCCATGAAAAATCAATCAAAAAACATAAAAACATTCCTCGGTAGTGAGTTACATTAATCAAAATCACAAAAAAAACCCTATATTTGTGTATCTACCTAACTGAAAATTAAATTTTTACTACAAGGATCAATGAAAACTTGTATATAAGTAATTAGTGAAAAATAATAAAGACCAAGTGCTTCCTATAGATAAATTATTTTACAATCTTATTTGTGGTGGACAAGTGAAGGGAATTTTTGATGTCCAATATTAATACCTCCTTTATCCACTCAATATTCAACATGTATATTCCACTCTCCCCATGTATGATAGATCACTATTTCCTAATTAATCAAAAGTTTTATTCATGAATCAGGTGGGTGATAGTAAAATACCCTAATGAAATTCCACACATAAACTTGGTGACTAAATGAGAATCAGATTCAGTCATAGTCAATGGAATGAATCATATTTTTTGAATGATTAGACAAGATAAAAGAGATCCATATTTCATTAATAGGTATTATCCCTCACCATAAAAATTATTGTATGCTAAGATAACCTTCCAACTAGCATTTATAAAATAACTTTCACCACACATCATACCTTTTAAATAAGATCCATCAGTATGTAATTTGTAACCAAAAAATTTAAGAAATCCATAAATCCAAGAGTCTAGATCCCCTAACAAAATAAGTAATATGATCATTCATATATCCTTCTTGGAATACTTGATTTAAGTATAAAATGTTAAATATATGGACAAGATGATCCATATAACTTTTCATAGTTATCATCTTAATATTTAGGCTTTATAATGTAATAAATGTAGCCTTATTCACTATATCATTATATCATACCCATAGGATCAAGTAAACCTATGTGAAAATGATAATCTAAGTTGTGTTATCAATAAATTATGGATCTTCACAATTGAACCAGGATGAGATAATTTGGTTAAATGAATTGAGATTGAGATGGATATGCAACTGATCTACTATGAAATTCCCAATAAATTTCTCCCATTCACCTCATGGAAAAAATCAATCCTATGTTTCTAAATAAATATGACGATAGCCTTGATAACATGAATTCAACTACACCCCTCACCGTTGAATGGAATTTTATGCAGATAATGCATGATGTTTCATATTCTAAACCTAAATGAAAAACATATAGGGAATATTGTATTTTCATGGAATGTATCCCCAAGAATTAGTATTTGTAGGAGAAAGATCAAGTATGATATTATTATACCTTTTCAAACTAAAGTTTCTTGACTAATTTAGAATGAATATTCACTAAAAAATAACAATTTCTATAATTATTCCATTGTAATAGTGTTTATGATTATATTTTAAGAACTATATAGAGTAACCTAAAAAAACTATTTTTACTCTTTTAGAGTCATATATAATGTTGGGTATGAGGGAAAATAATTAATGTCACTTAGCTAGTTATCATTCAATAAAAACACCTCCCATTTTCTAATTATCCACTAAGAGTCCCCATAAGACAACTAATATGTTCAAGTAGATTGTCACCATATAGAAGAAGGATTGGAGATCTGTTGGTGGAGAGAATCAGAACTTATCCCATATCTATTTCTAATATATTGATCCCAATGATAACTTCCTTGGGTTAAATCCCAAGAAAGATTATCTTTCATGGATTTTATATAATCATTGATACTTGTTAGACCAATTCCACCTTCATAAAGAGATCTTACTATATATTTTTATCTCTCCAAATGACTCAATATTTCATTTCAAGAGTCAAAAATAAGACCATTGATATTTATTTTGATAACCCTGATAAGGTACTTGGGTGATCTGATCATCAAATGGTTCTTCATAGGAATTTAAGAGAAGATTTCATTAACCACAACTATTCTTCTAATGAATTCGATGATTTGGATCTTCTATTTGGTGATACATTCTTGGATTTTATTATTTATATAATCAAAATTTCTAATCTATAATCACCTTGTAGATAGTGGGACCTTGAGTTATTCCTTTTGGAACTTCTCTTGCGAATTCTATGTGCTTCATCAATAAGATGAAAATACACACTTGAATAATATATGGTAATGAAAATACTACTTTTAGAAATGTTTAATCACTACCCAATCATTTTATAATAATTTTTAAGAGTCATTTGAATGCCAAAACTATATTCTGCCTTAAATTAAGAAATAGGATCATGTAATATGGAAAAAAGAGTTGATAAATACCCGATGATCTATACTTACCTTCATTGGGTAGGATGAGACTGGAGTTTAAATCTTAATGGATAATTATTCTTAATGAGTCTTTGGCAAGTAGAAAGAGAGTATAAGAAAAGGGCCACCTTTATTTAGGCCTATGGTTCCTTGAAAGAAATTAAAGTTCATACAATGAGTTCCAATGGGCAGAATAATACCAAAAATATATATCATAGGCCCAATAATAAAATAAAAGTTTTCACATAACATTTATGATGAAACTCCACTCCATTATTCATATACTTTTTCCATTTATACATTGATTATTATATTGGAACCCCAAAATTTCCTATTTATGTCCTGAATAATTTCATGATAAATCCATATAGTCCATTGTATATTATTTTTATTTATTAAACCATGTTGTTCCTATATGATTAAAGATGGTAAAATTCCATCTATTAATCCGTTGATGATTTTCTCTATAATTTCATCTGAGAATTTTAAAAAAAATTGAAAACATCCGATGAAATAAACTATGGTGTTTAACTTTTTGGATATGAAAAAAGCGGTAGAACAAGTAGATTTAGGTAGTGAATTTCATTTGAAATATTCTTGGATATCCTCAATAATATTCTTGATAATGATGTCCCTTGTAGTGATGTAGAAAGCACTTGGGCAACCATCTGGGCTCATAGCACTATAAGGGTTCATATTATTAATATCCTCATGGATATAATACATTATAGGGATTTTATTATCCAATTAAATAGTATAATATTCATTTTATATACAACTATTTTCATGTTCTTTATTGTCCACACAAACTAATATTAGTGAATTTTATAATTTGAACTCTATTTCTCATAGTGTTTTCTATTCTTGCTTAAAATGCACTAATACTCAGTACATTTATCATCACCTTGTAAAATACCTTATGTTCATAATTTTTTTAATATTTTAATACCATTTATCTTATGTTTTTTGGAATATATTTTCCTTCTAATGTATATGGAGATTCACATTGGAAGTCATTCATATTTTTACTTGAATCTATAAAATTTTGGGAGAAGTGAATTGGAACACATCCTAGTAAAATGATTGTTGTGGAAAAAATACAAGCCCAATAAATCATAAATTTTACATCTTGATATAATAATTCATTTGGATTATTTCAATCAATTGAAACTAAAGCTAATTCAGATGTTTCTAGGATGATCTAGACAACTCAATTGGAAGATGAAATCCTTGTCTAAATCTGGTGTCTCATAATAATAAACCATCGTTTTGATCATAATTACTATAATAATGGTAAAAATTGGGTTAAATTTTGAAATATATAAGAATAAATCTTTTATTCAATTTATTATTATATATCCAACCATATTTTTTCAATACAAAAGATCATTTATGTGCGTTTTTTGTAGGGATACAAGATGGATCCTATTTTAGGTTAACAGTGAAAAATCCCACATTCCACAAGATTTCCACCACCCTATTCATAACATAATAACGTTTCATGACCTTTATTTTTGAGAAAAAATCCAAGTCTCCTAAATTAGTATTTAAGAAAGTGATGGTGAAGGATTTGGAGGAATTAATTTTGGTGTTTTCTATGTAATGTTGCGCTATGGATTTGATGTTGCTCATTTTATTTTTTACTTTTAATTTATTCTAAATCACATTAGTTATAAAAAAAGAAATTATTATTCTATTATTATATACTTCTTGTTAATTCATTTATACCATTCTTTTAATTTTTGAATTTATTCATACCAATGGTTTTGAAATTATTCACATAATGGTGGAGTGTTCATTATTTTTTTGTTTTCACTTCTTCAATTCCACCATTGTAAGTCTATTTTTGTCTTCCATTGTGATATTTTCATCAATAAAGGGATAAACCTCTTATGGGTTCATCCTAGGGATTATAAAGTGGATGGGTTGAATGTCATTTCTTGTTATATAAATTTTTATATCAATTCCTTAGTTGATATTTTAATTTAATGATCACCATTATTCTTTATCCATATTGAATTTTAAGGATGAAAATTTCATGTGGTAATATGATCCATTAACTTTGAGTACTCATGAAAGAAATCCTCTAAGTTCATTTGTGATTATAATTACATTTTGTAAGTATTAAACTAGTAAGATACAAGGCTGTATTGATTTTATTGAATGAATCCCTCTCAAACCTAAGAAATTGAAATCATTTAAAAATGAAAATCATAGAACCTAACAATAGAAATAACCTATTATAAAAATATTAATAGTAATTTAATTCACTTACATATTTTGTTTTCTAGTAATCCAACATAAATAAAAATCTTAAATTTTTTCCCTTAAAGCCAAAACTACTCTATAAATTGTCTACATATATAGGTTTCTTATTATGTATTTGAGGGTTCAAAAATTTAATCTATTCTACAATATAACTCTTCAATCTGAAACTCTGGTAAATTTGTACAAGCCCTATTTAATATTTTCATCCATTCCTTGAGGGATGGAAATTTAAAATTTGTCTTCTCTCTTGTTATCACTGTCATCCATGGTGTCACACATAAAAATGTTGGGAAACATAAAATAATGATCAACCACCAATGACACTTTAATATTAATATTAGTAGATATTGATCTATCCTCCAATTATAGGTTCAGTTTCCCTATATGTTTATTCTCCCCAACAAAATCATGTAAATGTTCATTATTTATTTCTCCTTCATCAATATATAATCATGTAATTCATGTAATTCATAAATAAATTACTCTAATATTATACTAACATTCATACAAGGATCCTTTATTCACCATTATTCTCACTCACATATAGTAATATTATTCTCACTTACATAGAGTAATATTATGAATTCTTTCCAAGAGTAACTATCAAAGTGAATTTAGAGATTTCTGAGTTATACAGTAAAGCAGTAATACAGAGAAGACTAAATTAAGCGGCACAATAGATATGAAACAAGTAGTTCAGTATCAAGTCAAGACCTTATCTAGTCCAATTGGTGATAACATACCACCAAGAAGTTTATATAAATAAACTTGATCCACATCCTGGGTCGGGGTTAAAAATAGTACAACAGACTGTCCAGGACACACAAGGACCTATTCCACAGTTCTTCATGGGTACAAACTACCAGGCCACACATGGACCTCTTCCACACTTATCTATGGGTATACACAAGAGTAAACAATATGTTTGAGTAAGGATATATTGTATCCTTCAATTTAATGCAGGAGATATAGTGTGTTGTAATATAGATACACACTCTGCACGAAAGTTAATAAAAAGATACACAATAGAGTAGAATTATTGAGATAGGTTTAGAAGTTCTCTGAGTGTTAGTCTTTGCAGCTCTAGACTTATTGAGATGAAGCAGATACAGAACTCAAGTCCTCAAATGGAAAACAGATAGTCGCAAGTCAGACAGATCCATTTTGTGTTCTTCGTGGGGTTTGATAGTGAGAAGATGTTCTTGATTCGAGGATTTCAGTATGCTTTGTGTGCTCTTCAACAGTGTCGAGATGCATCAGACAATTCTTTAAGTGTATTCTGTTGTCGTGCTCATGCCCACCAGCTTGTGTTCATTTTTTTGTACCGTGAAACTACTCTCACCCTTTTTTTGGCCATATTACTCTTTTATCTTGTAGTGCATGTGTTTGAGCCAACAGGTTTCATGTATTTTGCACCTCATACCTCGTACTATCAAGGATATGTATACAAAAGAAATATTTTTTATGTGAGTGCAATGAAATATTCAAATATGGCTGTTAGATATTAAATTGAAAGACGAAAAAACATATTAGGAAACTGTGTCACAGTATGTCATGGAAACGATGTCTCTTTCACAAGGTTTCTGGATTGGTCACGGTGTCTTGTTCATGGTGTCTGGTGGTCATGGTGTCTCGCAGTCACGGTGTCTTGGTGTCACAATGTCTTATTCACAGTGTCTCGTGGTCACGACGTCTTGGTGTCATGCTGTCTTGTTCACGATGTCTCTCGGTCATGGTGTCTTGGTGTCACGATGTCTTGTTCATGGTGCCTGGATGTCATAGTGTCTCATGGTCACAGTGTCTGGATGTCACGGTGACTAGATGTCACGGTGTCTCATGGTCATAGTGTTTCAGACATAGGCAAATATTTGTATTCATACTTAAGCAGTGGTATTTATGAAATGAATTAAACTTAATCATTTTTTAGGGAAATCATTATAAATTGAATAAAAAATATAATTTATAGTGACCCAACTGAGTGTATATCACTTAAGAGATTGGGATAGATTTTACTATAGACCTGTACATTTTATGTGAGATAAAGTACATAGAGTTAACATGGGTTATAGATTGAATGGTATTTATTATCATTAAAACATGATTAATACATGAGTAGTCCAAAAATCTCCCCCTTTTTGATGATCACAAAACATGTATATTTAGAGTGTATATTTGTTCTAACAACATAGTGCGAATGTGCATATAACATATATATAGTGAGTGTTCTCCTATATATTTTTTCTTATATTTCTCCCATTAATTTTCCCATATGTTTCTCCCATATATCCCCCCCGTTTTTTATTATAAAAAAGTAGCAGGAAAAAGAAAAACAAAAGAGACAAGAAAAGTAAATAATGTATTAGATAAGAAAAGATGGTAATTACAAAAAGTAAAACAAATTAAACTAGATTCCCATCAAAATAGAGTAAACATTGTCCTTCTTCACTAGCGGGTCTTCTCTTTTCTTTTAGTAGTAGCAGCAGAAGAGGAAGCTATAGGAGAAGAATTTGAGGTAGAAGAAGGGAGTGAGCTGGTTGATAGAGAAGGTAAAGGAAGTCCTTCAAAGACTGAGGGAGAAAGATTAGGTGTAGTAGAAGATCTAGGGAAGGTTGAGATGATTGTCTAGATGCCTTAGAAGCATTGACAACTGGGGTAAGATATTTTAGTTGGTTTTGAACATTTTTAAGGCACCCCGTATACTCATCAGTGAGCTTGTTAAGATTAACAACAAGCTCTTGCATTTCTTTTACAAGATGTTTGTTTCCTTCTACGGTCATTTTAGCTAAGGTAGCTAATTAAGGTTGAATCTGAGAGAAAAAATTCTGTGGGGTTTGAGGAACAACAGGTTCTACCAAATGAGAAGCAATCTCTGATCTCAAATGCATCTCTTTCTGCATTTCTTCAATCATACCACTTAAGGTCTTCACTTCATCACTAAGCAGTCTGTTTTCAACTCTATCTTCCTGAATCTCATGAAGCATTTTGGGTTGTATCTACCAAATTATATTTTCCAATAGAATTGAGGCATATTTCTCAATTATATGTGTTACCAGATTATGTTGGGAATTCAAGAGTTTTTCAACTCCATCCAAAATGGTAGTTCCAAAATCTTTCAGATCATCCTTACTCCCCAAGGATGGTTGTTCTGATGAAGGTTCAAATATGGGGACTGATACAGGATCAAGTTCATTTTTAAGGGCATGATTAGAGAAATATTTAAATTGGAACATATTAGAAAGTTCAAGGACTCTTACTGAGACTTACTGAGAGTCATCCACACCATAAAAACTAGGGAACTTATAATGAGTGTCTATAGGGCTTGAATCAATCAGGTTTGGTACTTTAAAAGATTCCATATTTGGGGTTTTCTCTCCCTCACCTAGTGCACCCTTTTCAGGACTGAGAAGCTTAGGTTCTTGATCTAATTTCATAAATTCATCTCTTTGTTCCTCACCCATTTCTTGCCTATCCAGATAAAAATCTGGCTCTATCCTTTCCTCAGCTCAAGGAATTACTTCAGAAACAAATTATTCCACTAGGAGTTCTTCAAGATTAGCTTCTTGCATAATAGGCTATTATTCTTCCATAGGTTCTTCCACAACATTCTTCTTAGTTTCTTCGATAATAGATTCTTTTTCAACCACGGGTTGATCTTCCAGATTAACAACATCCTTAGAAAAAGGGACTTCTTTTTCACTCACAGCATGAGGAACACGAGGACTGTCTTCTTCATTAGAAATAGTTTCCCTAGGAGGCACTACAACCTCTTATTCTTCTTTGTCAAAATACACAAAAAACACATCTAGTTCCACAATAGTATTAGAAATATATCTTGGTCTTGATGGATGTTCCACTGGATTGAATTTTTTATAAATTTTATCATTGTCTTCCACCCATTCCTTTTTCCAAAAATTCTAATTGATTTTCATCCTCTTGATAATGAATTATTCAAGGAAGTACTCACAATCCTTGATAACTTCATCATTAGGTCCAACCATACCTTTGGCATGAAGTATGGATGAGGTAAGCTGATAATAAAACAAGTAGGTTGACTTAGATGTCCTTTTGATCAGCACACACATATGGTGTATGATATACTTACAAAGGTTGATCTAATGCCCATTTTTCATAAGAAAAATCAGAAACACACCCTAATATTTCAGTACAGAAAAATCACCTTTTCTAGGGATAATCAGATTAGTTATAAACTTAAACAAAAGTCTTAATTAACCATCTAGTTCAGCAGGTATGGATCTCATCATGGTTCCATTTCCAGTTAAGCTTTTTAGAGCATATTCCAACACAAAGAATTCACTAGAAGGTGGAGGTCCTCTCTGATAATCCTCACAGATTCCTTCATGAGGTATCCTAAGGCATGCAGCCCATAACCTCAAAGAGAATGAGCATTTCTGACAATTTATCCAGCTTCTCACAACATACCCATCTTCATAATCAAATGAGAACTGAACATACTAATAAAATTGAGCCACTAACTTAGGGTAGATAGGTCTATCTTCCTTTGAAAACCATTCTAACCAGCCCTTCTCTTTTAAAACTTTTAAAACTAGATACATTCTCGACAACAACCATTTAGGGAAAATATCTTTCTGAGGAACTATAAATCGATTCACCATATTTTGATTTAGGGGACCTTCAGGTGTTAGCTTGGGTGTGATTTTATCCTTCCTTGAGCTACGTTTCTCAGAAGCCGGCGATGAATGGCATTTCCTCTTGGGAATTCACTGAGAGTTAGATAGAGAGAAGGGTTTAATGATTCAATAAGGGTTACAAATTGAGTGAATAGAAGAGATCTTGAGTGAAGAAAAAGTGATACATCCTTTATTTTATCATTTAGGAATACCAAACGTCGTAAAAGTAAAAAAAGTGAGAAAAAATAAAGAGGGGAAATGAATACTTACCATGATATTTTTTTTAATTTGTAATTAAAAATCATAATGAGTCTTTACAGTGAGACCATAATTGGTCTTTATGGTGAGACAGTAAACATGAGATCTACAGTGAGACAGTAAACAAACATCATGATAAAACAGTAAACATAAGCTTTACGTTGAGATAGTGAACATGAACATTACAGTGAGACAATAAACATGATCTTTAAAGTGAGATAATAAACAAAATTCATGGTGAGATAGTAAACATGAGCTTCACAGTGAGATATTAAACATGATCTTTACAGTGAGATAGTGCACATAAAACCGTAAGATACAAAACAATAAGAAAATTACTTAAGATTTATCATGCCAAATTCATTTATGATGTATTATATTCTTTCAGAATTTAATGGTTTGGTAAATATTTCATCAAGATGATACACAGTACCATTGAATTCCAAAGTGATATCACCCTTTTGATAATGATCTCTCAAGAAGTGATGTCTTGCATCAATATGCTTTTTCCTAGAATGTGAAACACGATTTTTCGAGATGTTAATAGCACTTTTGTTGTCACAATTTATATGTACATGTCTGAATTGATATCCATAATCTAGTAATGTGTGTTTCATCTACAAGATTAGTGCACAAAAACTTCTAGCAGCTATGTATTCAGCTTATGCAGTAGATAATGAAACATAATTTTGTTTCAGACTAAACCATGATACTAGTGACTTGCCTAAAATTTTACAGGACCCAGAGGTTCTTTTTTCTATCTAAATTATAACCACCGAAGTCAGCATCAGTGTGACTAACTAGTTCAAATGATTTCCCTCTAGGATATAATAGTCCAAGATTGGGTGTATGCTATAGGTATTTGAAAATTCTCTTTACAACACATAAATGAGATTCCTAAATATTTTCTTAAAAACGAGCACACACACACACTAAACATAATGTCAGGTCGACTAGCAGTTAAGTAGTGTAAACTTCCAATCATTCTACTATAAGTGGTTTTATCAATAGATTTTCTATCTTCATCAATATCCAACATACAAGTGGTACTCATGGAAGTGTCACTACTTTTAGTGTCATCTAATCCAAAACATTTTAGAAGATCTCTAGTATATTTACTTTGAGTCAAAATAATACCATCATTATTTTGAATGATTTGGAATCCAGGAAATAATTTTAGTTCACCCATTAAACTCCTGTCAAATTAATTTGCATCATTTTGGAAAAATCAACACAAAAAGAATTTCTTGAAGATTCAAAGATAATTTCATCTACATAGATTTTAAAAACTAAAACATCATTTGAAATTCGTTTTATAAAAAGGGTAGGGTCATCTATTCCTTTTTTGAAACCTTTGGAAATAAGAAAAGTACTCAACCGATCATACCAAACTCTTGGAGCTTGTTTTACACCATATAAATCTTTTGATAATTCAAAAAGATGATTTCGAAAATGGGGTTTTATAAAACAAGGGGTTGTTCAAAAAAGGAGATCCTCATCTATATACCCATTTAAGAATGCTCTCTTAACATTCATTTGATGTAGTTTGAAATTCAAATGTGTAGCATAAGAAAGCAGGATTTTGATGGCTTCAATTCTATCTACTGGTGCAAAGGTATCCTCATGGTCAATTCCTTATTCTTGACTATAGCCTTGTGCATCTAATCTATCATTGTTTCTAACTATGTTACCAGCCTCATCTACCTTATTTCTAAACACCCATTTAGTTCCTATGGTGAATGTGTATTTAGGTATTTCAAAAAGATTCAAAAACATTGTTCCTTTCAAACTGATTAACTTCTTCCTACATAGCCATAACCCAAAATTCATCATTGATAGAATCATTGATGTTTTTAGGTTCATGTTGTGACAAGAAGACTTGATGTTCAACCTGATTTCTAATAGAAGCTCCAGTTTGAGTTCCTTTGTCTAGGTCTCCAAAAATAACATCTAATGGACGGTTATTTAGAGTTATAACAACTCTAGAAAAGAAGGGACTAGTGATTTCCGGTTCATCAATAGGTTCAGGTTCATTATGACTTAAGTCTAATGAATTTCTAGAACTCAAAGTTTTCACAAATTCTTTCACAGAATGGTTTGAGGATTTTGGATTAATATTTTGATTTGATACATCATCATCTAGGTTATCTAGAATGGTTTTAGACTCATGTGGATCTGTTTCATCAATTTTCACATGGATAGATTCTTCCACACGTTTAGTTCTTTTATTGAACACTCTGTTGGCTTTACAAGATATGGAATATTCTGAAAAGATACCTTCATCACTCTTGGATGTAAATTTTTCAAGATTATTCGTAGTATTAAGAATATAGACTTTTCAACCAAAAAATTTGAAGTAGTTAACTTTGGGTTTTCTATTGTTCCATATCTCATAAGGATCCCTTTTAAGAATGGGTCTGATTAAAACTCTATTGATTTTTTAGCATGTTGTATTAACAGCTTCAACCCAAGAATAAATAGGTATGTCATATTCACTAAACATTGTTCTAGAAATATCTTCTAAGGTTCTATTTATTCTTTCTACAAACCCATTTTGTTGAGGTGTTCTAGGGGCAGAGAAAGTGTTACTATAACAATTTTGTGAGAAAAAGTATTCAAACTCTTGATTTTCAAACCCATATCCATGATCACTTCTTAAGGATTTAATTCTAAGTCCACTCATATTTTCCACACACTTGGAATATTTAGTAAAATAAGAGCAGGCTTCACTTTTGTGAGCCATAAAGAAGGTCCAAGTATATCTAGAAAATTCATCTACAAGAACATATACATAGAGCTTAACATTTAAACTAGAAAATCTAGATGGTCTAAATAAATCCATGTTATCCAGTTTGAGAGGTTGAGAAGTTGATACTTCTTTCTTTGGTTTGAAGGAAATTTTGTGTGGTTTTCTCTTTTGATAGGGATTACACACTTTGTCATTTGGAAACTCATGTTTGGGTAAGTCTTTAAATAAACTTTTTCAAGTTAGCTTGCTAAGAGAGTGAAAATTATAGTGTCTTAGTCTCCTATTCCAGAGCCAGGACTCTTTATGAAATAAACATAAGCATGAAGCATTTTGAGAAGCTAAGGAGTCTAAGTTAACAGAGTAAACATTTTCATTTCTTAATTCATAAAATACTAATTATTCTTTAGAATTAAATACATTGAAATCATCATTTTCAAATCTAACATGAAGTCCATCATCACATAATTATGAGATACTAAACAAATTATATTTTAATCCATCAAAAAACAATACTTTAGAAATTAAAACAGATTTATAGTTAATAATATAACTAAGGCCAATGATATTTCCTTTTTCATTGTCACCAAAGGTGACATATCCTCCATCTATTTTTATTAGATTCTTGAAGCATGAGTAGTCTCCTATCAAGTTTCTTGAACATCCACTGTCCAAGAACCATAAACTTTTACAGGAACTCTTTAAACAGGTTTCCTATAAAATTATTAATCAAAAACATATTTTGGTACCCATACTTGTTTGGGTACAGTAATATTAGTAATAAGTGTTTTAGGAACCCATAAATACCTCATATATTTCTAATAAGCATTATGAAAATTATTTGAAAAATAAACTCTATTATGTCCAGAAATACCTTAAAATAGTAGAATGTGTATCATGAATTGAATTAGTTGATTTGTGTCCAAAAATGGGAGTAAAACTATATGTCGAAGATTTAGAAAAAAAATTGTTCTACCAAGATTTCTTTTTCCATGTTGATAACCAATTCCACTGTTGTATTTAGGGGAAATTTGTTTTCTTAGCATTTGAGTAAGGGTATTTTTCCCATTGGTAAACTTCTCTATGAAATTATTCAATTTCTCATTAGACATTTTTAATTCGTTGTTCTCTTTGAGTAGTTGAGCATTTTTCACTTTTTTAGTTATGAGTTAAGATTTTATAGTTAGAGTGATAGCATACTATTTCTTCAATGATTTATATTTGTCTTCTATTTCATTGCATGTTTCTTCTAGCATGTTATAGTATTCAAACATTTCTTGATTAGTCATATTTTCAGAGACACTCTCATCTTCAGAATAGTATGAATTATGTACAGTAGAGTCAAGTGTTACCTCAGATGTGTTTTTCATAAAACACATATTGGCTTTGTTTTCATGTTCATCATGTGATGTTTCTGAGTTGATTGAACTATCCTCAGAAGCAATCCAGGTTGCTTTCATTGCCTTTTTATACATCCTGTCCTTGTACTCATATCTCCTATTGTACTTGAGAATTGGACAGCCAGTCTTGATATGTCCTTTATTCTTACAATCATATCATGCAATCTTATTAGTCTTGTCACTTCTTTTCCAATCCTTCTCCCAATTTATTTTTTGGACATATTTTCCCTTGAAGTTAGGATTTCAGAAATAGTTATTCTTCTTGTAAAATTTCTTGAATCTTCTGGCTAATTGATCCATCTCCTCATAACTACCTGGTGATGATTGTTCACTACTATAACTTTCTACATAAGATTCCAATTTCCCATTTTATTTGTGTTTAGAGGTGTTGGTATTGAATGCAACAGATTTACTCTTTAGTTCATCCTCCTCTTCCTTGTTGACTTTCAATTCCTCTTCATACATCATCAATTTCCCAATTATTTCTTTTATGAGTATCTTTCTGATGTCGCATGATTCTCTAATAGAGACAGTGGTTCCTCTCCCTCATTTAGACAGACATCTGAGAATTATCATGATCTGTTCCTTGGCAGTGACTTCTCTTCCAAGAGAAATCACTGTGTTGACAATCTCATTGAACCTAACATACATGTCATAGATAGGCTCATCAGGTTTCATTTTAATGTTATCCTATTTAATAGTATATGTATTAAGTCTCATTTCTTTTAAACTAAATGTTCCTTCATGTTGATAGACAGGGTATCCCAAATTTCATGGGTAGTTTTATAAGAAGAAATTCTATTGAATTCTTCATCTACTAAGGAGAAGTATAAAGCATTCATAGATTTTCATTTGTTATTGTAGGTAGTTTTGATAGGTTCGTCCCATGAGATTCTATAAGTAGAAAAAATATTACATTAATCTATAATGGAAGACCAAATCTCAAAACCCATACTCTCTAAATGCATTTTCATTTTATTTTTTCATTGAGAATTGTTGGTTCCTTTAATTAAAGGTGGTCTATTGGTTGCAACACATTTCAATCTATTATCCATAATACAGTAATACTTTGAAAGAGATCTAAATTTAGAATTAATAGAAATTTACAAGTCCTCAAAGTACCAATACAATCATAGTTGAATAAGGTTAAACAAAGTCTTGATAAACAACCTATGATTCCAAATGTTGGTCAGAGTAGATTACTCAAGAGATGGGGGGTGAATTGAGTATCTCTAAAAATTTATAGTTAAAAATTATTTCTAAAAGGTTTTCCGAAAAGGTTAAATACAACTTAGTTAATCAATTTTATACTATTATAAAAGTTTGATTGTTTAAATAACTTCTTAAAAGATTGATTAGTTCTCAATAATCTTAATATTAGTTATTAAGATTTCTTTTGAAGAAATTCTTCTAAGACAAGACAATTATGAATTTTTTCCAAGAGTAACTGTCAAAGTGAATTTAGAGATTTTTAAATTATACAATAATGCAGTAAAATAGAGAAGACTAAATTAATCAGCACAATATATATAAAACAA
This sequence comes from Viscum album, assembly GCA_963277665.1. Lineage (NCBI taxonomy): Eukaryota > Viridiplantae > Streptophyta > Magnoliopsida > Santalales > Viscaceae > Viscum > Viscum album. The sequence goes on from OY728133.1 coordinate 1,949,980,464, forward strand.
GTGGTTTAGTCTCAAGCTCAGACCTAATCCAATCCACTTGGTGATAAAATTCCACTAAGAAGTTTATATAAGTAAACATGATCCATACCTTGGATTGAGGTTAACAGCAGTACATGGGACTATCCAAGCCACACAGGGACCTCTTCCATAGTTTTTCATGGATACAAACAACCAGGCCACATAGGGACCTCTTCCACACTTATCTGTGGTTATACACAAGTGTAAAAAAGGGTGTTTGAGTAAGGATATCTTGTACCCTTTAGTTTAATGTTGGAGACAAAGTGTATTGTAAAACAGATAAACACTCTCCTAGAATGTTAATAAAAAGATACACAACAGAGAAGAAATATTGAGATAGGTTTAGAAGTGCTCTGATTGTTAGTCTTTGCAGCTCTGGACTTCTTGAGATGAACTAGATGCTGAACTCAAGTCCTCATATAGAAAACACAGTGTCATAAGTCAGACAAATCTTTCTTGTGTTCTTTGTGGTGTTTGATAGTGCGATGATTTTCTCGATTCTAGGATTCTAGTATTCTTCATGTGTTATTCAGTAGTGTCGACCTTTATCAGATAATTCTATAAGTGTATTCTGTTGTCATGATCATTCCCACCATCTTATGTTCTTTTTTCTGTATTGTGCAACTCCTCTCTCCCTTATATCTGAGCCGCATTAATCTTTTATCTTGGAGTGCATGTGTTTGAGCTGACAGGTTGCATGTATTTTGAACCTCGTACCACGTACTATCAAAGACATGTCTACAAAAGAAACATTATTTATGTCTGCACATTAAAATCCTCAAATATGATCATTATAGATTAAATTCAAAGATGACAAAACATATTAGGAAATAGTGTCATAGTATTTCATGGAAATGGTGTATCCTTCACACATTGTCTGGATTGGTCACAATGTATTTTTCATGGTGTCTCGCAGTCACAGTATCTTTTTCATGGTGTCTTGCGGTCATTGTGTCTTGGTGTCATGGTGTCTTGTTCATGGTGTCTCATGGTCACGATGTCTTGGTGTCACGTTTTCTTGTTGACGGTGTCTCACGGTCGCGATGTCTTGGTGTCACGGTGTCTTGTTCATGGTGTCTCATGGTCATAATGTCTTAGACTTAGGAAAACCATTGTATTCAGACATAAATAGTGGTATTTATTAAGTTAATTAAACATAATCATTTTTCAGAGTAATCATTATAAAGTTAATCAAATGATCGTGTAAAGTAACCATTCTGAGTGTATAGAACATTAGAGATTTGGATTGCTTTTACTAAGAAACTATACATTCTATCTGAGATAGAGTACATATATTTTACATTGGTTATAGATAGAAAAGGACATGTGATCACTAAAACATGATTAATACATGAGGAGTCCAACATTTTCAATGTGGAAAATTTTATTTTACGTAATCTATTTGATGATATTTTTCATTTCCATCCATCCATTTGCACATGGTTGGTTTAGATTCTATCATATCAAATGTATGAAATAAAATCAACTTCCCAAATTTGAATCACTGAAAAAAGGGACATCTTCCCTTTAAGTTTTGGAGATAAACTTCTACCCAATTTAAACATGCCAAAGAACGGGGAATTTTGAGAAAATATTTAAGAGAAATTTTCAGAAAAATAATATTACTTGATTACTAACAAGGAACATTAAATGAAACTCCTTATAGATTATTGATTTTCAATATTCCATTAATTTTATAAATGGATCATATATTGTGGTTTCACCAACCATATAACTTGTAAAAGTGATCTCATCAAAGAATTGGACACATCAATAAATTATAAAAGTAATGATTTGTAATGGAATGTAAATTGCAGTTGAGGGAAATGGGAATGTGGTAATTTAACCGATTTCAGGTATAGAGAAGAGCAAATATGTGTTATCTATACCAAATATTTGTTAAAATTTGATAAGTATTGGAAAAGTGATTAAAAAAAATTCATATATGTCTTTAAAACAAGTGTTTAATAAAATATGAAAATGGAAATAATCTATTCAATGTAAATATTAAATGGAAGAGATTTTCCCTTGATCCAGTAGTAGAGTAAGAAATATTCAATATAAAAAAATACCATGTAGATATTTAACATGAGAGTCTTAGAAAATATTATCATGTAGATGTGGTGAATTTTTAACTAAATTAATTGGTTCTAGGTCTCTAATACCTAGAATCTCATATTAGATATTGTAGAGTTAGAAAACAAGCAATGAATAAATCCATACAAGTTATTAACTAAGATATTTTTAGTTAAAAATATATCAAATTTTCTAGTAAATCCATTCGATATAAATTTTATGAAAACACAACCCTGAAACTCTTTAAGAGGAAAACTAGTTCTATTTATTTTCATCAACCATTGTTAATAAATATATTATTTCGACAACCATATGAATTACATGATAAAACATTTGGAATCTAGCCCTTATTACTCTTAGAAACATGTTTTTTGGAATATTTTGACTGTTAAATATCACATTTTACTATAGTTTACATGATCTCATATTGAAAAAATGTAAAATTTTAAACATATGTTCTTGGATCTCATAAAAATCTATATCTCATTAGAAGTAGGTATTTTTTATCATCATAAATGACTATTACAGAATGGGTTGCATCAATTTTATAATATTCAAGTTAAAAAGTTTTATTATATTTTAACAATTCACCTAATGGTTTAAAATACAAGGTTGGAAAAATTCAAGAATCTAGATATGATAATGGTAGAGTGTTACTCTAATAAATTTATTTTTTATTATGGAGAGTCCTTTATTGAACATCAAATCATTTCCATGTAAACTCTATAAGAAAATAGAGTTAGTGAGACACAGAATTATACCATAATATTAATGGATAGATATTTAATGTTTGAGAAGAATGTTTCATGTGAATACTAGGAAGAAGTGGCACACACTAAAATATTTTTTCTCAAAAATCTTCTTGTAAATGTTTTTAAAATAAAAAAAACATCATATGAGTAATTGTATTATTTGAAACTATATTTTTAAAATTTTAAATTATTTGGATGCATGTGATTTGTTTACAATCCTTAAATTAAATAGGATAAACTGGATAATAAGGAAAAATAATGTATCTTAATTGGATAAAAAATCCAAACATTAATTAATTTTCAAACCAAACACTAATTTTTTTCAATAATTTTATTTATAAATTTCATGGGGAATATTGAGTGGGATAGTAAAATAAAACAATCATGTATAGTCCCTGGTAAAATTTCAAATGTGCAGATAAAAAGATGAATTTGTTGATGAAATTCCCATTAGTGGTTCCAGATAAAATATTAATATTTATTATAGATACAATGTGGATATATGTGAACCAATGGGTTTCTGGAAATAAGAGAGTAATCCAAGATAGATTATTGTAATTAAGAAAAAGAACAATTTGATAAAAGAACATAAAAATTATAAATTAAAGAGGTGTGGGGTTATAAAATTGATTTGAGTAAAGAGACTATTTTCAACCAAGTTGAATTTTATATATAAATAAGAAGTATAAAATTTTTATTGTTATAAAAAAGTATTCTTAAAAAAATTTATTTTATTTTATTAAAACCTTGCCTCTAATTTTCAGATTAGATACAACTGGATTGTTACTTATAATAGTTATACAATTTTTTTTGAGAATATCTTAACTAAATGTTAAATCAACCTACATAATACATAACTTGGAGAATATTTACATTGATAAACCTAGGATATATATTATAAATCGAAAAAAAAATTATGTGTACTTGCTCAAGAATGATTTTTATGGCCTAAAACAAGCTCCTAGAGTTTGGTATGATAGAATTCATGAGATCTTTATGAAATTGGGTTTTAGAAAAAATCTCAATAAAAATACTCATTAAGTCAAAGGTAATTAAATCCATATATTTTTGTTCCCTTAAACATGGATGATTTTATAGATAAATAAATAAATAATGAAATTATAAGAATGTCCATAATAGATATGAAGAAAACCTTTAAGATGATATATTTGGACGAACCAGATTATTTTCTTGGAATATAGATAAAATAAAATAATGGTAAAGTGTTTATTTTTCAAAAGAAGTATTCTATAGAAAATATAAAATAAAAATTGAATTAAAAAGTATAGATACAAAAAAAATTCAAAAGGAGAAGCTGAGAAAAGAAGATGAAGGTGAGAAAGTTATTGAAACCTTCTAAATTAGTCCGATTGGGTAATTGATGTATCAAAATGATAAAAGAACTAATATATTATGATTTTTAATTATATTATCTATATTTATGTATTTACCAACTAAAACACACCCCATAACTGCTAAAAGATTTATAAGTTACCTAAGAGAAACACTAGGTTATGGAATCAGGTTTTGGGAAAAATAAAGATTGCACTATACAGGGCTATTCAGTTATTGATCAACATGGATCACATGATGATATGATAATTATAGAATGTTACTATTTTATTTTTGGTTCATGTGTGCTATCAGGGTGTTTTAAGGATTAGGAAACATTATCATAATCTAATAAAGAAACTAAATTGACTGTATCTAGTGTTACTATGAATATTTTATTGTAGTTAATAATATTTTAGTGAATTTCAATTTAAAATAATAAGGATGCACCGAAGTGTTTATTAATAATTTAATTATAATCACTATATCTAATGTAATTCTGTATCCTAGGTAACAAACCATTGTCTTGAGACTAAGGAACTCGATGACCTCAAGAACACATTCCTATACTCTATATGTTATCAACCGGTGGTGCTAGTCTATAACAAACTTAAGGATAAGAAAACTATTTGTAGTATAATATTCAATAATTGATAAATAAAAGAAAAATTGAATCCTATCAGAGTAAACACAAGGTTTTACAATTAAGATCCAAACATAAAATAAAGATAATATCTATGTTCTATAATAACAATAGAAACCATGTTGATCAATTAATCATATAACAAGGACCTCCCATGACGATGATAAATATAAAATAACATAAATATATAGTACAAAGGAGATATAAATGTGAAATATGGATCCCTCTTTAAAAATTTGTACCCAATTCTACCCAACCACCCCCAACCAAATTCTTCCGACAACCTATCACTTGAAATTAAAACATAATATCTACACACACACACACTTGGGTCATCATGCTGGGAGTAATCATAAAACTCAATAGGACACCACCAATTAATCAATTATATACATCATTATATACAATGAATACATGTACAGAAAATAAATCAAGTAGCAACATAAAACATTCAAGAAATTTCATCGGGTCCTCACATGACAACCAAGTCACTATGACATATAATCCCACCTACTTTGTCCAATGCTGTTAATATATCCATTATAGTAACATATCATAGGAATTGCATCGAGGGAAAGGAAAAATGTCACTAGGCCCTAGAGGTAATAGTGAAATGTCACAAGATCTAGGTGTACATGAACTCCATTGAAGGAAATAAAAAATATCACTAGACCATGGAACACAAAGTGATTATAGATCTTCTAAAAAAAGATGATCCTCCTAGCACTTAGAAATTATTAAAACTTGGGTATTGCAATCTCCACAACCTGATTTCTATATCCCATGTAAATCCCCATCCCAAACTGCCTGATCATCATTAACATAATATATAACATGAAGATCTAGGGGAGGATAAAATGCCTCCAACATTACACATGGATCAAATCATGTCGTCCTAGAAATATAAGGTATGAAAACATCAAGGGGGGGTGAATTGAATTTTAAAGTTTAGTTATAAATTTTATCTCACTCAAAGTGTTCAGTTTATTGGATAATATAAGTTCTAATAAAATTAGAGTAATATGTGAAATGATTCCTCATTTTGAATAACCAAATTAATCAAATTAAATTTATTTTCTAATTAAATATATAAATTTAATGAAAATAAAAACTAAAGTAACCATTTAAATTTTATTATTTAGATAAATTGCTTTCAAATTTACTTGATTAATAAACATCACAATAAAATATAGTACAAAAAATTATCATAAAGAAATTATGCCACCTTATTTGTAATAGACCATGCCTTCCCGATCCGTCACTTTTATATTTTTGGTTGTTGGAGTTATTTTAGAGGAGGATAAGGTTTTTTATGGTGGTTGGAGGTGCAATAGTGTTTCTATAATATATTCACATCATGAATGTTTTAAAAAACATGAATTTTTTATTCATGTCTTATAAAGCCACTGAATTCAAAGTTTTTTTCTGGATGATGTGTTCAATGTGAAATGGACTCACATCATGAAAGGTGAATTCACAAAGTGTAATTAATTTGATATTAGTTGACATGAATTTTAGAAGATGTTGAAAAAATGGGAAGTCACATCATTAATTTGTTACACAACATAAAAGTGTTGGGTCATAGTTTATTTTATAACCCTTTTGGTAATTTATATTTCATTTGGGTATTCCTCTATCTCTCTATCTCTCATTCCAAACAAACCCTTGGCACCCAAAAAAGATATTATTTTCCTCTTCTCCCCTGCTTCGATTCTTATGTTCTAGTGGATGCTTTTTGGTGATCTATGGTGTTTTCTCCTCTCTTTCCCATGGGTTTCATTATGTAATTTATTTAGATCCACTATAGTGGCAAGGTTTTGGTTTGAGGTGTGTATGGGTTGAATTTTTAAAAACACTTTGGTGTATTGTATGTTGATTCATATGTTCCTTATGTTGTGGTAGTTTCTAGGAAGTTTATTAATTTTTGTATGGATTGGAACGAGATTAGAAAGCTTCCTTGAGGTAAAAATCCTCATTCTCACCCTTTTAATTCCTATGTGTGAGATTTTAATGATTTTTTATTTATTTTGGGTGTATGGTAAGAGTCATTGTAATGAGATAATTAATCGTGATTGTTTAATTGATGGGAATGGGGATTTGCCACATTATTTACATCTTTGATGTATACATTTGATTATATTATGCATTCTTATTTCCAATTATGAAAATAATGGTTGTTTAGAGTCTTTTTTGGAATTATAGTTGTTATGATGTAATGACCTTTATGGTCTTATTGTGTGATCATAACTTGAAAATAAGGTTAAATAATGTATATTTGGATAATAATTTGTTTTCCATAGGCATATTTTATTTGTTGATAATACCCATTTTAAATCAATAAAATATGTGATTATTCCCTTGAATAATTGTGTAATCCATTTTGTGTTTCAATTTTGTATTTGTGGTTGGTATGTGTTCCCTATATGGTTTGGGATATTGTGAAGTGATGTTAGGGAGTAGATGGGTTATGCATCACATGAAGCAATGATGTAGAGGTTGGTTAGAATGGATGCGATGTGGGATTTTGTGTGATGTGGTGAGATGAGGTTGTGGTGAAGAGTTTTGTTGTAGTGGTTATGGTGCAGTGGTTGTGGAAAAGTGGTTGTGGAATAATGGTTGTGGCATAGTGTCTTTTTTGTGGTGTGTGGTAATAGTTTTTCATGATGGATATGATGAGTGGTTGATATGGTGAGATATCTTGTGTGATGTGACATGACAATAATAGTGAATGTGTGGTATTATGGCAATGGTTGTGTGAGTTGGGCCAATTGTAGCGTGGTGTGATTGATATAGTTTATGAGTTAACCATGGGATGAACTATGATGAAAAAGGAAAAAATGGGATTTAAGATAAATGAGATGGACTAGAACAAATTTGTGGTAACTGAATAACTATATTGAATAATTGAATGATTATTTTAATGCGAAATGAAATGGATAAAGAACAAATGTGGAGAAACCTGTAACTGAAAGTGGGGAATATTGTGTGGCTTGTGTGGTGGATACATGTTGTTTCATATATTGGTGGAAGTAATTAAGATGGTTGATGTGTGGTATGTGGTGGTGATGTGGTGTATTATATTGTTTTTGATGTGAAACCATAGTTTGGGAATTTTGTGTTATTTATATACCATGCATGTTTATGTTATTTTATATGCACCCCACTTGAGTTGGATAACCATTAAAACACTCTGAGGTGCTGAGTTCTACTGGTTTTCCCAGATATACAGGATGACATTGATACGAATGGATGGATAACCCATTTCCCATGCTCTTCCTTCAATAGTTGTGATGGGGGTTGGTGTTGGAGATTACTCAATAGTGATGTGTTGGCATAGGTATATTTGGGGGAGATTCGATGTGTTGGACTAGGTGTCTATGGGAAAGACATGATGTTGTGTGATGTGATATGTGGTGGGGATCATGAGTGGTGGGAGGAGGACATGAGTTTGATTTAATTCTTTTTAATGAAATCATAGTACTCTGATTCTAGTTGTGATGTGATGTGTGGACAATGTGTCTATTAGCAAGATGTGATGTGATGTGTATCCCATGTGTCTACATGTGGGATGTGATGTGATGTGATATCTGTTCTAGGTGTTTGTGGCCGAGATGTGATGTGATACGATATGTGTGAAAGGGATGGGGGAACATGATGTTTAATGTTGGGGTGTTAGAGTGGAAAATCAGTGGGGAAGTGATAGTGGGGCATCTTGATCTCGATCCTATATTATTATATTGGATGTATGATTTTGTTATAAATTCATGGTATGGATGGGTTTAGTTAGATGACATGTAAACGTGATTTTTGGTTCTTATGTTTCTTCACCAGCGCATTTTCATGCTCCTATCAAATGTGCACTTGAGGCCTTGGTTATGCCCCTACTGAGTATACATGTTATGCTCAACCTATGTATATAAACTATTTTTAAATTTTATAGGAGGATTTTGGGGGCTAATCTATACATTAATAGTGATTTTGGTGTTTTTTTATTCACTTTTATATAATAGTTTTTTTTTGTATTTACTTTAGATAATTTTTCTTTGTATCATATTTGAAATATTCATGTATTTTGGGATGTTTTATGGTTTACCTTTATATTGTATTATAGATTTGTTTAACGATTTTTATCATGTATCCTAATCTTTTTCATTTATATAGTGTAATTCCTTCCATACTGTGGTATTTTTATACCCTCGGTACTAGTCACCAATCCAAGGCCTGCTAGAGGTATGACTCAAGGGTCATCATATCTCTCTCTTAATTGTGGTATCTATGGTGGGAGGGTGTTATGATAGAGTGGAATCAGAGGCTGATGGTTGAGTGATAAGAAGAAGATTTGAGTTAGACACATTTAGTTTTTCATGAGTTGGTATGTTAGAAGTTTCAGTTGACCTTGGTGCATGACATAGGCCAGGTAAACTGACTAGGACATGATATTTTAGGCCACCTCATGAACCGGTTCATAGACTCTGAGCTTACTGAATGAGAATGTAAGGTAGAACTGTTTGTATAGTAGATACCTAGGATAGTTTCTTGCATCATGATTCCTTGTTTTCATTTTTGAATTGGGTGTTCTAGGAGAATAAAATTAAATAATTAAATAATCTTTGATAAAATTATATGAAATTAGGATTAGGGTGTTCTCCTTGTTTTTAGGAATGGATCATGTTTATTTTACAGGAGTTACTTAAGAATTTATGGTTCTGTAGGCTGATATATCTAATCATCTGAGGGTTAAACTAATAGAGGAGGATGAGGCATGATAATTGTCTTTTCATTCCTTTCAGTTGTAGATTTTGGTAATGTACGAGGGGAACATCTTTGATATATAAACAAAGCACTCGATGGAGGATCTCGGGATATCTTTTGGTCTGATCCGAGCATGAGATGAGTTTTGGGCACCATTATAGGTTATTTATATGTGGGGAGAAATCAAATCATTGCTAGATAATATTTCTTATTATCCATAAGGATACATATGTGTAATGGTCATAATTTTAGAGGGAGTTTTGAGTAGAGTTTTGGTCATCGATGATGAGGGTAGCTAAGAGAGAAAAGATACTCTCCCTTTAATGGGATATTTTGAGTATATGGGAGCTTGGGATTAGGATCAATTACCACTTAAACTTTTCTCTAGATTTTTTTTATATTTTAGGAGTCTAGAGAACAACATATGAAGGAGGCCTTGAACCTAGTGATCAGGTATTCAGTCACTCTGTTTACACTCTCAGTACATCTAAATGTAACAAATTGGCATAGACATCCATCCAAACCAAAACCAAACCAAACCCATGGCATGGCCCAAATGGTGTTCCTAATCACCATGGGATAGAAACTTGTACATGGGTATCGAGTAATACATTTTAGAATGGTTTATCCCTTTAATAACAACTATCATCATCCAAAAATTCTCATCAAATCTAGACCAACATCCATAATACCATATATCAATAAAAGACACTACCAATATGATTTAAACATTTAGTATGTAAATTAAAAAAACAAAACTAACCAAAAAGGGAGGGGTTTTACTAAAAAACAAGCCTCTATGAAATATTTTGGTTGATACCCTCATGGAAGAACCACCAACTCCTGCGAAAAAATACCCAGTAGCACATAGAACCACCATCACCACTAAAAATGACCTTTACTTTACAAAAGTTAAGAAAAAAAATATATACATACAATCATGGGTATATGTTTGGTGTGATCTAAATTTCCTAATAGGATACCACCAAAATATTCAATGCAATGTCATTTAATGTAAAATTAACATGCTAGTTTTTAAAAGAATCATATAAAACAATTTTTAATTGAAAACATGTTTTATTTATATTAGAGGAAAAACAATGTAAATGTAATTAAAACAAGATGAAATAAAATCAATAACTATAGGATAACTCCCTAAGAATCTAAGTTGGTAGGGTCCTAGGATCCTCATAACTCGGTGATCAATCCATATTGAACTTTCTTGTATATAAGATTCTAAAGAGGTCCCAACCAATGTTCTAGTAGTCCCCAAGTCATCATCATTAGTTTATTTAGAGTTGTATTGTAAACTTTCCAAAGTGACCAGGTCATTTCCCAGTTGACCCAAATAGTGTACTATTCAATTGAAAACCACATATATACTTGGGGTTCCCAAGTTCTCTATACAATTTCCATATCAAGTGAAATCCTTTTCAAATAATCAAAATTCCAATAATTGAAACCATAGTTTCCAAACAAAAATTTATAAAATTAAATTCACCATTAATCAATAAACTCACAAAAAATCCCATAGGAAAAACCTTTCATACCACCCATAAAATTTATAAATTCCATTTGGAAACCAAAGAAAGAATAATGAAATCATTAATTAATTTCAAGTCTTGAAACCACCTACCTCTTGTGAGAAATTACTCAAAACCAGCTGAAAATCACAAGTCTCACCAAGGGAAGACCCTAAGGAAACAAGAACACACAAAAATAGAAATTTTTAACCCAAACAAAAGATATTGATCCCAATGTGGGTCAAAACCCTTGCTGGAGAAAATATAACATAATAAAAAATAGAGAGGAGTCTAAGGAGAGGGAGGAATAGAACAGGGGAGGGACTTACTTGATTGTTCCTTGAATATTCGAAGCCCAAATCCACCTAAAATTGAATCTAGTAGAAGAATAGGATGAGGATAGTGAGGTTCCCATAGGGATAGAGGGTTCTAACAGGGTTAGAAGGGGGGTGAGATGGTTAAAATCTATAAGGGTCAATGTCAGAATTTTAAAAAGTTTTAAAGATATAGAAGCTTGTAGGGTTTGGAATCATAGATTTAAAAACCATGTGCCAACTACAATTCACATCTATCAAAGGGTAAAATGGGGCCACACAATTTCCTAGAGGGGGTGTTCACCTATGAGGATGATCATGTGGCATGGATAATGCTACTTTCCTTACCAAACAACTTTCACTTGTTTTTCACATGATTTATACTAACTGTGTACCAACCATGAGCCTCTTTATGTCCCTCTCAAAAATCTATATTTTTCTTTAAAAACTCTCAGGTAATCCATGTAATAAAGATAAGACCAAAAATAAAATAGAAAATTCTTTAAAAGAACATTACAATTTTGACAATCTTCCTAACCATGTAAAACTTCCACCCTTAGAAAGTCAAATTGAAGTCTGATTTGAGAATATATGAGAGTAATTGTCCTCCAATAATTTATTTTTTCCAATGTATCACACTAATTTTTGGTGTTCCAAAAAAAAGTGAACCAAATTTATATATTTCTCTCAAATCACTCTCACTTGGGAATCCACAATCTGCACTGGTTTCTTGAACAAGGATAAATCCAATTCTAGTTCCAACAACTCCCATTTCAACATGTGAGATATGTCCAGGTTATAATTATTCAAGTGTGGGACATAGAATATGTCATGGATAGACATTAACTAGGTTTGTAAGTCTAACTAATATTCCACCTTACTAATTCATTCAATAATCTGAAAATGCCCAACATACCTCGGTGTAAGATTTCACTATTTTCCTAGATGATAGTGAACTCTGAAAAGTACCACCCTTAGAAACACATTGTCACATACTGATAATTCCAAGGATTAGAGATACTAATCAAAATAGGATTTATTACAACTTTTTTCTTACAAAAACTACAGCCTGATCAATCAAACTTTATCAAATGTCTATTGTGTAAGGCTCGGTCCCAGCAAAGAGGTCTCACCCACTTCTCTCCAACATAGGGGAGACTGAAACGCTCGACCATAAATCAATCAAAGGGATCCATCCTTTTTGAGTATTGACGATTTTTATTATATGTTAATTCCACAAATCCCAAGTGGTTATCCCATGATCCTATGAAATTGATAACTCCCGCACAGAGAATGTCTTCCAAAATTTGGTTTGCAAGCTTAGTTTACACATCCGTTTGAGGACGATATGTCTTACTAAGTTGGAATTGAGATCTAATTTCCTTTTAAAGGAATTAAAAGAACCAAAAGGTAAATAAATGATCCTTATTTGGAATAATAGATTATGGTACAACATAGAGCCACATAATTTCTTGAACATACAACCGCCCCAACTCACCCACCTTAGTTGAATCCCTGACCGAAAGGAATTTTATGGACATGGTAAAACATTCAATAACCACCCAAATCATGTTCCTTTCCTGAGTTTTATTATGTAGTCCAATGATGAAGTCCATGGTGAACTCATCCCAATTCCATGTATGAATGGGGAGTGGCTTAATAAAATGTGAGGGCCTTTGGTTCTCTATCGTAACCTAATAACAAGTATAACAACTGGATATGAAGTAAAATATATCTTTCCTTATACCTGGACACCAAAACCATCATTTTACAATGTAAAACATCTGTGTGGTCATAGGATGAACATACCACTAAGACTGGTGGATTTCTTATATTACCACCTTACATAAATATAATATCACAACGAAATGAACCTTGAAATAAAGGATACACTAAGAAGATAAATACCTATCAATCAGAACCTCCCCACCATTTAAAAGCTACCTAGACAATTTTCGCAACTCATGATTAGGATGATCGTTCCAAATAAACTCCATAAGAGAAGGTTTCAATTAAAATCTGTCAAAGAACATGCATCTACCATGATCCTTTATCTTTAGTTGAAACTGTAAAAAATCCCCATCAGGGTCCACTAATCGCTGGACTCCTTCAAATATTACACCAATATCTTATTTTTTAGGGAGTCATCGACCATGTTTACTTTACCCGGGGTGTAGAAAATATCAAATTCAAACTCTTAAAGATACTTGACCCATCAATGCTTCCTCAGATTCATATCCTTCTAAGAGATAATATAGTATAAACTCTTATGGTATGAGTAGAATTTAAATTTCACCTAGAAGAGATAGTGACACCGCGTATTCAAGGCATGAATCACTAATACTAGTTCTAGTTCATATGTTAGATAATTCTTTTCATGCATCCAGATATTGTGAGATTCATATTCTACCACATGGTTATCCTAAATCAACACACACCCAAGACCCATAATTGAAACATCACAGTAGACCATGTATCCCTTTCCATATTTAGGTATAATCAATATAGGGGAAATGATCAATCATTTATTGATATCCTAAAAAGGAACCTTACATTCTCGGCTCCATTAAAACCTAAACCCTTTTTGGGTAATCACAGTCATTGGTGAAGTGAGATAAGAAAGATCCCTAATAAACTACCTATAGTATCATTTTGGGCCTAATAAGATCCTGATCTCGATGACATTTCTTATTTTCACCCATGAAATCACTACTTCGATTTTCTTGGGGTCCCTTAAAACCCCATACTCTGAGATTATGTGGCCCGAAATATTGAATTCTCAGATCTATAAGGAGAACTTCGAGATATTATCATGATGTCAGTTATCCCTAAGAGTTCCTAAAATAATCCTATAATGATTTCTATTATCTTTCTCTATCCTGGATTATACCAGAATCGCATCCATAAACACCATGATAAAAGGGACAAGGTACTTCTGAAACAACCAATTCATAAGATTTATGATCATTTTCCGAGAATTTTTAGTCCAAATGGAATGAACAAATACTCAAAGTTTCCACATCTAATTTGGAATGCTTTCTTGGGATTTATGCCTCATTAACCCAAACTTTATGATACCTGGAGTGTAGTTCAATATTATAAAATCAAATTTCCCCCTTGAGCTGAACAAATAGGTCATTAATGTAGGTAAAGGGGTATTTATTCTTGATTGTGACCCTATATAACTTCTAGTAATCAATTCAAAACTGGAGGTATCCGTCAAACTTTTATAAAACAGCATTGGGATGGCCCAAGGTGATATTCTTGGGTGAATGAATCCTTAGGATTGAAAATAGTCTAGTTATATCTTTAATTCTTCAAATTGGTGGGGGAAATATCATATGAGGGAAGAGATGTCGGTTGTGTTCCTATAACTAGATCGATGGTAAAATCTACATCCTTATATAGAGGTAAACCGAATAAATCCTCTGTAAAAACATTTGAAAATGCCTCTAGAAACTCGTCTACTATAAGAAGAAAACCTTTCTTGAAACCTCTTCTATAATCCTTTTATATAAGAGAGGAGACATGAAAATGAGTCTATATAGATCAGGAAGTGGAGGTCTATCTTACCCTAACAAAGGATCCCATTCACCTTAGAAAACATGAGTACTCCCATCGGGTTCTATAAAAGTTACCCTCCATAGATAACAATCGATGTGATTCCTAAAATGAACCGTTTAATCCATTCCTAGAATCACGTCAAAAGTATCTATTTTTAGATCCAATAAGTCCATTTCTAGTTTGACCATTGGTAAAGTGAGAGCACAAGATAGACATCTGAAACCATGTTACCGCTTATTTTTGAGTGTCGTAAACAACTTCATGGGAAACGTAATAGCCTCGGTTGGTAATTTCAATATTTCTACAAGATGAGTAGAAATAAAAAAATAAGAAGCACCCATATCAAATAAAATTATTACTATGGATGATGAAATAAAAATAGTACCTTGAAAATTCAAAGGTCCAACATCCGATTCTGGTGGTTCCTAATATATAGATTGAAGTTTTCACATATCTGTCTAGGTCTAGGAATGACTACTAACTTTCAGATCTATCTATATCTATCTCTACCTAGTAGTAGATCCATCCCTTCCTCAATAACCACTAAATAAAGATCCCACATTTCTATATTTTTCTAACTAAGTTGTCTACCCCTAGAGGCTAAGGAGCCTTCACCTCCCTATGATGGGAGTGTATTTTTGAAAAACCACTGCACGTAAATTATAAGTCCACATCAATGACACCACATAGGTGGATCTAAATAGGTGGTCCATACAAGTTCGGTGGTTCCACACTGATGGAACATGATAGAACAACCACCAATGGTTACAGACGAATGTTGTCAGGATGGGTAACTAAAGCTACCACATCCCTTATTATTTTACTAACCATGATTCCCTTTCATCTAAAAAATTCCATGAATTCCATATCCCTCTATTGGAACTTTTCCAAATAAACAAGATTTAATGGTGTGATCGTTATCCGATATCAGTGGTTGATAAACCACGTCATCATATTTTTAAATGTAAATAAGAAAACATGGGATCAAATATCCATACGTATCCCCATTTTAAATCTTTTAACATTTAGATACTCATTAGAAACCACATCGAGTGAGAAACAAAAAAGTTCTACAAATAGGATGGATTATTCCAAAACAGTCCGATCTCCCCAATAAATATTCAGAAACTCCTAGGTCTTGGATAGGGACATGGTCTCAATAAAATAATTCTCATTGAAAAAAGACTTGAAATATTTCCAGTTGATATACACATGATTCCCAATTTGAAGTACTGAGTCCTTCCACTAACTATTGGGGCCTTCCAACATGAATGAATCAAATATCACCTTGATCACATCAGGGGTCTCATGAAGCCTGAAGATCCTCTAAATATTTTTTACCCAATCTTCCACTTCCTGGGGTCCTATGATACCTCAGAAGGAAAGTGGATTATTCCTAAGGAATTCATGATATTTCTCCTTTTCTAGATATGGATTAGATTCCTTAGCTAGAGTAGGACCATAACCCACTTCTTAATCTAAATATTGCATATCCCGAACCACTACTTCAACTAATCTCTGATCAACAGTTGAAGGAGAATTCTCTATGGACTCTTCTCATGGTTTTGTAGGAAGTATCTAGGAAGGCATGATGTTACATCATTTAATAAGAAAATAGAAATCATCAATACACCACCCATAAGGGTCTCAACAATATCATAATTTAAACATATGCATAAATCAAAATAAAACCAAAACATACAAAAACAACTAATTCAACCTCTACATCCCATATTGGTGTCCATGTGATGTCTATAACCCATGAATCACACTTGTAAGAGGAGTTAAAACAAATAAAAAAACATCACATGGTGATCCAAGACGTTTCATTGGGTTTGTTGGATAGAAACCCCACTTGCAACAAAAACCTTAACCCTAGAAATTACTAACTCTTGTCTATCCAAACTCTCTCAAACAACATGACCCTATAAATGGTGAAAACCTACTATGATACCATTTTATCAATAAATTTCTAGGTATTCCATCCAAATCAACACCCAACCTATCTTGTGGTATGGTATGAAGGGCATTCCTGATCACCACAGACTAGAAACTATTTCTTAGGCATCGATTAACACCTTTGGAATTAGTTTATCCCAGAAAGAAAAAACTATCATCAACACATGAATTCTCATCACAAAAAATAGGGAATGCTTTTGCTGAGGTATGTCAGAACTTGTGAGAACACTAAATGAATTTTTTAGGTGTAATAATGATTATATTTTTCTTCCTATTTAACATTAATCCATGATGGGTTCCATGTATCACAATGGAAGAAGTATAACTCAGACCCCTCTCATGTGTTGAAGAGGGGATAGAGTGGGAATCTAATTTTTCAATGTTCGATTGACTAGTATGGATTTGAAATTACCAAGAGAGATTGATTCAGGGGAAATCCATACCTTTTGTTTAGGTCCTTTGGTGGCATGAAAATGATGAGCATGAGACATGGGGATAGAAGACATGGGTAAAGGATCAATACCCTCATCTATTCTCTGATCAAACATTAGTTTAACATTTTGAGGGTGTAAAGTTTTCATAGAGGGATAAATTTTCACATCCATGTTATTATTTTGAGGTATTTTATCTTTTATTTATGGTATTACCTTTATTCCATGGATTACATAGAATCTTTTTGAGAAATATTGAGATTTTAGGGCCAAATAGAAGGAGGTGCAGGGTTGGCACACTGTTAGTAGAAACCATGATTCGGACCTTGGAAAAACCATTGGTGCTCTACTTTAACCTATTGATAATTATACAACTTGAATATGAATTTAGATATATATATATCATCTTATACATGACCACCAAAATTGGTGTCAAACATCATAAAACTTATTGGTTCTCCCTGGATGAACAAATAACTAATACTGGTGGATATCCTACATCACCAACTTTCTCAAAGTCAATGGCACCATGAAATTATTATTAAAAGAAAGGATCCTCTCAGAAGATAATGAACTCTCATTGGAAACCTCCCTGCAGTTTAGAAGCTACCTAGAGAACTGACATAGCTCATCATTAGGATTCTCTTCCTAAATCATATCTTGAAGAGAGAGTGTAAACTAAATTCTATCCAAGAACATGCCTCCACTATGTTCTGTGGTTTCTAGGTGCATTTGGTAAAAAAATAACCATTAGGGTACACACATCACTCAACTCCTTCAAATATTTCAACATTATATTCCTTAATAGGAAATCTGTTTCTACATTTACCTTCCACAAGGAGTAGACAATAACAAATTCAAACCCATATAGATACCCAACCAATAAAAACTACCACAGATTCAGAAAAGTCTAGGAGAAAGTATATCACAAACTCTTTTTGTCTGGGTATATTATAATTTTTTCCCAAAGAGATAGTGATTCCACATCTTCATGGCATGCGTCACCATTTCTAGTTTCATGTCATGGGTTGGATAATTATTTTTGAATGGTTAAAGCTGGTGAGAGCCATATTCCACGACATGGTCATCCTAGATCAACACACACCAAAGATTAGTATATTCTGAATCATAGTAGACCATATAGCCATTTCCAAATTTAGATAGGATCAAAAAAAAGTGTAATGGTAAATCACATATTTATTTACTCAAAAAATTCCTAACATTTTGGGATCCAATCAAACCTCACCCATTTCTGGGTAAGTACAGTCATGTGTAAAGTGAGCTAAGAAAAATCCTTGAAAAACTAACTGTAGTATCCTATCATGCCTAAGAATCTATCGATCTTAAATAAATATCTCAGTTTCTTCAATGACATTACTACTCTGATTTTATTAGGGTCTATAGAAACCCCATGCTCTGAGATGAAATGGCCCAAAAACATGACTTCTTAGACTCAAAAGGTTCACTTGGAGAGATTATCATAATGGTAGTGATCTCAAAGAGTGATTAACATGATACTAAAGTGTTTTCCTTTCTATTACTCTATACCAGAGTAGAATAGGATGTCATCCACAAACACCACAACAAAAGAGTTGAGGTACTTATGGAACACCCAATTCATAAGAGCCAGGAAAACATTGTGAGCATTTATCAGTTTGAATGACATGACCAAATACTCAAAGTGTACATATCTTCTTTAGATGGTATTCTTGGGAAATTTTTTACCTCTCTAATGAAAGATTGATGATATCTGAAGCACAGGTCAATCTTATAAAACCAACTTCCCCCCTTGATCTAATCAAAGAGGTCATCAATGTGGGGAAATGGGTATTTATTCTTGATTGAGACCCTGTTCAACTTCATGTTATTAATGCACAACTAGAGGTTTCTATCATCCTTTTAGAAAATATCATTGGGGTATCTCATGGTGAGATGATCAAGTGAATGAATTATTTTGATTCCAAATCATATATCTATATATTGAATTCTCCACAACTTGGTGGGGGCCATATGATATGAGGGAGGAGATGTAAGTTGTGTTTTTGATGCCAGATGAATGGTAATGTCCACATCTCATTGTGGTGGTAAACCTAAGAAGTCCTCTCGAAACACCTATAGAAACTCATATACTATTGTAAGTAACCCATTATCAAAAACTCTATTGTTATCCTATAGTATAAGATAAGAGACTAGGAAATTGAAGATTCCTAACTCAAGAATTGTTGGTCTATTTCACCTAGATTGGGGATCTCATTCCCCATAGAAGACCCAATTACCACCATTTGGTGCCATAAAAGTTACCCTCTATAGATAAAAAACAATATACACCTTGAAATGAACTATCATATCCCTTATTATAATCACGTCAAAAGGATATATTCTTAAAACTATGAAGTCCCATTACAAATTTTACCCCTAATAGAGTGAGAGCACAAAACATGCATATAAAAACTTATTTCCTCTTCTTGTCAATTGGAATAACCAAATCCATGGAATAAGTAATAATATTGGTTGCTAAGTTTAGAAGTTACAAAATATGATAATAAATAAAAAATAATAAACACCTATGTCAAATAAAATGATGAATATATACAATGAAATAAAAATAGTACCCCTAACAGTGGTCAGTCTAGTGTCAAATTTTGTTGGCGCATAACCTATAGCATGATGGTTCCTCATATCTATTTTTTCCTTGGATATACTACTAACTTGTGGATATAACTTAATCATACTACTCCCAATAGTAGATCCATACCTACTGCTATAACCACCAATATGATAACCCATAATTTTAGATGATTTTGATTGAGCTTTCATCCCCTAGATGCCAAGGAACCTGCACCATCCTGAGAAGGGAGCACATTTTTACAAAAAAAAGTTACCCATATGTTCACACCAGTGACATCACCTTGGGGGTTCTACATAGTTGTTACATATGTTTCAAGGGTTCCAAAATGATGGATTATGAATGACCCATCACCAGTTGTTACAGATGAAGGTGGAATGGATGGGTAACTAGACCTACCACCACCATTATTCTCCCACTCATCATGCTTCCATTTCTTATTAGACATGTTATGACTTCCTTGAATCACTACAGAAATTTATCTACAGAAATCGTATTTACCATAATGATAAATCTCCGCCATTAAGGATTGATTGACCATGTAAGCATATGTCTTCAACTTAAACAAGAAGACTAGGGATTGAATATCCAACCAAAAACCCATTTCAAATTATTGATCATTTAAATTCTCACTAGAAACCACATCAGTTGTGAAACAGAATAGTTTTGAAAAATATTTGGCATATTCTAATGGGGTCTGATATCCATGATGAAGAACCATAAACTCCTAGGTCATGAAATGGGATATGGTCTCAGGGAAATACTGATCATTGAAAACCCCTTTAAATAGTTCTAGACCATATAATCTTGATTTCCATCTTGATCTATTGAGTCCCACCACCTATGAATGGATCCACCTAACATTAATGAAGAACATTTCACATTGACCACAACAAGGGTCTCGAGAAACCTGAAGATCCTATCAATGTTTTCTACCCAATATTATTCCTCCTGGGGGTACATCTAACCTAGAAGAAAGATGGTTCATTCCCTAGGAACTACTGGGATTTTTAATCTTTCAGAACTAGTTTAGTTTCCTTAGCCTAAGTTGGAATAGGGCCTATTTATTGACCCAATTCATGGTTAGAAGAAACCATTACTTCTAATAATCTATGTGCAACATGTGAGGTATAATTATCTTTGGACTCTTCCCGCGGTTTCGAAATAAGTCTTTTGGAGTCATGATACTATATCAATTAACAAGAAAAGTGAAATCATAAACACACCACCCATAAGGATCTCAATAATAATATAATTTAAACATCAACATAAATTGAAATAACATCAAAACAAACACAAAAAATAAATTCAACCACTCCACCCATTCTTGGTGTCTATACGCAGTCTACAACCCATGTATCACACCTGGAGGATGATTTAAACCAAATCTTTAACATCCCATGGTGAGAGAAGGCCTACAATGAGGTATGTTGTCCAGACACCCACTCACAACCATAACCTCAATCCCTAATAGTCATAACTCTTATTTATCTATAATTTATAAAATAAAATGTCACAAATAAATGGAAAAACCATATATTATACCATTTTTAATGAACCAGCCTAGGGTTCCATCCAACCAAACTCATGACCCAACCCATGGTATGACCCAATGAGAATTTCCAATCCCCAAGGGCATCAAACTAGTTATCTTGCATCGATTAATTCCTTTAAGTATGGTTTATACCATGAATACTAACTATCATTAACACAAAAATTATCATCACATCAAAACCAACATCCATAATTCCTGAGAGAAATGGAAAAGTCCACAAACATGAGTTAAAAATTTAGAATTTACATCCACAAACCAAAATAACCAAAAAGGGGAGAGGTCTAACTAAACAAACAATCATGCATGAAACATGCCGGTTGATACCCTCATTCCACCACCGACAATGCCTGAAAAAAATGAACCACTAGCAAATAGAACCACCCTCACCAACACATATGACCTTTACTATACCTGATCCAGAAAAAAAAAGGTTTAAATACCCCTGTGGGTGTATATAGGGTGTGAGGTAAATTTCCCAGTAGGATACTACCAAAATATTCCACATAATGGCATTAAATTTCAAATTAACATACTAGTTTTTAAAATAATGAGCTAAGAAATTTAAATTGAAAAATAAAATATTTATATAAGAGGTTACACAATATAAATGGGATTAAAATGGGATTAAATAAAATCAAGAACTATGGAATAAATCCCAAAGTAGCTAGGTTGTTAAGTAACTTGAATCCTTATACCTCAATGATAAATCCATATAGAATGTTCTTGTGCATGAGATTCTAGATTGGTCACAAAAAAAGTTCTATCAGTCCCCAATTCATCATCATTTCTTTAGATACTATTGTAACATGAACTTATAGGAGTTCGTGGGGTATTTTCTAGCTGACCCAAATGGCGTAATTATCCATAGAAACCAACTTATGTAATGGAGTATCCCAAGTGATCTATCTGATTTATATATCAATTGAAATCCTTTCCATATAATCATAATTACAATAATTGAAACAAACCATTTCTAACAACCATTTAAAATGGGAAATTCACCATTTAATAATGAACTCACACCAAAACCCATGGAAAAAATGCACCACCCAAAAAATTTATAATACCCATTTAGAAACCAAATCAAGGCTACTAAAATCATAAATTAATATCAAGTCATAGAACC
The DNA here is from genome assembly GCA_963277665.1 of Viscum album. Taxonomy (NCBI): domain Eukaryota; kingdom Viridiplantae; phylum Streptophyta; class Magnoliopsida; order Santalales; family Viscaceae; genus Viscum; species Viscum album. Next base: position 1,950,003,135 of record OY728133.1, read on the forward strand.
ACATCCCTCTTTCTTGAAAGAACCAAAACCCGGTTGAAAACCACAAGTTTCACTAATTGGAGACCCTGAGGAAGCAAGGACACACAAAAACTAGCTAGATTGAACCTAAAGAGAAGGGATTGATCTCAAAATAGGTGAAAAACATACTAGATAAAAGATAACACAAGAAATAAGAGAGAAGAGACCACGAAGAGGGAAGAAGAGAAGATACGTGGGACTTAGTTGAGGGTTCCCTAAAAATTCCAAGCCCAAATCCACCAATAATCAATGAAATGAGAAGAGGAAGAGGAAAGGGAGGTTTTCCTAGGGTAGGAGGGGTCAAATGGGGAGATAAAGGGGGTTTGAGTGTTATAATAAGGTAGGGTAAAAGTATAAATTTTGAAATTTTTTAAAGATCTTGAAGGTCATATGGTTTGGCCACATTATTTTTCAAACCATAAACCAACCACGTAACACCTTTGTCTAAAAAAATGGGGTCGTACAGTTGTCTAGAGGGGGCATACACCCATACAAATGGATGTTAATCCTGGATAGTGACATTGTCCCAGTAGAACAATTTATACTAGTCTGGAACATAGTTTATACTAACCATTCACCAACCATGTGCTTCATTATTCCTTTCTCCAAACTCACCATTTTTTTCAAAATACTTCTAGTTAAGCCATAAAATAAAAGTAATACTAAAAATGAAATATAAAATACCTCAAAATAACACTATGAATGTGACAATAATGGTGTAAAAAAATGTTGAGGTTATCGAGAGGTTTAATTCCATGGGATTTGAGGATTAGTAGGGTGTCCATTAGGGTGTTTTGAGAAGAATAGATTTAGGTAGTGTGAGGTGGGTGTTTAGGAAGTCAGGTTTTTGTTCAATAGGGAACCATTCATGATAGTTTCAATCCTGACCATCAGGGTTGGGTAGTTTCCAATAACATTTCGATGGGTTTTCATTTTTATTCCTTATCTGTGAGAGATATTTGAACCACCAAGATTAGTTTATAACCACTTATAGAGGCTGGTTAAGATGGGAATTTAGTCCCCTTTTTAGTAGTATTAGTTTTTTTCAGTTAAGTTTCAGTGGATGTGACTGAAAGTTGTTGTTTAGAAGGCACGAACAGGTGGAGTTTGTTGTGGGAAGACTCGTGATGGACCCCTTCTGTAGGGAACTAAGATAAATCATGGTCATGGTGGTTGGAAATAGAGAGGCATATGATCTGGGCATGCTCAGATGCATAAATTAGAGGTAATAATTCCTGTTGATCCATGATTTGTTTGAGGTACAATTTTTTTATCATATATGATTGTGAATGATTTTTTTGATTTATGAGCCTCTCAATCCTTTCATTCACTTTATAGGGTTCATATGTTGGGACTAGAAGTGTGGAGGCTTCCAATTCCCCTAGTGTTATCTACACTAGTAGGAGACCATGCTTCTTTATTTGATGTGTGATAGGGATATAGACTGGTGGTGAGGTGAAACCAGTCATTGGGGTACTTATGCTTATTAGAGATACACCCATATGATATTATCATTGGTATATATTGGTTGTATTCTATGAATTTATCCATTCCCTTCATTTAGATAAGAGTATTATTTTATGATGTGGAGGGTCAGCTAGTGGTGTTTGATGGTGATAGAGGTAATCATTTAGGTGGTAGGAAATTAGAGCCTCTTTTTTCATAGTTGGAAGATTTATTAGTAGAATCTCGGGTTGGGGATACTCCCAGAGTTTAGGATGAGTTCCTATATGTTTTCCCAGAGTATTTTATGGCATTATCCCTACTATATGATATTATTATTAAGATAAATTTCTATCAAGGAATGCCATTTATTTTAATGGATCCCTATCGAATGGAATTCATAGTGTTGTGTGATTTGAGGATGCATGTAAATGTTATGATACGCATGGGTTTCATCAATATGCGCTTCCTTAGGGTTCCCAACTGTTGTTATCTAAGAAGGAAGAAAATAGTATGAGGTTGTGTATAAACTACCAATGGTTGAATCTGGTGAAAATATCAATCACTAACATCTTCTGAGGATTGATGATATGTTCAACCAGTTTATAAGATCTATTTGGTTCTCTAAGATCAATATGTTGTCCAGATATTGAAAGTTGAGAGTGAGAGATGGAGATTTTTAGAAGACTTCCCTTCGATGAAGGTATAGGAACATTGAGGTTTTGGTCATTCCATTCTATATTAAAATTACACTAGCTATGTTCCAAGGGACTATGAACTTGTATTTTGTGAGTTACTGGATTAGTTCATCATTTATTCATCAACAGAATCTTTTTCTACTCGATGTTAGAGGAGGAGCATGTTCATCATATTAGAGTTGTTTTAAAGGTCCTTCAATAGTACTAGATTTATCAAGAGTTTCCCAAGTGTGAATTATGGATGTGAGAGGTAAATTACATTGGATGTTTGGTGTATTGGTAGGGTTTGGCAGTGGACCCATCGAAGGTCGAGGTAGTTTTTTCTTAGGAAACACCCACGAATTTGGTATAGGTTCATAGTTTTCTTGGATGTTTGGTCTATTATCTAAGGTTTTATATAATTTATCTTGATTTTTAGCCCCACTAAATTAATTTAACTAGAAAGACCATGATTTTTGGTGGACTGAACAGTTCTAGGTAGAGTTTTCTTACATGAAGGAGAAGTATGTCAGTGATGTAGTTCTTTAGTTTCAAGAAGTGGGTGTGTTTTTGGATGTGTTTTTTGATTCATACCATCTGGGATTGTGATGAGTGTTTTTGTATTATAGATTGGATATCTATTATTGGTCTAGGAAGTTACATCCCCATGAGCTTAACTATGCCACAAATGATCTGGAGTTGGAATCAGTTTTGTTCACCCTAAATTTGTGGTGGCTTTACCTCATCAATGAGATTTTTTTTTGGTTTTCATTACCCACAATAAATTGAGATATGTTTTCTCTCAATGGGATATAAATTTATACCAGTGGTGGTGGATATAATCACTCTAGTTTTATGATTTTTTATCTCTTACAACACAGTTGGTGATGCATTGAGTCATAATTCCTAACAGGATGTGGCTCAAGAGTCTGAGGATGTTAGTAAAAGAATAGTGGAGCTTAAAATGATGCATCTTGAAATTAGGGAGAGCAATGGATGAGGATTTAGTTATCAAATGACTGTTGAGTAATCCTTGATGTAGTAGGTAAAGGATTATTAGTGGAGAGAATCAGTGATAGAGGTGATACATGACTGTGCTATACATGGTGATACTCATGAGGTATAGTCAGAGGATGATTTAAACTGGTTATTGTTCTAAGGACGGTTTTTTATCCACTAGATGATGCACATGGGAGTTCTATTTTCGTTTCAAAACTCACCTTTAGTGGTATATCCTTGTGTGAAAAATGTGTATTTTTTGTTAAGGAGGGATATTTGATGGCATGGGATAAAATGGTCTGTGGAATAGTTTATGAAAATGAGTATAGTATTTTAGTAGGTGAAAGTGAAGCACCATGTTCTAGGAGGTTTTTAGTAGTCTTTGTATGTCCTCGAGTGGAAGTAGGAGGAAATATTGAGGCATTCAATTAGAGGGTTAACCTGAAATTATAGAGGATAAGATGTGGTTTGGGTGATAGTGGACCAACTGATGAAATTAGCTCACATCCTATTGATATGTGAGTTGAATTCCATGGATGTTTTGGAAAGGTGGTACATGGATGATGTCTTTAGGATTCATGGGGTACCAAGTATCATCATCTTTAATTAGGATCCACATTTTATATCATGATTATATAGGGTATTGAATCATTGTTTGAACTCCTTATTTCACCTTAGAACTTCTTTCCACCCTCAGATAGATGGTTAGACATTGAAGACCATCCAGATGATGGAGGATATGTTGCAATCATGCATCTTGGACATTGATGGATCTTGGGTACAACACCCACCTTTGGTTGAGGGTGTATAAAGAAATACCTATCACTTTTTCATTTTGATGGATTCATTTGAGGTGTTGTACGAGAGACCATATCATTCTCTATTATGTTGGATGAAGGTTTGGGAGTCAGTAATTCTTAGACCTAATGTGGATCAAGGAACAACTAAGAAGATCTAGTTCATTCCCGAGTAGATGAGGGAGACATGAAACTATTAGAATGCCTAATCTGATTATTGGTATAGGCCCCTAGAGTTTTAGGTTGGAGACCATGTGTTCTTGAGATTCTTCCATCGGTGAGGGTAGTAGAAGTTTGTTAGGAGGAGTAATCTTTTACCTAGGTTTGTTAGGCCTGTTGTGGTGTTTGAAAATTTTGGTGAGTTGACATATCAGTTGGCATTTACACTATGTCTAGTGAGGATACACGATGGATTCCATTTGTCTTAGATACATTGGTATCTTCATGATGAGTACCACATTATTTAATGGGTATATTTGGAAATTAATGACAACACAACATTCATGGAGTATCTAGTAGAGAACTAAGATCATTGAGAGATGGTGATGGATGGACAACCCATTACCTTGGTTCATGTGTAATGGATGCATGGTGCACTAGAGGAGAGAAGTTGTGAGTGAGAGATATAGATGTATTCCTAGTACCCTAACATATTTAGTTTTTATTTTCTCTATTTTTATTTTGGTGTGATGTTCAAATCTTTCTATATTGAGATATGCATTGTATCTCTTGATTATTTATGTGTAATAAAACCACATACATATAAAAATGGGAGGACCTAAATCCTAACTGAGATTCATTATACTATAATGTGACTAAAACTGTGCAAGAAAGTCGGTGCTGCTTAGAGAAAATAGTAACTAGACATTGAGAATGAAATTCCCTAATTTATGTGCTTGATGCGGTGTAGGGTGTTGGTTATGGAAGTGGTTGGTTTGGGTTGTGCATAGGTTGGTACAGTTATGTATAAATGTGGTGGATATGGCTGGTACTAGATGATTAAGTGTTGTTCCTAGTGAGATATGGTGATGTGGGTGGGTAGTGTGTTTTGTTGGTGTTTTAGTTGGCATGTTTTCTTAGTGGCATCATTGAGGAATAATAATATACTTGAGAGGTATATCTTGGGATAATTGTTTTGACCCCTTTTAATATGGGATTGATTTTGGATTATTGATGGTGATAATTATTTGAGAGGTATCTAATGTAATGGTATGTGCCTTTTCAGTTCATTACACTTCCAATTTTGGGTTTTAGAAGTGTTTCATAGGATGCTATAGAAGTCTTCATAGTGGTTGGAGTTACAAAAGATATATTTTAGGATATTCACATTGTGAATGGTTTACATAAAGTGAATTGGTGATTCATATCTTGTGAAGTTTTTTAATTCATTACTTGTGTTCATATGAAGTGTTCCACAAGAATTATATTCACATCATGAATTTTTAATTCATGATGTGTAATTAATTTGAGCTGAGGTGACATGAATTTCCATTGAAGTTGAAAAAATCATTCATGTCATGAATGTGTTACACAATGTGAAAGTGTTAGGTTTTAGGTTATTTTATAACTCTTTCAACCATATTTATTTTATTTGGTTGTGCCTATATCTCTCACCCATCTTTCTCACTCCCATTTTGAACAAACCCTTTATTCCCTATGGAGAAATGCTTTCCCTATTTACCCTTTCTTTGATCCTTCGGTTCCAGTGGATGCTTGTTGGAAATATATTATGAGTTATCCTCTCTTTACCATAATTTTACATCAACTATTCTTGAAAGATCTACTGTGGTGGTATGGTTTTGGTTCTGTGTGTGTATGAGTTTCATTTTTGAAAACCCTTTGGTGCAGTGTAGGTTGATCTATGCGTTCCTTGTGCTGTGGTGGTTTTTGGGTAGTTTCTGGGTAGTTTCTTCTTCACCCTACAGTTCATAAAAAGATCATAAAGCTTCCTTGATATAACCATTTTACATGATATGTGTGGGATATACATGTTTTTTTATACCTTTGGGTGTATAGTATGGGTCAACAATATCAAATAATTAATTAGAATAGTTTAATTGAAGGGAATGGGGAGTTGTCTCATGATTTATTATTTATAAATATATTTTTTATGACATAATGCATTCCTATTGCCAATTCTAAAGAAAACAGATGTTGGTAGAATTTTTTTACTATATTTGTTTTATTATAATGACCCTTTTGTGTTGTTGTGTGATCAAACCCTAAATAATAGGTTAAATAACATATATTTGTCTAATAATTTTCTCCTCCTAGAAATATGGTTTGTGTGATAATAACCATGCTAAATAAAGAAGATATGTGGTAATGCCTCTGAATAATTGTGGAGGTTTATTTGTTTTTTTGTTATGTGTTTGTGATTTTTGTGTTTTCCCTAAATGGTTAGGGTTATTTTGTGGTGATTTTAGTGACTGACTGGGTTATGTATTATGTGGGGTAGTGAAATAGTGGTTTGATAACATGGATTTGATGTGGTAAGTTGTGCGATGTGGTGTGATGAGGTTTTGGTACAAGGGTTGTGGTGAATTGGTTATAGAATAGTGGTTGGGTTGTAGTGTTTGTTATGATATGGGAGTGGTTCAGTGGATAAGGCACAATGGTTATGGAACAATGGTTATGGTGTATTGGTTTTAGCGTAGTGATTATGGTATAGTGGTTGTGGCATATTGGTTTTTTTGTGGTGTTTGGTTATAGAATTTCATGATATCTATGATGATTGGTTTATATTGTGAGATTTATTGGATTATGTGAAGCGATGATGATGGTGGATGCGTAGTTTTGTGGTGGTGGTTGTGCGATTTAGGCCAGTTATAACATGTCATGGTTGATATAGTATCATAGTTAGCCATGGGATTGACTATGATAATAAATGAAACAAAATTGGTTGGTAGATATATGATATTTATTGGAATAGATGTTTGGTAACTGGATAGCTAAATTGAATAAATTAGTTATTAATTAAGTGAAATAGATAACAAAAAAATATGGTGAAACCTATAAATGAAAGTGGGAAATGGCGTGTGGCTTGTATGGTGGTTGCATGGTGTTATATATTTTTGTGGAATTGGTTGAAACATATGACGTGTGGTATTTTGTGGTGATGTAGTGTGTGATGATGTGGTTTATGTGAACCTATAGGTTGGGTATTGTGTGCTATATATATACCATGTATATTTATGTTATTTTATACATGCCCTACCTGAGTTGGATAACCTTACCAATGCTCAAAGGTGATAAGTTTTGGGTGTTTTCTCTCATATATAGAATTGTAGTGATACAAATGATAGGATACCCCATCTCACTCACTCTTCCTTTAGTATTAGTGGTATGGGTAGGTGTTGTATATTACCTAGAGGTGATGTGATGGTCCATGTGTCTTCGGTAGGTATGTGATGTGTTAGACCAGGTGTCTAATGTGATATGTGGTGGGGGTCATGCATTTTAGTAGGATGGTACAAGACTTATGTTTTTCACATTAATGAAACCATACTACTCTAGTTTTGGTTTTGATGCGATGTGTGGCCCAAGTGTCTGCGGGTCGGATGTGATGTGATGTGATGTGATGTGTGTCCTATGTGTATATGGTCAATAAGTGATGTGTGGCCCAGGTGTCTATAGGTGAGATGTGTTATGATGTTATGTGATATGTGTAGAAGGTATGGGAGCACATGAAGTTTGAAATTGGGGTGTGAGATCGGAAAATCAGCGGGGATGTGGAAGTAGGGTGCCTTTCATTGTTATGATCTAGATTCTATATTATTATAATGGAAGCATGATTTGGTGAGAGATCCCTGGTGAGGTTGGATTTGGTTTGATGACCTATAATAGTTCTTGTTGGTAATGTTGTTTGCTCACTGGTGCATTAGCATTATCTTTTCACATTTTCGGTTGAGGCATTAGTAATGTCGCTACTGAGTATACCTGTTATGCTCACCCTATACATATAAACTATTTTTATGCTTTCAAGAGGATTTGGGGATTGATAAATACATTACTCGCTTGGTTGGATTGGTTGCTGAGTAACTATTATAGTCTTTTATTTTTGGTATTTTCTTTGGATACTTTTTCTTTGTATCAATTTCACTTTATTCATGCATTGTGGGATGGTTTTTGGTTTACCATTATATTATTTGCGGGAGTTGTTTGGTTATTGTTTATCCTAGCTCCCGAACATGTTTCATTTATCAAGGGTAATGTATCTCTTACTGTGATATTTTTATACCCTCAATGTTATTCATCAACATGTGGCCTACTAGAGTTTGGACTGAGAGGTCATTATCTCCCTCTCTCTCTCCTCATTGCAGTATCTTTAGTGGGAGGTGTTTGTGACATTTTTTATGGTATTTTACTTCATATATCAGTTATTCACTAATCCAAAAACTATTAAGTCATTAGATACCCATTATTAATATCCAATTTTTTTTTAAGAATCATCATTTTGATACACTTGACATATTAAGACATTTTACAATGATAATCCTTTATTTCCATTTAATGAAGTCATCATGAACAAGACGGCCCTCATCTAGGTATACAATGAGTATATTCAGTGATATTTCTGTTTTTTAATTTTATCAATAAATTTTAATTTTTTAGTTTTAAATATCTTAAGTGAAACCAAAAAATTAAGTTGAATTAACCATATAAAAAACTAAATTACTTAATAGATATTAAAAAATTATTAAAATGCCTAGGATTTTTTCAATTAATTTGATTTAACATATTTAATTTTCACTCTTGTATATATGGTTATTAACATATTATAGTTATTAAAAATGATTTGATCATTGGTATGACTATTAGTTTAATTATGTTATCCCTATTAATAGAAATCTCACATAGAATAGTTTTTATGTACATTTATATTATATATCATCTATAGTGGACGATTCTTAAAACCACCAAAAAATGATTTTGGGTTAATATTTAAAAATTATTTATATTCAATATCCAAATTACCAAATAAAATGTAGAAACATTTTTTAGACCTATATGGGTGGGATAGTTGAATTCCAAACAAGAATAGTGACCTTAGAAAGTGATTTTTTGGAATTATAACATATATTATGTGATGCCATGTGTTAATGGATAGAAAGTGATTAATAAAAAAGGAAAATAAAATAAAGATAGTGAATACAAATAATTAGTATTATTCATTTAGCTTTTTAATCATCTTTTAACATACATTAGTCAAGATATTTTTTTGATTGTTATCTACTATGAAATACATGATAAGAGTCTTTAAAATGTGAGGGTTTTGATTAGAGATTAAGAAGATGAATAATGATTATTTTTATTTAAAGGTTTACCTCATAATAATTGAATATGGGTGCCTAATAATAAATAAGTAAAATTTAATAATCACAACACAACTTTCAATGAATAAAAATAGTAATAGATTATAGAATCGAGAAGAATATCCTAAGGGATAGTAGGGAAGGAATCATGGGATTAGAAAGTTCCTTCACAGTTAACACTACATGTATTTATGATTTAATGTAAGGGAAAATCCATCCCCACCATTTTCAATGTCCACCGAGATCTAAACTGATGTGTTTGAAAATACACCCTAGCCACCTAGCTATTCAAGGGGAATTCACTACACACTACCATCCTCATAATCACAACAGGGGTTGGACTTCCATTTTGTTTTGTTTTTTATGTTTGCTTTGAAAAATAAAAAAGGAAGGTAAAATTGTTGTGTGAAGCAGATTAGGGTAAATTCAATAGATAAAAGGGATTGTCCCATTAAGAAGGAATCACAGGTAATTGATGTGTGCTCCAAAACTAAGCCATCTGGGGAACCAAAGTGACTCCTTTAGATGAATACACTTAACAAGAAACAAAACCATAAAAATCACACACACAAAACACAGGTACATGAATAAATTGGTAGAGAATAAGTATATAATGGATAGATATTGAAGGCTCACATGATGTACACAAAGAGAAGAGGGATGAAAAAAATGATCAATGGCCTTGGAAATAAGTTTGGTTCAATTTGGAGGAGGAGAAGGTTTATAGTAAGATAGTGGTTGGTGAAGGAATTAGGGTTTCTATAGAGATAATCAAATTCTATTGTATCCCTATAAACATCTATAATCATAAAATATTCCACCTATTATTTTATCTTGATTCATATTAATTTCAAAAAAAATCATGTATAATTTTCATAAAAAAATAAACTAAAAACGTTATTGAATCATTCAATTCATTTTTTAGATATATATGGAATAAAAAATACAAAAAGTCATATATATTATATTATTGTATTGAATTTTATTGTTTATTTTTAGTTATGATGGGTTTTATTTGTTTTTAAAAAATTTACTAAAATGGTAAATAATGTGATGTACCTCTATTTTCTTTGAAGAAAACATATTCCTAAGTCTATATCTATTCACTTTGATATATTACAAATTTTGTTAACATGACTTTTTTAAAGGATGGTTTTAAAGTAATTTAATGAAGGAAAATTATTAAGAAGAGAAAAAGAGAAAGAATGACCATTTTGACTACTTTCATGCCTTGGTATATGTCATGTTTAATAATCATATACTTTTAGAATAATTGTTTGGATGATTTTTGTCATGTTAATTATTTTTTAAAACCTATGCCCAAGTATATGGTATATTTTCCTTTTGTGTCAAATAAATATCTTTTTATATTGTGATACCCTACCTATATATTGTGTTAATCACCATTTTGATGTAAATATATGTATTTTATATCTTTCCAAACATCCAACATGTTTAATTTTAGATGAATTAATGAGTTTTTTAGAATTTTTTCTTGAATCTTCTAGTTGACACCAGGAAGAATATTTCATTATTGTAAAATTCATAAACAGTATCCTCCATGCACAATGATGCTTATGACATCATTAGGGGTCATGAATATCATAAGACATACATCATTGGATAGTTTTATAAAGGTACCTAACAACTAATACTTTAGATTAACATATTTTATATGTGGGGTGTCTACATGATGGATTTGTTACCTTCATCATACAGTGATTTCTTTATATTTTCTTATGTGGATAACATTTCAAAATTGGTGGAATTTGTAACAACTTTTGAACTTATAATGAAGGTGGTTGTAGAATTTCTGAAAAAGGAATATAATTTTTCAGTTTACTGTCCCATTAGTGAGAATATCAGTCGAGGAAACCCAATTTACAGTAATTTAACAAGGTGTGTATTTACAAGAAAATGGTATGAAATATCTCCATTTTATTAAATAACTTTTCATTACATCGTATGAATAGGAGATATTTTAATGTTTATTTTCTTAGAAATAAGGTACATAATACATGAAAACCTAAACAATTATTCTAAAAAACTTTAAAGTATTATCAATTGCTTCATCCTAAGTAATTTTATTGGATCTCATAACCTAGGTACAAACATCAAAGTAAAGGGTAAACATAAGGCCTAGTAAGGGAAAGCAAGGTAAACAATTTACATGTTATCTCGAGGAATATCAATAAGAACATGAGGAATATCATTATGGGATGATAAAGGTAAAATAATTTATATCATAAAAAACATAATTAATAATATAGATATGTGGATATAATAGTTAAATGAGACATTCATAAGCATATCACCAAGGTTTGTAACTAAGGCGTCATAAAAATTACCAAGGTTATTCACCAAGGTATCGTAAAACATGTCATCTTTAGAAATTAAAATATTTACCCAATTAATTGGATCTATATTAGAGAACACTCATAATATGTATTAATTAATGTGATCCACATACACCATAATAAAAAATTTCATAAATAACCTAAGGAGAATAAAAGAAACTGGTTTCATATTAAAATCATAGTGTTTCCAAAAGTGCTAAAAACATGAATATTAAGTCGTTTTAAACCCATTGAAAGGGAATGAGGGTTTAATGTATATTAATTCTAGAATAAAATAAATAATTTTTTATTTATGTGAATACCCTTGGAAAATATAGAGGCTTCCATATTCACAAGAACAAAATAAAAGGAAATTTCTTAAGGAGAAGAGAGAGATTTTGAGAAGTGAATTCAATAGCATAACAGGTATAGAAAAGGGTAAAAGGAGAGGGGAAAAGGGTATCCCATTGATAAAACATAATATGTTAGTAAGTTTATGATATAAACAAGAATATAATAGGTTAATCATAAAAATTAGAATACCCTTACAATAAATGGTTCTTGAATTGAATAGAAATGAAGAAGAATTCCCTTACCTTGAAAAGTAACTCCTAAAACATGAGGATTGAAACCTTGGGGGCTTGAATAAACCATGTAATGACTCATTAGGAGTTAAAAATACCATATATTAGTATATTATATATTTTTATTGAAAATAAATGGACAAATGGGTTGGTATTTAAAGAAAATATAAGGGATTTTTTTAATAATTTCCAAATACATGCCTTGGAAATCTAGGTTATGAAAAAGGAAAAAACATGTGATTTACCATAGTTTTTCCCATGGTTTTTGAAATTTGTAAAATATTTTATGTTATTTTATTCCAAAAGAGTCTATCATAATTTTTTTTACATCTTTAGGCATGGAAAATTAAAGATTCCCTAAAAACAGTGTTTTTAATGTTAACATTTCCATTAAAGACTTTAGAAAGTAAATTGTTAGTTTAGAAATTAATTAAAATATATTAAAATACTAGATATTAAAAAAATAACACATCTTAGGCCATGTATTATGATTAATTATCTATTAAATAATTATGAAAAAAGAATTATGTCATTAAAAATATCAAAAACATCAAAATGTATTTTTAGTATTCATGAAAAAATAAAATATTTTAAAAAATCCTCTTACAATCACCCTAAACTAATTTCAATGTGATGATTTCAAAAAATTATGTTTATTTTATCATAATAATTCTATAAATATGATAATTTTATCTTTTACATTTAAAAATACTTATTTATTAAAAATAACAGTGGGTTGAAAACGCATAGTAAAATATCATACACTAAAAAATTTTAAAATAATTTTATCATTTATATTTAAAACAAAGTGATTTTACCACAATATTTCATTATAATAAGCATTATTTATAATTCCATAGTTTATTATAAAAAATATATCTTTCCTAAAATTTAAAATTTATTTTTGAAAAGTCAATTTACCAAATTCATCATAAATTTTATTAGGAAAAAATACTCTTAAAATGGAATTGATGGAATAAAAAATTTATATATAAAAAAAGAATTAAAATTTAAGTAACTAATGCCTAGAAACTTAACCCATTATTACACCCACATATTACCTAAGAGTAAGGTGTGAAATGGTGGTAGTTTTATGGGATGCCTCACCTCACATCGACTGAGTGGTAATATACAATAACTTGATATTCTCCCATAAGATATTTCATTCAAGTTTCACTTTTTGAAGTTCATCTTGGGCTTGGACAAGGGCGAGCCCCAGTGATGATACCTCCCTTCCAGGTTCTGAAAGATAAGCTTCAAAAAACATGACTCTCCTAGTTGAGGCAATAAAATCATATTTCTATATCAATTATCCTTATCCAATTTTACATATAAACAATAATTAAAACGTTAAATTTATTATCAAGAGTATAATTCCCAATTTTCAAAATGACCAAAGGTCATAATTTACCTATCCTAAAAATTAATTTTTTATTTATATCACTTTTAAGGGAAAGTGAGAACCCAAGTCCATACAGAAACCCATAGAATCAAACGACGAAAGAGACAGATGAACCATTGAAATAAAGTTTAATCCTATTGGATGCATTATTCCTATATAGTATAACACCCTGAGATTTTATGAAAAATATTCTTTTTAATCTCATTAATGTCTTGTGTTATACGCTACACCAAAAGGAGTTTTCACAACACACATCTCTGACCTAGCTTGAATTACACGCAATCGCGACCTTCCACGATAGCTTGTGTTGTACGCAACACCAAGTTTCGCTAAACAACGATATGGTATTAAAATATTATTAAAACTAGCCGTTATGAATAGTAATAACCACTATTTAAATTTTTTAAATTTTATTTTTCAAAATGGACTTCATTTTTGGATTCGGAATATCAAAATTAGCTTAGGGTGAAATTTTGTTAATTTTAGGATAAATTTCATATTTTGATGAATAGTGAAAATTACTAAATTTTAATTAAAAACAACTTTTTCAATTGAAATAATTAATAGTGATAAATTATTAATTTTAGTGGTTTTAAAGTATATTTAGAATATATGTTTACAATTTAATACAATGATGGTCATTGGATGTAATTTCACATTTAAACCAGTTATAAACAAGTTTCAATCTTTTGATAGTTATTATCTCTTAAAAACACGCTATTTGTTTTGATGACGGGAATTAATATTTTAAATTAGTTAATGCAACTGATATGTTTTGAATTTGGTAAAATAGACATCATTTTTGAGTTCATAATATCAAATATATCTTAGGCCTAATTTTTGGTATTTTTCTGAAAACTTTCAATTTCTAATGAATAGTGAAACCACTAAGTGGTAGTTAAAAAAACTGAATTGTTTATAAAACTTAATTTTACCACTTCTGTGAGTGGAATTTCAAAAATCTGAGAGACACGGTTGATTTCAGTAAGTAAAATGTGGTTCAATGAGATAAATGTTTTGGTGAATAGTAACTTTTTACTTTTTTTACCACGGTTAAAAGTAAATAGGGTAATTAAGGGTAGAAATGATATTATTATTACCCTAACACATGTCTTAATTCTATTGGACAAGTTTAATTCGACCAAAAACAAACTTATGAATAAAATATGACCATTTAGGCCCACTTGGATTAGATTAGGACATTAATTATTAATTTATTTCAAGAAGGGTTAAAAGAGTTAAAATCAGAGTTTATTTACTAAAACATTTTTAATATGGGGTTATACATAAGATAAATTCAACTATAAGTATTCATTAGAACGATAACAATATTTCCTACATAATGGTATTTTATTTTTAATTTTTAGACATTAAATAATTTAATTTATTTATGACACAACGATGATGCAGTAATTATCTTATTAATGAAATATTGACAGAATTGATGTTATAAATACCATAATAAATATAATTTGAGACTTTTTATGCATTCCACTAATTTTATAGGTTAATATGACCTGTTAGTATTGATTTAATTAACTGTTTTCGAACTTATAATTCTGTTATGATTTTCACAAAAATCAATTACTAAATAGTGTCAAAATTGACATAAAATAGTTTTTAAAACAAATATTATATTATTAATTGTAATTTTATTCCTAAAAATATTAGGTTCTTCGAAATGACTTATATATGGATATATATATTAATAATAAACCACTTGGGGTTCGTTTGGCTTGATATAGTAAGTTTATTAACCATATAGTGTAAGAAAACAAAAAGACATGGTAAAAGTTAAATTATTTAACATAGAGTGAAATCTAATTGATAAGGTTAAAATAATAACCTAAACTTGTCTAAATCTTATTTTATGAGAGGATTTCGACCCATCCCCGCCTTATCCTCGAAATAAATCAATTTGGAGCTATTTAAAACCGAACTTGACTTTATAATAAAATAAAATTTTTAGTTATTCCAAAGGTGCCCCTCTCCTCCCTTATAAAAGGGCACCTCCTCCCTCTCTTCCTCACAAAACTTTGAGCCTTCAAGCTCGGAAAAACCCTGCCAAATTCTCCTATCCACTTCCCTAGCAACATCCTAGAGGTTCTAGTCTTCCTCAAAGACCAATTTTAGTGCCCTAAAATAAGGTCTCAAAGAAGCACTTCAAAAAAAGAGGTAATATCCATTACCGATCTTTTTCAATTTCTTTCTTCTTCAACTTCTTCTTATTTATTTGTATCATGATAAAGTAATAACATCAGTATTTATTATATAATGATATGTTATTATAAATATGAAACAACTCTAATTAACCTTCTATCCATCCTACGGAAAAAGTAAATCATCGCGCGTGCGTACGTACGGAATACCGTCTCCACGCCGTGGTGTAATCTATTTTCCGCCACCACCTTAATTGGATGGGTATAATGGTGTAATGAGTAACTATATATGATTATTATAAAGTTATATTGATACTGAAATAGTATACATACACTTAAACACAATTCCACGACCATGGGAACGATATCATCGCTCGTGCGTACGTACGGACTACCGTCTCCACGATGCGATGAGATTCATTCTCGATGATTAACAATTCATTAATGATTATAAATTATATATAATAAGTAATAATTAAATATATGACATAATAATGACACTGGATTTATGTATATTTATATGTATGTCATCTACTTAATTCCATTCAATTTAATAAGGAAACGAAAACAGCGTTCATGCGTATGTACGGACTACCGTCTCCATGAACGGTGTATTTCTTTCCATTTACTGAGTTATTATATATATATTTATTCAGAATATATATATATATAAAAATCATATTTTATATTCTGGAATTAATTAATCATGATCTAAGTAATTATATGAATAATTACAAGTCAAAACACGGACGACAAATGAAACAATTTTACCCAAAACGCTCTTTAACATGGAATTTACAAAAGAATGGGTAATATAAAGTCATAAGTGAAACATATATGATATCATAACAATGAATATGATTCTTTAATAAGTCAATGACATTATTTAAATCATTATACAGGAGGTTCGGACACTTACGAAGCAAATCGGACCTAAGGTAAGGGAAATATCACAATCTCATTTTTATCTGAGATTGTTTATACTTTAGTATTTACTGGGGTGTATTTTATCATCCACATCCATGTTTCTTAAAAATGTAATATTTATATCCTTCTACAATAGTTTATATCCAATTTTACCCTTCGGTGAGTTTTTTGTAAAAGATATGAAAGGAATCTTTTGTCGTTTTTCGTATGAGGTACTTTTTGACTTTTCCGACAAAAGTACGAGGTGAATTTTTTTTAACTTATACGGCATGAATGGATTTTTAAAACAATATTTCCAAGAATCTTCCTTTAAAAGTTTTCAAGTTTATTTTTAATCAACTTCTTTTAGTTTAATGTTGTATGACATGTTAAGAAAGGAAAAATGTTTTTGAAGAAGAAAGGATATTTTCCTCAAGAATGGAGTTCAAGTGTTTTATCAGAATTATTTTCCATCTAAGATAATAAAGGGTTCTGTTTTTATCCATATTATTAAATTGATTTGATTATGTTGTGATGAAATTATTTTTATGAATTCCTTTATCTTATATGAATTGTTTTATTATGTCAGGATGTTTAAGATTCCCATTTGTATTACATGGGTTATGCAGTGATGTATGATTTATGATTTTGTGGCACACATAAGAATGGTATCATTATGATATGGGTGGGACCTATATCTCCCTCCAATTAATTGGGTAAAGATTTTATATCTCATGAGATAGACATGGCTGGAATGGTAGGTTATACTGGTTCAGTGAAACAGGACTGAAACGAGGGTGACTCGGTTCAGAAAGGGACTTTGTCCACTAAGATAGTCTTGGCAATAAGTCTTGACTAATAAGATATGATTCTCTATGATTATGTGTGTATGCCACAAAGTTTCATGTTTTATGTTATGATTATTGGGATTGCATTTCACTACTATGATTTATCCCATGTTATGAAATTATGCTCTCTTTTGCAGGTTATGATTTCCAAAATGTTATGTTCTTATGAATATGATGTGATTGATATTCCTTTTGTTTACCCTTACTGAGAATTTGAGATCACCCTTTTATGTTTTCTTTTCCCCAGGATATAAAGAAAGGTTTTAGGTAAAAAAATAAAAGGGAATATCTTTATGGGAGATGTTGAAGATCTTTCACCACGTTTAGAAGATTATATTCCGAGTTTCCAAAGACACTAAACTATTACGGTCCTTGTGTGTGTGTTTTTGTTATGTACTAAGTATTCCACAAATGTAATGTAATGTCAATGTACGTCAGGCTTCGGGTCTCTACATATAGTTTCCAGAGAAGTCCATTTACCTCTAACTCTATATCATTTTTGTTGATGTCCTTGAACCAAATAGCTAATTTTTCCCATGTATGTATAAACTCTTACATGCTTAACTTTACTACATTAAACCCTCCAATGGACCGAAGGCCTTCATTTTTTATTGATTTTGATAATCCACCTTTCAAGGGGTGAGGTGGAACCCTTACATGGCTCGTAGGCATATGTATTACATGGCCCATAGGACATAGAGGAATTCTTTTCCCGTAGGCTTTAAACTTTACATACAACCTAGACTAACTACATGGAACTACTCCTCCCCAACATCTTCATCGTGAAATCAGCTCTCCACCTTCGCATGGCTGTTCGACTAGGCTTTACCGTGCATGCACAGGCTTGTCCCGATGGTAGGTGTCATACCCTCTCATTCTTGCAATCCGTTTAGCTTCTTCTGTGGTGAAAGCTCCTTGATCCTCCTCCTTTTGTAGCTTGTTCCTTGTAGGTTGTCTAGTTTGCATCTGCACTTAAGGTGGCCCGAAGGCCTTGAGGTGGCCCAAAGGCCTTACTGACCCGAAGACCTGGGTGGACCGAAGGGCTTAAAGGACTCGGGGACCAAATCGGTGGCCCGAAGGCCCAAACGGGGGCATATTCCCAACTGATACAGTGCAAAACAGTGCCTACTACAGTTCCCGCTACAGTACCTGCTACAGTTTTGCACAGTTCCTGCAACAGTAACTACTATAGTACCGCTAAAGTACCCAGAAATTAGCCCCCATCGGAATTTGATCATGGGTCTCTTGGATTCACTTAAGGAGTCCTCACCAACTGGGCTAAGTCCCATGTTCTTTACTACATTAAACCCTATTTCCAAAATATGATCATGTTTTCCAATCCACTCTGTCTGCATCATGTTATTTTCCACTTCAAGAGTTCTCTCAGAAATCTTAACATGATCCTCTTTCAAGGCATTAAATGGAATCAATTTGTCCAATATCTCTTCCTCAGAATGGATGATAACATCCCGTGTCTCTTTGAGGGGACCTTCTCCATCTTCTTCAACACCATAATCTCCAAAACTACATCAACCATCTCTTCATTGGGGACTGACTGATGCTGCAGTCTTGAATCCACCATTACCTTATCCCCCGAGGGGATGAATAGACTACCAGCCATGCATCCTACAACCACAGGGTCGATGGAGGTGTCATACACCTCTTACTTGTCACCATTTCACATTCTCCAGGGATTGATACTTTCATTTGTAGGAGACTTTGGGGGCAGCTTACCCTTTCTTGAATATCTAATAATAGGAGGACTAGGTAGGTTGGAGTAATCCATCCGGGGCCATGCCCTCTCGTTTTTCGTAATGTAGTCATCAGAATCCACAATAGTGTTTCTGCCCTTCTGTGAATAGGATCTAAGAAATTCCTCTGCAATAGTCAGTTCCTTAGACTCAAAGAGATCGAGAGAATCATCCATGTCTTCTTGAGCGAAACCCCCTTCTGTCAAGGGATAATTTATGAGGATTAATCGTTTAGTATCCCCAGGATCATGACCATCCTATTCTACCAATACTGAAAAATGGTTTAGAGAATTCAAAATCAGTCCTTCGGAATTAACCTTCTTAATATAAGAAATTCTATCTTGTGAGACCTTCTATACCTTGTTAGGATATACTGTTTGGGTAATGTTATGACACATGAATTGGAAATGTGATGAGATGTCGGCCAGAACCAGACATTAGTAATCCAAATTAGTTTATTCATCCACGTAGACAACCTCATTCACTGCATTAACATTGGATGGATATAGAGAAGCCATCTGCAATGCCTGAGAAGCATCTAAGCAGACCTCCCTTTCGTCCCTCCCATCCCCTTCATGGTCAATTCCTTCACTAACCCCGCTATCACATAGCAGCACAATAACTTCCTCAGATAAGTATTCCACACCCAGATCATATTTCAGCCGATGGGGAATATTAGTGACTCTTGGGTTATCCTGAGAAAACATAGATGACTTCTGCTGCTCAGTATCATCCTCACATAGGAGCCTGAAAGAAGGAGAAGTAGTGCAGGTAGCCCCCAACTGTGTAATTTCCTCCCTCCATGCCGACATGAATGGGATAGGTGCCCGAGGTGGCTACATAGTGAACACAAGTATGTCCAAGACTCAAAAAATACCGATTACTTCCGTCCAAATTCCACTCCCACAAAATCTAAATCCATTCAACAAGGGGTCTTAACATATTGACTTCGACACAAATGTGTGGAGATATATTGGGGCATACTGAACTGGTTCTCAAATCCAAACATAGAAAATGACCTACCATGTTTTCGAGCATTCAGATGATAGAAGGGTTATGAAAGGGGAGGGGGATCCTAAGAAATACTACCAAAAAGTTTGTTTTCAGGGCATTCCACTTCATATAAATATATAAGTTCCATTTCATTAGATGAAAGTGATAGTCGGTTTAGGATCGAGGATCCTCGGACCATATAGTGATCATATCTTCCAAGTAGGAGAAGCAAATCATGATATGTAATTTTTATAGTTATCCAACATATGCACGTTCTAGAAGCCCCCATTTTTGAAAAACAAAACTGTCAAAGACATCAACTGATGGATTTCGTGAAGTGAGCCAAGCCACCAATGTCTGGGAGAGAAGAGCAGAAGAATTTGTAAATTACTAGGTAGAAATATCGAGCTGAGGGTAGCCATTGTGGAGGTCTGGGACCTTAGGAAAAATAGGTATTTTAAGGAAGGGAGGGAAAGAAGTGGAAAAAGAAGGTAGAGAAGAGGATGAAGGCTTCATCATTGTAGGGGAAGAGCAACCCCACTCCCCCAACGACGGGGGAGGGGCAGAGGCACTGGCCATGGCCACTTAGGTCATGGGTGAGTCATCGGGAGCTGAGAGAAGACCATTTCAATCCATATAGTCAAATTTTCCTTTATATTTAATTCATTATTAAATATATATGTTTTTTTGTATAATATAATATAACACATATTTTCAGTAAACAATTATCATTTAAAATGCTAGGGTCATTACATTTATCCCCATAATAATTTTCATCCCCAAAATTTTAACTTGTTCTCTCAATGGAGAAAAAATGTGGGTACTTATACCTCATTGTTTCCTCTAGTTCCCACATCATTTCTTCATATTGATTGTTCCTCCACAAAACATTAACGAGGTGGGTAGTCTTGTTGCACACTTTTCCTCTATGGTCCAAGATCTACACCGGATGCTACTCATAAGAGAGATCATGTTCCAGTTATACAACCTCTAGATTTAGTTCATGTAAAGGGTTAGGTATGTAATTCATCAATGTAGGTATATGTAAAACATAATTAACCTGAGATATATTTTGTGGAAGTCCTAGATGATATGTCATTGGTCCTATGTGATCAAGGATTTAATATGGGCCAATGTACCGGGTGATAAGATTCCCTTTCTTCCTAAACCTCACGATTCTCTTACATAGTGATATTCAAAGAAAATATTTGTCACTAACATCATACTCCATGTCTATATAATCCCATGATTTTTGGTCAGGTCGAAAATCACTCCATTTTATATTTTTTCAAATAGGGGCTATGATACTTTTTGATTCTTTGATCGAAACTCAATCACATGAGTTTCTTTAACTTTATAACTTTTTTTTGCATTGGTCTAGAGGATCAGAGAGTGCCTAAGATATTTGAGTTTAGTTTCTAGAGTAGTAGAGTCCAAATTTCCTATTTTGAAATAGTAGGCCAGGGTGCATAGTTTAGGGTAAACTGTGCAGCCCCTTCCAGGTAACCATGCGACCTAGTTTGTACTAGAGCATAGTTTGTCTAAATTGTTTATGGGAGGTGCACGACTATGTGAGGGGTGTTTGAAGATGTTTCTGGGGCTTTCACATAGTTTGATCATGATTAGATAAACCCATAAGGAAGGACACATAGGTAATTACACTTAGGAAATACCTCAGCATTGTAGCATGCACGGTTACCACATGGTTTGACAAACTGTGCGGGTAAACCGTGCAGCCCAGTAATGTGGATAACTTAAAATTTTCCCCGTTTTCCTTTTTCTCTTTTTTCTTTCCTTTATCCCCTTTATTCACCCTTTCCTCTCACAATTGGAGGCCTCTCTACCTTTTTTCTACTCCCATGGTTTTTGATCCCTCTTCTCTATTGGTGGTCTGTTCTATAAGCCATTGGGTGCATTGGAATCTTAGTGGTAAGGATAACTACATCCACCCTTCCCCTTCATTTATCTTTCACCTCATACACCACTATTTTTTTCCAATACAATTTCAGGGTTTTTGATGAAAACTCAGATCTACCTTGATTGTCTTCGAATGGGATATCGATATCAGACGTGCTTCTATCGATGAGTTCAAGGTAGGTGGTTCATACATTACTTTGTCATTTCGAAGATATTTAAGGGGAGTAGCTCACAACACACATTTTGAGTATTTTGAGTGGGACCCTAATATACCTCATGCTTTATATAAAAAAGAGCGTGTAACCTTATAAGATTTCATTGGGAATTACTAACCATTTTTTAATGGGCGGTGTCAGATTATAGGTCGTCGCTCTTCATGGTATTTTGGGTAGGGGTGTCAAAATTGTGTAAATTGAATTGTTTTTTTTAATTGATTTTTAAAATTAATTTATATTGGTTAATAAATTATCTTTAATTCAATACCTCTATACTTATATGTGATGTTTTTTTAGTTTGAGAAATTTAATTGTATTTAATTGAATTTCTTGTTAAAGGTATTTTTCTAGAGTAGTATACATATGAAATGTCTGAGTTGCATGTGATGGGACCCATGTTGTTAGGATGGGAATAGACCAGGATGTTATTGGGATGGTATGGACATTAAGAGTTTCCATCAAGGATTTCGGCTGAGGTGGCATGGACTTCAGGTTGGTCTTGGCCCATATATTTTTATTGCTTGAGTGGTATTGACCACATGATTGGGCATTGCGAACATCAATTGAGGTGAAGAGAACATTAGGTTGGATATGAACCATGATATTGGGATGAAAAGGCCATTATTTTCGGAGTTACATGTTCATTGGGGCACGAGGTGTCAGTTGATGTGGATTTGGATCTATATTTGGTAACTGCTTCTCACCCGTGATGGCCAAAGTGATGATTTGAGTCATTTGTGCACTGGTTAACTCCATGATGAGGTGGTTTAGACCACCATGGTGGGTAGAGGCCCCCATAGAGAATCTTACATGTTTTTTTTGGGGGGGGGGGGTTCTTTACCTAGAAATACACCTATAAAGTGGGGATAATTTTGTTGATAGTGATGAGAGTATCAGTTGGGGCTAATGCTCACCATTCTCGAGGTCATGGGCCTAGATATTTATTTGTTATGAATGGTATTGCTGCAACTATGGTTTTTATTCTATGGGACAACATGAGATTTCAAGGAGGTTTGTGAAGAAATAATGACTTGTTTGGGTGTGCATTGGGGATGTTGGTACTATTTTGAGACACTAGGTGTCAGGAGGCATGAGGTGACCAACTTCATGGTTGAGTTATAACTTGAGGGTTAATCCAGGATTTTGACATAAGTGGTAACTTGGGACATGGTTCAGGGAACCTCTTTACATCTGAGGTTCTGATATTGGCTGAGCCAGGTGATCGTTTCCTAGTGGCTGTTGAGCACCAGTGAAACCTTGTTTATAATTGCATCGTACTAATTACTTTTATTTATTATGAAATAATTCTTAAAAACAAATTCTAGGTATGAACAATTGGGTGTTATCCTACTAAGACTAGTTATCACACCCTACATGGGACCTTTGGGACACATTCAGACATTATGAATGTACATTTAGGTAACTAATCGAATTTAGGATCTGGTATATAGAGGTAGTTTGGTATGTGATGTTGGTAGGGGCCTTGAGGTCTTGCCTAGATGGAGTTACTATTTCAGTCTTTTTATTTTAGTTTACATCCTTGTATCCTCATGTTGTTTGGTATATCGTACGTAGCTAAAGTGGTTATCCATGGGAACCCTTTTTCTGTATATTTACTGTATATACTGTTTGAAATGTATGTCATTCTTGTTGTTTTAGTAGTGGATACAAGTGGTTTTCTGGCATGCTGATCTATTTAATTTCAACTACTTATTCTGTCTATTTTTTTGCTTCCACTATTTATTGATATTAACTATGTTTTTACTTTACAGGTTTGGTTCGGGTCTATTGGGTCTTATTTTCACTACATCTTTTATTATTATTACTCAGAATGCTATACTATCTATCCCTAGAAGGTATGGTCTCCCCAAATTGTTAAATTATACCCTCACTGCAAGTCAGTAGACTTTTTTGTTTGGGGATGTGCTTCTAAGTCCAGTGGAACCCAGCCCGATAGCACTGTTCAGGTGGCTTTTTGGGTCAGGGGTTCTAGAAGTGGTATCAGAGAATTTATTGACTAGGATTTAGTAGCAGCTTTTGACTTTTACTAATGATATTGAGGCTTCCTTTTATTTCATACTAGTCTTACTATTTGGGATATGGTAGACTTTAGAATAGGTTGTGTCAAAACTGGGTTGATATAATGTGCTTGGGTGCCTGAAACCCCAGGTATGAGGGAAGGAACAATTTTCTAGGGTTGGGTTATTCTATTCTATTTTACTCAGTTATAGTTTATATGATTTCGACCTCATAATATTTTATTTAAATGTGACATATATCTATTAGGATACATAACTTTCTCTTGATACAATAAGGTATGATATTGGACCTTGGTCCAGTGAGGGAAGGTGTGTTTTCTTGGACTTTGATAGGCACATTTTAGGGTATTTAAATTTTATAAATGCATGTATTATTTGTAAGGTGATTATTCCATAAGATAAATACCAAAATCTATATTAAAATTAAAATTTTAAATGTAATTATATATATATATATTTCTTGTGTCACAAAAACTGCCCATGGATATTACAGGAGAATGCATATACTGTAATGTGATGTGATATTGATCAACAGTATTGGGTGACTTGGTCATCGGTTTGAGGCAATGGCAGTTGTTAGGATGGGTGTGGCCAGATGGAATTTGATATTTGGCACTTGTATGTGTTGGTATTGAGGCCATGAGGTTGGGATTCCATTGGGGTATTATTTCAATGGGGAGGGAAAAGGGTAGTGATATTATTCTTACTTTTACTGTATTCCCTATTTTTATGTTACATATATATATGATATATTAAGTGTATGACCATTTGATGGTATTTAGTGGGTTCCTCCTAAATGGATAAGATGGAGCATCTTGTGGGTCATGGATTGGTTCCACAAGTGTAAGAGTAGGTTGTGACCTTTGAGGTTCAAGAAGAGTAGAGACAAGATTATTAACATGCTACGGGATAGGCTCGAGTACATTCTTAGTAAAACGTTCCAAGGAAGGTGGTTCAACCACTAAATTTTACTATGTTTGGGCCATGGCTCGACTAACAGATCTGATTGATCCCGGTATGAGATATCTAGGGCATTGATAGGGGTGCTCATATAGTGGATCCATCTATGGCATACTTGATAGAGGAGTTCCAGTTGTATAACCCGCCACATTTCTAGGGTGAGGGTGGTCTATGGGCAGCTGAGAATTGGTTAGAGAGCATGCAGATGATCTTTGAGAAACACAAGATGACTCTATGGTAGAGGGTCAAGCTGGAAATGTATATGCTTAGATGACCAAGAAGGTGCTAATGGGGTGTACATGTGGAGGCAGACAAACATGAGGGACTTTCCTGTAAGGACATTAAGGCCATGTTCTTTGATCACCTTTTCTCAGAGTGGATGTGGGTGGAGAGAGATAGAGAGTTTTGGAGCCTTCATTTGGGAGATATGTTTGTCATGGACTATGCAACTAAATTCACTAAATTTTCATGATTTTCACTTGGTATAGTAAGAAAAGGAACCTTGAGGGTGAGGTGCCTAAAATATAGTACCTAGGATTCCATTCGAGTGAAGGTAAACATCTTCAGATTTTCCTCATTATCTGAGGTAGAGAATAAGGTTCTCATAGGTGAGGGTAATGTGAAAAAATGTCTTACTTGAGTTGAGAGAAATATTTAGGGGATGGTAGTGGTGATATTTCAGGCTGCCATAAACGAGGTGGGGATGAGTTTCAGTTGGGAGGTCAAGCTAATGACTTAGTTAGACCAACTCATGGTAGCTCTTTAGTGGGTTTCTTTTAGTATGGGTAGCCAGGAAATGTCCAGACATTGTGTGATCAGCCTCTAAAGGAGTGATGGGAAAGTGGACATGTTGAGAATCATCAGAGGTTCTGCAGAAATATTTCTTAGACAACCAAATGTTGGGGACCAAGTCATATTCATCATTTTGAGGTTGGTTTAGGTTTGGTACTAGGTAAGGGTATTCGAGGTTCAGCTACACGTAGAGGTCATGACCGAGATAGTGGGACCCATCCATTGGGCCAGTGGCCATTGGCTAGTGCATAACCAAAGGAAGGCCATGCGTTAGGTAGTCAAACATCTAAAAAGGTTCATTATATAGAGATTCCAGGGTCAGAGTAGGATGGTCAGATAATGAAAGTTAAAGGTATGCCACAGGTGTGGTCATGATCTTTTCTATTTTCTTTTTACATTTACTATTGATTCATGTTCATTGTTTTGGAAGATGGTGCATGGGATGTATAAATGGGCTGGCAATATGCTAATCAGTAGGTTGGAATCATTTCGGATGTTATATATATATATATATGAGGTGATAGGAATTAGGATAATCAATGGATTCATGACTCATTTAGGTACCCCATGCATTTGGGTATTGAGGATGTGGGGTACATAATGTGAGAGACACCAGGGAACCAGTGCAGTGCAGTACTTAATTGAGGTGTAAGGCCCTGGAAATTTTGAGAATCTGTTGAGATGCGGGACCTCGTGGTACATTGTGTGACATGGGATTGAGGTGGGAACCTATGCATTGAAAAACTTGAATGGGATCCTTGTATAAAATGAGAGTATTTGATGAGGAATTGGAGTGATGATGCATCACATAAAGACTTTTGAGTCATGGAATGGTTGTTGGAATGATGATTTATTTGAGTTTCTATTTGAGCTTGACTAGACTAGGCCATTCCTAAGGTGGGGACACCCATCTTGAGGTAATTATCATATTAATTTGATACCAGGGAGGATTGGGTGGTTTCTATGAGGATGTGTATATTTGGTACCATCTTCAGGTTTCATTTGATACCTCGGGGATGATCTATGTTAAGGTAGGGAGATAGTAAAATACTAGTTTTTTTAATTGGGTTGAAAATCACTCCATTTTTTATTTTGTTTCAAAGAGTGGCTATTCTAATTTTTTATTCATTGATTGGAACTCAATTCTGAGAGTTTCATCAGCATTATAATGTATTTTTTGGTTGGTGTAGAGGCTGGGAGAGTGCCTCAGATGTTTCGGTTTTGGTTTTGTTTTTGGGTGCGATAGAGGCCAAATGGCCTTTTTTAAATAGTAGGTTAGGGCACAGGATTTAGGGTAAAACATGCATCCCCTTCTGGGTAACCATGCATCCCAATTTTGTACTGAATCATGGTTTTCTTAAACCATGTGTGTGAGGTGCACGACAATGTGAGGGGTGTCTGTAGATGTTGCTGAGGATTCTGCACAGTCTGCACATTGTTAGGGAAAAAATGTGTGGAAGGTCACATGAGTATTTCCACTTAGGCAGTACCTCACCACTTTATCATGAACGATTTCCACATGGTTTGGAAAACATGGTGGATAAACTGTGCAACCATGTAATGAGGAATTTTTATTTAATTTTTCATATTTCTTATTTTTCTTTCCACAACCCCCTTTCTTCTACCTTTTCATGAACAGTAGGAGGTCTCCATCCCTTTTTTACTTCTCCCCTATTTTTTGATTCCTCTTCTCCATAAATGGTCTATTTTTTAAGTTGATGGGTGTTTTGGAGTCGTAACGGTAAGGCTAACCCCATCCACCCTTCTCTTTCATTTATCTTTTACCTCACACACCATTGTTTCCATCTGAGCTGATTTTAGGGTTTTTTATA
Organism: Viscum album; assembly: GCA_963277665.1. Lineage (NCBI taxonomy): Eukaryota > Viridiplantae > Streptophyta > Magnoliopsida > Santalales > Viscaceae > Viscum > Viscum album. Next base: position 1,950,031,118 of record OY728133.1, read on the forward strand.
GAAACCATGATATAAATTGATCAAATTTGAATTGAATCTCAATATTGGATGTGCCTACATCTATAAGACAAAGGATGGTGGTTCATACCTTACTTTGTGTTTTTGAGGACTTTTGGGGTGCATGACTCAAATAACGCATTTTTCGTATTTTGAGCGAGACCCTAATATAACTCACGATTCATATCAAAATGATTTTTTGACCCTAAGAGATGTTTTTTGGAATGCCTGGAACTTTTTTAGATGAGTGAGGTCAGGTTACAGGTCATCATTCCATGGGTTATTTTTGCATGGGGTTCCAAAATCATATAAATTGATTTTTTTTGGATTTAAATGGATTTGTTTGATTTAATCAGGATTGTTTAATCAATTTTGAGGAATTCAAGGCCTCTATACTAATATGTGATGTTTTTTTAGTTGATATAATTCAATTGTATTTAATTGAATTTCATGTTTAATGTATTTTTATTAATTTTAATATATATAAAACGCCTGAATTGAATGTGGAAAGAACCATGGGTTCATAAAGTGTGTACATTGGGAAGATATTAGGATATAATGACCATTAGGATTGGGCGGATTGGTCCTTGAGGACGTCGATTGAGGCAGCATGGTCGTTGGGTTTTTCTTCGCTCAGAAATTTTTATTGCTTGAGTGGTTTTGACCATTGGATTGAGCATCATGAATTTCATTTAAGGTTGCGAGGCCATCAAGTTTTAATGGTCTGTGATACTAGGATGACTAGTCCATCAGTTTCTGAGTGACATGGTCACAGGAGAATGAGGTTCCAGTTGATGTGGATTAGGATCTATATTTGGTGGATTCCACTCAACCGTGATGGAAAAATCACCTATTTGAGTCATGTACACATCGGTTGACTCCATGATGATGTTTTTTGACTAATCTTATGGGTAAAGGTCCCCGTAGAGTGTATTATGTATTTTTTGGGAACTTTCCATAGAAAGCGACATGGAAGGTGGGGAGCCTTCAGTTGATTGTGATGATATTATCAGTTGGGGGCTAAGGCTTGCTTTTCGTGATTCCATGGGCCTAGATATTTATTTTATGGAAGATATCATTGTACCTCCAATTGTCAGGCCATGGGATGTTGTGATCTTTTTAGAAAGGGTGTGAGGTACTGGTGACTTGTTTGGGTGTGCCTTTGAGATGTTGGTACTATTTTGAGACCTAAGGTGTCCGGAGGCAAGAGGTGCCTGATTACTTAGTTGAGGAAAAACCTGAGGGTTCCCCCATGATTTTGACATCATGGGTACCTTAGGCCATGGGCCAATGACCATATTTACTTATGAGTTTCAGGCATTGGATGAGGTAGGTAATGGTTTCTTGGAGGCTATTGAGAACTATGAAAACCTTGTTTGTTATTGCATCATACTACTTAATTTTATTTATTATGCACATATTCTTAAACATAGATACTAGGTATGCACCACCAAGTGCTATCCTACTGAGACTTATTCTCACACCCTATATAGACAATTTGGGATGCATGTAGACTTTATGAATTTACATTTAGGTATGGGATCAAATTCTTGATCTGGTCTGTAGTTGCAGTTTGGCATGGGATGTTTGTAGGGGACTTGAGGTATAGCCTAGCTAGATTTACTATTTCTAGTTTTCTTATTTTAGTATATATCCTTGTATTAGTATATTGTTTGGTATATTATATTTAGCTATAATGGTTAGCCATGATAATTTTTTTGTATATTTACATGTATGGGTTTTTTGATATGCATGTTGTGCATTTTGTTTTAGTAGTGCCTACAAGTGGTTTGTTGGCATGATGATACTTTTAATTTCTGCTACTTATTTGATTTATTTGTTTCATTCAATATTGCTTGATATTAACCATGCTTCAACTTTGTAGGTATAGTTTTGGTTTGTTGAGTCTTATTTCCATTGCATGTTATATTATTTTTAATCATACTAGTATATTATCTATCCATAGAGGATATAATATCCACAAATAGATAAATTGTACCCTTGATTCTAGTTATAATTATTTGGATTTTAAGGAGATTCACCTAAGGCCAATGGAACCTGTCCTGATAGTACTATTCGGGTGGTTGTTTGAGTTGGGGGCACTACAAAGTCCCTCCAATAGTGGTCAACAAAACTCTTCTACTTAATCTAAGCATCATTTTTGTGTTGTTGGATGTAATGAAACTTTTCTATCATCTCTTTCTCAATATTAGGACCAATAAGCTTTCTCTCTCACCAAATTCATCCCAATAAGTAGTAGTTCTATAGTTCTTCCCATATATAGATTCATTGGGTGCCATTTGAATACTCAAATGGAATCTGTTGTTGTAAGAGAAATTAAATAATCATTGGTGTTGATCCCATCCATATTTAAATTCCATTGAGCATGTTCTCAAAATATCGTCATGTTTTTAAATAGACCTTTCTGGTTAGGTTTGTGGGTGATAGGCCATACTGAAATTCAATTTGGTACTCAGAGGATGTTGAAGACTTCTCCAAACAATTTATGAAAGCCTCAAATAATGACTAGAAAAGATAGAAAGTGGGGGGCCATTCATTCTCACCACTTATTTTATGTAAACCTTGGAAAGTTGATCAAGAGATAAATCTTTCCAGATAGTGATGAAATGGGAAATCTTGGTGAGTCGATCCACTATAACTCAAATCAGATTATTTCCCTTTGGATGTTCTAAGGTGACTAGTGAAAAGGTCCATAGTGATACTGTCTCACTTCCATTTTGGTATGGGCAGTGGTTTCAATACCCCTTTAGGAACTTGCTGCTCTGCCTTCACCTGCTGACATATGAAGTACCTTATATTGTAGTAAGCAATCTCAATTTTCATGTTATCCATTCAATAATGATAATGAAAGTCCTTAAACATTTTCCTTCTTCCATGATTTATAGAGAAAATAGAGTTATGAGATTCATCCATAAGTTCCATCATTATTTATTGAATTCATGGGACACATAGCCTTGTATGAAATTTTAGTACACCTTCTTGATCAATATTTTACTTAGGAAAATTACCATTATTCACATCCTATATATTCTTTTGTAACAAGGGATCTTATCTTTGAGCTTTCATGATCTTCTCAAGAAATGATGGTTGAGAAATAATTTCGGATATGGTTGATGATGTACCTTCCCTTTAGATTACAATGTCCATTTTTACTAGGACTTTGATCAAATGATATCCTTGAATAATCATCATTGATAGCATAATAAGTTCTATCATACTTAGTGAATCAGTGATTTTGTTTGCTTTCTTGGGGTGATAATGAATTAAACTGTCATAGTCTTTAAGAAGTTCCACACATCTCCTATACCTCATGTTCAATTAATTTGGACTGAAAATAGACCTCAAATTTTTTTGGCCAATTTATATGTCACATTTCTCCCCATAAATATAGTACCTCTATAACTTTATATAAAAAACAATTTTAGCTAGATCTAATTCATGAATATGATAATTCTTCTCATGAGGCTATAACTGCCGATATCCAAAAGAAATCACCATGTCATTTTTCATGAGGATTCACCCAATCCCTTTTAGAGATGAATCAATAAAAATGATGAATCCTTCTATGATGGAGGGTATAGTTAACATAGGTGTAGTAAATAATCTCTTATTAAACTCTTGGAAACTTTCTTCACACTTATTTTCCAGATGAACTTAGCTCATTTTCATGTTAACTTGGTTATTGGATTATAAGGTTGTAATTTTTTCCTAAAAACTCTTATAATACCATACCAAAAAAAGAAAACTATGAATATGATTTACTATAGTAAGGTGATTCAACTACTTTATAACCTTTATATTGGTAGGGTCAACTGAGAGTCCTTCTTTGGTTAAAATGTTCCCCAAGAAAGAAACTTGTTGTAATGAAAATTCACATTCTCTGAATTTTCCAAATAACCTATCATTCATAATTGTTATCAACATAACCCATAGATTATCCTCATTATCCTCACGAATTTTAGAATATATCATAATATCATCAATAAAAACATCCACAAATTTATCAAGGTCTTCCTTAATGAATCAATTCGTTGAATCCATTAATATAGTAGAAGTATTTTTCATGAAGAATGTAATAAAACCAACTCATAATTCCCATATCATGATTATAAGGCACTATTTGGAATATCTTCTTTCTTAACCCCCAATTGATTATAACTAAATCAATGATCTATCTTATAGAAGAATTGTTCCCCATGAATCTGGTCAAATAAATCATCAATCATGGCAATAGGGTACTTGTTCTTCACTATAATTCTATTATGTTCTCTATAATCAATGAATAGACTCATTTATCCATCCTTATTATTCACAAATAGAATATATTATCTACATGGAGACACACTTGGTCAGACAAAACCCTTCTCCAAAATCTCTTAAAGACATTTCATTAATTCCTCTTTCTTCACATTTCCTATTCTATATTGGGACCTATATATCGGCATGGATCCATGTATGATTTTGATGGAGAAAACTACCTCTCGTTTAGGGGGACGTCCAGGTGACTCTTTAGTAAATAAGTTAGTGTATTTCTAAATAATAGAAACATTTTATTTTTATTTACTTTAATTTCATTATTTCTTTTAACCGATCATCTCCATAAAGAAGGGTATGGGTGTTTCTTCTATACAAATCTTAGGTCATGATATCTCTCCCTTGAAAATAACTATAGGTTTTTTTTATTCAAGACTACTGATATTTCCTTTCTTATTTAGTTTATTTTTGTATTATACATTGAGATCCATTCCATCACTAGTATAATGTTTAATTCCAGCATGGGAAGGACTACTAGATTTTTGAAGATATTGTGCTCAAAAAATTCAATAATAGAGTTTCTATAGACTGTGAATTCTTGTATAATCCCTCCATGAGTCTCGATGGATAACTCTACTTATATAATTTCATGAATGTATTCTATATTATTTTCAATCTAGGAATAAATAAAGGATTTTAGAAACTTGAATCAAACAAATAATGTTCTATCTTTGAGGGAATAATTAGAGTCGTTGCCACCACATCATTTGGAGCCTTTACTTTAGTCGTTGTGATAGATAAATCCTAACATTGTTCCCTTATCCAATGCAAAGGTTTATGGTTATTCCACACTATTACATTATGATTTTAATAGTGATTGGAAAAGTACCCAAGGAATATACACTTACAGAATTGGACTTAAGGCTGGGACTGAACCATCTTCCCTTTTTTGTTTGTGTTTAGAAGTTGAGGCTTCACCTCACTATGACAATTACAAGATATTTGGGCATCTATTCCACACTTGTAACATTTTCTACTCCCAATAAAGTAGTTACATAATTATTATTCCCACATTTGTTTCATGTGGGATGTTTTAATTTCTTTCCACCAATTCCATGATCACGGTTCCTCCATAAGTTTGGCTCCAAAGATATATTCTTTTTATTTGATTTATATGACCATTGCATCTCTCTGAACTCCAGTTCAACATTTATAGAACTTCACACTATCTCTTTATAGCTTTAGAAGTCTTGATTAGATAGATTCCTGCATATATGTAGTATTCGTTTACTGAATAATCTATCAACCATTCCATTAGGATCCACAACAAAGATATAAGTGTAATGAGATTGTCTTGTAATGTTAATCTCATAGATTTTGAAGAATTATTTTTCCTTCATATTTAACTCTAGGAATTCCTTATACATTTTAATTCACATAAAATGTGGAAAATATTTATTGAAAATGGACCCCCTAAACTCTTCCCACTTTGAAGAATCAGTCCCCCTTCTTAGTCAGCATACACAACTAATCAGCTTCTCCCTCTAAGTGGTACACATCCATGGTCACTTTCTATTGTACTAAAAAAATAGTACAAAAAAGATATTTTATATAGAGATTATCCATTATTAAAAAATCAATAGTTTGTTAGGTCCATTGAAATAAGGTATTTGTTAATAAATAAAGGACTCAGCCGAAATTCAGTCCTATTGAGGTGAATCTGGTATCTCGACTTGATTTAGGTTATTTTTCATAACTTGAGTTAGTTGATCCATTATTCTTATGAAGTTTTCCATTATGAATTCCATTAGAGGTTTGTCATTGCATGGTTTATTGTGATCACCATTACATGGTTTCTCTTATTTTTTCTATTTTATAAAAAAAGAAAATGTTAGTGAGAAACATATTTATTTTGGGAATCTTATAATTTTAAAGAAATTGTATGTCTTAAAATAAAATCCTTAAATATGTTATTCATTAACAAAAACTACATTCTATATATATATCCTTCATAATGGTTCATAAAAATCTTGTGATAAACCAGAAATATCCCCAAAGAGTGTCAAAAAAGGAGAGAAATAAGGCCTGTTTACATACACCATTTCCCATTCGAGTATAGATCAAAGTGGTGCTTTTGGGTGTTACCCGTAGATATATCTATTCTATACCCACATCCACTTGTTCGTATCTTGATAAGGATTTAATTACTTGAAAAACACATACATAATATTTCACCAAAAATCCAAGATGTTTTCCTATATTTAAAAATTTCTATAGGGTTCATTATAATTTTATTTAAATCCTAATTTCCATAAATAACTAAACCATTATTTTTTACCAACTACAGAATCCCACCTTTTTATTACATAACTTTTCATTACATTTTATAAAATATGATCTTTTAATGATTAGTTTATTCGAAATAAGGTATATAAAACACGAAAACATAAAAAATTATTCTAAACAACTTGAAAGTCATCTTCATTGGCTCATCCTAAGTTCTTTTGCTGCATATCATAATGTGGGGACCGACATCAAAGGATAGGGTGATAATACAGCCCATTAAGGGAAAGAAAGGGAAACAATTTACATTTTATGTTGAGAAATATCAATAAGAATATAGGGAATAAAATTATGGAATGAGTAAGGGAACATAAGAAATATTATAAAAATAACATTATTCATAATATGTATATGTGGATAAGACATTTAAATTAGACATTCGTAACCCTGTCACAAAGGTGTTTCATCAATTTTTCATTAATATTACCAAGGTTAATAACCAAGGTATCATTAAACATGTCATATGAAGAGATTAATTTCATTACCCAATGTATTATAGGACTATCAGGTAACTCCCTTAATATGTATTAATTAATTTGGGCCACATATTCCATGATAAAATTTTTTATATATAACCCGTGCCAAATAAATGTAATGGGTTTCATATCAAAATCATAGTGATTACAAAAGTGCTTAAAATGATGAATGTCGTGTCATTTTCAGCCCTCAAGAAAATGAATCAAGGTTTCAAGTATATTAATACCATAACCAAATAAATATTTTTTTCTTTTATTTTAATACTTTTGGAAAATAAATATGCTTGGTTATTCACTAGAAGAAAACAAAAGAGAATTTCTTGAGGAGAAGAGAGAAATTTTGAGAAGTAAATTTGGCAGCATAACGTGTATAAAATGTTGTTTTAGAAAAGGGTAAAAAGAGAGGGGAAAAAGGTATCCCATTGATTAAATATAATTTTGTAATAAGGGTATGATATAAAGGGTAATATAATAGATTAATTATAACAATTAGAAGATACTTATAAAAAATGGTTCTTGAATTAAAGGGAAACGAAGGAAAATTATTTTCCTATGGAAAGTAACTCCTAAAACATGAGAATTGGAACCTTGGGGGATTGAATAAAATTTGGGAGGACTCATAGGGAGGTAAAATATGAGTTATTTTTATAGGATATATTGTGATTGAGATGAAATGGATAATTGGGTGGGCATTATAGCAAAACTGGAGGATTTGATTAGTAATTTCCAAATACAGGCCTTGGAAGTCTAAGTTGTAGAAAATAAAAAAACCATGGGATTTCACATGTTTTCCCATTGTTTTTGAAATTTGGGAAATATTTTATGTTATTTTAATCCAAAATTTTCTATATTCATTTTATATTACTTATTTTGTCATGGAAAAGTAATGTTTTCACAAATATAATGTTTTTAATTTTAATGTTTCCATTTTAGAGTTTGAAAAGTAAATTATTGGTTTCAAAATTCATTAAAATATATAAAAATACATGATATTAATAAAATAACATATTATATGATGTTTATTATGTTTAATTAATTATTATATCATTATGAAATAATTATTATGTCATTAAACGTATTGAAAACATCAAACTATATTTTTACTATTCACAAAAAACAAAATATTTTAGAACTTTTTCATAAAATCACCCAAATCTAATTTTGACATGAGGATTTAAAAAATGATATTTATTTTTTCATAATAATTCTATAAAAATTATAATTTTAACTTTTAAATATAGAAATCCTTAATCATTAAAAATAATAGCGGGTTGCAAATGCATAATAAAATTTCCAACACTTAAAAATTTAAAAATTATTTCATCATTTATATTAAAAATAAATTATCTTTATTAAACTATTTTATTAAAATAAGTATTATTTATAATTATGTAGTTCATCATAAAAATTTATATCTTTTTTGGAAAATTACAATTTGGGTATGAAAAGTAGATTTATCAAATTTTTCATAAATATTTTTATGGAAAATTATTCTTAAAATGAAATTGATGGAATAAAAAAATTATTTATACAAATGAATTAAAATTTAAGTAACTAAAGCCTAAAAATATAACCCCTTATTACACATGTATAGTCCTTAAGTGTATTGGGTGTGATGATGGTAGTTTCATGGGGCGCCTCAGCTAACATTGACCAAGTGTTAATCACCACTAACATGAACTTATTCTATAGGTGATTTTGTTCATGAATAAATTTTTGAAGCTGGAATTGGGCTTGGTCAAGGCTGAAACCTAGTAATGATATCTACCTCCCATGTTCTGATAGATTGGCTTCAAACTACTTAACTCTACTGGTTGAGTCCATTGACTCATCTTTCTGTATCAATTATCCTTATCAAATTTTACATATAAACACTAATTATAACATTAAAATTATTATCTTGAGTATATTTCCCAATGTTTATAATGACCAATGGTTATAATTTAAAATAGTTCATATAACTATCAAATCTATATTGTCACATTTCCCTTTATATTAAGTTCATTATTAAAGAGAAACAGTTTTTTTGTGTATAATATAATATAACACAAATTTTACAAATACAATTATCTTTCAAAAAAGTTTGGGTCTTTATGAAGGGTATGATATAACAAAGGTTACTCTTACCAAACACAGCCTAGTGATAATTTTCAATTAATATACTTAGAGTTTAATGACATATTAGAACATATAACGTATTCACCTAGGAATATTTTTTTATGAAGGTGTATAAAAAATTACAAGCATGTCATAAAAACTATAAAACCCAAATATGAATGTATCTTAACTGATTTATTTATGTTATGAATTTTCATTTTCCCAAGGAGATGAATCAAAAAGAATACTGGGTGATATGATTGAAAATTTTTTATGTCAGATATGCAAGAGAGTGATATTTATTCCCCTTATATAGTCATAAAAAATTAGAAAGGAAACATACAAGAGTTAAAGGTTTTACAAAGGAAAATATAGTGCTTATTATGATAAGATGATCATCTAATGTACCTTTTAATTTGGGGTAAATGTATTTTTATTTAATTATTATTTAAAATTGTTTTTAGGTAAACTAAAATATGGGAGGTTAGGGCTATTATCCATTTTTTGGGTGTTCTCTTATGGGGTAATAGAATTAAAAAAAGGAGGATGATAGTTATTTAAGGTTAATGGAAAATGAATCACGAACAACATCGAATCCACCATTTTAATGACCCCAACTAAGATCCATTACCCCTTACTAAATCAACCTTTTCCTCAGGTATGCTTTCCCAATTATTAAAGGATTTCAACTAACATAAATGGATTGTTCTATAAAACAAAGAAATATTACTCTTAATTTAATCCTTTAAACATAGTATATAATTTTAACAAAAAAAATTTTGGGACCCAACCATTTATTATTTTGAAGAAAAAGTATATAAAAATTGAAAAATGACCCACCAAATTGGGATTTTAAATCCTTATTTCATAAAAGAATCCAAATGATGAAGAAAAAATATATAAAATACACACAAATCATATAATATCAATTTTCATAAAATTAAATAATTGGATCCATGATCAATATATATAAAAAAGATAAATATTTACTCATTCCCCAAAGTAATGACCCATTAACATTATCCAATAATACCTCTATAACTCTATAAAAAATCCATTAATATTTGGTTTTTAAGAAACTGAATCCTAATCCTGATCAAATGTAACATAATAACTATATTTATAGAAAAAAATAACACTCATTGTGTACAATAATGATAACTTAATGACCCAAAATCTCATGAGGGACAATGATCTAATTGTAATGATTTGAGAGTGTTTGTGGGTGATGATATGAAACTCAAAAACCAATGTTCTTTAATAAATTAATAAAAATAACCTATACTACCTGAAATTGAATCTTTTTTATTTCATTTTAAACCTATTTCAAATTTTAATCCTAAGAAAAATAAAATAGAAGAAACCAAGGTTGTCTTCTAATGAGACTACCTTTTAGGAGTTACTTTTTTCACAATTTGTTATATTTTCTACTTTTTTTAATTTTTTTCAAATTGGCTACTTCTACTGTTAAAGAAATTATTCTATGTTTTTAACATGAAGTAATTAAAATAGAAACAAAACAGTATAAACACAATTGAAACCGTTGCAAGAAGTAAGAAGTTGATAGAAAAAATAGAAGTGGACAAATCCGGTAGATCTCATGGATTAAACATTCTTCATCGCTTGATGTTATTTGTACTGAAACATATATCTGTAAATGAATTAAACTACCAACACATGAATTTAATTTGGATCAAAATGTTAAGTTAATTATCTATAATCATAGTTTTAACCTCATTTCATTAGGATCCCATCAAGGTACTCACTAATATTTGATACAAATACATGATTGTGCTCACGTTGTGCTCACAACTCTCCATCAAAAAATGATAAATTTAAATAATGAGAGTCAATAATAAAAATACTAACTAGACCAATTTAATACTCAACACTCTATGAACAACACACTTTGATTAGCTATGTGTTAATAAAAAAGTGGAAGATAAAAGAACACAAAGTGAAAAAGAATATATACATCAAGATTCAATTGAATTTTTAACTCACATTAATTTTGAGAGAGATTAAAAAATATTTTCTCTATAATAAATTTTATAAAGAAATCACCATTTTAGTTGAGAATATTTATACAAATTAAATATAGTCACTCATATTCGTGAAGCACAGAAATATTTTGATCTTAATTTGTATTAGAGGTAGCAATAGTTCTATAGAAGATCCTATGCTTTCCACTCTCATCACTCTACTCTGTTAAAAGTGTATAAGTTTCTACTCTTGTCTGATTCTAGAATGAATATCCCTTATTTTTCTTCATTCCTTATTTTAATTTTACACATCAAATCAATTTTCTAATCTGAAAATTCTATCATCAAAGGTAGTGGTTTTTTCTCATATCAAAGCCCTATTATTTTAACAAAATCATCCCATAAGAATCTGTCACCAATTCCACATTACAACCTTAATAACTCACTTAAAATTATTATAATTAATTTCCTTTTAAAAAATATTATAAAAATAAATCTTGATCCATGGGTGCAGGACACTCAAGAACACCTCTGACCCAGTTCTTTGGAAATGGGTAAACATCATCAGTGTCACTCTAATTTATTGTTTCTTTAGAGATCCCATATTTTTTCTCAAGAGATATCACCAGGATAGTGACATTGGAGTTTTCAATATCCAACCTCAAACGTAAATTCATTCCAGTTTTGAACCTCAATATGGCCAAATAGAATCGGTCCAGATCTCAATCATGGTGTCTATGAATTTCAAACCCACCATAGAAGCTTTGGTTGGCGGCATCATTAGTCAATGTAACATCCCAGTTCCAGGTGCCACCCAAAGGTTCCACATACCCAGTTGATCACATGGCCTCAAGAACATTTCCCTAAACACCGGAGGATACTAACCAGTAGTGAGGGATTTGGGTGCGATAGTGGGGAATCTGTACCCTCGTTGGCAGAGTATTCACATCAGAATAACAAATAATAAATAGTAGCAGAAGAAAAATCCATAAAAAAGTAAACAATATAATACTAGAAGTAAATAAACAACAAGAGCACGTATATAAATGATGAATGCCACATATGTCAAATAAAACATCCAAACAAGTCACAATGCTAGAAATACAGTACAAAACCAAGGTACAAAAGAAAAAAATAAACTCTAGTATCATTGAAAGCCTTATCTTGGTCCCATGATCTCAAGATCCACAACAATCAAGTACCAGATGATGAAGTGAACTTTACCTTATCTAAACCTGCAACCATATAATCTGTTTGGGCCCAAAATCAGGACCCAAACATGGATTGAGATGAATCCTAGTTAGCAACCACCTTAATATCTATGCCTAACTGTCAGTGAGTATATATAGCAGGTAATAATGGACATGCAACAAAGAAACTATGAGTACACAAAACTAACCAATCCTATAGTTTCCATTTACACTCATTATCATTTAATGTTCATTATTTAATCAAGTATCACAAATAGTTATCTCATAAGACTACCAAACATGACCAAATGAAATATTGTGTTTTGTCTTGGCAGACGCGTCACAAACATTAAAATTTATATTAACCCTCAGGGTAGCTCACCAATCTAACCCCTCTGGTCAAGCAATACAATAAAAAGTCAAAGACACTCTGAGGAAGCACTCACCATCAAATACCACTATGGTATTTCCATAACAACTGAAAACTCTCTGGGGAAGCACTCAACATCAATTCCCCTTGAGGTCTCATAAGATAATCTATAGATACTCTGAGTGAACACTCACCTTCAATCCCCCATGTGGTCTCGTAACGTGAAATATAATAGAAACTCTGAGGAAGCACTCAATGTCAATTACCCTTGTGGTCTAACTTAACCAGGTTCTCACACTCTTATGTATTTCAATCATGCATAATCAATATCAATCAGCCCAATGTAATCTCAACTACTAACTGGAAAAAAATTCTAATGCATATCACAAGAATTTAACAAGCTGCAAAAGTCAAGCAGTTCCATCCCATCAAAAAAATAAAGGAAACAAGGTCTGCCTCATTAGAAACCTATACCAAACAACCCTAAGCATATAAAAAAGTAAATCACCCATGGAGTGTTCCTAAAATATAAAATTTCCACTTAATATCACATTAACAAACCCTTAATTCAATAATAAATCTAAGGCAGACAAACTAGGGTTCCATTTCCTTTACCCAAAATACCAGAAACATGGGTAATCAACACTTTGTCATATAAAACTCTAATAAAACCAACAAAAAGAAAAAAAACACCTACCTTTATGTTTTATGATGAACACTCTCGAACACTAGTCTTTGAATCATCCTAGAACATCGTAGATGTATAAAAAGTTCAAAAATGTTCAACCTTGAATAATCCACGAAAGAAGACGATTCAGGAGGAGAGGCTCTAGAATATGGAAGAACTCACTAGTGGGATTCCAACGCACCCTCCAAAGTTTGATTAGGAGAATGGATGACAAATTAGTGGCTTAGAGATGAACGTATGTCTCATCATCTCTTAGACAAAACAAGGTTAGAAGAATTTGTTTCTGGGGATTAGACGCGACCCCGATCCGACCAATCAAATAAAATAAAAAGTACACAGTGTGTTCATTTAATGTACATTTCATGTATATGCCTCTACCGACCCCCGCTTAAGGCAGTCTCCAGGTCACCTCACATGGCTATGTCTCGGCCATTACATAGCCAGCACACGACTACCCACGAAAACCTGGTACACAGCGTGTACTTCAAAAATTTCCCAATTCTCCCCTTTTTTCTCAAAAACACATGAAATCATGATCCATACCTGAAAATAGAATCTGGTTTTTTACAAACTTCCCCCTTAAATAAATTCATCCCCGAATTTTCTTAACACAACGGTGAATCCTTAAATATCTCCAGCCATTGTGATCGTACATCGGTCTCCCTCTCCCAAGTCTTGTCCTACACTCATTCATGCTGCCAAAACACCCGTACTAGAGGAACATACCGACCACATAGAACCTTCACACTGTGATCAATAATATGGATAGGATTCTCCTTGAACAATTAATCCACCTCCAACTCAACTTCCTCAGGTTGAATAACATGAGACGAGTTTGAGAAGTAGCACCGAAGCTGAGAAACGTGGAAGACATCGTGCATAGCTCGGTACCTCTAAGGTAACTGCAACGATAAGAAACTGAATTGAATCTCTAAAAAATCTATAATGACCCGACATATCTCGGTGAAATATTTCCCTGTCTCATAATCCTCTTGTGTCCCAACCTCAATGTGACACGTTGGAAAACCTAATCTCTGACCTCAAACTCTAGAGGTTATTTCTATCGATCAACATAAGACTTATAACGTGATTCTACAGTAGCCATCCTCTTTTGAATCAACTCTACCTACTCTGTGGTCTCCTTGACCAGACGAGGTCCCAACATAGATACCTCTCTTACCTCCAGCTGACATAGGAGTGATCAGTATGGCCTACCGTACAAAGCCTCATAAGGTTTCATTTGAATCATCAACTGAAAACCATTATTGTTGGAAAACTACACCAGAGCTATGTGCTTATTCTAATAACCTCCAAAATCTAGGATGCAGTCTTGAATCATGTCCTCCAACACCTTAATTGTGTACTCAGACTAACCATCTATCTTGGGACAGAATGTTGTACTCAGAAGTACCTGTGTACCCAAAGCCCTCTGTAGTACCTTCCAGACATGAGAAGTAAAATGAGCGACCCAGTAAAAAATGAAAGAGTGAAGAACACCATGAAAATGTACAATCTATTAGATTTAAAACCTTCCAAGCTCATCAATACTAAAGGATTCATTAATCAGTAAGAAGTGTTCAGCCTTCATGAGCTTTTCGATAATGACCCAAACTGCATCATTCTCTTGAGGAGATCTCGGAAACCCCATCATGAAATCCATCATGACATCATTCTAGTTCCACTCAGTAAGGGTAACTGCTGTAAAATCCCCATTGGTCACTGATGCTCTTCCTTTACCTGCTGATAGGTGGAACATATCATAAAAACTTGCAACATCCCTCTTCATACTTGGACACCAATACTGACGATGTAAATCTCGATACATCTTGGTGGCACCGGGATGAACTGCCCAAACCGAGGAATGACAATCCCGCATCAATGCCTCACGTATGTCTGCTGACACCCATACATTCCCATGAATGTGAAGTACCTCATCCTTGCCTATGGTCCAGCCAGGATTAAGGACCTCTCCTGACACACTCTCCCATAGGACTTGGCCCTCATAATATAATAGATGCCTTATTCTCACTCGATCCAGTAGAGTAGAGGTAACAACTATAGAAGAACTAAATGTCTTCCCCTACCTATCGTGCACCTCCAAATGCATCTTAGAGAAAAAATCCATAAATATTCACTCACTTCTAGCCTCTTAAACTTCTTGTATCTAAGTCCTATTCAACACATCATCCACTCTGTTGCCTTTCTCAGGCATATAGGCAAACTAAAAGTAAAATTAATGAAGGTACACAACCCACCTACACTATCTCAAATTCACATCATGATGAGTAAATATAAACTTGATATTTTTTTGTCAGTGAACACCAAAAAATTCTCTCCCAAAAGATAATGTCTCCAATAATGAAAACCATGAAAAACTGCTTCAAACTAGAAATTGTGTGTTGGTTAATTCATCTCATGTGGCCTTAACTATCGATACCCATACACAATGACTTATTCCCCTTATAGAAGCACTGATCCGAGCCCAATACCTAACACATCACTGTATACGGTGCAACTCTTTCCAAGTTTTATAAAAATCAGTATCGGTGCTGAAGTTAATCTCCCTTTAATCTCCTAAAAGGATGACTCACAAGAATCTGTCCACAATTACTTCACACCATTCTTAGTTAGGCTCATTAGTGGTGATGTTAAGCGAGAAAAGTCAGGTATGAAGATCCTATAGTAACCATTCATCCCCAGAAAGCTTCGTACCTTAAATAAGTTCTTAGGAAGCTCCCAAGAAACTACTGCTCTCACTTTCTCTGGGCCTACTGGTACTCCTGTCTATGAGATAACATGACCCAATAAGTGAATCTAGTCCATCCAAAAGTGTCATTTTGAGATATAAGAATACAATTGATGCTCCCTCAGTGTACTCAAAATGATATCAAGATGGGAATCATGGTCGTCTCGAGTGTGAGAGTACACCAAGATATCATCCATGAAGACTACCAAAAAATAATTGAAGTAAGGATGTAACACTCAGTTCATAAGTGCCATAAAAACAACAGGCACATTCATGAGACCGAACGATATAACCACATACTCGTAGAGACCATACCGGCTCCGAAAGGCTGTAAGAGGTACATCTGATGTTCTAACGCGCAACTGATGATAACCGGATCTCAAATCAATATTTGAGAACACTCAGTATCCTAAAAGTAGATCAAAGAGATCTTCAATCCTTGGAAATGGATATGGGTTCTTGTCCATCAATTGGTTCAACATTCGATAATCCACATAAAGTATGAGGCTACAGTCTACCTTCTTCGAAAATAGGATTGGCGAACCCCAAGGTGAAATACTGGGTCTGATTAATTCCATTTCCTGTAACTCTTTTAACTAGTTCTTGAGCTCCTGTAACTCTAGAGTATCCATCCTATAAGGAGGAACAGACACCAGTGCTACCCCTGGAACATGCCTAATAATAAAATCTACCTCTTGATCTGAAGGAAAACCTGAAAAGTCATCGGAAAAAACATCTGGAAAATGATCGACCACTAGTGGAAAGTACTTCTAGGAGGTCCCATGGTCATCGAGATACATAATTGCAATCTGGGTTATGTCACCTCTGAACCAGTGATCCTCAGGTCCTGATCTGCTTGCCTAAACATCCCATTCGACCTTATGTAGAAAAAATCCACCCTTTGGTGATGTAAAACTCACCCTACGACGATAGAAAACAAAAAATGCTTGGAATAGAACTAAATAGTCCATTCTGAGAATTCTATCATAGCCCATCATCTCTAATACATAGAGGTCCCATAAAAAGTGACACCCACCATCCTCAAGAGGGAACTCCTTGTAATGTCGTACACTAGCTATTCTAATACCTAACAGAGTGTCTTTTATTATGATATCTACAGAAGTAAAGATATAGAGCCTAATTATCTCCATAAAAGGCACAAATATAAAGCTATGGGAAGCCCACATATCGAAAGGAGTGTAAACTAAAACTGAGGCAGCCAAAATTGTAGCTATGACCATAGAGGGTCCATGATCCTGCTCCTGTTGGATTTGCTTCAGCACAAAAGCCTAACCTAGTCTGTGGCCCAGTGAAGCTATCTGAGATCCCTCAGCTGATCCATGCTATGGATTTCCAAGCAATTGTGTTTGACCACTATGGACACGACCACTATCTCAGCCTGAACTGCTTGAATATCTCTATACCACAGTCTGATGAGGAACTGGTGGTCCTACTTCGGTACAAGGAGTCAAAACAGATCATCCCTCACTAGCTGCTAGAAGGAGGGTGTTTCAGAGGAGTTAAAGCTATCCCAAATTGCTGCAAGATCGGCTAAAAACTATGTTTCTTGGGAACTAATGTTTCTTTTGTCCCCCATTCCACAATAGTATCACACCACCTGGCTACCTGAATGAAAATCTAACCCACTCGGATCTCCACGTGTAGACTCCCTGCAATGCTTCCTACTATCAGTCATAAGAGTGCCAAATCTAGATGATAAACCACCCTAGTACACTACTCCAAAATCCCTTAGGTTATTCTCAGTGATCAACTATTGGTTGATTATATAAGACATTAAAGTCAACCTGATGATTTTCACATGGGATCTAATATCATTCGTAGGACAATCCTCAAACTTCCTCATTAGAAATAACTCATCACCCCCAAAATGGGTGTCAATCACTATAGCTCTATGAATTGAGAATAATACTCCATGACTGGCATAGTACACTACTCCAAACTCATAAAATCATGGACTCGGTCGACCCTCAAGGTCTCCGGGTAGAAGTAGTCATAGAAGGTATTCGGAAACTAAGCCCAAGACATAACTCACTGGAGTTCCTCCTGTGAGATAATATCACATCATCTCTTGGAGTAATCACATAGCATGTAAATAAAGAGATTCACCCTCCTCTATGGAGGCATATTGAGATTATTGAATATAGAAAACATGGATTCTAACCATGACTCTACAACTTGAGGTCCTCCATCCCCTAAGAAGGTGGGAGGATGTTGCTGTTGAAAACCCCACATCAACTATTCTATAGACAGGGCAGGATGCGGTGCTCCCTCAGAGGTCTAAATCATTCTTCTGAAGCCTTCTCGGAACTATAAATCATCACCTGTGTGAAGTATAACTGCTGGTACCAAGACAGGCATGACAGGAGGATCAGCTGGTATTTTTTGATCCACCATTTCTTGTGTCTAATTGTTGCCCTGTATTTGGTGTAAAACTGTAGGATGTCTAAGTGGAATGAATCTAATAGGTCAAGTGCATATCTATGTTCAATATTATCAAGGATTGAAACTTAGCAGTGTAATAAAGAAACAATAGAAGAAAAAATATTCTGTTTTACAAAATAGGGGTACACAACATTTATAAACCATACACGACATGTTCAATTAGGCTTTTAACATGGTGTGTACCTCTACCAACCCTGGTCATGTACCACCAATACACACAACATGTTCTCCTTGAGACACAATGTGTATTTAAATCATTTCCCCCTACCCCAGATTCCTCTACATAGCTAACCACATGGTTCTCTCCAGGGTAGCACTACATGGTGTTTTCACCCTAGACACGATGTGTACCCTTTTAGTTCTTACCACCCATGTCGTTAGTCACACAGCCGGAGAGATGGTCAACTATACATGGCGTGTAAGAACATGACATGACATGTACAACCTAAGTTTTATCCACCCGTGTTATTGGTCACACAGCTGGATACACAGATCTTACAACACATCATGTACTCTAAGTACACGATATGTGTCACCCAATATTTTCTAACCCCATGTCTCTACTCACACAGTCAGTCACATGGATACAGACTACACGATGTGTATATAATTTACCCAATGAGTACTTAATAAAAAAATTTTATTCCGGAATAGATGGATACATGGTGTGTATTCATCATCACATTCTGTGTATTCAGGGTTTTTTCTGGACAATATGCCTCAAAAACTACTATAGAACCTCATACAAACACTAAAACAAGTATTAAAGTAGAAAATTCCGATCTGTGGGGGGCCACACTCCCCATGAATCAAAGCTTGGAATCATATTCATGTCATATCATAACTAAATTTAGTTAAATTTCAATATGATCCACCAAATTCTGATCCAAGATGGCCCATAACACCTCATGGGACAAATTTTGGTGTCCATTACATTAGCATTAAAATTTCCAATACTCTCTCAAAATAGCATGCATTTTGTCAAGGTATCTATCACTACACCATGCATTCAGTAATTCACCCTAAATGGAATGATAATAATGCATGAAATGTGATACCTATCAAGTTCCTATATGATGCATGAGATGGTATACCCTCATCTCTTCGGGTCGCTATAAAAGTAGAACCTCAATAATATCAATGATAACAACACAATACATGTGAATTACCCAATAGTGAAATCTAATCCACTGTAATAATTTCAAAACTAGAAAAATTTCAATATTCAAGGAATATTGGTTTTCCCCTCTACACGGGTTAGCTACTCCTAGGTATAACTTATTACCAACTAACTATTCCTTCCTATCCATGTCTATAGGCTCCAAACAGTAATCCAAGAATAAAATAAACTTGCCTCTAATACCACTTTGTAACGTCCCGGTTCTAGGTGCCGCCCAAAGGTGACTCGTACCTAGTTGGTCACATGGCCTCAAGCGCATTTCCCTGAATGATAGAGGCTACTGACTAGATTTAAGGGACTTGGGTGTGATAGTGGTGAAACAATTCCCTCTTTGGAAGAGTTAACATAGTGGAATAATAATTATTAAAGTGTATCAGAAGAAAAATCCATTCAATATGTAAACAGTAAAATACTGAAAGTAAATAAGAAACTGGAGAACATATATAAATGATGCATGTGAAATATGTCTAGGAAAATAGCCAAAAAAGTCACAATGCTGTAAATACAATATTAAACCAAGGTAACAAAGAAAGCAAATAAACTATAGCATTATCGCAGGTCTCAGGTTAGTCCCATGCTCTCCTGGTCCACAACAATAAAGTACCTGATGACAAAGGGGACTTTACTTTATCTAAACCTACAACCATATAATCTGTTTGGGCCCAAAAGCGTAACCAAAATAGGATGTGAGACGAATCCCAGTAGACAACCAACACACGATCTATGCCTAACTGTCAGTGAGTATATATAACAGGTAATAATGGACATGCAGCAAAGAAATTAAGAGTACACAAAATTAAACAATACTATAGTTTCTATTTAAATTCAATAGCATTTAATGTTAATCATTTAATCATGTATCATAAACAATTATATAAGAAGACTACCTAAAATGAACAAATCCAATCTTGTGCTTTGGCTTAGCTGATGCCTCACAAAAATTCAAATTTATATTAACCCTACGGGTAGCTCACAAATTCTAACCCCTCTGGTCAAGAAATGAAATAAAAAGGAAAGGACACTCTGAGGAAGCACTCCATATTAATTCCCCCTATGGTCTTTCCATAACAACTACAGACATTCTGGGGAAGCACTCAATGTCAATTCCCTCTATGGTCTCGTAACATAAAATATAGACACTCTGAGGGATCACTCACCATCAACCCCCCTCGTGGTCTTGTAATATGAAATATAATAGAAACTTTAAGGAATAACTCAATGTCAATTCCCCATGTGGTCTAACTATACTAGGTTCTCACAGACCTATGTAATTAAATCATGTGTAAACAATATCAATCTGTCCAAAGTAATCTCAACTATTACATGGCTAACAATTCCAATGCATATCACAAGCATTTAACAAGCATCAAAAGTCAAGCAGTTCCATCCGATTAAACAATAAAAGGAAACACGGTATGCCTCATAGGAAACCAGGAAAAAACATACCTAAACACACAAACAAGGAAAAAACCTATGGGGTGTTTTGAAAACATGCAATTTCCACATAATATCACATTAAAAAACCCTTAATCTAATAAAAAATCTAAGTTCAACAAACTTTTGTTCAATTTCATTAACCTAGAATACCTAAAACATGGGTAATTTCCACTTTTTCATATAAAACTCAAATACAACCAACGGAAAATCAAAAAACCACATACCTTAATGTTTTACGATGAATACTCTCGAACATCGGACCATGAATCAGCCGCGAACATCATAGATCTACAAAATGTCGAAAACATTCAACCCTGAATAACCCTAAAAAGAAGAGGAATCAGGAGGGGGGTCTCTATAATAAGGAAGAACTCACCAGTGGGATTCTAACACACCTGCCTTAGTTCGATTCGGATAGCAAATGATTGTTGGTAGCTCGGAGAAGAATTGCTGCTCTCGGCCACTCCTGGATGAATCGAGGTTAGAAGAAGACATTTTTGGGAAATAGAGGCACCCCCATCTGACTAATAAAATAAATTAAAATTTTCATGGTGCTTTCATTTAATGTACATGTTGTGTACATTCCTCAACTGGCCCTCGCTTTAGGCGGTCTCCATGTCACCTCACATGGCCATGTCTCAGCCATTACATGGCTAGAAAACGGCTACCTGTGGAAACCTGTTACACGACATGTACTCTCAAGTACATGATGTGTACTTCTAAAATTTCCCAATTCTCCAATTATTCTAATAAACACTCGAAATCAAGATCCATACCTAAAAAGAGGATTTAGTTTCTTACAGTTAACTTCCTAAAATGAGATATAGATTTGAATGCATCAACTTAGTGGGTGGTTCACTTATATTGAAGGGAAATTGGCTATATGGTTTTCACGTATCTTAATGAACGACTGCATGAGTGAAGGACAAAATGGTTTTGTGGGTTCCCCTTTGAGAACTCAGATGTAAAATCCCCAATTTGAATTTCCATTATGTGATTCCATTTGAAAATTATGTGTGTGGTTCTTCAAAAATTCCCGTACATGTTGGTCTATAGATTTGGTTCTGTGGTTCCTTCAAAAGGAATGAAGACATCACTCTAGACAGATAATAAAAAGCACTTAAATAAAAATTCAAAAAAAACCAAAATTCATTTTTTAATTAATTAGTTATGAAACTATATTTTTAAACAAAAAAATTATATCATTTATTTTTTAAATCCAATAAATTATTTATAACTAAAACAATGTCCTAAAATAATTAACTTATCAATTAATTATCAGAATACAGATATGATAAAAAGCATTAAATAATTGTATTACAATTCATGGTCCATAATTAAAAAATTATTTAAAGGGAAGAAATTAAATATTACACTTAAATTAATTAATTAATTAAAAAATCAAGTATAACATAAATTGAATTAATAGAATACATAATTAAACAATAACACTAAAATTAATATTTGAGAAAAAAACTGAAAATTAAAAAATAATGAAATGTTTTAACAAAAATTATAAATGAAGCACAAAATAAAATAATTAAACATAATATCAAAAGTTTTATTAATTTAACATCGAATTAACCTCAATTTTAAATTAATTAATTAAAACACTTATGTATTTAAATCATCATTAAATTAAAGAAAATATGTAGAAACACTATATCAAAATCTAGCCACATAAAATCCCACCACACTAAGATTTTTTTTATCCTCATTAAAAAAATGATCCATATTTTATAGAATGAAATAAATATTAAATTTGAAATAATAGATGGCCACAAATATCAGTTTTAAAAATGATTTCCCCATTGTATTTTCTTCAATAAATGAAACTATTTTCCTTCAATAAATTAAATATTTCTAGTGAAATCCTTATTCTTGTTTTATAGAGATAATTGAACCTAATTTTTTTAAATATATTAAAATCACTTAAATTAAAATACCAAAATTCACTTTACCTCTAGGAGAACAAAATGACATAGTTTTTAATAAAAGTTATTTAAACACTTTATTTGGTTGTGAAAAATTAATAATTTAAAACGATGTACAAATAACTCATCCATCATCTTAAATAATAAAATAATGAGTTCAAACAAGATTAAGATTTTCATTTCATAATTTATTTGAATGAAAACTTTATGAGTTTGATTCCAAATTCAAAAATTCAAGGGTAATGATAATTGTATTACCTTCACAATTTTTTTTACCAAAGTCAACCATTTTTCAAAGGGGAAATGAAAAAATAATTACCCAAGTAAATCTAAGGGGTGTTAGAAAATTAACCTCTTTAATGTTTCTACAAAAAAATCAAACATCAACAAAATATATAACCATTGAAAATGAATCACTTAAACTTTCAATATAATGAAATTTGAAAATTTTTATGGGTTTTTGATGTGTTCTCATTGTGGTACAATTTGGAACATTGAAAGACCCTTTCCACCATAATGAAGCCCAAATTTATCACCAATTTTTAATCCTATGAGGAGAAACATGTGAATACAGTTTAAAAGTTCAAAATTATTTGTTGATTTATCATATGAGAATCGTGTGGTAAAGGCCACAAGAAACCTGAAAGTGTTTTTCACACAACCCAAATGAGATATACTCAAAAATTAAAAACTATTGTATATAGGTTTCCACTTAAATAATTCATCTCAAAAATATATTATGTACACTATTTCATATTAAAGGAAATATCCAAAAATATTTCCACTAAATAATAAAATTTACAACAATAATACACTATCTATAACATCCCAACTAATAGAAATAACCAACATGTATAACTACCAATTTTCATTATGAAAATAATCTTAATTCCCAGATTCTCTTTTAACCAATTATATTTAATTAAGAAAAATCATGTATATTTTATAAAGCATACAAATGATATGAATTTTAGTTAAAAACTACCTTGAAATAGAAGCTTATTTTTTCTTAATTACACAATATTTACCCCTTATTCACTTCGATAAAGTCCCCATAGTAATCCTAAAAGTTTTTAAAGATGAAAAAATTAACATTAGATTCAAGGATTATCAAACCAAGTAAAATATAAATAGATTTAGAAATTTAGGTGGCCAATTTAGAATTATTTTGCTAGTATACTCTCTTGATCCTTATAGATTGTAAATCACTACTCTATAAAGTGGAGATAATACCCATGTTGATTCTTCATGGTGAAGAGTTGAAGCATTATATTTTCATCAATATAATTTTATTCTATACAAAGAAAAAAATCCTAACACAACTAAAGGTTAATACCTTCCCCAACACTTATTCTAAACAAAAACAAAAATTAAGGAAAATAATCAACCAGATTTCTTCAATGGTTTTCAACTTCTGACAACATGAACTCCTCCCAATGAGGTTCCTTATCACCTTATATAAAAAGTTTCATCCTATTTCTATTAATAGTAAATGCAACAACCTTCTTATGATCTCAAATATATACCATATCAAAATGGAAAATAAGATTTGCAATAAAAGATCCATCCCATTTGAAATAAAATTTACCTGAAATAAGCTTTATACAAGAGTTATACAACAAAAAATTATATCCAATATGAAATTATTTATTGAAAATAATCTTTTCATGAAAAACTTTTATTATCCTAAAAAATAATAGAATTTTTATAGGAATAATTCTTTAATTATTACAACTCTTGGAAACAAAGATATCTCTCTTTTATAGATTCAAACATATTTATGTTACATGATTTTATAGCCCAAATATATTTATGTTCTACTTTCATGGGAAATTGGGAATCTATTCCAAAAACTATCATATAAGGGGACATATCTATTGGAGTCTTATATGTAGTCTTATATGCCCCAAGAGAATCCTTAAGCCATAATCTCTAATCATTTATGTTCATGTTAACTGTTTCCTCAAGAATATTATTAATCTCTCTATTCAAAACTTCATCCATAACCTCCATTTTAGGATGATAGAATGTATACACTTTATGAAAAACCCCATATATGTTCAAAAAATCCACCAAATGTTTATTATAGAAATGAGGTCCTTGGTCTGTGAGAATAAATCTTGGCGTCCTAAAACTATAAAATATGTTTATCATGAAAAATTGGGACACCACTCTATAATCATCAATCCAAGTTGTAATAGATTCAATCTATTTGGATACATAGTACATAATAAGAAATATATACAAATATCTAAAGGAGTTTGTAAATGGGTGTATAAAGTCAATTCCCCAAACATCAAATGCATCACAAAACAACAAAGCCTTTTATAGAATCTATGGTATTTGAGAAACATTTAATTGGAATTGAATAGTTTTTAGTGTCCTACAATACTCATGAGAATGTTATATAATAGTAGGGTAAAAAATTCCTGAATCTAATTTTTTTAGTATTTGTGGCCCAAATTATCCACCAAAGCTTATACTATCGAAAAACGTTCATCACTGAAGATATTTTATAATTCAGGATACATATTTTAAAAATTTGTTCAATTAACATAATAAATAATAAAGATCACACTAAAAATATATACTTGAATCACAAATCAATTTATCAATCTTTTTCTTATTAAATCTATGATGAATAATTGTATCAGCTATGTAATTGACAATGTTTGAAAACCATGTCCTCTTGTCAAATAGTAGTATAATATAATTTACCCCCAAATAAAAATAACTAACATGTTTAATAAAAGAATCATAACTAAAAATTTTATTACGAATCCTACTCAAATGATCATGTACTATATTCTCTATTACTTTCCCATATTGGATGTCTATATTAAATTCCTAGACCAATAAGATCTATCTAACCAGCCTTTTTTTTTGATTATTTCTTTTTAACAAGATATCAAATATCAAAATGATCTATAAAAACACTACCATAGATCCTAAAAGATAACTCCTAGACATATAAATGGAAAAACTAGTGGCTAACAACTCCTTCTTTTTAGTCTAGTAATTAGATTGGGTAGCATCAAGAGTCCTATAATCATATTAAATGACATGTGATTTTCACTCAATTATTTTCCCACGAATATCCTAAAACGGTAATTTTAAAATATCAGTCATCATCTCAAAAAGGAAAGTCCCAATTCAGTTTTTGAACTATTGGTAGAGACACAAGTTTCTATTTGAGTTCATTAAAGGATTGCTTACACATCTCAATAAATAAAAAAGGAATTTAATTTTGAAAATGTATTTTTAATGGAAAAAGATTTCAACTAATATAATTTATGACTATCCTATGAAAACTATCATGGATGTGAAATGATTTAATATTATTCAGAGTATTAGGAAAATTTAACTATGAGATAATATCAAACATAGAATATTTCATCCAAATTCTTTTCTTAGACACTTCATGACCAAGCATAATTCCAATATTAACCATAAAATGTCACTTCTCAAAGTTTAGAACAAGGTTCCTCTTAATAAAAACTATAAGAATATCCCCTAAATTTATTATAAATATCTCAAAATATGGACCATAATCTTTAAAATTTTCCATAAAACCAACTTTAATTCCTTAATAAATTCATAAAAAATCTAAGCATGAATGTTTGGAAGGTTTCAAGAGCACACATAGTCCAAATGGTATTCACTGATAAGAAAATGTACTAAAAATAAATGTGAATGTTATTTTATCATGTTCCTATAGATCTATGTTCATGAGGATCATGGAACACATTGGAATCGATGTATTTAAGGTTGAATTTATGAGGAGTGTGGAATGCAGATGATGGCACAAAACCCATTCTGAGGAATTGGTGTCCCAATGATATGGGGGTGGTCCAAGAGGATGAAAGAGATATTAGATTTATTAATTGTGAATATCCTTGGGGAGGCCCAATACACATACTTGGGAGAAGAATTAGGGACTATATTTACATTAATTAAAGCCCAATCATGATTTTAAACACCCAATCCATGGTATGATACGAATTTAAAGCTCACCCCACCATAGAATATTCAAATACATAATTGGTGGTCAAATTGTATTTATGTTCCAAAATGGGTGTTCTACTTGTATCTTAATGTTGTGGGCATATTTGAAATTATCAAAAATCATCAATTAGGAATTATTTAACTTGTCAAAATTAGGTGTTAGACTTTTTTATCAATCTTTGGCTATAAATAACCATCCCTTGTACACTTTATACATCATGAATGAAGGTAATGTTATTGCGGTGTGTTTTTATTAAAACCTTTGCATTATTTATTAATTATTTACATATCAATGAATTGTTCGTCATTTATGGAATATTGTGGACCAAGTTCTTAGAGAAAAGTTCTCTTCAGGTCGTACCATGATCATTTCCCACATCCTTCTAATTTTCACTATCCACACCACATTTCACTAGTTTTCTTATGGAGATCCAGTCACTCAACATGAAAACATTGAAAATGGTTCCTAAGAAACAACCTATAAGATCTAAAATTGTGTATCATTTGGTATAAGATTCCAATTTCAAGTAATTAGGTTCTTTCATTCTTATCCCTTCTACTATCTTTATTTTTCTTCAAATCGGGTGACTTTAATTCTTATCCATTTTCTTCTACAACTACATACAACATTTATTTGCTATTTTTGATGTATAACATATCATTATTTTAGTTGAGAAGCTCCTATTTTTGTACATATAGAATCATGGAAATTAAATCTATAAATATTGAGATACAACAGGTTCAAAATTTGTGATGAATTCTATAATTTTAAAAACACACAAATATCACATTGATTCCATTTAATGTTGCAAATTACTTCTTCTAATACATTTAAAGTTATAAAATTCATCTTGTAGATGCTTCTTTTGTTAAAAAAATAGCCCAAAAATCCAAAAAAAAATAAAGGCTGTTTTTTTAATATTTTGAATTCCACATCCCATTATAATTTTTATTCATCCATTTTCTTCCCCTTTACGAATTTTTCATCTTCAATCCATTTGAATTTTATTTTTTAATTATATATTTGGATTTTAAAATTCTAGTGATCCTTTAGATTTTATGAAATTGGGTAAGAATTCTACAAGAAGAATGTTGAGTGGTAAAAGGCAATAGTGGTTCATTTTTTTAAAAATCCAATTTTATTGTAAAATAAAAGAAAATATTATTTTTGAATGTAAACACACGAGGGAGTGTTTGATGTCCATTTTCATTTCTCTTCAAATTTTCTTACAATATTAATAAATTATGGGGGTGAGAAACACCAATGAAATAAACATTAAGTTGGTCATGTTGGCTGTACAAAAACAACTCTAAAGGTTGAATGCAAGGATGGATGAATTACAATCCCATTCAAATTCTAGAGCACCACAAAGTATGTGGGTCATTTAATAATAAGAGGAGTTATCCACTTTTAAAGAGTCACTTATTTAGTGAAATCAATCACCATATAAGTATGCCTATGATCTTGGAGGAGTAATGTTGATGATTCCTTCATTACAAGGTTGGAATTATCCTGAAATAGACTTGGAGTGGTAATGAAAGGTAGAGCCTATTTATTATTGTCACAACTACTCAAAGGAAAATAAGGTAAAGTTGGTGGCCATGGAATTCACCGACTATGGTAGGATTTTTTGGGACCAACTACAAGTGATTTGATGATGAATTTAAAAAAGATCCACCCACACTTGGGAGTAGATGAAATTTGTATTGGGTAAGAGGTTCATTTATAGACACTATTATCATGATTTATTCATCAATTTTTAGGGTTTTATATAAGGGCCCATGTGTGTTGAGGAATATAATAAAGAGATAGATATCATCATGATTCAGGCCAATATTTATGAGAAGCGAGAGGCCACCACAAAAATGTTTGTGAATGGACCCAGCTATGGTATTTGATACATAGTGATCATGCACCACTAATTTGACATAGAGTATAAACTTCACATGGATACTAAAGTGTACAGGCAAGTAAATTCAAGAAGTATGTTCCCTACATATTATGGTAATGATTCAAAAATATTCTTTCAAGTTAAAGGATTCTAAACCATAAGAGCATGTAAGGGAACAAAAAATGATTTCGAAGGAGGTGAGAAACCCAAAACCATTCTTTCTAGAAAACTATAGTAAAATGAAGGGTAAGGTTGTTCTTGAATCATGTGATATCAAATTTTTTAATGTTAAGGGTTTTTACATTTTTCCCCACAATGTCCAAACAAAAGGACCATAATTATTTTAGAGGATGTAGATGTCCGTACTAATAGCTAAAGTGAAGATGAAATTCCACCACTTGAGGAGTACTTGAATGTGGAAATAGAGAGCCCCGTACATAGAAAAATTTTTGTGGTAGGGAATGATTTGAGTTCTCAACCCAAAAGAGAACATGATAAAGAGAAAAGGTGGCACATTTTTTATACTAGATGCCTTATCAAAGATAAGGTGTTTAGTATGATTATTGATGGGGGTAGTTGTAAAAATTTCAAAAGTGGTATGATGGTTAATAAACTGGGATTATCTATAACCAAACACCATAGGCCTTATATATTACAATGGTTAAATAATAGTGGGGATATCAAAGTGACTAAGAAATCACAAATTCTATTTTATATTGGGAAGTATGAAGACAAGGTGATGTGTGATGTTGTTCCAATTCATAGTAGTAATATATTGTTGGGAAGGACATGAAAATTTTTAAGAGGGGTTAACATGGTGGGTTCACCAACCACTATTATTTTGAGTACAAAGCAAGGATGGTTATACATACACCCTTGAGGCCTTTGAAAGCTTATGAAGTCCAAGTGGGGATTTGGAGAGATTATGAGAAGTGAAAAAATTAAAAGGGAGAAAGAATATAGAGAATAAAAATCGTGGTAAAATCATGAGTTAAAAACTAATTATGAGTGACATAAAAATGGGGGAAATAAAAGTGTTGAAAACATGAGTAAAAATAATAGTGAAAATAAGAGTGTTGAGTGAAAAGTGAATTTATTTTCATGGAAAATGTGAGATATAAATATTTTTAGAGGGAGTAAAATCTTGTAATTATATTCAAGGGAAAATTGTTAATCACTAAATCAATTAACCCATAAATTACTTCTACTGTTCTGTTTGTTTTTAAAGAATTTGGTGATTCTTTTCTAGAGGATATTCCTGATGGATTATTTCACTTCTGGGGTATTAATCACCACATCAAGTACCTCCTAGGATCAACACTTCCTAATCAATAATAATATCAAGATAATTTATAAGAGACTCAAGAAGTGAAAATACAAGTGTAAGAATTTCTAAGGAATGGATTTGTTCGAGATAGATTGATTCCTTGTGCAGTGCTGATAATTTATGTCCCAAAAAATATGGTAAGTAGAGAATGTGTGTTTTTTTCAAGATATTAAAAAAATAATTGTAAGTATTTATATCCCATAGCTAATTTGAATGATATGCTTGATTAAATACATGGTGCATGCTTGTTTATTAAAATTGACCTAAGGAGTGGATTCCATCAAATTAGAATGAAAGGGGGAGATGAATGTAAACCCACATTTAAAAATAAGTTTGGGTTGTATGAATGTATAATTATGTCTTTTTGGATAAGTAATACGCCAAGTACATTCATGAACATAATGAATCATGTTTTGCATATATACATTAGGAAACTTTTTGTGGGTTGTTTTGATTACATCCTTATTTATTCTATGAACCTAGATGAACATTATGAACATTTGAAACTTGTTTTTGAGAATCATAGGAAAAATAAGTTTTTTTTCTTATAAAAATGTAATTTTTGTTAAAATTTGGCTGTTTTTTCGGTTTTTTGGTAGGAGTTTATGGAATTATAGTTGATGAAGAGAAGGTGAATGCGATTTTGGACTGGAAAACACCAAATAATTATAACGGGGAGATAAGATTCTATGAACTTGTGAGTTTTTACAAAAGGATTGTGAGGAAATTTTTGAAAATTGTGACACCATTGAATGAGTTAGTCAAAAAAGAGTGAGCTTACAGTGAGGGAAATCTTAAGAAGTTGCCTTTTCTACACTCAAAGGTATATTTAAAAATTCCCCTCTCTTAATTTTATCATACTTTTCTATGGTATTTGAGGTTGAATGTGATGCCTTTGAAATAGGAATTGGGGTTGTTTTAAAACATGAATGAAAGAATATCTCTTAATTTGGTGAGAAGCTTAATGGGACTACATTCAACTAATCTACATATGAAAAAAATATTATAATGTCAAAAGAACTTTAGAAAATTTATAACATTAATGGTGGCTATGAAAATTTTTGATTAATTTTGATCATGAATGTATAATATTTCTAAAGCCACAAGGAATTTTGAATAGATGACATACAAGATTTCTTGAATTCATTAAATCATTTCTATATTCCATTAAGAATAATCATGGAAAGAAAAATATCATTGTTTCTTATTTATCTAGGACATACCCTCTAATAACTTATATGCATGCTAATTATTTTGGTTTCCAAATGATGAAAATTATGTATTAGAATCATGTTGATTTTTCTAAAATTTGGAAGTTGTGTGAAAAAAAATAGGAATTTTTTTACAAACATTATGGGTTTATTTTTTAGAAAAATAAATTGTGTGTTCCATATTGTTTCATGCATGAGTTTCTTATTATAGGATTTGTTGGTGGTAAATTAATGGGGAATTTTGGGATTGAGAAAACATTGGCCTTGTTGGGTGACCATTTTTAGCAGCCTCACACGTGTAGGGATGTGGTTAGTGTTTGTTTAAATTTGAATGTGTGTAAACATGAAAAGTAAAAAAATGATCCCACATGGATTATACACCTCTTTTCCCATTGTTTCTCATCCTTTGGTTTACATTTAAATGGATTTTTTCTCGGATTACCAAGATCACTATCAGGGAAGGATAACATATTTTTGCTGGTGGATAGGTTTAATAAAATGGTTCATTTTGTTAATTATTCTAAGAAAATGAAGAAAATAATTTCTATAATGTTTTTCTAGGAAATTTTTTAGGTTTCCTGTTTTACTTAAGAGTATTGGGAGTGATTAGGATGTAAAATTATTTAGTCACTTCAGCAAGACATTATTGAAAAAACGTGGAACAAATCTTTTTTCTCTACCACTACACACCAAAAAAAAGATGGTCAAACTGTGGTTTTCAATAGAACACATTTCACATTATTTGATTCCATACTTTGGAAACTTTTGAAACATTGTGAAAGATGCTTTACTTACATTGAATTTTCTTATAATCGAGTCGTTCACTCTACTACCAACTCTTCACTATTTGAAGTTGTGTATGGTTTTATCCCATTAAATCCACTTTATATTTCTTATCTGAATACTAATCAATTTCTGAATCATGTGTATGAAAAAAAAAATGTTTGAGCTGGAGTTTCACGAAAAGGTAAAGGCAAAGATTTAATGGAAGAATAGACAAGTGACAAAACACACCAATAAAGGTAACTAAAAATTGTGATTCAACCATGAGAATGGGTGTGGGTACACATGAGGAAGGTCAATTTAATAGAGAAAATAAAATCAAAACTTTATCCATGAGGGGATGGTCCTTTCCAATTATTAGATAAGGTCAATGATAATGCTACAAGTTTGAGTTACTCGACTAGTATGGAAATGTTAGTACCACATTTAATGTTAATGATATTTACCCCTTTGAATTTTTATTTTCTAGGATGAATCCATTTTATAAAGGAGGAAATAATGAAGATAATGGAACATATGAGAATCAAGGTGTTAAAGGCAGACTTGATGAGAAGGGAAGAATGATGATGATGTCATAAGATTTGTGGAAAAGAATTTGTGGCCCAAGGGAAAGGGAGCAAACCAAAATAATAAAGGAGGCCCTACATAGATTAATTATGAATATACATGGGGATGCACAATATCCTTGCTTTGGGGAAGCATCTAGGTCTAGATTTACATTAATTAAGGCCCAAACATGCTTTTAAATATCTGACCCATGGTGTGATGATAATTTTAATCACACCCTGCTAGGGAATCTTTAAAGTCAAAAGTGGTGGGCTAGTTGTGTTTAATTTACCAATGGGGTGTGCTAATTATCTCTTATATTCATGGGCATGCGCTAAAATCATCAAATGAATCATTTAAGATTTTTAACTTTTGGAAACTAGGTGTTAGACTTTTGTATCAATCTTGGGATATAAATAGCCACCCCTTGTACTCTTTAGATGTCAAGAATGAGTGTAATGTTGTTATGGTGAGTTTTTCTTACAACCTTTATTTTCTTTCTTACTTATTGACTTATCAATTGCTTATTCCTCATTTTTGGCCTCTTGTGGATAGAGTTCTTAGAGACACAATCTATTTGAGTTTTACCTTGACCATTTTCCCACATCCTTCTAAATTTCACTATCTGCACAACATTTTATGGTCGGTACTAAGTACCATGGGCTTGGTAATTATAGATGTTAGGGGTAGAAATACTAGCCTGAACAACCCTCTATAATTAGATATGGGTTGGGGAGATTTCTACCGCAGTAGGGTTCTAGGGACCAATAATGTCTGGTGTGGGTTCCTAGGTCTCTATCTAGTGGGTCCCTTCATGTATAGGGATAGATTGATGCCGACAGGGAAGTTAGTCATACAACACCCCCACATGATATGTGAATTTAAAAGTATCTAAAAACCATCTATGAATAAATAATGGGATTGGACAGCTATCCTTTCAAGTATTTGATCAAGAAAAGGAAAGGGAAATTGGCCCTTCCTAGTAATTAAGTTCATCCTCCTATAGTAAAAGTATACCCTCCAATTGTTGGGAAACCTATTAGGAACTAACTCTCTATATTTATTCTGAACAACTATTAATCCTCCCTTTTAATAAAAATTTTAACTAGAATTAATCATTGACTATAAAAAATGGGGTAAATTATACCTACAACCAATAAAGTAATCACCAATTTCTTAAATACTTTTTGAAGGGTTAGATTCATTATCCTCTTGAAATGTCTAATCTATTTCGAATAGTTCTTTAAGATAATACAATGCATACACACCGAAGCACTAATCCTTATAAAATCATCTAAAGATCCTGATATGGCCTTTATATTCTTTCTATGGACTACTAAAAGTTGATTTTCTTATTTATTGTACATCCCAATTACAATTATAACATGGTATTTTTGTTTGTATTCAAAGTGGGAATATCACAAATTTTCTAAAAAAGGTTTATGTTCTAGTGTAGATGGGATATATTATTCAGACAAAATAGGTTTTATGGGTTCTTTGACTTCATTTATCGCCACTAAATCTTCCCAAAGAATTACATAATTACAATATCCTAGACTAGTAGTGAATTTGTTTTAAAAAAAATGTTCTTCCTCAAAATAATTTTTTTTATTCAAGTTCACACTCTTTAGGTGACTCTAAAATGTTATTTTTAAGAAGAATTTTTTTAAAAACTATGGGTTAAAGTTCAATTTAACATAGAAATTCATAATTTATAGTGGCATTACATGTTATAAAAGATTAATAAAAATTATTATCTTTTCCACTATATTTTTCCACAAAACAATCATTATTTTAATGTTTATAAATTCCTTAATAGCATTAAATTTTTCCAAAAATAATTCTCCTTTCAGATTCATCACTAAAATAGGTTTTAGATATTATAGTTCCTACTGATCCATTTTTAGTAAAAATTTTATTTTATAAGTCTAGTGGTTTTTATCATGATTAAAATCAAGAAAACAATCTATAGAAAAACATTCCATAATGTTAACTTTGTGTGAAAAATATTCTTCTATAGGGTGTTTTATTTATTCAATGATATAAAAATTAACCTTATTCCCTCCAAACTCAAAAGAAAAAGCACCTTTATAAACATTGATTATTGCCTAAGCAGATTTGAAGAATTTTATTCCTTGAATTAATGGTGCATGTGAACTAAATTTACCATCCTCCACGTATAAAACATAAAAATAAGTAGGAAATACATGATCATTAATCTTTACTAACACATCCTCAATGACTCTAACTAGCTTAACTAAACTCTTATTAGCATGGAGGATAAGAATAAAAGATTCTTTACACTCTTAAAACTACATTGATTAAATGATATAATATGGAATTAGGTTTATGAAGGCTACTAAATCTAATTTATCATCATCAATCTGATGATCACCAAATAAATAGAATATAAAAAATGAATCTACATCCTTTCATTTAAAAGGGAGTTAATGTTGGATCATGGAAGAAACATTTATTCCCAAATTAACTTTATAAAATCCCATGAATTTATCTTGTGAGTGCACATCTCCTTAATAAATTTATCATAACAAGGGATTTGTTTTACTGCATCTAAAAAATGGATATTAAACTTGAATTTCCACAAATATTCAATCACTTAATTTTCCATTTTAGTCTTGACATTGTTCTTGACAGGAGGATTTCCAAATGGATAAGGTGGTGAATCCCAATACATTTTCAGGACATCATTGATTTTTACATCCCTTTTAAAGAACTAATTATATTTATAAAACAAATATAAGTTCTTTCATTTTGAATTTATTTATTTTTATTTGATTTTTATTATTCAACTAGTGTGCAGAAAACGTGTTCTTCAACATGTTCAGTATGTTGTAAAACAGTTTCAGAAGATGGTTTAATTTTTTAAAAAATAGGTTTTGACACTTCTCCATGTGATTTCCAATTAGTTTTGGAAGTATAACTATCTTTCATAGTTTATTTTATGTTACATTAATATTGGGGGATTTTAATTTCTAATCATATTCTCCACAAAGTGCACCAACATTCTCTCATCCTCTCTGGTTATCTTTATCATATGATATAAAATTTCAACTTCTTTGATTTTCCAATCCACACATTTTTGTTTCAATTTGACCCATTTTAGTCCCCATTTTTGTAAAAATAATTGTTGTTGTTGAGAAATATCTGATTTTTTTAAAAAAAATTCTTCAATGTGTGATACATTCCTTTGGATAACATGTAGTTTTGGGTTTTCTTGATTCTGAATATTTGAAAAATTCCCTCTAGTTTGGCTTCCATACTGATTTTGATTATACCTATGATGTTGATAAAAAAAATTTGGATTCAAAATCTATTTTTGTAGATCATTAGGACTAAATATATTATTATATTGGTTAATAAATCCTTGGTTCGAAATAAAATTTGATTGAATGAGCCTAGGATGAAAATTTTGTTTGAGAAATTTTCTATTTTTGTTGTTCTGGAAAGGTTTTCCAAGGAATATCCCATTACAGGATTCTTGTACTTCTTGAATTTATAGAAATTGATCATTAAAGTGATTATTAGTAGAACATATTCTATAATGGCTTGTAATGGG
Organism: Viscum album; assembly: GCA_963277665.1. Taxonomy (NCBI): domain Eukaryota; kingdom Viridiplantae; phylum Streptophyta; class Magnoliopsida; order Santalales; family Viscaceae; genus Viscum; species Viscum album. The sequence goes on from OY728133.1 coordinate 1,950,067,637, forward strand.
ATAGACTGGTTTTGGTTGGGATTATGAAGGGGAAGTGTTAGCCAACACTTTCATCATCATGCTTTCAATTTCACTCTGATGACTCTCAGTATTGATATTATCAAAATTATAAGTAGAAATGTCCATACCTAGACTGATATGTATTTATTTCCTAGTATCTAATAGCTTTGAATTCTGAACCATATTATAAATAATGTTCCTTGAATAAATATGATTCTTATCTACCAACACTCCTCCATTCGCAAGATCAATCATACTTTTATCCATAAACATTAGGCCCTCATAAAAATATTATATTAGAAGTTGATCATAAATTTGGAGGTAATTGTAGATATAACAAAACTTCTAAAAAATATCCCAGTATTCATGTAATGTTTATTTTTGAAGCTTCCAAATACAACACATATCCTTTTTAGGATAGGTGGTCCTAGATGTTTGGAATTTTTTTCTAATAATAGTTCCTCTTGTTGATGCCAACTATAAATAGTAGTGGATTTGGAATAGAAGAACCAACCTAGGACAATCCCTCAACATAAATGATAATTCACTCATTTTTATTTTATCCACACTTACTCTTTTCAGTTTTATGGTGATACACAACAAGTGTAATTCTTGTAGGTGATTAAGAGGATCTTCACCTGGTAGACCATGGAATTTAAGGTAATGATGAATCAATACTGATCTAAGATCGAATCAGAAGTGATTTGAAGATATACTAGTACGTTTTTGATAATTTTTAACATTAGAAGAAGTGATCCCCTCCAGGGTTCTTCGATCATCCATGTTTATAATGTTTTCAATTTTTAAATTTTTTATAAAAATTGATTTTAGTGTTATTTATTGGTTTCAATTATTTATAGAATTTCAAATTCTACAACATGTTTATTAATTTTTCACACTGGACCATTTTTAATATTTTAAGAATTTTCAATATGTAAATTTTTAATTTCTAAATTTTCCAAGTTGTTTTGTGATAGGAAACATAAATTTTTTAAGATTTTTTTACCTTTTAATTATTTTTAGTGAGAAGAATTTTTTACAACCCATTGGAAGCATCCCCAGTAATGGAGCAATTTTAAAAATTTACCTTTTGTGTTATTTATACCTCTTTAAAATCATAAACCTAAGACCAGTAACAAAATAGCAACTAAGGTTGTATCCTAATAAAACTACTATTTAGAAGTTACTTTGACATGAATTATTATTTATTCTAATTTTATATTTCTTATTATTTTCAAAGATACTAAAAAAACTAATAATGTAATTATTATAAGTTTTTTAACATAGTGAAATTAAAATAGAAACAAAAATAGAAACAAAATTGAAATAGTATAAATAAACCAAAAGATTACGGAAAAAAGATTAGTGTCCAACTCATGTAGATCTCGTGGATAAAAATTTCTTCATCCCTTGGAATTATATGTACTGAAAAATCTCTAAACACATGAATTAAAACTTCAAATCGTGCATTTTAATTTTGATCAAAATTTCAAGTTCATCAACTGTAATATCAGTTTTTTAATTTCTTTCATTAGAAGATAGTCGATGCACTCAATGATCATGGAGCACCAATAAATGATTTTGATCCCGTTGTGTTGGAAATTCTCAATCTATAATTAAGAAATTTAAATTATAACTCAATCATTAAAATCTATACTAAATTGCGTTAACTGTCTACACACTATAAATAAAAAAAATTGATCAACTTTTTGTTGATCACAAAAGAGAAGAGAATAGCAAATAAAGTGACATAAAATATATACATCAATATTAAATTGAATTTTTAACATACATTAATCTAGATTGAGTGATTATAGTAAATGTTCAAGATAATAAAATTTGGAAAGAAATCATAATTTGAATATATAAAATTTGACCACAAAAAATCTAGTCGCTCGGGTTTGTGAAGCTCAAAAATCCTTGGATATTCATCCACATTGGAGGTAGCACCAGTTCTATAGAATATTCTTTTCTTTTTTCTCTTGTCATTCCTATCTATAAAAAGTTCCTTAGTTATTGATCATATTCACTTTTGGAATGAATACCTATTATCCATTTTATTTCTTTATTATAATTCTACTCACCAAATCACTTTTCAAATTTGAAAAGTTTGTCATCAATGATGGTATTTTTTTCTCATTTTCCTTATCTCATGTCAAAGACCTATTACATTTAAAAAATATTTCCAACAAAATCACCCATTACACTTTTCAAAATTAATATCTCACCTAAAAATATTATCATTCATTTCGAGGTGCACATTTTTTGATATGGGTAAACATATACATGGACACTTTAATTTATTATTTTGATTGATCTCCTCTCTTTAGCCATGACAGATCTCACATAACCAGTGACTTTAGAATTTTTAACATATAGGATAGGCCTTGGATTCATTCATTTTTTAGCATCAACATACTCAGATTGAATCTATATAGATCTAGACAACATGGTTTCTATATTTAAGATCTATAGTAGAGGCATTAGGTGGAGGTAACATCAGTCGAATTCCTAAAATGTGAGGTGGATTCAGGTGTGCGAGCTCAGTGGGATATTGACTTTAGTTGTAAGGAAATCAGGTATATGGTTTTCATGTATCGCAATGAATGTCTATAAAAAACATTTATGTGCATGCTTTCCTTAGATGTGCCTTATTTTATTCATTAGTGAACTGATGGGAAAGTATCAAGGACTTATACTCATCTGATTATTTTTTAGGAGTTTTTTCCTATTTAAGATCAAATTTTTGACATGTTATATTATTAGATCATGATATGAATATGTTATACTGGATATTACATAGATTAGTTTCACAAAATACCATACTCATATATGGTATATGGAATGTTGTTGGATTGGTGTAGCTTGATCCATTTTGGATGATGTTTGGTCAAATGCTAGAAATTGAGGAAATCATATTTAAATCATTAAATAATAGCAAAACATGAATCCCAATACATTTACCTTTGAAATAACAACCAACTAGTTGAAAACTGCAAGTGAAGAGTTCTGGTGATAATATAAAAGAAATAACACAACACAAAAATCAAAATGAAAGCTATGCAATTTGGATTCAACCCACTCTAGGTCACCACAACAACAAAAGATAAGTTATCATAAGAAATAAGTGAGAATAGTCCAAGAGGAGAAGATATGAGACACTTACTTGAAGATTCTTAGTGGAACTAATCTCAAACTACCCAATAAATGGAGCTAATAGGGAGGTAGATGTTTGATTGGCATAGCCCAATCTATTTGGATGATGTTTAGCTGAATGCTAGCATCCCCTACTCCATTCTTGGTCTCAACTCTCATGGACTGTAACGACCCAAAATTTTATCAATAGAAATTAACTTATTATAATCATGTAATATAGTATAAACCACATAAAATCACTTTGAGAATATAATACAAACTTTATAAATGATGAATAAATGAAATAATAGGTATTTCAAGAAGTTAAGAAACCTATACCGATGGAATAATAAATTGGCCTTTGAAATAGTAATATGATCATTATGAATAGTAATCTAGCCTATTGAATAGTTACCTCACCTATGAAACTATAAAAAAAAATTTAGGTATCTTATTAAGGAAAATATGATATATTTATTTCAGGGTATAATAAAATAAATGTTTTAATAATGAGAAATTACGTATTTGTATTTTTGTATGTTATAAATATTTAATTTGAATTTATAATTAATATGATGATTTAAAAGAAAATTTATTTTCATAAAATGTAATCATAAGTTATTATTTTTCTCTTTATATTATAAGATAATTTTATGATACCTTAATTAATTTTTCAAAGTATTATAAAATCCTTGATTATTTTAAAATCAGTATTTTCCATGTAAAAGATGATTTTAATTAAAAACAAAATTTATCATATTTAGAAAATTATTTTCATAAAAAGTATTTCATTTTCAATTATAAAATTAAAAATATTTTTAGGTTGAATTTTTTGGATTTTTCTAAAATACTTGAATTTTTGGTGAATAGTGAAATACAGTAATTTATAGTATTTAATAAATTCAAGAATTTTTTATTAACTTTTGATGTAAAGTTAATGCATACCCAAAATATCGAAATATGTTTCATTATTTTAATATATTTATTTATATGGAAGAAACTATTCATAGTCTTGATCCAAAATATTAAACTAATGAATAAAATAATGAGAAAACACCCTTCTCCTCCCTTATAAATACCACCCTCACCACCTCTTCTCCTCAAACCATCCAAGCCTTTAATCTTGTCAAAGTTCTACCCAATAATCTTAAAAATCCCCTACACCAATTCCATGAGCACTTTTTCTCCTCAAAATACCAAACCCTTTTTCCTAAGGAGGTACTCAATGAGAAGAAAATCAAGAGGTAAAATCATCATTCTTTTTCTTTTAATTTCTTTTCAATTTCATTTATTTTCTTCTCCTCCAATCACCTCCACCTATGAAATTGGCATGATGACTCCAATATATTTTATATATTGTAATTTTATTATGTTAATGGAATAATCAATTACCACACCTCTTATCCTCTCTCTTTTATTCTATAAATGGAAATGTCATCTGTAAGGTGTTGTTTTATCACCTTTAAGGCTGAAAAGTTTTCATTTTACTTTACCATATTAAAGGATAGTATTAAAACCATTATAATGGTTTAAATTGACTATTAAATTTATTTAATAACGTCTTGTATGTTATGGAAGCAACTTATATACCCAATTTTAAATAATAAATCAAAACAATTTTGTTGTAATCGAAAAACTACCAAATTAATCAAAATGATTATCATCAATGTTTATTCTAATGATTTATCATTGTACCATATATCCAAACAATATATAAGACCTATTAAACTTTTAAAAGTTCATTAATAAAATATAATATGAATTCTGGATAATTATCCCCATTTTACATGATCTTTTATTTGTGTATACAAGTGAACCGATCAAGAAAACCCAGAAAATGAACACTCTTGAACGATGAAATAGAACACTATAACCCGTAAAAATGGAATTAAAAAACTTAATAAAATTATAATAAATTAAATAATTATATAAGAGGTTATCTATTTGTTAATTAATGAATCTAATTTGATTATCCATGATATTGAAGTGAAGAGAGCATTCAGACATAAGGTAAGGGGATTTCCAAACCTAACTCTCTTCCTTTGGGTTTTCCCTATATCACTCCATTTTTTGTGTGTATATTCCTTTAATTTCCCTTAAATATCATTTCTTCTCATTCCCTTTCTTTTTTTGATATACATGCTTCCCATATGGTTTTATGAAAAATGAAATGTGTTTTCCCCAAAATAACTCTTCCTTCTAAAAACTCATTTTTTACTTCTCTTGAGTTTATTTCTTATTTACTCTAGATTGATGATTCTTATACCATGTATATTATTCTTGTTTTATTTTGGGAACCCCATTGTTTATCTGTGAATTTATTCTCTGTGAAATTGTCATGAAACCAAATTCCTTTCCATAGTTTATTTTATGGAAAATAGTGTCGTACATTCTATATGGGATGCATGATTATGTAAATTTTTTGATGTGACAGGTGCACAAGAAATTATATATCGCTTAAATGCAATGGTTAATGTGATGTATCTCATTAGATAATGTGCAATATTTCTAATCGTGATTCAATATTTTTTCTCAATGATGATTTTATGGTTATTCTAACACCTGAGACTTTTATGTTATATAAATCATCAAAGGAATCTTTTTCTACACACAACACTTTCTTGGCTTTCTTTACACGAAATCACAACCTTCCTCGATAGCTTGTGTCGTACGCAATACCGAGTTTCACTAAACAATGATATGAAAATAAAATATTATTAAAACTAGCCGTTATGAATAGTAATAACCACTTTTTGAAATTTTATAAATTTTATTTTTCAAAATGGACTTCATTTTTGGATTTGGAATATCGAAATTATCCTAGCGTGAAATTTTGGTATTTTTCTGAAAACTTTCAATTTTTGATGAATTGTGAAACCACTAAGTGGTAGTTAAAAAACTGAATTTTTCATAAAACTTAATTTTACCGCTTCTGTGAGTGGAATTTCGAAAATATGAGAGACACGGTTGATGTCAGTAAGTAAAATTTGGTTCAATGAGATGAAAATAAGTTTTTGGTGAATAGTAACTTTTTACTTTTTTTACCACGGTTAAAAGTAAATAGGCTAATTAAGGGTAAAAATGATATTATTATTACCCTAACACATGTCCTAAATCTATTTTACAAGTTTAATTCGACCAAAAACAACCTTAGGAATAAAATATGACCATTTAGGCCCACTTGGATTAGATTAGGACATTTATTATTAGTTTATTTAAAGAAGGGTTAAAACAGTTAAAATCAATGTTTAATAAGTAAATCATTTTTAATATGGGGTTATACATAATATAAATTAGACTATAAATATTCATTAGAAAGATAAAAAGATTTTATAAATAATGGTATTTTATTTGTAATTTTTAGACATTATATAATTAAATTTATTTATGACACAAAGATGATGCAGTAATTATCTTATTAATGAAATATTGACATAATTGATGTTATAAACACCAAAATAAATGTAATTTGAGACTTTTTATGAATTAAACTAATTTTATAGATTACTATAACATGTTAGTATTGATTTAATTAACTTTTTTGGAACTAATCATTCTGTTATGATTTTCAAAAAAATTAATTACTAAATAGTGTCAAAATTGACATAAAATAGTTTCTAAAAAAATATTATATTAGTAATTGTTATTTTATTCCTAAAAATCTAAGGTTTGGCCAAATGACTTAGATAAGGTTATATATATTAATAATAAACAACTTGGGGTTCGTTTGGCTGCTTATAGTAAGTTTATTAACCGTATAGTATAAGAACACAAGAAGACACGGTAAAAGTAAAATTATTTAACTTAATGTTAAATCTAAATGATAAGGTTAAAATAGGAACCTAAACTTGTCTAAATTCTATTGTATGAGAGGATTTCTACCCATCCCCACCTTATCTTCTAAATAAATCAATTTGGAGCTATTTAAAACCGAACATGACTTTATAATAAAATAATATTTTTAGTTTTTCCAAATGAGCCCCTCTCCTCCCTTATAAAAGGGCACCTCCTCCCCCTCTTCCTCACACAACTTTGAGCCTTCAAGATCGTCCAACCCCTGCCAATTTCTTCTCTACACTTCCCTATAAATAACCTAGAGGTTCTGGTCTTCTTCAAAGACCTATTTTAGTGCCCTAAAAGGAGGTCTCAAAGAAGCACTTCAAAGAAGAGGTAATGTCTGTTACCGATTCTTTAATCTTTATTTCTTCTTCCACTTCTTCTTCTTCTTTAGTTGTTTAATTATGAAGTAATAACATCAGTATCACTCATATACTGATATGTTATTATAATTATGAAACAACCCTATTTCACCATCCATCCATCCTACGGAAAAAGAAATCACTGCGTGTGCGTACGTACGGAATACCGTCTCCACGCCGTGGTGTAATTTATTTTCCACCACCACCTTACTTGGATGGGTATAATGGTGTAAATAATGACTATATATGACTATTATAAAGTGATACTTATTCTGAAATAGTATACATACACTCCAATACAATTCCACGATCATAGGAATGATATCATCACTCGTGCGTACGTACGGAATACCATCTCCACGATGTGATGCGACTCGTTCTACATGATCTTCATTTCATAATGATTATATAAATGAATTTAATGAATGAATATGATATATATTACACTAATACCATTCTGTAAATGAGGTATCTATATCCTAAAGAGAAGAATAAGAATTTATTCGACAAAACATGCTTAAGAACAAAAAGTTATAAACACCTGAATAACAAGTAGCAATGAAATATTACTACTAAGAATCTAATAATATGACCATATATGATATCATAAAAATAAGTATGATTCTGTAATAAGTCAATAAAATTATTTAAATCATTATACTTGAGGTTCGGACACGTACAAAGCATTTCGGACCTAAGGTAATGGAAATATCACAATCTCATTTTTATCCAAGATTGTTTATACTTTGCATTTATTGGGGTGTATTTTATCATCCAACTCCATGTTTCCTCAATATGTAATATTTATATCCTTATAAAATGGTTTATATCCAATTTTACCCTTCAGTGAGTTTTTAGTAAAAGATATGAAAGGAAACTTTTGTCGTTTTTCATACGAGGTACTTTTTGAATTTTCCGACAAAAGTACGAGAAGAATGTTTTTTTATACGGAAATAATGGATTTTTAAAAAAATATTTCCAAGAATCTTCCTTTACAAGTTTTCAAGTTTATTTTTAATCAACTTCTTTTAGTTTATAATTGTATGACATATTACGAAAGGAAAAGTGTTTTTGAAGTAGAAAGGATATTTTCCTCAAGAATGGAGTTCAAGTGTTTTATCAATATTATTTTCCATATAAGATAATATAGGGTTCTGTTTCTATCCCTATTATTACATGGATTTTATTATGTTGTGATGGAAATATTTTTATGAATTCCTTTATCTTATATGAATTGTTTTCTGATGTCATATTGTTTAAGAATCCCATTTTTACTACATGGGTTATGAAATGATGTATGATTTATGATTTTGTGGCACACATAAGAATGGTATCATTATGAGATGGGTGGGACCTATATCTCCCTCCAATGCATTGGGTAAAGATTTTATATCTCATGAGATAGACATGGCTGGAACGGTAGGTTATACCGGTTTAGTGAAACAGGACTGAAACGAGGAGTGAACTCGGTTCAGAAATGGACTTTGTCCACTAAGATAGTCTTGGAAATGAGTCTTGACTAATAAGAAATGATTATATATGATTATGTGTATATGCCACAAAGTTTCATGTTTTAAGTTATGATTATTGGGATTACATTTCACTACTATTATTTATCACATGTTATGAAATTATGATCTCTTTTGCAGGTTAAGATTTCCAAAAGTTATGTGCTTATGTATATGATGTGATTGATATTTCTTTTGTTTACCCTTACTGAGCATTTGAGCTCACCCTTTTGTATGTTTTATTTCCCCAGGTCAGGAAGAAGGTTATTAAGTAGAATATGCCAAAAAGGGACTCTAGATATGATGAAATAAATGGGAGGCAAAGTAGATGCTTTATGAACCAGTTGTTTATGTTTCCCAGTTTCTAAAGACACTATACCTATACGGTCCTTTCTTGGTTTTGTTATATGTTGTAATAAGTGTGCTTTAATTCTGAAGTAATAACAATGTATGTAAACTATGAGTCATTATAGTTGGTATTAGAGGAAAGGTATAGTCAACCTTTGGAAACTAGGATGTGAAAACCTTAGTAAGAACCCTAAGGATAAGTCTAAGCATAGAACGCAATCTTAGTGTTTTAGAAATGGCCAGGAATAACCTAGGATAAGACCTTAAGTGTAAAATTTTATTCTTGATTATGTGGTTTTCCTATTATAATTAGTGTTGCTCACACTATTCTTCTTGGTTTTAGTCAATGGATGGAACCCGAAGGAACCGTGTTAATGCAGAATGCGACGGGCAATGCAATGATTGTCCCCCTGAGCAGCCAAACGTTATGGGAGCTGGAATGAAAAATCTTGTAGCCATTATCACACAACTTTCTCAAGCTATGAATCATGCAGGACTTCCAAATGAGCAAAGGAAGGAGCAACATTCTGTTGAATCCTTCATGAGATAGCATCCACCTTCATTCAGCGGGTCTACTGATCCATTAGTTGCTGAACAATGGATTAGTACTACAGAAAAGATATTTTCAGTTCTTCAATGTTCTGAGCATGATAAAGTCATCTTAGTAGTGTATCATTTGGAAGGAGATGCTGATCAATGGTGGAATATTATTAAGAATACGAGGCAAAGGGATGAAATTGAGTCCATGGAATGGGACGAGTTCATGAACTTATTTTTCAATAAGTACTTCCCTCATATTCTCCGAACAAAGATGGAGAAAGAGTTTCTTGAACTAAAACAAAAGGATGATGAATCTGTTGGTACCTATGAAGCAAATTTTACAAGACATGCAAGGTACGCTTCTGGTATTATTATCCAACCTGAGAGTAAGATCGATCGATTCTTTAGTGGCTTAAAACCAAGTCTTCGAAGGGCCTTAGCCATAAGGGACATCAATAGCTACGAGGAAATAGTTCGATGTGCTCTCAAAGTTGAGATGGAGATTGGAGTAACCCATCAGTCATATGGGTTTGATAAGAAGAGGAAAATGGAATTCAATGGAAAATCTAAAGAGCACACTGAAAAGAAGATGAGCTTTCCCTTATGCTCAAAGTGTGGAAAGAAACATGGATGGAGTTGTCTTAAAGGGACAAGTAAATGTTTCAAATTTGGAAAGGAAGGTCATCAGGCATTTGAATGCCGCGATGATGGGAAGTAGATGTCTAATGATGCAAACAAAGGAAGGGATACAGAGAATGAACCTACTACACTTCAATGTTTCATGTGCAAGGAGATAGGACATTATGCCAATAAATGCCCTAATCCAAGGGTTGATGATGATGGTTGACGTCAACAAACTCTTAAGGCTAAAGACAAAGGAAAGTCACATGCAATTTCTATCAGCGATGTGGAGTATGATAACGATGTGGTGAAAGGTACACTTACCATCCACTCTAAATTAGCAAATGTTTTATTTGATTCTAAATCCACCCACTCCTTTATTTCTAAAGAATTTTCTAAGGGTATCACCATATTACCTCAACAATTAGATGTTGAGTTTTCTGTGACAACGCCTAATGGCACAATAGTTGCATCAAAAGTTTATAATTCTTCTCCGATTGATGTTTGTGGGAAAGTGCTTCTTGCAGATCTTGTGATCCTTCCTATAGTGGAATTTGATGTGATTCTTGGCATGGATTGGATTTCTCTACATAGAGCTCATATCAATTTCTAAAGAAGGGAGTCACATTTCATATTCCAGATCAATCTATGATCGTCTATCGATGCAAGGATGAACATTACCTTCCAGCGGAAATTTCTTCCATTTTATGGGTATTGATTCCACTAAATGAAGGTTATTTATCTCAAATGGTTGGTGAGAAACTCACAATTAAGAATATTCCCATTGTACATGAGTTTGATGATGTCTTTCCAGAGGAATTACCGGGTCTTCCACCGAATCGTGAAGTTGAGTTTTCAATAGAACTCGTACCGGGTGCTTTGCCAATTTCAAAGACACCTTATAGAATGGCCCCAATTGAGTTGCAGGAATTGAAGAAGCAACTCCAAGAGAATCTTGATAAGGGGTTCATACGCCCTAGTGCATCACCTTGGGGAGCAACTGTTCTGTTTGTTAAGAAGAAATATGGATCAATGAGACTCTACATTGATTATCAAGAACTTAACAAGATCACTATCAAGAAAAAATATCCTCTCCCGCGCATTGATGACCTATTTGACCAACTACGCGGAGCTCAATACTTTTCCAAGATTTATCTTCGTTCAGGGTATCATCAATTAAGGGTCATAAGGGAGGATATATCAAAGACGGCTTTCCGTACAAGGTATGGACACTATGAATTTATAGTGATGCCATTTGGTCTTACTAATGCCCCTTCTATCTTCATGGATCTAATGAATAGAGTCTTTATAGACTATCTTGATCAGTTTGTGGTAGTCTTTATAGATTATATTCTTGTCTATTCAAAGAGCAAGGAAGAACATGAATATCACTTGAGAATTATATTGAAGAGCCTGAGAAAGGAGAAGCTTTATGCCAAATTTACCAAGTGTGAATTTTGGCTTCAAAAAGATGCATTTTTGGGTCACATAATCTCAAAAGAGGGGATATCTGTGGATCCAGCAAAACAGAGGTTATCGAAAGATGGTCGAGACCAACAACAGTAACCGAGATCCAAAGTTTTCTTGGTTTGGCTGGATATTATCGACGTTTTGTGAAAGATTTTTCACGATTATCTAATCCACTCACCAAGTTGACTCGGAAAGGAGTTAAGTTTTTTTGGATGGAGGAATGTGAAGAGAATTTCAAGGATTTGAAAAGAAGGTTATCCAGTGCACCTATGCTCACACTTCCTTATAGTGGAGAAAGTTTTGTGATCTACAGTGATGCATCCAAGAAGGGATTGGGGTGTGTTCTTATGAAAAATGATATGGTGATAGCTTATGCCTCACGACAGTTGAAAATACATGAGCAAAATTACCCTACTCATGATTTGGAGTTAGCTGCGGTAGTCTTTGCATTAAAGATTTGGAGGCATTACCTTTATGGTGAAAGGTGTGATATTTATACTGATCATAAAAGTTTAAAGTATATTTTCACACAAAAGGAGCTGAATATGCGCCAAAGAAGATGGTTGGAGCTGATTAAGGATTATAACTGCTCAATCCATTACCACCCTGGGAAAGCAAACAAGGTGGAAGATGCATTAAGTTGACAAGACCATGCTAGTTTATCCATGATGAGGATCACAAAAGATCCAATATTTATGGATTTACAAAGGATAGATCTTGGAATTATAATGAAAGGGGAAAAATCGTATCTTTCTCAAATGAATGTTCAACCATCTATACATGTGAAGATTAAAGTGGCACAGAAAGAAGATGTTCAGTTACAAAAGAAGGTGAGAAATGTTCCTGAATTCAACCTTGATTGTGATGGGATAATAAAGTTCCGAAATCGGGTTTGTGTTCCTCCCATCCACGAATTAAAGAAGGATCTGCTGGATGAGGCTCATAGTTCTTCATTCTCTATTCATCCTGGAAGCACGAAGATGTATAGGGACCTAAAAGAGTACTTCTGGTGGGATGGCATGAAAAGAGATGTTGCTGAATATGTCTCTCGATGATTGGTTTGTCAACAAGTTAAATCTAAGAGATAGAAGTCTAAGGGGATGTTAAAACCATTACCCATACCCGAATGGAAATGGGAAGACATCACTATGGACTTTGTCATAGGACTTCCTAAAACATCCAAAGGCAATAATGTTATCTGGGTCATAGTTGATCATCTTACAAAGTCTGCACACTTCATTGCTATTAGAGAGGATTTCTCTCTGGATCAGCTTTCCTGGATATATGTAAAGTAATTGGTAAGATTGTATGGAGTACCACTTTCTATTATATCTGATCGGGATCTGAGATTTACCTCGAAGTTCTGGCGAAGTCTTCAGCATACTCTGGATACAGAGTTGAGTTTCAGCACTGCTTATCATCCTCAGACAGACAGTCAGTCTGAGAGAACAATTCAAACTCTAGAAGATATGTTGAGAGATTGCCTTATGGATTTCAAAGGTGGTTGGGATGAACACCTACCTTTGGTGTAATTTCCTTATAATAATATCTTTCACTCCAGTATTCAGATGGATCCTTATGAAGCTCTCTATGGAAAGAAATACAGGACTCCAACTTGCTGGGATGAAGTTGGGGGAAGAAAGTTATTAGGACCCGATCTCATTGATGAAATGGCAGAAAAGGTCAGATCTATTCAACAACACATAAGAGCAGCTCAGAGTCGATAGAAAAGTTATGCCGACAACCGAAGAAAAGACCTAGAATTTGAAGTGGGTGATAAAGTGTTCTTACAAATATCTCCCTGGAAGAGGGTTATGAGATTTGGAAAGAAGGGGAAGTTGAGCCCTAGATATATCGGTCCTTTCGAAATACTGGATCGTGTTGGGAAGGTAGCTTACCGATTGGAACTTCCACCGAATCTCTCTCAATTTCACGATGTGTTCCATGTATCTCTCCTGAGAAAGTACATACCTGATCCTTCACATGTACTCAGCTCAGAGGTTGTACCGCTGGAGCAAGATCTTTCTTATGAAGAACAACCGATAGAGATTCTAGATCGTAGCGAAAAAGTCATACGAAACAAGACCACTCGATTGGTGAAAGTTTTATGGAGGAACCACCAATTAGAAGAAGCTACATAGGAACATGAGGATATGATGAGGGAGAGGTATCCTCATTTGTTTGTTACAAAGTGACGAATTTCGAGGGCGAAATTCATTTTAAGGGGGGTAGAATGTAACACCCGAGACTTTTATGTTATATAAATCATCAAAGGAATCTTTTTCTACACACAACACTTGCTTGGATTTCATTACATGAAATCGCAACCTTCCTCGATAGCTTGCATCGTACGCAATACCGAGTTTCACTAAACAATGATATGCTAATAAAATATTATTAAAACTAGCCGTTATGAATAGTAATAACCACTTTTTGAAATTTAATAAATTTTATTTTTCAAAATGGACTTCATTTTTGGATTCGGAATATCGAAATTATCTTAGGGTGAAATTTTGGTATTTTTCTGAAAACATTCAATTTTTGATGAATAGTGAAACCACTAAGTGGTAGTTAAAAAACTGAATTTTTCATAAAACTTAATTTTACCGCTTCTGTCAGTGGAATTTCCAAAATCCGAGAGACACAGTTGATGTCAGTAATTAAAATTTGGTTCAATGAGATGAAAATAATTTTTTGGTGAATAGTAACTTTTTGCTTTTTTTACCACGGTTAAAAGTAAATAGGGTAATTAAGGGTAAAAATGATATTATTATTACCCTAACAGGTGTCCTAATTCGATTGGACAAGTTTAATTCTACCAAAAACAATCTTAGGAATAAAATATTACCATTTATGCCCTCTTGGATTAGATTAGGACATTAATTATTAATTTATTTAAAAAAGGGTTAAAATAGTTAAAATTAATGTTTAACAAAGTAAATCATTTTTAATATAGGGTTATACATAAGATAAATTCGACTATAAATATTCATTAGAAATATAAATAGATTTTATAAATAATTTTATTTTATTTTTAATTTTTATACATCAAATAATTTAATTTATTTATGACACAAATATGATGCAGTAATTATCTTTTTAATGAAATATTGACATAATTGATGTTATAAACACCAAAATAAATGTAATTTGAAACTTTTTATGAATTCCACTAATTTTATAGATTAATATGACATGTTAGTATTGATTTAATTAACTTTTTTCGAACTAGTCATTTTTTTATGATTTTCACAAAAATTAATTACTAAATAGTTTCAAAATTGACATAAAATAGTTTTTAAAACAAATATTATATTATTAATTGTTATTTTATTCCTAAAAATCTAAGTTTTGGCCAAATGACTTAGATAAGGTTATATATATTAATAATAAACAACTTGGGGTTCGTTTGGCTGCTTATAGTAAGTTTATTAATCTTATAGTATAACAACACAAGAAGACACGGTAAAAGTAAAATTATTTAACTTAATGTTAAATCTAAATGATAAGGTTAAAATAGGAACCTAAACTTGTCTAAATTCTATTGGATGAGATTATTTCGACCCATAACCACCTTAGATTCTATATAAATCAATTTGGAGCTATTTAAAACTGAACTTGACTTTATAATAAAATAATATTTTTAGTTTTTCCAAAGGAGCCCCTCTCCTCCCTTATAAAAGGGCACCTCCTCCCCCTCTTCCTCACACCACTTTGAGCCTTCAAGCTCGGCCAACCCCTGCCAATTTCTTCTCTCCACTTCCCTATAAACATCCTATAGGTTCTGGTATTCTTCAAAGACCTATTTTAGTGCCCTAAAAGGAGGTCTCAAAGAAGCACTTCAAAGAAGAGTTAATGTCCGTTACCGATTCTTTCATCTTTATTTCTTATTCCACTTCTTCTTCTTTAGTTGTATCATTATGAAGTAATAACATCAGTATCACTCATATACTGATATGTTATTATAATTATGAAACAACCCTATTTCACCATCCATCCATCCTACAGAAAAATAAATCATCGCGCGTGCGTACGTAGGGAATACCATCTCCACGCCGTGGTGTAATATATTTTCCACCACCACCTTACTAGGATGGGTATAATGGTATAAATAATGACTATATATGACTATTATAAAGTTATACTGATTATGAAATATTATACACACACTCCAATAAAATTCCACGCTCATAGGAACGATATCATCACTCATGCGTACGTACGGAATACCGTCTCCACGATGTGATGCGACTCATTCTACATGATCTTCATTTCATAATGATTATATAAATGAATTTAATGAATGAATATGATATATATTACCCTAATACCATTCTGTAAATGAGCTATCTATATCCTAAAGAGAAGAATAAGAATTTATTTGACAAAACACGCATAAGAACAAAAAGTTATAAACACCCGAATAACAAGTAGCAATGAAATATTACTACTAAGAAGCTAATAATATGACCATATATGATATCATAAAAATAAGTATGATTCTGTAATAAGTCAATAACATTATTTAAATCATTATATAGTAGGTTCGGACATGTACATAGCATTTCGGACCTAAGGTAAGGGAAATATCACAATCTCATTTTTATCCGAGATTGTTTATACTTTGGCATTTACTGGGTGTATTTTATCATCCACATCCATGTTTCCTCAATATGTTATATTTATATCCTTCTACAATAGTTTATATCCAATTTTACCCTTCGGTGAGTTTTTAGTAAAAGATATGAAAGGAATATTTTGTCATTTTTCGTACGAGGTACTTTTTGACTTTTCCGACAAAAGTACGAGAAGAATGTTTTTTATACGGCATGAATGGATTTTTAAAACAATATTTCCAAGAATCTTCATTTACAAGTTTTCGAGTTTATTTTTAATCAACTTCTTTTAGTTTAGAATTGTATGACATATTAAGAAAGGAAAAGTTTTTTTGAAGTAGAAATGATATTTTCCTCAAGAATGGAGTTCAAGTGTTTTATCAAAATTATTTTCCATCTAAGATAATATAGGGTTCTGTTTCTATCCCTATTATTACATGGATTTTATTATGTTGTGATGGAAATATTTTTATGAATTCCTTTATCTTATATGAATTGTTTTATGATGTCATGTTGTTTAAGAATCCCATTTTTACTACATGGGTTATGCAATGATGTATGATTTATGATTTTGTGGCACACATAAGAATGGTATCATTATGAGATGGGTGGGACCTATATCTCCCTCCAATGCATTGGGTAAAAAGTTTATATCTCATGAGATAGACATGGCTAGAACGGTAGGTTATACCGGTTCAGTGAATCAGGACGGAAACGAGGAGTGAACTCGGTTCAGAAATGGACTTTGTCCACTAAGATAGTCTTGGCAATGAGTCTTGACTAATAAGAAATGATTCTCCATGATTATGTGAGTATGACACAAAGTTTCATGTTTTAAGTTATGATTATTGGGACTACATTTCACTACTATGATTTATCCCATGTTATTAAATTATGATCTCTTTTGCAGTTTAAGATTTCCAAAAGTTATGTTCTTATGTATATGATGTGATTGATATTTCTTTTGTTTACCCTTACTGAGCATTTGAGCTCACCCTTTTGTATGTTTTATTTCCCAAGGTCAGGAAGAAGGTTATTAAGTATAATATTCCAAAAAGGGACTCTAGATATGATGAAATAAATGGGAGGCAAAGTAGATGCTTTATGAACCAGTTGTTTATGTTTCCCAGTTTCTAAAGACACTATACCTATACAGTCCTTTCTTGGTTTTGTTATATGTTGTAATAATTGTTCTTCAATTCTGAATTAATAACAATGTATGTAAAGTATGGGTCTTTATAGTTATGCACATATGTTATGTGTGAACATGATGCTAGCTTTGTTCACAACTATTGTGGTATTTGAACACAATGATATGATGTTTCATTTTTATAAATTACCAAATTCCATGATTTTAACTAATTCTTCTTCTCATGATCATGATGATGATCCTATTCTTATGTTAATATGACAATGATTATTCTCACCCCTTTCTTTGATTTATATCCTTGGGTGATTACTTATACTTTGGAGTACATGAGGGCCACTAAGAATCTAGGGAAGAAGGAATTGATCAATTTTTTTTTCATTATTATCTAAATGTTATGTTTGGTCTTAATTTTCCCAAGAAACTAGACCTTTGGACCCTAGATTTGTTAAACTATCATGTTGTTTATCTTTAAAATGATGTAAAAGTAATGTAAGAAAAGAAGGGTCACTTTAGTTGGAATTAGAGCATGGTTTAGTTAATTTGGTAATTATGATTAGTGAAATTTAGTGAAAACCCTTAGTATGGGTCTAAGTAAGCACTCGAGAATATTTTTTAAAAAAAATTATAAACATTGGGATCCCACAAGATATAAATTTAGAGTTAATTTCACTAATGAATAATTTATTTATTTATTACTTGTTTACAGATATTTTTTTAAAATATTTTCTATTTTAGAAAATAGTTTGAACCAGGAGAATTTAGGTTAACAACCCTTGTGAGGGGAAAAACAGAGACTGGCGAAACGACATCCCCAATGCCTTGGGAGGTGGAGTTCAAAATTTCATGGTAATTATTACCCAGTTGTCTCTGGCCATGAACAATAACCTGAATAATGTAGAATGTTCTCCTTCAATAAAGAGGGAGAAACTAGATATCACATATTTTATGTGGCCACAATAATAGATATTTTGTGGATCTTATGATTCATTACACGTAGAATAATGGGTCAAATCAAAGGATAAATCTATTCCGTACTTCACCGTTTTGAGATAGAGATGGTGAATCTGGACATTTATCATTTAGATTGATATCCAATAAATGGTGACTGTTGATAAAGAATGCCAAGCCGAAGGATAAAATTAAAGATATGGAGTGGGAAGAATCTAAGAAAATATTTATTAATAATTATTTCCCTTGAACTCATCAAAAAACTATTGAGAGATAATTCAAAAATATGAAGAAAATGGAAGGTAAATCTATCACAAAATATGAAGAAAATTTTACATTTCTTGAAAGGTATGCCTTAGGTTTTGTTATCAACAATCATAGAAAAATATTTATATTCATTCATGGTATAAAACTACACCTTCGAAAGGATTTATAAATTTGATACATTACGAGTTATGAAGAAGTTTTTTAATGTGATCCCAAAGTGGATAGAGAGTTTGGATAATGGTCCCATGGATATAAAGATAAGAAATGAAATATGGATTTTCATGGAGGGGGATCTAATGAAAAAGGTGGAAGGAAATCTCAACTAGTAACATGTCAAAATTGTGGGAAGAACCATCTTGTGAATTTCCTCAAATAGATAAGGAAATACTTAAAATAAGGGAGAAAATGAGGCCAGGATCATGAATCTGAAATAGATATGAGGAATATGGACAATTTGGTGGAGGAAAGTAGAGAACAACCTATGGTTCAATTATTCTATTTTAGGGAGAAAGGACACTATTCAAGCCAATGTACTAAACCTCGTCTCTTTGATGGTAATCTATATCAGCATCCACCAAAGCCAAAAGAGCAGGGGAAAGTTTATTCTATCACTAATACTAAGGTGGAGCTCAATAATGATGCATTGAAAGGTAATACAGTTATTCATTCAATAATAAAAATTATACTATTTGATTTTCGTTATACACATTCTTCCATATCTTGCAATTTTAGTAAAATAATTGAAATACCACCTCAAAATACAGAGGTTGAGTTATATGTGAAAAAAATGGGATACTATTGCATCCAAAATATAAAACTCCTCTTTAGTTAATTTTCATGGACTGAAACTCCCATTAAATCGTTTCTTACTTCATTAGGTGGAGTTTGAAGCTATATTGGGAATGGATTATCTATCTTTGTACAAGGACAACATCAACTATCAGGAATGGGAGATCACTCTTCAAATCCTGAGGCATCCTCCAATTCAATACAATTTTAAGGATGAGAATGAATCTTCTCTAAATACATCATTTCAATTGGGGATATTATTGCCTCATTATCATGTATATCTAAATCAAATTATTGAGATAAATGAGTGAAACATGGTCAAAGACATGCCCATTGTAAGGGAATACACTGATTTGTTCCCCGATGAATTGTCTGGTTTTAATACATACTGAGAGGTTGTGTTCTCAATTAAAATTATTCTTAGATATTTGCCTATATAAAATAAACCATAAAAAATGGATACCATTGAGTTTGAAGAACTGAAGAAGTAGTTACAAGACAATTTCGAAAAGAGTTTTATATACCCGAGTGCTTCACCATGGGGTGCACCGGTTCTCTTCATCAAGAAGAAGGATGGAATGATTCACCTCTTCGTTGATTATCATGATCTCAAGAAAATCATGACAAATAAAAAGTATCCACTTCCACAGATAAATGACTTGTTCAACTAGCTACATGGGTCTGAGTATTTCTTTAATCTGGAGCTTTGGTTAGGATATCACCAATTAATGGTGATGAAGGAAGATATTCCCAAGACTCCCTTTTAAACAAGGTACACACATTTTGTGTTCATAGTGATGTCTTTTGGAATATTTAATGCTCTATAAATATTCATGGACATAGTGAATAGGGTCTTTATAGATTACCTCAACAAATTTTTGGCAATCTTTATTGATGATATTTTGATATACTACCAAAGAAAGGATGAACATGAGGAGCATTTGAATGCCATGATGAAGAATTAGTGAAGGGAGATAATTTATAAAAACTATAGTAAATAGGAGTTCTGGATGAGGGAAGTATCATTCTTTGGGCATGTTAATACCAGCAAAGGAATATCTATGGACTCTTATAATAAAAATAAAATATAAGAGTGTCTTAGGAAATTATCTATATTATAGATCCATAGTTTCCTTGGTATACCTGGGTATTACTAAATATCTGTGAAGAACATACCATGACGGTAAAACCCACTAACCATGTTGACTTGGAAGGGAGACATTTTTTTTCTAGGCTAGTGACTGTGAATATTACCTCAAAGAGTTAAAAAAAGTCTTATCACTAAACCAGTACTCACACTTCCAAGAAGTGGGGAACTCTTTATGGTAAAACATTATGCTTCAAAGAATATATTACGCAGTTTATTAATGTAAAATGATAAATTGATAGCCTACACCTCATGGTAGTTGATAAATCATTGTAAAAACTATCCAACACATAATTTGGAGTTTTCGGTTGTGATCTTGGCATTGAAAATATGATGGAATTATATCTATGGGGAGAAGTGTGTAGTGTATACTAATCATATGAGCCTCAAATATATATTCACATAGAAAGAGCTTAATATTCCCTAGAAAATATGGTTATAGATCATCGAGGATTATGATTGCTCAATGCACTACCATCCCGGTAAGGAAAACAAAGTGAAAGATTCTCTAAGTAGAATGGATCCTGCACCATTTTCAATGATGAGAAATTAGAAGGATACAATCATTTTATAATTGAAATGGATGGACATGAGAATCACTAAATAAGGAACATCATCGATCCCTTCTCAAAATTATTGCTCGACCATCCCTAACGGAGGAAATAAAGGATGCTCAATGAAATGATGTGGAAATTCAAAAGAATATGTAATCCTTGTGAAAAGTGAAATACATTTAGTTCAAAATTAATGTGGAAGGACATTTAAGATTTAGGTCACGACTATTTGTATCATCCAATCCAGAGATAAAGAAAGAGCCTCTGATTGGCGTATATATCTCAACCTTCTCAATTCACCTTGGGAGCACAAAGATGTATTAGGACATCCAAGAGAACTATTGGTGGGACAATATGAAGAATAAGATCACTAAATATACATAAAAGTAAATAGTATTTCAGAAAGAGTAGGATAAAATATAAAATCCCAAGGGCATGATGCAATCATTTCCCATACCAACATGGAAATGAGAAACAATCAACATAGACTTTGTCACCATACATATCAAGACATCAAAAAGAAAAAATGAAATTTGGGTTGTTATGGATTATCTTACAAAAACAAATCAATTTATCACAATATGAGAGGAATTCTCACATGATAAACTTGCTCGGATATAAATTATAGAAGTGGTAAGGATACTTTGAGTACAACTATTAATTGTATCCAACTGATTTCCACCTCTACGTTCTGGAAAAGTATCCAACTTTTTCTAAAAACTATTATGAACTTTAGTATATATTATCATACTCAAAATTATGGATAATCAAAGAGGAATATTTAGACACTAGAAGACATATGAATGGAATGTTTATTATACTTTAAAGGAGGATGGGACCAACATTTTCCTCTGGGTGAGTTTTCTTACAACAAAAATTAACACTTGAGCATCCAAATGGAACCATATAAATCCCTTTATGATAAAATATTAAAAACACTGATATATTGGGATTAGGTCATTGAACGTAAGATGTTGGGACCTAAAATGGTTGAATAAATGGAGGAAAATGTGAAAACCATTCAAAAACAAATCAAGGCATCCCAAAGTCGATGAAAGTTCTTTGCAGACAATCATCTACAAGACCTAGATTTTGAGACTAGAGATATAATATTTCTCCACATATCTCCATAGAAGAGGGTCATGATTTTTGGGAAGAAAGGAAAGATGAGTCCTAGGTACATTAAACACATCAAGATTCTTGATTATGTTGGAGTTGTGACCTATCGACTAGCACTTCCACCAACCATGTCTCAAGTACAAGTTGTATTCCATATATCCCTCTGAGAAATTACATTCTAGACCCATTACATGTAATGAATCTAGAGGTGGTATAGTTGGAAAATGATATCTCTTATAAGAAGTATCTGCTGAAGATCTTGTATCGTAGAGATAAATTTATATGCATCAAGACTAATCACATGGTCAAAGTTCTATAGTGAAACCATAAGTATGAAGTGGAAACATGGGATGTGATGATAGAGAAATACCATCAATTTTTTTACCGTAGTGTATAAAATGAAATTTTGAGGGTGAAATTTCATAAGTGGGGAAGAATGTAATGATCCAAAATTTTAACAATGGAAGTTACCTTCTTATAATTATTTTATATATTATAAACCACATAAAATCTATTTGATAACACAATAAAAAGATTATAAATGAATAATTAATGGAATAATATGTATTTCTAGAAGTTAAGAAACCTATTCTAATGGAATAGTAACTTGACCTTTAGAATAGTAATGTGACCATTTAGAATAGTAATCTGGCCAATAGAATAGTAACCTCACCTATGAAAACATAAATAAAATTTCAGTTTCTTATGAATGAAAATATGATATATATTTTCCTGGTATATGTAAATAAATGTTTTATAAATGATTAATTATGTGTTGGTATTTTTGTAAGTTATAAATATTTAATTACAATTTTATAATTAATATAATGATTTAAAATAAAATTTATTTTCCTCAAATGATTTCATAAATTAGTATTTTTTTGTCTTATGATTATAAAATAATTTTATGATTCCTTAATTAATTTTTCAAGGTATTATAAAATCTGTTATAATTTTAAAATCGGTATTTTACAGGTAAATGATGATATTAATTAAAAATTAAATTTCTCATATGTTGAAAATTATTTTCATAAAATGGATATCATTCTTGAATTCTACATGTTTAAAAATAGTTAGGGATAATTCTTAGGATATTTCTAAAATACATGAACATTTGGTTAATAGTAAAATACGGTAATTTACGGTATTAAATAAATTCAAGAATTTTTGAATAATTGTTGATGTAAGGATGATATAAGAACAAAATCTCAAAATATAATTCATTATTTTAATATATTTAGTTATCAAGATCAAACTATTCCTATTATTTAAGAAAAAATAATGATCTAATGAATAAAATAATAAGAAAACATTCATGTCCTTCCCTATAAATACCACCCCTCACCACCTCTTCTCCACGCACCTTACAAGCCTTGAATATTTTAAATGTTTTCTCAATAATATTACTAATCCCCTCACCCATGTCTAGGATCTATTGATCTTGTCAAAAGGCCAAATTCTTTTTCTTAAGGAGGTTCTCAAAGAGTAGAAAATGATGAGGTAAAATCCTCATTCTTTTACTTTCAATTTATTTTCAATTTCATTTATCTTATTATCCTCACACCACATAAACATATAAAAGTGGAATTATTACTCTTGTATATTTTATATTCTATAATATTATTATATTAATTTAATAAACTATCATCAAACCTCTTATCCTCTATCTATTATTCTAAAAAGAGAAAAAATATGGAAAATGAACTAACCAAAATACAAGAATGAGAGAACGAGCGACCTATGAAAATTTACTCCATGAATTAAATGACGAGGGATTATGAATAGACCCCTCCCCCTAGGTTGGGGAGGGAAATTCTATACCCCTAAAAGGAAATCAACTCTCCTCCTTCCACCCATTCTCAAACACCATGCATTTTCTTTCATTCCCTCAGATCTCCCTAAATTTGAATGTTCTTGATTTTTACAAATGTATTCTATAACTATCGATTTCACTCATGAATTTACTAATGCTTCTTACAAATTATCACTTTCTCTGATAGCCTAATTCAAGCATCAACATCCGTATGTGGATTCTTTCGACCATTTCATCTTCAGATCTTGGGGTATACCAGAGCATGCTATTGGGGGTCTCCTCGATTCCAAGAACATCATGATTTGGTTTTCCTAAGAAGATGAATAGGTCTTGGCATGGTTGAGTGCTCCTAAATTCTACAGTAGATCAATGTTTTTTCTCTTCATCTGGTCATAATATTTTTACATGAACTGTCATTTTTTTATCGCAACGATATGGGTTAGTTTTCCAAATATCTTACTTCTTTTTCATAATCCTTCCATTATCTGTATGCTATGAAATGTAGTATGTCATTACCTCTATTATGATAGTAGGAATAGAGCAGTTGGTCACCCTCTTTCTATGAGAATCTTAGTTGAATTAGATGTTTCAACACCATATATTGAATCTTTTTGGGTTGCTGTTGGTGAGTTATTCCAGTATAAGAAATCTGTTGTTTTTGAGTCATGGTATGATTTCTATTCTACATGTATGAAAATTGAGAATTATATGGTAGTTTTCAGGTGCGGGAAGTTGAACTAGACTTTGGCTGAGGGATTGAGGACAAGTGCTAAAAACCCGGCATCTGGTTTTGGGGGAAACAAGGCGAATCAAGCTTCGACTGGCGTGAAATTGGACCAGGGATGTATTTTGGATGTGGATTGTAATGGAATATAGTAGGGTCAAGGGTTGTCATGGGCTCATCTTAATCATGTTTTTTCTCTGAAGATTTTTTGAGGAGAAATGTAGAATAAGGTTATAGCTATAGATCTAAGAATGGCCAATGTCTTTGATATGATGAATTGTGACTTGGAGGGGTGTGTGCTCTAGGGGCAGGGGTATGTCGGGATAATGCATTGGTAGTGGTATCGCAAATGATTTCATTTCCTTCAGATTACATTGTGGAGGTAGGGAAATCTCATGTTTATGATAAGAAAATTAGGGTGTCTCAGGTAGGTGGTTCAATTGGAGGAAATGGAAAGTGAGTGATGGATACTGGTTGGTCAAGGTTGAGAGGGAGCTGTTCAATTCTTAATAGGGCAGATGAGGATGGAACTATCAGAACATGACCAAGTAGGGAGGTTCCCATTATTGATATTTAAAATATATTTTAACATTTGGAGAATGAGGAGACATTTTGGGGGAATGAAGAAACTCGGTTTGTTCCCTCCAAGGATGAGGAAGGGGCCCCAGGTTTGAGTCCAATTATGAATCCTCAGGTAGTTTTTCAGCTGATACTGATAAGGATTTCCAAAATATTAGGATTCTTAGTCTAAGGAGGAGGAAGATCCAAATAGGAACTCATAAAGGGAGAAAGGATTAATCTTACCTACCACTATAAATTGAAACGCGATCCATCAATAAGTCAAAATCCTAGACAAAGGAAAGTGAGTCTATGTCTCATGTTAAATATGTTCGGGATGAGGAAGTTGATCATGGGGGAGTGTTCCCCAAGGCTGCACTAACTGGACCATAGTATGATCCAGGTGAAGATCATGATCAAACTCAAGAACAACTTATGCACTCAGATGAAGAAAGGGTAGGATCGTTTCTAGTGATTAAATCTACTGAGGATGAAGTCCTAAGGATGATAGGAAGGGCTTTATGAGTGATTACCAATGATGAAAATAGTAATTGAATTGAAAATAAAGAACATATATTTATAAGGGCACTTAATAATGGTAATATAAATCACAAGGAGTACATACATACCTGGGACAATATGGATTTTTTATTTGAAGACTTTTTAAAACATGATCTAGATATTCTGGTTAGCACTCTATCATAGAAATTATGTATGGAAACTAGTTCTGGTAGACCAAAGTTGTTTTTCACAGGTTTTTTTATACCCTTAATTTCCTGAAACTTATGTTTTACGACATTTCCCTTAAATGTTTTTGATAATAAAAAACATAATATTCAGTATAAAAATGGAAACATTGCCCGGGAGGTGTTGTTTTATCACCTTCATTGATGAAAAGTTTTCATTTTTCTTTACCACAATTAAATATAGTCTTAAAACCATTATAATGTTTAAAAAATAATGTAAAATTTATTTTATGAACTTTTTTATGTTATGGAACTAACTTATATAAATAATATTAAATAATATATCAAAACAAGTTCGTTACGATCAAAAAACCTCCAAATTAATCCAAAGGATTATCATTAGTGTTTAATCTAATTACTCATCCTCGTACTATATGAAAAATGATATATAAAACTAACTAAACTTCTTTAAGTTAATTAATAACATACAATATCAATTCTGGATAATTATTCTCATTATACGCGAACATCCATTCATGTATACAAGTGAACAAATCAAGAAAACCAAGAAAATAAACACTCCAGAATAATGAAATTGAACACTAAAACCCATAAAAATGGCCATAAAAGAACTAAATAAAATTCTAATGAATAAAATACAAGTTTAATAGGTCCTTTATTTGTAAATTAATTAATCCAATTTTATTATTCGATATACTAAAGGGAATAAATCATTCAGACATAAGGTAAAGGGATTCTCAAACTCGACTCTCTTATTTTGGTTTTTTCTTATCTCACTATATTTTCAGTGTGAATGTTCCTTTAATGTTACATAAATATCATTTATTTTACTTCTACTTTATTTTTTTGGGGATATAAATGATTTTAATATGGTTTTATGACAAATTTAATGATATTTTTTCCAAATGAACACTCTGGAGATTGCTTATTCTTTACTCAAGATTGATGATTATTATGCCAATTATGTTATTCCCTTTTTATTTTGGGAACCACAATGTTTATCCATGATGGTATTCTTTATGAAATTATTATAAAACCCATTTCTTTTCTATGGGTTGGTTTATAGAAAATATTGTTATACGTTCTTGGTGTCATGCATGATTTTGTAAATGTTATGATTTGATGAGTGCACCCAGAATAATATAGTGCTCTAATGCATTAGTTAATGTGATCTATCTCAAGAGATAATGTGAAATATTCTTGAACATGTTTCTATATTTGTTCACAATTAGGATGTTGTGGTTATAAATATTTGTTATGCGTGAACATGATGCTTGATTTGTTCACAACTATGTGAGGTACTTGACCACTAGGACATGATGTTTCATTTTTATGAATTACCAAATTCGATGACTTTATCTAATGATTCCAATCATTATCATGATGATGATTCTATGCTTATATTTTTATGATAATTATTATGTGCACCCCATGTTATATTGATTCATGTTCTTATCTATTCTCTTACTGGGATTTTAACTCACCCCTTTCATTGATGTATATTCTCAGGTGATTACTCATACTAAAGAGTACACGAGGAACCCTAAGAATCCAGAGAATAAAAAATTAAATAATTATTATGATTTATTATTGAAATGTTATTTTTGGTCCTAACTTTCCCAAGACCTGAAACCTATGGATCCAGGTTCTATAACCCTATTATGTTGTTTATGTTTTAAATTATGTAATATTAATGCAAGAAAATAATGGATGCTTTATGGGATGAGCTCCATGGTGAGCATGTTGGGGGTTATAGGGGAAAAACACCCTTGCTCAGTGGGTCTGGGGGTTGATGGACATTGGATTAATTTTTGGGAAACTATAACAACTCTGACTGACTATAGTTGAGCTAACCATGTGACATTAACAGGTCACTATGAGAGTGTATAATTTTTAATCACTACTATAACATCACAATATTTAGAGATATTAGTACTATAGATCCCTAGAATTCTATCCTCCAACCAGTGTAGCAGCTTAGACTTGGGTGGAAGAAACACTATTGTAGTGTAGACTTATAGCCACCATTCACTATAGCACAGTGGACTTACTATGCGGTTGGTGGAACAATGCTTCATCTTCTTAATTAGATAATTCAAGATAGGCTTTCTCTCTGTGTGTGAAACATTGATCTCCTTATAGATGAGCTTCCAAATTATGGGGAAGTGATTCTGCCTCTCTGTAGATGTAATGATTATTTCAGAACCACATAAATCATGCTTCTTATGTTCATCTTATTCTTCTTATTTTTTCTATATTTTATCATCTACAGACCACTATCATTGTGACTCTCTTCATTTATGAAACACAATTTTATAGTAGGTAAATAATTTTTTAATAAAAATATAGTATTTATTAACTTATAATTATTTATTTCCATACTAGTTACACATTACCATGTGGTTTTATATTTTATTTAGGTTGAAATAATTATAAAATTTATCATGGAAACTTGAATTATCATCCATTATTATCCACTCATAATAGGTTATTGGGTTTATTTAGCTAAATCTCACTAATTATTTCACTCAACCCCTACATGTACACTCATTGTGTACATTTAGATGTTGTTCCTTGGTATGTAGGTAAAAGGAAGACTCCTTTTTTGGATATAGAGGATATTAGGCAGGTTACCATATCTTATGGGGACCAAATGGAGTGGGGGATTTTATTAAAGAATACTTTTCGTTTCATTGGTTTTCTAGATGGAACATGGTCTAGGAGATCATATTAATTGATATTTTGTGTTGTTGAATACTTAAAAATTTAATATATTATTATAATTATTTTTATCATGATGTATAGCGTTAATTTATGTCTAATATATGTGTTATACCTATGCATTTAGATATATCACCTGAAAGTTTTCATGATACATCCCCACCAAAACCCATCTTGGGTTAATAATGAAGATTAGTGACATCCTTGATGCCTGCCTCTAGAAATCCATGGGTTGGTGCTTATATATAAAGGTATATATCACACATTATAGAAATAATTACCCTATATAATCTTTGGAATAAATAAATAAACCACCAATAAATTTTATCTCATATAAATAACCAAAATCCATAATCCCAAAAACTTACATGAAATGTCATACTGAAAAAATTAATGACAATATAAAAATAAAATATCTCATACAATAGTATATTCAATTCCAAATGATCACCATTTAATAGAATAATAATTTTTAGCCCGATCACTAACACCATCCTATAGGCAAGTAAAAAACAGTATATAGAAAGAATGGATAAGCGTATAAGTATACTAAGTAGGTTATTCTCTAGAAACTCAACTCAAAATGTGTAAAATGATAAATTAATAATTTCATAAAAATGGGTTCCTTGGACCTACCATTAGTAATAATTTTGTATTACCATATCATGTATATAAGGAATTATACAATATTTCTTCTTAACATAATATTGTTACCACTTCTATGTACACTATTTACATGGAAAAGTCCTTAGATTTTAAGTCTTATAAAATGGTGATATCGGTTCCCAGGTTTAATGAGAACCACGTGATACCATTACAATAATTCAAAATATATGCCTCATGATATCGATAAAATCATACTAATGTGAAAAATATGATTTTTGAAAATTATGTGTTGGGGGGAACATAACTATTGAGACTTCATCTCATGAAGTTCATACTTTGTGATCTAGAGTATAGAAAATCATGAGTATTTACCCCTGAATAAAAACACCATATGTTTTTGGTATCATTATTTGTTCCCATATTTGAGAATGTGTATTGATACATCAAATTGATATCATTATCAATTCATATCAATTGATCATATATTTTGATGCAAAATGAAAACCATGGCACTTATTTTTTCAAGAGGTAGCTTGTATTGGGTGCATCATTGGAGGTATGAAATTGATTGATTACTCAAGATACATTTCTTCACTTATGTATATGATTAAATATCTTAGACCCAATTTAATATGATTTATTTCTTTAATTAAATATAGGGACATGGTAGAACGACGTAAGTCTGTCTAGTATAGTTATAAAAGAAAATAAAATAGCCATTCAAGGATGAAGATATAAGAAATGCATCCGGATTTTTTGGGATATCATCAGAAAAAGATATTAATTACAAAATGTACATTTTTAGGAGAGGTTATAATTAATGTTCCTAAACACTATCCTTTTAGGGGATTTTATGAGATACTAAATGCTACTTTAGTTCAGTGAGTGACACTCACTACTACTAAGATTAAGTGTGAGAGGGTTTCACCCAAAGCACTTTCAATTTTTTTTCTCAATTATAATGAATTTGAGTTTAGTACATAGTGGGACCCATGAATAAGGTTGAGTAATATATGAGTGTGAGTGATCTTATGAAAATAAATACAATTTTATTAAATTTTAGAATAATATGTAGTGATTTTATTAACTCTATATATTCAAAAGTTATTAAATGAATACATTAAAACATTTTATGAATGAATATTAGATATTCAAGGTTTGTTAAATATTTAATGGTATAATATATTCAAGTTTATGAA
Source organism: Viscum album (assembly GCA_963277665.1). Classification (NCBI taxonomy): domain Eukaryota; kingdom Viridiplantae; phylum Streptophyta; class Magnoliopsida; order Santalales; family Viscaceae; genus Viscum; species Viscum album. The sequence continues at coordinate 1,950,098,376 of OY728133.1, forward strand.
TAATATTTTATGACATATTGACGTTACAAGTGAGTGATAAAGTATTTATTAAATTTATCATATGTTTTATATGTCATTGGTTGCATTTTGGGTCTGTTTGAAAGGTTAAATCTTCTAAGTTTCTTAATAGATTTTATAGAAGTTATAACCTAGATAATTAAACACTTTAATTCCAAAATATTCTAGAGTTAGACCCCATATTAAACTATCCCACTTCTTAAGCACTGTATTAATTTTTATAGAGAGTTTCCAAATAGAATATCAAGATTGGTTAGAAAAACGTATTAGGATTGATCATGTTATCTTTTAGTGATCATGAGTATATTGAAAGTATCTTTGTTTCTTTATTATAGAACACATATTCAAAATATATACATACACATAATCTTTTAAAGTGCGTGTAGATGATCTAAATGGTTCAGACTTTGGTTCCTTTATGAAATTATCACAAAAAATTACTGGAACACACCCACATATTCAAATGAAATGTGTTATTATTTCAATTTAATTTCCATGATTAATTTACATAAATGATATCCTTATGTTGATAATCGGGTGCTTCCATGATGAATATAATGTTGTGACATTGATTTAGTGAAAAAAATCAATTTTACCTTTTTCTATGCTTCTATTGTGGACCCGATACAAACAAAATCCTCCATGGACCAAAAACTCATTACCAATATCAAGTAAAATACAAACTGAACTATATAAATTTTCACTAAAAAGACCCATAAATTAGTATAATAGTATATTAATCCACAAAATATATAAATAATGTTATGTCGCTCCCACTTCCCCAGTAATATAGTCACCCTTTCATCTGAACGACATAAATTTTGGCAGTCTCATCCCTTCCATTTCCAAACAAGTTTACAACGACAAAACCAAATCCACATTATGAAAACCACATCACAACTAAAAATGTATAAGCACAATAAAATACTACCTCACTTTGATATAAACACATACCAACTCAGCTAATAATTCAATAAATAAGGAGCTGATATAAGGTTTTTGAATCAAATATTATATATGATAAATATATCCTAACACAAACATAGAGGATGAGGACTATAGAGTACAATATTCTATTATTTCAGGTCATCTAACGTTAATTTGAAGAACTGGAGAAAGATAAATCATGGTTCAAGGACTTGAATGAGGGGTTAAATAAAATATCAAAAGATCGGACTTGGGATATTGTGAAGTGTCCAAAAGATCCTAAAATCATAAGTATAAAGTGAGAGTTAAAAAATAATTATGATGGGTTTAGATAGGTGATAGAAAAAAAATATGTTGTTTGTAAGGGATATACACAAATATAAGGAATTGATGTGGAATACATATTCACAAAAATTGTGTGATTTGTGTTGATAAGACACTTTCTTATTGTGTTAATTTAGATGAAATATAGATTCGACCAATGAATGTAAAGATAAGATATTTAAATGTAATTCTCAAATAAGAAGTGATCATTGAATAGTAGAAGGTATTTCTAATTGGAGAGGATTAATCAAATTTGTTTATGTTTAAGAAGACCCTTTATAGAATGAAATTAGAACTAAAACCTATTATTTAGGGATATAAACTCTATTAAAGAAGCTGGAATTCAGAAGAGGTGGATTTGATCATAATATTTATGTTAAATCAACTAATGAAGACTAGTTTATAGTGATTTAATATGTTGAATACGTCATATTTTAAGGAATCAAGTTGAATTTAGTATATTAATTTTCTCAATTGATAAGATAAATGTTTTAAATACCAACGATTCAAGAACTCACATATTTTATTAGGAAATATGTTAGTCAAATAGAATTATACACTTTTGTTTCCCAATAAAAATATAAAAAATTAATTGAAAAAGAATTTAGAAATTCATAAGATAAATCTGGTTTCAATACTAACTATGGTTTAAAATGAGATTACGAAACATGATGATAAAAGAGTATCTGAATAAAAACCTTATAGGAAGATGATAAAAAGAATATTATATTTCAAAATAATAAGGACAAATATCATTTTTAATCAATATTTAGATACTCGGTTTCAAATTTATAGCAATGAGGAACACCACTAAGTGGTGAAAGAGATAAAAAGGTATATTCAAGGAATTCTGGATTACATGTTGGTATATTTCAAAAGGAATGATATATATTTTTACACATACTCAGATGTGCATTAGGATAGAGACATTTCATATAAGAAATTCATGAGTGAAGAAGGATTTTTCATTGGATGTAAATTAATTAGATGAATAAGAAATAATCAATGGATAATATTTATAGGTATAATTGAATCATTTTATATCATTTTCACAAAATCATATAATCAACTTATATAGATAATAAAAAATAAGAATATCATTGAGAAAATGTAATTATATCCATAGTAGTCAATTATGAAAACCAAAGTAAAATAGAGTTGACAAAGAATCTTGTAAAATAACCATGAATAGAGTATATTGAGATATAATATCATTTCATTAACTATAAATTAGAGAAAGAATTATCAAGATATAACATGTGAGAACTAATCAATAAGTGGAAGACATCATTATAAAACCATTAGATGCAACAAAATTTGAGAATCATAAGATGAACTTTGGTTTCCAAGAACATCCCTTGGCTTGAGGTAGTTCAAAATATATCCTCTATCCATTATATATAATTCTTTATTTGGATATTATTTTTTATTACAAGAATATTTTTTGGGTGTAATAAGATAGTGGAGATATAATCCATAGGTAATTATTAGCATAAATAAGGACGCTTACAGTAAAAAGTTGATGAAATTGTATACATTGGTATATTTTTTTTTATTTCCAACATCAATAATTAAATCAAACATTATTAGAAGAAAAATATAATAACCATTTTTTTAGTTTTGGTGCAGTATAAGTCTCTTGATTTCTTGTACAAAATTAGGTATATAAAATGGATGAAACTTATTTGGATGTTATTATCAAAGAAAGATAATGATTATAGGTGGGGAATTATATACAGGGAGATCATGGATGTAATGAAGGATGGAATGATTAATGATAAAGAAGTTTACGGTGTATTAACAAAAAATCTAAATGGGGAGAATTTTTCAACCATAAATTTTAATGTTGAATTTTTTTTGTAATTCAGAGATGATTAGAATACAATTGATGTGTCTTGAAGTTCATAGTGTTTTTTGGAGTTGAGATCATATGGCTGGAGGAATATTTTGGATTTTGGGAGTAGTATGAATAGGTTATGAAATGAGAGAATATGAAATGTATTGAATAAAGTTATAGTTGAAAAAATGGAAAATTCCTAAACCATAAAAGGTTTTATCAACATGGGTAATATATTTAAATAATACGTGAGGTTTTATCCTTTATTCTTTTGAGGAGAAAATTTATTTTCACTATAGGATTTATAGCCACACCAAAACATTCAAATTTTGGAATGTTTCTATGTATTAGAAATTCATAAGTAAATATCATTTATAGAATATAAGGATTATTAATTATCCAAATTTAAAAAAAAAATTGTTCCATTATAGTGTATTGACCACACCATGATGATTCATAGGTTATGTTTGGTGGTTTTCTACTTTAAAATATGATCATGTCTTGGAGGAGGTTCATGCCGCAATAATTTTGGTGCTCAATAATATTTTGTGATCATCACACCAAATTTTACAAATAATATTGAAATCCTATTAAAATAAATTAGGGACATTCCATAATATATAGATCGTGATACATAAGTGTAAGTAGTGAAAATTTAGGTTCATGTTGATTAGTAACTTAATTCAGGTTCGCACCATGATGTAGAAGGCCACATCGCGATAGGTTTTGTGAATTAAGAAGTGTTTGAAAGATTCAATCCCTATTTTTTTATTGATTTGAATATGGTATTAATATAAAGAATGTGGATTGGGTTTTTTAATTAGATCATTATGTGATGAGGTAATCCACACCATGATCTATAAGTTTATAATAACATTTACATAGTGATGGTGGAGGTCATGTCATGAATATGGAAAATCTAACTAAGTATAGGGGATCAAATTGTTTTTGGATTTTATAGAAGTTTATATAGCTTGTTTGACTTTATTGTTCATTAATTTGTGTCTTAAAGACCACAATAGAGAGAAATAAATGCAAAAATTCATGGATCATGATTTTGGGAAATGAAACTTTATTTTTATTAGTTTTTATAAGAAGAAAGAAAAAGATAACATTTTTTATAGATCTAGAAAATTATAGATAAGGGATAATATTGTGAGAAATTGAATTGATAATTAAGAGTTTAATGAGGAATGAAAGTACAATGGCAACACACATAATGGTATGGTGTTTTCCTGTGTAAAGAAACTTTTTGAGGGATCATTATGTCACCTATTTCTTCTAATACTTGTCCCAAAATAGTGTATAAGGATATTATACGGGGGAGTATCCCTAGGATAAATAGTGAAGATTTTTTAAACTATTATAATACATATATTGTGTAGTGTTAACCCTTAGTACGTCAACAAACCACTAAATTATCCTCCTCATACTATCCCTTTTTTGTGGACTATGTAAAACCTTTGTGAACCAATATTTAATTTTCACATTAGAATATTATTTTTGTTTTGAGGATAGATGGGTTTTAATTGTTCTTACTAACATGAGAATAAGATCCAGTAAGGTAGTGTAAGATATACAGTAATTTATGTTAACCTTTGGTATGTCGACACACCTCCAGTGTTTGATCTTTGAACTAGACCTTTGTGGTAAACCAAGTAAAAAATTTGTGTTCTTGTATTTAATCATAACTTTATTTAGAATTGATTTATTAAAATATAAAATAACATGTACATTAGTTTATATTTAAATATAATTCATACATGGATTTATTATTTTTTTCCAGAATATATATTTTAAACATTTCAAATTTTAATTATTTTATATTTAAAATACATTTTTATTATAATGATATTTTAAATTTAATCCATGATATATATATATATTAGTTTAATAGAAATATATATATATACATATATGTACATATATATATATATGTATATGATTATAATTATTTTAATTAAATTTCAATTTGAAATTTTTATAAGATTTCATTATGTGAAAATTTAATGTGAGCATGTATTATTCAAATATATTCTAAAAATTTTATTTAATAAAAAACATAACCTTTACTTATGCTTAATAAAAGCACTGATAAAGGACACCAATGTTTTTTTATAGCTACAATGTGAACATTCATCTTTTTTTCTATAAATTTCAACACATTATGATTTTTTTTAAATTATATTTTTTTATTATAAAATATTCTTTTTTAAATGTGTTTGTATTTTTGAGTTTTTAGGTATTAAAATTTATTATTTTAAATTAGTGAGTATATAAAATTTAATTAGGATTTAGTTTTGAAAATAAACACATTTATTTTTCATCAATTAATATAGGTATCAATATATATATATATGTTTGTTTTGAATAATATTGTTTTCAGAAAAGATAATAATTGTTTTTTTTTTGAAAAGGGGAATTTAAGTTACTAAAAATTAAATCTCAACCTCTATATAAATATTATCAATATTTTGACATTTTGGTATACATTCTTTAAATTCATTAATTATTTTTTTGAAAAAATTATGTAGTTAATTAATGAAAATCCATATTGTTATGGATGACCATAAAGTTGATCAAACTAAAAAAATCAGTTAAAACTAATTTTATAATCTTTATTACCACGATCAGTTTATCTGAGTTAATAAATTAAATATAAGAAGAAAAAATACAACATGCAATCAGAGTTAATATGGTATACCCACTAACTGCGTACCCAATAACACATGACATGATTAAGAAAGGTTAATATAGTAGTTAATAAAATTTTAATATGGTTAATATAGTAAATCTAAAACATAATTAAATATCAATGTAGTATTTGATTATTATCTTTATGGTTTCTGAATCTTATTAAAATAATAATTATTAGATTTTTTATTAAATATTTTAAAATAATTATAATATAATATATTTATTTAGGCATATATACTAATTGTAATTTTTTTTGTTTTATGAAGTAATTTTTAAACAAATTTTTAATTGTAAATTTTAAAATTATGATAAAATTACTCTTGTTGGGTTACATAGTGTTGGGAGTCATTTTTTTTGTTACAAAGAGGGGTTTCATTTTTATGTATGTCTTATCATCGTAAGGGCGTAGATGGTGATGGATAAGGATGGAGTTTTTTTTCAATGGGAAAAATATATTTCAAAATTATAAAAAATATTTTAAATAGGTTGTTAAAAATATCCTATAAGATTTATCTTCTACCTAAATGCCTTTAGACATTGTTACCTCCATCCACACAAAAAAACCCTTTGCCACCCAAACCCAATCCTTCACACATTATGGATTAATGGTGAATACTCCACTTCTATCTAACTCCACTAGTCATGATGCACATTCATATCTTGATTTTTTCTCATGGGTTCTTCCTTCTGATTAGTACCTTATTTATTTATTGTCCTATTTTTTGGTGGTTTTCTAAACTTTTTTAGAACACCGACTACAATTGATTTTTTCCAAAACCATAGTCCGAACTATATTCATATCCATTTTCATTCGATTTTTTCATTGAATTTACAAAATTTTTGGTTGTTAATATATTCATTATTTTTATAAAAAACAATGATTTATTTTATTTAAATGTTTATTACCATTATATATTTTCTGTAAATGGTTGTCTGTTTCCCAAAAAGATACACAATATTTTAAATTTAGAATAACTGTATTAACTACTTCATAAATAGTTGATACACATTAAAATTAAATAATGTAGAAATTATTACCCACATATCAAGACATCAAATGAATGGAGTGGTCTAATAATAAACATGCCTACCACCACTTGTGACCAATATTTTTTTGGGAATATTTTGAAGTCAATCTACTGATTGTTGTTGTATTTTTTATCAAATGTAATTTAGTGTTTGAAAATATTCCTAATATTATATATCACATGATGAATCTTAATAAATTGATTTTTATGGAGTTTGTCGATGTTTGGTTAATTTATGATTATCTTAAGTCCATGAATGGATTATTTAGCACATGTAACAACACAAAAAATATTCTTCTTTTAATAAAGGAATGATCCCTTATTAAAAATATTTTTATTATGTTTTAAAATATTATAAAATAAAAAAAAATTTACACTTTCATATTAAATTTACACATTATGCATAATTCGATCAAGTATAACATGGAACGGTAAAGGGATATACACATTGAAGAATGGTACATCCACTAAAACAAACTCCATAGATTATAATTAACCCTGGAAGATATCTCCTAAAATAAAAAATGTGAAAATAAAATGGAGTGTTAGGAAAATGATTGACATTATCAATAAATGTGTATGGTCCTTTGTAAGAAAATTAGTAAGTGATAAAGTGAGAATGATAGTTTATTTATATGGAAATGTGGTTATTTTACATTACAATTATCAGATAATATAGTTGATTTAAATTATTACTATTATTCAATAAAACAGTTGGTTATTATTAGTTTTGGATACATTGATGTATTTAAGTGATCTTCATGATTTTTTAATGATAAAATCAAAGTTTTATTATTTTTGTAGACTATAAACATATTATATTAAAATAATGATTTATGATAAATGTTTAATTTTAAATAAAAGTCATTTTTATGAAATAATATTTATAAAAAAATGTAAACGATAATATCTTTAAAAAAATACAAAAGCAATTTTTATAAGGAATAAAATGTTTATTATGTTATAACGATTGTTAATTTTCTATATATAAGAATTTTCATTGAAAAGTTAAAATTATAATATATATATAATTATTTTTCTAAAAATAAAGTTTATTTTTGGACTCAAACATCAAAATTATCTTAAGGTTATTTGTCTAAGTTTTTTTTGACAATGTTTTTTTGGGGGGGAAAAGTGAAAATTGTCACTTTAAAAAAAATTGTGAATTTATGGAATCATTATTTTTAGATCATGATTGAGAAATTTATAAAATGTTTTTATTAATAAAAAAATCTTTTAATAATTATAAATATTAATTTAAAATATTAATTTTAATATTTAAATTTATTCCAAAAAATTCTTGAACCAATAATTGAAATTTTTGGATAAATATTATTTTTGGATTATGCACATTAAATGGGTCGGTTGGGTGGTGTGTTTTGGTTTTTTCATGCCTTGTACGTAAAACCACATTATATCACTCATTAATAGGTCATAATATTTGTTTAATCTAATTTTACCCAGAAGTAGTTGGTTTATATAATAAAATAACCTATATTTTAACCCCTTAAACAACCATTTCTCAAGTATAAATACCCCCATTACATCTTCAATTTCCACAACAAAGACTTTAACCAATATTTTATCTCTAAATATACCTAAAAATAGTCTTTAAAAGTTGGTTCCAAGGTTCTAAAGAGTCCCTCTCTTTCTTTATGAAGCATCATTATGATGCTAGTATTTCTTCATGGCCCCTTTTCCTTTTGAAGATAATTGCTTTTGTTATATTTTCCTTTTAAATTAATTTTATTATAATTTAATTCATGTTATTACATTTTATTATCTTCTATGTGATATGTTTTAGATTATATATTATATATTACCTCAAATTATTTTTCCCCTATGTCGTTACTGTGTCGAAACAACGGTTCTCCACCCGTCATTTAACATTACTTTTGGTAGCCTTATTTATTAATTATTATTTCAATTGAGAATGTTATTATGAATAATTGTTATAATATTTTCACTATTTTATCTATAGGATATCACCATTATATCTAATTATTCTACCTTTATAAGATATTGTAATAATAAAGGTTTCACATACCCATAAAACTATCCTAAATTTGGCAATGAAAAGTTTGTGTGGTTTCCCTAGAAACAACATTACAATATAGATAATATAAGTGGATGTGACTCTTGAAATTTTATACCTATGAGTAATGACTCCAAAAATGGAACATCTGGTTTTTAATTGATCATCACTGGGTGTGTGACAATGTGCCTTACTGCACACCTGATTTGAAACACCCAAGGGATTTTATTTGGATAATTCACATGCACTTTATAATCCATGATAAATGATCAGAATATATAGATTTATATCTAAATTAAATTTATATCTATATGAAATTAATTAATCCTTAACTACGTTTTTATCATTAACATAATTGGATTACTCTATTTTTCAATATGAACATTCTTTTTTTAAGTTGATTGTTGGCAATTCACCAAGATAGCAACATTAATACATTGAAAGCGTTTCCAAACATCCTTATTTGAAACAAATGAACATTTTCTATTTCACTCTACATATTCCTCATATATTATTCCGTTCATCTATATTTTCATGTTACTATTTACATATTTTATGATAGAATTATGATCTCTATATATAATGATCCATCACTGCCTTTGCCTTTCATTTTAATCACCAATGCATAATGGAATATTTTCCATGTTGATACCCTTTCGTGATTCTTTTTATTGAATATTATTCACCTAGATACCCATATATTAATTGAATAGTGAAATTATTTACTAAATTTTATACCATTTCTTCTATAAAGTGTAAATACCTTACACTGCATTATGTCTATCGATGGGTGTTTACCTAGATTGTTATCAAATTTCATCGGATACTTGTTTCATTTACAATGGTTTTATCATTATAAGACTATTTTATGTATATTTACCTTATTTGGAACACATGATTGAATACAAATAAAGGGTCAAAATAAAAAATTTAATATTTAATGGAATTTTATTAGTGGTGGTTTAAGAAACTTCCCCTAAAAAATTTAGTGGTGTTTTTCAGAAAACCACTCGTAAAATGTTACCACTTCTTTAGCCCCCATGGCATCCTCTCTCTTAATCACTCACCAAAAATCTTCTTCGACCCTCATCACCACTCTCCTTTCCCCCTTTACACCACTCATGAACAAGACCTCACCTCCACTCCCTAATCCCTCATTGATGCCACACAAAGATCCCCCATTCTCTCTCGATCCCTCACTGACACTCCCATTTCCACCTCACCACTTGTCCCCTATTGAGATCACCATTGCTTTCATAACAATATCACTATAATTTCCTTTACCCCCTTAACACTTATCATTAATGAGACCTCACTACCACTCCCCTTTCCACCTCACTACCTCTCCCTGATCAATATTTCCATCACTCCCCGATTGAGCTCATAGTGACTCCCCTTCCCCCCTTAACGATGCATCTAATTGAGACCTCACCACCCCCCCCCCCTCAAGCTCTTACCACCACTAATCCCACATCCTTCCCCATTCCCTAACTTATCCTCCTAGAGCCTCCATTCCTCAACCCTTCAAGTCCTCATTGCCACTCCCCAAGCTCTCACAGATGCTCCCCTTTCCATTTTCACCATTTATGTCTAGCCAATGTGCCCTCACAGTGGATCCCTTTCTTCCTCACCACCAAGACCTCACCACCACTTCTAAGCCCCACCCTCTACCTCATTGTATCCCTTTCTACACGTTCCCCTTCACATCTTTTTTCACTGCCGATATACCACTTCATTATCCCCCATTGTAAGGTTATTGATTTATTTTAAAATTTTTAACATCAAACTATGAGGTTAATTTAAATTTAAAATTCATTAAACATACTTATAGAAAATCAATAATTTTGTGATGGATTATATAAATTCTAATTAAAATATAATAAAAAATATGTCGTCCAAAAAAAATCAGATTAATTCACATAAATAATTTTTCATATTTTTTATTTTGAATAAATTACTTATTATTTTTTAAATGACATATTATTTCTCATTTGTTTTAATTTTCATTAATTATGTATTGGAATTTTATGATATATGTATAAAAGATGAATCACATTACTAAGATACACACCATAGTATCCTAAGGGTTTATAATTTTCTTATATTTTCCAATTCACATTCAATATATTGAAGGGAAAATAAGATGTATGTGCCCTAAATTTAAAATTTGAAGATGGTTGGAGAGATATGAATTTCTTGAACACAAAATATTAAATCAATTCCCTACTCAATATTTGTGTTGGATTAGGAATGGAGAATATAATTCTATAGAAAGTTTTATCACTGATATCAGTGAAAATAATAATCTCATACCTTCTTTGACAATTTAAAATAAAATAAAAAACCTTATAAACAATTTTTTTTGAATTTTAGAGAAAAAATATCAACATAAAAACATATCAGAATAAACATTTGAGGGTGATACAATATTATATTGACAAATGATACTTCTTAGATTATAAGACACCCAGATCAAAATTTTAATATATCATTATATCCATCTCTTGATTCTACAAAGACTAATTTAATATATATCCTCAGTAAGAAGAAAATTCATTTCATTATTTAGTTAACAATTCAAATCCAGGTTTGTATGGTGGATGTATGAAATATTAATAACCTTATTATATACTAAAGTTTTACCATATCAAACGCCTATGAGGAATTACAAATAATGAGATGTCCATGATATTTTAATTTTTTCATGACACATTTCTTGAAGCTAACATCCCTAAGTATTTTTATGATATGGAAAATTTTGTTAAATACCATGGCCTAAATTTTAAAAAAAAACATGCTTGTCCCAATTAATGTATGATTTATTAGGGAGAGGATTCTAGTAGATAGGAATAATTTTTTATTATTTTTTAGATGTAAGTATATTGGTTATATTGGATTAATGAATCAATATACTACTATAAATAATATTAAAAAGAACACACCTATACATGTCTTTCATTAATAACCTTTAAAACCACGATTGAAAAGATTATTCATGTTATAAAAACTTGATGAGAACATTAAGTGTAATTATACAGATAATAAAAGTGATTATTCAATGTGACATATAAGAGATTAAAAATCATGGAATACATTTGATCATTTGCATCGATATTTTACATCAAATCATAGGAAGTTCAGATTGGGATTGTATGATGATGGATTCAACCCATTTGGGATATCTAGAACTAGTTATATAATTTGTTCGGTTTCCTTAATCCCTTACAATCTACCTCTGTGGATGTGTATAAACCAATTTTCTATTCATTTAAAATATTATTCTTGAAAAAATACTCGTAAATGATATTGGTGTATACTTGTGGCCTCTAATTGAAGTATTATAGGATTTATGAAGCAACAATGTTGAGATATATGATGAATCTTCTAGAATAATGTTCAAAATACATGATTCTATTATGTGGACCATTAGTGACTTCACTAGACATTGGAAATTATCTTGTTAGAACACATACACAGGTTTTTATTTTCTTTTTTACCTAGATTTTGATATGAAAGGAAAACTTTATAGTAAAAAAAGGCGTTTTTGGTTTCATCATATATTTCTCGATGAGCTCATAAATATCAGTTAGACAAGTAAAAATTTAATGGATCTATTGATCATAGACCACCTCCAAATTTTTTGATATGTTCTGAAATATTGGCACAACTAGTAAATAGTGAAACAAAATTTTTGAGGTTGCACCAGTGTAATGATAGTCGGAAACGAGTTTGAAGAGCATTATTGAAATCGAAATACAATAATATAATAAAAGATCTATATTCTTAAAACTTAATTATTAGAGTTTAATTTTTCGCATCATAATCTTGATGTTATTTATATTGAGAAGAATATTTGGAAAATTTTATATTCACATCACTTAGTGATCATGTAAAATATAATGACCACCCCAATTACAAGAAGGACTTATAAACAATGAATATAAAGGATGATCTATGGCTATATGTGAATGGAAAGTATGATCTAGAAATTTTTACAATGAAAAATAGTGATAAAGATACATTTCTTTATATTTTAAAACATATCAAAGTATTTAATGGGTTTTCAAGTAACATATCAAGGTGTTTCAACTTAAAGAATCATTGGTTTCGTTAACTTTACATACATTTTTACCTAAAAATTTTACAGTAGTTGTACCTCATTTTCCACTTTCATTATAAAACTATGTTAAAAAACTCTACAACCAGATGAACTTGACAACTTTTAGGATCAATTTTTACTAACACTTTGTGCAATGGACATGACCATTCATCTTTCATTTTTTAATATCACAGTGCATTTATCTATGCATTTGGTTGAGTAAAATAAATTAGGAGGTCCTGTAAAATATCAATGAATGTACTAATTGAGACATAATTTATTTATATTCTTTTATCTAAATTAAAAAATTCTTGGAACATAATTAAATATATAATTATGTTTTATTTATTTTATTTCATAGATACCGTGGTCATTTGAAATCATACATGAAAAAAAGATCAACCTGAAGGCTCTATTTATGAAATCTATTTAGATGAGGGATGTCTTAGATTTTTTATAGATACTTGGATGCTATTGAGATAAGATTAAATCAATTTGGATGTGTTGATGACATATTGACTCAATATCAACTACATAGAAATTAAAAAATATTTCTTATTTTGGATCGATCGATTGCTGGGTTATAAAATATTAGACTAACATGAATGGAATTATTATAGGCACATAGATATGTGATACTAAATATTGAAATTTCAGATCCATTTATTGAATATATTTCGATACAAACAAAGAGATGAACAAGAAGTTGATCATGAAATGAGAAATATATAACAAAATATGTTAATAAAGAGCTCATAGAATGGTTTAAACATCTTTCAAGATAATTAATATTGAAATCAATATAGATATTGGGTTGAAAAAATATTTTTTAAATATAATAATTTATATTTATTTATTTAGATATATAATACTTTACTTGGGATGATTTGTTAGTAGATTTGAAGTTTATGGATCAAGGTCCTCTAAAACTGGTTAGAAATTTGACACTTACAATATGAATGGATTAAAATTCTGTATGATTTATTGGTAAGTGGGTTTAAATTCATAAAATAATGGTGTATTTATATTTTCCAAATTGGGGTAAAATAGAACGTTGACTAATATTATCAAATTAAACTACCATGGTCATTTTTAGTTGATTTATTCAAATGATAGTGGGTTGATATAACCAGGGGTATTAAATGATATTCCTTGCAATTAACTTATATAAAATACTAAAACTTAATGGATGTTGGTGTTCGGGAATTACATGATATATATATATCTTCTCATCGCAAGATAAAATGATATATTATGTGCAAGATTCCATTGATGAATGGTGAAGTGTATTTATTCACATAAAACAAAGAGACTTGTATGATATGGGTGATGTTGTGGAATATTTGACCTCTGACATTGAATCCCTTCAAGAGAAAGAAACTAGCCTATTTTTCCACCATAATATTAAAAATATTAGTCATATAATGGTGGATAAAGTTGTTTAAGTAATGTTGGAGCCAGATAAAAATATGGTTGAAGGACAAAATGATTAAATGTGCAGTCATCCATTAACTTATCAACTAACTATGTTATATGTTATTCATTTCTAGTATAATAGATCTTTTATCATACTAACATTGATTTTTTTCATTATATGTTAAATTTTTTAAAAGAAAATGTTATATTTGTTTGTGTACACAATCATTCATCATCACACCTATGTATATTATGTTTGTTATTGTAATGAACCAAAGTTTGAAATGGAAATTTACTTCTAATAATTGTTTCATATAATCACATGGAGTCAAAACATAACAAACTAATAAGTGCTATGTGACCTTTAAACATATGTTTGTCACTTCTGTTATTTGACTTTCAAAAATATGATATACATAGTTGTGATCAGTAAGTTATTTGGAGTCTAATATGACCAACGTAATTTTTGATGAATAGTAACATAACCTTATGAATAGTAATTTTAATATTATGAATAGTGACATACCTTAATGAATAGTAACCTTAACTATGATAGTATATAAATAATATTCAAGTGGAAGTATGATATACCTACATCTGTGAATAAAAAAATAAATGTTTTAAATTATTATTTTTCGAGTAAATTATGATTTTAATTAAAAATTAAATTAATCATATAAGAAAATTATTTTTCAAAAATGGATTTCATTTTTTGATTCTACATGTCGAAAAATTGTTAGGGTGAATTTTTAGAATTTTTCTAAAATACATGAATTTTTTGTGAATAGTAACATACAATAATTTACGATAAATGCTAAATACATGAATTATGATGTCATCAACAGATGTATGGATGATTTAATGAAATTATCTTTAAATAAAATGCATATATTACTATTTTTCATGTAATAATCACTATTTTTGGTCTTGAGGGAAAATAATATACTAAGGTATTAAATATTATGAAAACCCTATTCTCATTCGCTACGAATACCACCCCTCCTTACCTATTCTCTTCACTCCTCATAAGCTTTATCTCCTGCCAATATTCTACCCAAATCTCTCTTCATGATCCTACACCATGTACAACACCCCTTAGCCTCTTCAAAAGGCCAAATCCTCTCCCCTTAAGAAGCTCTCAAGGAAGGTTGATTCAAGAGGTAAAATCCCACTTTTCTTTTCATTTATTTTTATGTTCCTTTGGTCTCTTTTATTTCCTAAAATCTAATCCTAAAAATGGTATGAAAAATAAATGAACATAAATTTAATGTAATTTTGTTTTGATAATGGGATAATTCATTATTATCTCTCTTTTCCCCGCCATTTATTTAAAATAAATGAAAACACGGTTTGAGATGTGTTGATTTAGAACATTCAAGGATGAAGAGTTATCAATTTATATTACACTATTAAATTGTTTTCATAAAAAACATTAATGGTTGAATCAGAATATTATATGTGTGTTTTATCTTATTTAATGTTCTATAATTCTTTTTTCACTCGTGATTTAATATAATAAAACAAAACAAGTTAATTGTGAGAAAAATCGCTAAAATTAATTCTAGCGTTTATGTTTTATATAATGATTCACCTTCAATCCAAAGAACAAAATGAATATTATAAATATTTAATATTATAGATTATCACTAACAACATATAACTTAAATTATGGAAGAAATTATCATTTTACATGATTCTTATTTCATGAACATAGGTAAACCAATCATAAAAACGAAGAAAATGAACCGATCTATGCAATGAAATTGAACCACTTAACCCATTAAAAATGCCAGGAATTAACTCAAAAAGGGTATAATAAATAAATTAAAAATAGAATAGGTTATCTAATTATTAATTACTAAATATTTTTTTATTCAGGTCATTAATAACAAGTGGAGAACACCAATACACTTAAGGTAAGGGATCCTCTCCATTTCACTTTTATTCAGGAATGTCCTTTATGATACGCTATTTTATGTGTAATCCCTAATGATTGGGTATTATTTCTAACATCCCCGATACTTCACTAATTATTTACAAAATATGATAAATCCATTTATCTCTCATTAAGATCTCCTAAGTACACCTGATACCATGCTGATATTTCTTAAGGGATTATACCCAATCCGACTTTATTCCTTCGGGTTTCTCTATCTTTCTTTTTAGCCAAATTATGTTGTCTTTTATTTTTATTTTATAATTCTAAATACTGTTTATATACTCCAAAATCATGTTTCAAGATCCATCCATCATTATTTTTTGGGATATACATGCTTTTAAGTGATTCCCTTCTCGATACTTCCCAAAAAGCAAACTCATTTTAAGGGAACTTCCCAAATTTTTAACCAATTTAATATGAACTCTACCATTTGTTTTAAGACACATTTTTGTTAAAGAAAAAGTCTTTTTATTATTAAATCCTTATTTTTTTACTTCTGGTTTTATATAAATGATTATTTCCTTTTCAATTTTAATTTCTCTTTAGTATTTTCCTTAAAACAGCAATAAAATGTTTTAATGCTAAGAATTTCTAAAATACCCTTCTTAGATGTTGTCACTTATATTTTACATCACTTAACAAGTTATATGCCTATTTTAACTTATTAATGTCTGGGTATGTTTTAATTTCTTTCCCCCATGGACTATTTTATAATACACCCATTCATTATGGCTTATGTGATACCCATTTCTCTCTATGAGTTACCTTATGTTTTTGTATAATTTATTATGTATGATTATATAGGTGGAAAGCATATTCATGAACATGTTAATATGGGTGATCCCATATAGCGCTTCAATTAATTGGGTAAATATGATTATCATGAGATGTTATGTGCAACAGTCTTGGTGGTTATACTCGGCTTGTGCTACTATGTTCAACAGTCATGGCAATTAGATATGACTTGTGCTACTAAGGGAAACAGTTTTGGCAGTTAGACATGACTCATAATAAATTAATATTTTATGTTTCGGCCACATTATTATGACTCCAGTTTTTTATTATTTTATGTTTATATGTTATGATTCTATATGTTACATGTTTTTTTATATCATCATGTCATGCATGTTATCCCATGTGGGAATGCTTTTTTATTATGGTTATTTCATTACAGGGATTTTAGCTCATCCATTTTTTCATGTTATCCCCAGGTTATCCTATGTAGATATATGAGAAAAATGGAAGATATGAGATTATTATGGAGTTGAAATTAAATGTTTTTTATAATTTTATATTATGAACATTGTCTTCCAAGACACTAGACTTTATGATCCTTGGCTTGTACTCTGATGTATAATTATGTCTAAAATCATGTAATGTTATATTTGAAATAATAGGGGTGATATATTTATTAATTTTCATCTACTATTATTTATAAATTTCTTTTTCTGTATAAAATCTAAAAAATATATGTTCTCAAAGTTATTTTGACTTGTTTAAATGACATGAATACCAAGGAAGAAGCTTTTCATGGATCCCAGTTGACACCCAACTGACATTCCCTTGACAATAAAGACAACTAATGATTCATTAGGATACAACCATATATAATATGATAAACCCCTAGTATTCCCCTTTTAATGGTTTCCAAACCCTCCATCTCTCTCTCTATTCAGTGCTGGAAACATCCTCATTCTCCCTTCCATCAATGTCTAGAACATTTCCTCCCGATTCAGTAGGTTTAACATGCAACAAATCTATAGAAATGGAAATGGTGACCGCTCTTAATTCTTTATAAGGATATTTGAAGGTGATGATTATAGGTAAAAATTTTAATATGAATAAACTTATTGCACATTTTTATAACAATAACTATTTTTTCTTTTAATATGGAAACAATGTTACTACAAAGATAAATATTAATAGTTCAGATGTCTAGAATTTGAACATATTAAATATATTTTCCCCTTTGCTTGTTATAGGGTCCCCAAAAATTATACTATAGGATTATTTGGCCGAATTATATGTAGTTAGTGGATGAGAGAGTTAACCTTATGATTATATATTCTTATTGGAGTCATATGCCACGATATTATAAGAATAAAGTAGTTTATTCACATATAAAGGTCATTTCAATACATTATGGCTTAATTGAATTACATTATTTAATTAAATTATAATATTTAAAAAATGAATTTCTTTGTTTAGATGTTATTTCAATTTACTTCTATTGATCTTATCACACAAAAATAGACATTGAAAAAGTTTGGGTAAGAAAAGGAATGATTTTAAAAAGATATTATAGAATTAATTCAATGATACATCATTGACCACTCAAAAATAGTATGGTAAGGTACCTGATGGAGTACCTATAGAGAAGTGGAAGGTGTTTAATAATTTCCATAACTATGAGAAGCACATGGTATTAATCTAATTATATATATATACATGCATATGAAAAAAAGATGAAATTTCATAAATTACTATTCAATTGCATGTTATTTATTTCATTATGTTTCAAGAAAAGATGTATTATATTGAGCTAAATAAATAATACCCATACTAGAAATGAAAATAGCTTTTCAATAAATAGATTTAATATGGTAATATCTTCATTAGTTTCAATATTGACAATATAAAATTATCTATTTCATATATTATTATTTTTATTTATCTTTGATTAATGTTCGAAAATAACATAGGGTAACAAGTCTCCGAGATGTAACATTGGTTGGATATTCATACAGTATACAATGGGTGTTTTTTGAATGATCCTACTAATGAAGTTAGGGAATGAACTTCTTTTTCATTATAATAACCTATTTTTTGTTTTCACTTTGTAAATGTGTATGACTTTAACAATGTATGATATTATATTTATAGGTAAAAATAAAATAAATATGAGATTCCAATTCCACATAGTCCTTATCGGTCTCCCAGGATGATCCAGTTGGTTAGGTCCTTGGGAGGGATCATCCTAGACATGTCTGTCGGATGGGTTTGGGACCATTACTATCAGAGGTATTTGGAAGGTCATTATATATTGTAGCAGCATCTAATCCTAGTTGAAGTTACTCCCTACCTCGAGATGATCATAAATATTTTATTGAAATGTATAGAAGAATTTAACAATAGGGGATAACAATATAACAATAGGGGGGATCATATACAGATGCAAGATGTGAAGGTCATTACTCTTTTGAAGTAATTGGTTGAATTATATAAAAATATTATTTTATTATGTCTTAGTGACATTGCATTAATGGATTGTTTTAGTGAGTAGGTGAATCACACAAGTTCATTATCATTTAGTTCACAAAATTTTATTGTTTTTAAGATTAAATATAAATATTTATTACTATTTAATATTCAATCAAATTTTCATAAAGTGCTAACAGTTGGTGGTGGGGACAGAGATAAAGACTGTGTAGATCATAGTTAATTAATTAGTAATGAGGGTTTAATTTGGATTCATTGATGGATATTTGTAACTAAAATCATGATAGACTAACACAATGATTTTGTTATTGAGAAACCATCTTATGGTTTGAGGTTGGATATATTTATATTTTTCTTAAATTATGTGAAATAAATAATCTTGGTTGTTTTATTGTGTTTTATTCAAAAAAAATCTTTATTCACATCATTGTTAGGCTCTTTTGGTTTATTTTTTAAATGATTCCACGTAAATTCTTCTAGTATTTTTTAATGATTTTTTTCTTTTTCTTAAATGTTATATTAGATTTGAGATGGGTAGTGTATGATTACTATGATAAAATAAGGGATTATCATAGTTTCATATTATGAGGGAGAGTTAGATTGAGACATATAATGAGGAGGTTAGAAGTAAGTCATGGTTGTATCAGTTTTGGGTTTTATCCATTGTTTTTTATTTTATTATTATTATGCTTGTTGTTTTGGGGGTGTTGTGGGGTTTCTAAAATTAATGTGGGGTTGTTAAAACATTTCGGGATTGATGGAGGAATGTTTGATGAGATTATGATAGTGTAATTCATAGTTGTTTTATTATGTAGAACCATTCTTATGGTAAAATTATTATATTAATCGATTTCATTTTATTTTTTGATTTTTGGTGTTTTGGAAGCTTTTTTGATAATGTGGTAATGATTTATGAGTATATCTGGTGAAAATGTAAAGAGGTATACAATGGATATTCAAAGGTGATGATTTTATGAAATGAAGTGTGGGGTTCTATATACATTGTGGGGTTATGTGATTATGTGGTGGTATTCAGTGATGTGGTAATATTGTAGAATGTGGTTATATATAAACACCGATGAAGTGGAAATATGATGAGGTTATTGTGTGTTTATTTTATAGGAAATTATTTTTATTGATTTTAATAGTTGGTTTGGATGTTATGATAAGGTCTTTAGTTCATTGTTATATGATCTTGATTTATAATATTCATAATCCATTGATTTAGAATTTATTGTTAACCTTGAAATTGTTGAATGTTTCTTCTATTTCAATGTAAATTTTCTTTATTCAAGTTTCTATCTTGGTAAACCCGAGTTTGTTCTTACTAACATCACCAACTTAGTTATGCCTATATTAACACTCTTCATTTTGTTATTATTAATTATCAATTCCTATTATAATTATTTTTATTTAAGAACTCATAATCAGTTCTATATTTTTATATATTTGAATCTAGCATACATTTTTCTTATATTTCGATTATTTTTTAATTAAAAATCCATTTATAATTGGTCTTTTATTTTTTTAGATTATCAATAGGATTATATATTTTTCATCTATTAGACACTGCCTTAGAGATTTATTTATGGATATTATAATGATTTTTAGTTCTATATTTTTTAATTTTATTATATTAATAATGTTTCTTGTATATGTTTTATGTTATTTTATTGGTTTTCCATATATTTGTTATTCTTTCTATAAGGATGTAGTTTCTACAGCTTTTATTTCTTTAACAGTAATATATTGAAGTGGTTAAACCACCACTATAAATGGTTAAAAAAATTATTAGTGATTTAAATAGTTGTGAAATACTTTTAAGTATTGAGAGGAAAAAATGACACTAAAAACAAAATAACCACCACTAAAAATAATTTTTTGACACTTCCAAAAAACTGCTACTAAATGGTTGAATCTAACAAAAGTTGGATGTTGGTGCCAACATTAGAATCAATCTTAAAAAACCATCATGGAACCATTTGCAGCACTTTTAAACAACCTCCAACATAAAAAAAACTACTATTAGTCCCCTATTTTTTTGTATTGGGTGCACTCTAATAGCACTCCAATGCATTGGGTAATGAGACAAAGGTAACTAGATATAAGTTACTCTTAAGAGATGATGAATTTAACTTGATGGAAATTTCTCAAAATAAATTAAGGAGTTTACTGGTTAATGGTTACTTCTAATAGAGATGGTAATTATATATATAGATAATTCCATTGTGAATTTTTGATTTTCCAAGATACCAACACATTTTTAGGCTTGTTATGGCTTTTTAGTGGTTTCTTTCATCAATATTGATATCAAATGTCTCATGATTACTTTTTCTTATAAATATTTTTCAGATGCCTATGTTCCTATGAACATGTTATGACTCTTTTCCCCATGTTTATGTTCTCATGTCATGGATTATGTTTCACTCATGATGTTTTTTATGATCTATTTTAATTTTTTATCCCTTACTAGTCATTATAGCACCATTTTTCTTATATTTCCCTATTTCCCTAGGAATTTCAATTAAAGAGATACATATAAAGAATTTACATATATTGAGAATCCTTATATAATAAATGTGTTTTGTACCATGTGTTTTGTTTTAAATTTTCTTAGTTAGAAAGGAAACCTAACTTTAGGTCATGAGTGATTATTTTAATTAATATAATTTTTTAAAAATTATATATGTTTAGAACTAGAAGTGCTGGTATACGATGTCTCATTTATAATTATATTAGAGTTTGGTTACTTTTTGGAATTATAACTATGAATATTTGGGTATCAGGGCTTAGATAGATAAAATTTTTCTCTTGAATACTAGGTTATGTATAACGAGTATAAAAACATATTATTAACATCTCTTAGGTGTTCATAATGTGTATTCTCAATAGATAACCTTTATGCGAGCATTGGAGTTTAGTTTGTTTTATTCAATTAGTAAAATTTTTGGGATGAAATTTCCATATGGGGGGAAGAATGTTACGACCAGAAGAAAATTATTCTTTTAATAAAGAAATGCTTCCCTATCAAAAATATTTTTATTATGTATTATAATATAATCAAATAAAAATACATTTAAATTTAATAAGAACATTACACATCATGAATAAATATGTACCAGTACAACAAGAAATATTAAATGGATATACACATTTAAGAATAGTATATTCACTAAAACAAACTCCATTGGCTTGAATTCCCCCAATAAGATCGATACTACTATAATAATTGTGAAAATAAATAGAATAATTTGGAAACAGATTGATATAATCAATTAATATGTAAGAATATTCATAAGTGATGTAGTAAGTGATAAAGAGAGAATTATGGTATATTTTTAGGGAAATATGATTTGTTTTCCTTTATGATTTTGGAAAAATGTAGTTGTCTGAAATTATGTAAATTAGTTAACAAATAAGTTTTTAATTATTAGTATTGGTTTCATTAATGAATTTATGTGGTCATTGGAATTATTTTATGATATAATCCAAATTTTATTATTTTTAGAGAATATAAAAATATTCTATTAAAAATATGTTTTATTATAAATTTATAAGTTTTAAATAAATTTTTTTTTCATGAAATAATCTTATAAAACACTTTCTAAATGATAATATATTTTATTTAATCCCAATTTAATTATTTTAAGTGCCATAATGTTTATTATGAAATAAAAAAATTTAATTATCAATAAAGTAGTTTTTTATCTTAAAGCTAAAATTATCATATTTATATAATTATTTTGATAAAATAAATTTTATTTTTTCACATATCACATCAAAATCATATTAGAGTTATTTTTCTTGAATTTTTTGGAAAAGTTTTCTTTTTGGTGAAAAAGTAAAAAATGCCACTTTACAAGGCACTGAGAATTTATGACATTATTTTTATGTGAGCATTATTGAAAATTTTATGATACATTTTATTTAATCAAAATTTAATTTAATAAGTGTAAAAATTAATTAAAAAACAATAATTTTAATTTAGAAAATTATACCTTACATTATAGAACTGAAATTTATAATTTTAAGATAAAATTATTTTTGGGTTAGGTGAATTAAATTGGTTGGTTAGGAGGAGTGTTTCAGTTTGGGAATTCATTGGACATCCACATGATTTTAACCACTCATTAATAAGCTATAAAATTATTTTTAATTGATTTCCCCCACAATCTTATGTCTTATATAAAAAAATAACCAATATTTTAACCCTTAATAATGTCCCTCTTCAATTATAAATACCCACCATTCCCTAATCAATTTCATCACCAAATCCTTTGAGAATAATTTTTCTATCAGAATACCCATCAATAGTCTCTCCAAATTGGTTCCATGTTTTTAAGGAGTCCCTATCTAGATTTATTAATTATCCTCCCAATGTAATTGTTTCCTCAGTCATCTACTTTCCATTTCAAGTTCCATACTTTTGTTATATTGTATTTTTTAATTTATTTTATTATAATGTAATTATATATTCCATTTTATAATATTCTAGGTGATATGTTGTAAATTATCATTTATTTATTTACTATAATTATAACCATTTTCAAAGCTGTTACAATGCCAAAATAAGGGTTCCTCATCCCTCCTTTCCCACTACTTATGAGAACCTTATTAATTACTTATAGTTTCAATGGATAATTTCATTATGAATCATTTTATAATTTCCTCACTATTTTATTGATAATATATTATTATTCTCTCTCATTAAACTTATTTCATAATCCATTGTAATTATCATGGTTTCCTAAAGCCATAAAACCATTTTAAATATGGTAAATAAAAGTGTATGTGGGTTTACTAGCAATGAAATCCTTATTTGGATACTACAAGTGGATGCATATCTGACATAGTTATACCCAGGGGTAATAACCCTAAAAAAATTCACATTGGGATTTAACTCAATAATCACCTAGTGCACAACATTGGGCCTTGCTGGACACCTAGTTTTACTCTCCCAAGGGATTTTCTTTCGATAATTCATATAAACTTTATGATCCACAATAAAATATTAGAATATATAGATTGATATTTACATTCAATTGATATTTCTATTCCTTGAATTTATCCTTCAATTATTCTTTTTTCATTCCCTCAATTTGATTACTACCTTTTTTGATATGAACATCCTATCATTTTTAGGATTATTATTGTTTATTCACCAAGATAACTAAATTAATATGTTGAAAGGGTTTCTTTACCACCTGATTTGTAACCAATGAACATGATCTCATTCTCTCTCCATATCCCTCATAGATTTTATCTTTATTCTATATATCTATGATAATATTTATATATTCTATGGTGGAATTATGATCTCTATAGATAATGATCCATAAGTACCTTTTTCTTTCCTTATCATCAGCGATGCCTAATCGAATTTTTTCTATGTTAATACCCTTGCATGATTCTCATGATTGAAGGGTATTCACCTAGATACCCATACATTGATTTACATGGGAAATTATTGACTAAACCATATACCCTTTTATATATACTATGTAAATACCTTACACTTCCAATTATTAATGGATGAGTATTTACTTAAAAAGTTATCACATTTCATTGCATACCCATTTAATTTACAATAGTTTTATCCTGATATGAATATTATATATATATTTATTATAAGTGGAACACATGAATTAATATATATAAATGGTGTTCCCTGAGATTTCGTCAATTCATTGGGTAATGATATGGAGTTAACTGGGTATAAGTTGTTCCTAATAGATGAAAGCGTTAATTGGATGGAAGTAACTCCTATGTGATGATGATTTTTACTGGTTGTAGGTTAATCCTAAGAGATATGGGAATTAACTAGATAATATATTTTATAAATGTTTTATTTTTCAAGACACTAACACAATTACTTTTTTCTTTCAATTTCTTTTATTGGTTCCTTTGATTAGGATTGATATCACATGACTAATGATTATTTTTTCATATAACTTTTTTTGTGTCTATTTTATTCTGAGCAAGTTATGACTATTTTCCTCAAGTTTATATTCTCATATCATGCCTCATGTTTTACTCATGATGTTCATTCATCTCAATTTTCATTATTTATTCTTTAATAGGCTTTGTAGTTTACCATTTTCTTATATTTCCCCATTTCCCCACGAAATTTTATGAAAGATGTGTATATAAATATTATTTATGTGATGATAATACATAAAGAAAAAAATGTGTTTTATACCATTTGTTTAGTTCTAAATGTACCAATTTCATAAATACATATAACATTATATCTTAGAAGTTTTTTATAATTATTTGATGTATTAAAAGTATGGGTGTTTAGAACTAGATTTGAAAATGTATGTTGAGGGTGTCTCAACACATGTTGAAGCGGAAAAAATCATGTGGAAGTATAGTTGAGTGGAACTATATGTGGTACCTTTGGTGAATAACACTCAATGAAATTCCCTGTGCAGAAGAAAATTTAATTTTTTGCATCATTATTGGTTCATACTATATATGGTGCGGGATAAAGGAATAAACCATTCATAGTGTGGTATCATTGATGAAGAAAACCATCCATCGAGGTTGGTTTAAGTTAATAATTTCACAAAATCACAAATGAGTGAAACAAATACCATGTATTGTTAATTGGAGACATGAAAATATCACATACTAGAAAAGTCCTAACAAAAAATCTTACATGGTTCTTGTAGAAACATTACACGGAGAATGAGTCTAGGAAAATCCATATATTGGTTTTGAGGCTCAAAAGAAAACATATTAAGTGGATAAAAATAATAGTGAATAATAGATCCAACTCAACCAAAACCCATATAGACTATCCTTAAATATTTAGAGTCATTTTGAGATCACATTTAATATGGTATTAATATGTTGAGTCTAGTCTGGTCCACACTTGAAGTGGATCTACACATTTTTTATAATTCTTAATTTTTTTTCAAAAATATATAAATAAAAATTATTAATAAAAATTATTAAATTTAAATATATTATTTTATATTGTAAATATAATTTTATTAATAAATTTATTACATAATTTGAAACTTATTTTTTTCCTCTAAAAATAGCACATAAAACTAAAAATAATGGAGAAAATAAAATAATAAATAAATTTGTTATACCTCACAAGCATACCGACATCCACTTGGGCCTGTCCACTTATGCCGATAATATTTTTTAAGGTTTTTCTGTGTCTCTTTAAAATAATTTTTTTATAATTTATCCTACTTGGAAAATTTTGGATAAACCATTTTACCCATGATTTTGATACCAGATAAGCACATTTACATAAAAATAGCTGAAAATATTTCATGGTTCATTATGAATCATTAATGCATACATAGGGGTGATGAGAACCTAGGGTATAGAACTTAGAGATGGATATGTTTATAAGAGTACGAATTGTATGGATTACGTGGGGTTTCTGTATAAAAAATCATTTTTAGATGTAATAAATCACATCATCATGGGTTGGTGTTTTTTGGGGAAATTTGGTTTTTTGTATTTAGGGAATTGAATATCTGATAATTGAGGCTTGGATTGTAATTCCTATAGTATATGTTTTTCTATTAGTTTTTTACATGTGTTTGGATGTTTTGATGATTTTCAAGGGTTTTAAAAAATGGTATGAGTAGTTGTTCTCAGTGTGGGGTGAATATTTCAGTGTAGGTGGAAAATCTAGCCTGAAACAGGGGTAATTGTTGTTGTTTGTTGAGGATACATGATGTTAAATTCTATATCATAGGGTGATAAGATCACAACCTAAGGCATTTATTTGTGAGGTATTCACAAGGGGATTGTCACATTAAAACGTGTGGGTTACGTTGGGAATCACCTTCACATATTTTCTTAGTTTTACCTTGGGGTGGTGTTGCACCATGGATAATTTGGTAACACCATAGACAGGTGGCAATGTGTTCTTGATATAGTTATTGATATCGATGCTGCATATAACATCCCATGTTTTTAAAAGGAGATACTATGTTCGATAGCATACTTGATACGCCACATCAAGCTTAAACGAACAACTAAATATTATTATTTCATATTATAGTTATCGTATAACCATTAGAATGGTTAGAATGAACGATATTAACTTAATTATTAAAATATTGTTTACATGTTAATTTATAACTAATTATTTGGGGAAAATTAATTATAAATGAATATAAAACCCATTTTAATATAAAAGGAAATGTTTTTATAAAAAACTATTTAGAGGTGTAAAAATGTAATAATAAATCACTCTTATAGTAAGATATTAATGAAATATATATATATATATATATAATATTAAATCAAATGTTTAAAATTATTTTTATGTGTTTTATTGAAATGATATAAGAAAAAATTCAATTTTATGGATAAAAGATGTATTTTTTCTAAATAAGAATATTTGAAACCTTTTGATGGTGAACCTATTTTAAATATAATTTTGAAATGTTTATAAATTCTTTTTGAAAAAATAAAATTTTCATTTGAAATAATTGTATCAAAATTTAAATTGGTTGAATTTTTGGTATTTTTTGGATAAGATTATATTTTTATAAACAGTGAAACAATATTTCATTTTTATTGAAGAGTAATTGTTCATAATATTTATTTATAATGATAAATTATATTTTTGAATGGGTTAAATGTAAAATTTGATCTTGATTTTATAATTTAATCAATTTTAGGTCATTGTAATCGATTTCACATTTAAATTAGATGTAAAAACTTTAGAAACTTTTGAATGCTTTACATTAAAAACCCATTTTCTCGTTCCATCAACAAGATTAATTTTTAATTAATATATACCTATTATGTGTTTTTAATTAGAATAAATGGATTTAATAATTGTAAATAGAATATAATTTTATTTAAATATTTTCGTTCTATATTTGGACAATATGAATAGTAACTTAATTTTTTTATTAACATTGTTAAAGGTAAACCTAGAAATTTAGGGTAAAAGTAATATTATAAATATTACAAAATTACCCTAAAACTTGTCCTAATTTCATTAGATGAGTGTTTTCTAACCAAAATCACCATTGGGCCGAATTCTGACCTTTAGAAGACACTTGTATATAAGTAAAACATTTATAATATTATATTTAATAGAAAATTCAATTATGTTACAGTTTTGATTTTAATATGTTAAATATTTTTAGTATAGAGTTATACAGGGAAAAAATTATACTACAAATAGTATTTTGAAATATAGAATTTTATTTATATCATGGAAATTTATTTAAAATATTTAGTGATGAAATATTAACCTTAAATGGTGACACAATAATGATGCAGTAATTATTTCATTAATGGAAGAATCATATAAATGATAATAAAATTTTAAAATAAGTATATTTTGATATAATTAATTTAATACACTAATTTAATGGATTACTTTGACATGTTTGAGATGATTTAAAAGAGTGTTTTCTAAGGTATCATGTGATTATGATATTTTTAAAAAGTCATATAATGAATAATGTCAAAATTGACAATATTGATATTTTAAAATAAATAATATTATATTAAATGATAAAAAATTCATTAAAATATAAAATTATTCCAAATCAATGTTATAATTTTACAAATATCATCATTGATTCATTTATTAGTCTTTTACAATTTTATAATATTTTTATTAACCATCGATGTGTAAATTTTATGATATCACGGTAAAAAATAAAATGAACAAGTAATGGTTAAAACAAAAATAAAAGGATTAGAAAATAATTAAAACCAATATAATATTAATGGGATGAATTTATTTTTCCACATACTCATTATAAATTATAAATTAGTCAAGTTTTGTCCACTAAGAAGGGAAAATTAATTTACATTAATTTAATACTTTAATGAAATCCAAGAGTGCATTTCCCCTCTCTTACAAAAGGTCACCACTTAATATCCATTATTCTCACATCAAAACCAATTTGTTTCATACAATATATCCCTAAAATCCCTTAATATATTACCTCCTCAAATTATATATTCATTATTTAACTCATAATACCTCCCTTATAGGTGTTAAAGTGATAATTAAATAAAATCACCAGAAGAAGAGGTATCTTTTTTAATTAAGGGTTTCTTTTTTATTTCTTATTCCTCTTCGTTAAATTTTTCTTACCCCATTATGAAATATTAAATCCATTGTTCACAACACAATGAGATGTTATTATGTTAATATAATTACCTAAATCTATCTCCACTTCCATCAAATGGGAAAATGATTAATCATTTGTGCGTACGTGTGAACTATCACCCCAACAAACTGATATAATTCGTTTTCTATATCCATCTCCAAATACTAGTTATAATTAACGAATTAATGCTTATATATGATATTAATTAAATATTTATCATTGTTAAATAAAAACATATAATTTACATTCTTACTTTTCCATGCACTTGAAAATTATAACGTCGCTCGTGCGTAAGTGTAAACTATCATCTCCACAAAGCAATGTGATTCGTTTTTCATCATCACGTAACATGTATGTTATAAATAGATATATTTAAATTATTAATATGATATTAATTATATTATCAAAATGGAATGAGAAAATAATACTTACCTACTTTCTATAAGAATCATTGAAAAATGGAAATGTTATTCACACGTACGTATGATCTACCGTCTCCATGACTATAACATAGTTCATTTTTCATAATAATACATAATGGTTTAATTTAAAATTATAATTTATGTATAAAAATTATAATCATGTAATTAATATTATTATGGAAATTATGGAATAATTATCACTTTGAATACTAACATCATACCAAATTTATTTTGGACTCCTGTACCGAATACCAAAAAATTGTCTGATGCGAACATAAATAATTAAGTAATTGTTATAACATGGTAATAAATTATATTGAATGAATAATAAAAATTAAAATTCTATCAATAATGTAAAAATTAACCTAAATTTATTATTCTAGAGGATAAAAAATGTACGTCATGAGTTAAACTCAAGGTAATATGTTCTTTAACCAATACATCATTTTAAGTGTTTTAATGGTTTATTCTTATAAATATTTCTCATTCATGTATATGTTTTTAAAATAATATTATGATATATTTATATAGACATCAATGTTTTAAAATATTAATTTTATAATTTCCTTAAAATATTTCAAAGTAGTATGGGACACTTTTAATCAAAAATATATTTTATAAATGTTTTAAATTGGTTTTCAAAAATTGATTGGTTATTTCGATTACAAAAAATGTTTTCTTATGAGTGTAAATGAAATTTTATGAGTTACAAGTTTAAAATTTAATGATTTTATGTGTTAATGGTACTTGAACATTTGACAAGTGGTTATATAATAAACCAAGGACGAGTGGTTCCATGATGAACCAAGGATGAGTGGTGACATTATAACCACTAATAAATTGGGATTAAAAGTTGTCCATATGAATATTCCATTTGTAAGAGTGAAATGTATGGAAATCGACCATATAGAAATCGACCATATGGAAATAGACCATATGGTTATTCCATTTAGTAAAATTATGTCATGTGTTACATATATATATATTATATATTTTCTTATGAGTTTTCATGGAAATCCTATGATTTTAAGAAGGTAAGATAATGATATTTTTGAAATAATGAGCCTTTATTCATGGTATATAGTTATGTTTTTAATGAAATTTTTAAGGGTTTTCACTGGACTAAATACATTCAGTTAATTTTATTATAATTAAGTCCCATGTTACCTACATATATATTATATATTTTCTTATGATTTTTCATGGAAATTGTTATATTTTAAAAATGCATGACAATGGTGTTTTTGAAATGATGATATTTTATTCATCTTGCAAAGGTATGTTTTTAAGAAAATGTTTTATGGGTTTTCACTGAACTATTGGTTTTATTTATTTTTTTCCCTTACTAAGATTTTTGTTCTCATCCCATGTTGTAATTTTTTTCATAGGTCTTAAGATTTTTAAGGGAATATAATAGTTCATGATGAAATAATTAAAGATGTATCTAAAAAATACGTCATGTTTTTTAAAAGGGGTTTCCTTTGGTGAAAAAATGAATATTTAGTATAAGTGTCCACATGTAATGTATGAGTTCACTTTTAAGGGGTTTTATTAATTATATAAAACTCTAAACTTAAAAGATCATCAAATGTGAATTCTAGTTCAAATAATATTGGAATAAGTTATATTTAAGGTTGGGTCCTTGCAGTTGGTATTAGAGGATAGTTTAGACAAATTTGGAGATAAGGATGTTTTCTTAAATGTAATGGACAACATCACGAGTTTAAAATATTTAGGTTGATCATAAGTTTAATGTATTATAAACCCTTTTTCGGCTTTCAGATATGAAATTTTAAGGTGACTTATGGTATTTTTGGAGACATTTATTTTTTATGTAATTATGGGTTATTACTTTTAGAATGAAAAGTGAAAGGTACGAGATAAAATTTGAAGTTAAAATAAGTTATGGTTGTTTTTTAGTACATTATCATATTTTGGTATATTTATAAGAATTATATAGTTTTTCAAAAAGTACCACCTACAAGATGGATGAAAACACGTCATTTTCCGAAAGGCCATGAGAATCGAACCCACATCTGATGAGTGATAATGGTGCATCTCCTGCCATCAGACTACATGAATTCATGGTTAGTATGAATTTTAATTTTATGTTTAATTATTTTATGAATGAAGAATAATTTCATTTTGGGAAGATATGTTTTAACAAATATATAACTATGAGAACATAAAATGATTTGGTGATTAAGTTATTATTGTTTTTTCAGAAGATGTTTACTATTTTGGAAAACCTTTTTGATCATCGTAAATATACTAATATGTTATTTTATATGAGAAGTAAAGGTTGAATTATATTTTTAAGAATCTAGGATTTTATAGTGGACTTATGTTGGTTTAGGTTATTCATGGAAATAAATATCATATCATGTAGATTATGTGACTTAGGAAGTTAAATTTTTGGCATGAGACATTAAAAGTGATTGATGTTATTTTTAGATAAAGGATAAAATTTATCGTAGAAGAATATGTTAAAAAATACATATATTTTTTTTCAATCTTATATTGGATTATTTTGAACAATTTTTAGGAAGATTATTTGTTTAATGATCTATGTTGGACTTTGGGAATTTTTGTTCCAAAGGATTGAATAACAACTAAGAAGGGGTCGGGGGTTGAATCAGTTATTCACTTTTTATAAGTTTCAAAACATTTAAAAAATTAACCCTTACAAACTATTACGATTTATTTCCTCATCACCTTTTAGTAAATACTTATCCATGAATAAGTATGAAAGAATGTAAATCACACAATATTTACAAGGTTCGGCCTCATTGTGAGAACCTACATACTTTCCATAGCCACTCCCATGAATCTATGGAAATAAACTATTAAAAAGAAGTGAATAAAACTTTTACTAACTCCCACTAGACACCTTATATCTCCTGATAAGAAATATTATAATGACTCAATTAGCATACAATGTTTTATTATAAAACAAATGATCCAAAAAAAGAAAAAAAGCTTGGTTGATTTTTCTCCAAAATTGCTTAGTCCTATTTGGATAGATTCGATTTTCTCAATCTGATGATGGGGAATCTGATTTTCTCAATACAATGATGCTAGATTTTGGACTTGTTTTTCTAATAATCATAATGGTAGATTCTAGATACATTTTTCTGAGTACAAAATTTTTTTATTCTGAATCATATTTTCTCAATATGATGATTCAAAATAAAGAATTCATTCTTAATATAAAAAACCCAAAATTTTACAAGAATTATCAATAAAATTATTCCTTAATTAGATGAGATATTTAACTTAAAATTCTCATGTTCTCCACCCTATGCATGTTTGCGAAAAGTTTCAAATTAAAAAATGATATGAGAAAGTATTTGTAGGTGACTCAGAAAACAAAGGGAGGAAACTTAGAAAAATTATCTGCTTCCTCAAATCTCAAAAACTCTAAAAATATATCACATTTAAAATTTCAACTTTGACTTTTCAAACCACCTTAGATTTCTCTGAGATTTACACAAAATTTAAATTCAAGTTTGTCAACTTCAACTCTTTATACCTTTCTCAACTCATTATGATCTGTTTCTTTGTCAGCTTTATTACAATATATTACTTTCTCAATATGAAAATATTCTTATTTTTTTATAGTATGAAAATTTATATAAAAAAATAGGTGTACAAAAATCTCAGTACAATTTTCCCAGTATGAAAAATCCTAATATGAAAATCTGAGTACGAATATCTCAGTACGATTTTCTGAATACGAAAAATCCCAGTAGGAAAATATCAGAACGAAAAACTAAGTACTAAAATCTCAATATGATTTTCCTACTAAGAAAAATATCAATATGAAAATATGAGTAAGAAAATATCAGTACAATTTTTCCACATATGATAATCTTAGTACAAAAATCTATGTATGATTTTCTTCTTCCTCAGGCTCAGTAACATCTTTTTGTTTCTCAGGTCATTATGATGTAATTACTATTATAATGTAACTACCATTATAATAGAAATATCATTTCAAAATCTAAAATTCTTCAAACCCCTCCACAATTTATTCAAAATATTTTATCAAGAGAGTTTTCAGGATTTTTTAGAACTTCTAGATCAACAAATCTTTATCTGGTTTATTTTAAAAAGTATAAAAACATCCTAACTTCTAACTTCAAATTCATCTTTCAAAAAAATATAGTAACTTCCTTCATTCTTATATTAAATCAAAGATATATTTCTAGCAAAGAAAACAATATAACCCAGATTCATTTTGAATATGATTATTTTTAGTTGTCATGCCGATGGACATAAAGAAGATAAAGTGTATGATCAACATCTTCATTCTCCTGAATTATTCTATGTCCGCTGTAGTTTAATACAAAAACCAAGGTTCATAAACATGTGAATAGAA
Organism: Viscum album; assembly: GCA_963277665.1. Classification (NCBI taxonomy): domain Eukaryota; kingdom Viridiplantae; phylum Streptophyta; class Magnoliopsida; order Santalales; family Viscaceae; genus Viscum; species Viscum album. The sequence goes on from OY728133.1 coordinate 1,950,132,836, forward strand.
AACAACATCATTATGATGGACTGGTTTCGATTCCAAAAAAATAATTCATTCTTCAATAAAAAATGCTAGTTGTCAAAAAATACAAAAACATTTTTCAAAATAATTTAACTACAAATTTTCTTCAATCCCCCCTTTGGATTTTTTGACAACTCTTTTTAAAAAATTTATAACTCTATAAAATTTTCACAACCCAAATTTTGTAATCAAATCATGTTTTTGACTTTTATCAAAACATAACCTTTATCAAAAGATAGTGTCATGAAACCACACTTCTAGATGGAGTAATATTTTGATGTAATTACATCCCTTCATGACAAGAAAGTTTTTCGGCCATGCAAAGAGTAACTCCCCCTCAATTTTATCTTTTCTATGTACTTTTCTTTTTCTCTCCCCCATTCTATGATAATAGAACCTTTAGATTCACAAAATAAGATAATTAAAACCTTCTTACAAAGTAAAAGTTGTTACTTTATCTCATTATTTTTCAATATAATCCAAATCACAGTGGGGGTAATTTGTTATGAGGTTTAGAAATAAAATTGGGGAGGCTGAAAATGATGTTTTAGCCTTAATTCCATAAACCTTTCTTTAAACCTTTCTTTTATAAATATATAAGAAATCTGAGATGTTGTTGAAATGTATTCCTAAAAAACATATCCATCAATAACTTTCTATTTTATAAAGTGAAACTTCATAACAATGTGATTTTATCTGGAATGTTGTACATGATTCTTATAAAGATCAATTACACTCCTATTATCACAAAGTATCTTAAATGGTTTTGAAACTTTTACTTTAAAATCATCTTGTAGAACCTTCATCCAAAACAGTTGAGTATAAGATTGAGTGGAGCAAACATATTAAGATTCAATTGTGATTAAGTTTATTGAACTTTGTTTCTTACTATGCCAACTCACCAAACGTTATCAAAAAAATGATTCTCCTAAGATTGATTTTCTATCATTACAATCTCCACCCCAATTGATATCAGTATAACCATGAAACTTAAGTTCATTTTTTCTTTTTTATAACAATACATGTGATTTTGTTCCTTTATCAGATCTTAGAATTATTTTTTATGCTAACATATGTGATTATTTAGGAATAATTTTATATCTGGTACACAAAGTCCCAATATAAATAATATCAGGACTTGATGCTCTAAGGTAAAGAAGACTTCATATCAGCTTCTGAAAGTCTTTCTGATTCAAACTTATTGAAAAAACATATTTTATAAACATTGTGGTCACTAAAATAGGAGTGGAAACTTATTTGGATTCTTTAATCCCCAAAAAATTTAACAATTATATATCATACTTTTCTTGGGATAAGAAAATGTATTTTTACTTTTGTTATACTTGTAAGACAAGGAAGATAGTTAATTCTCCTAACATTGATATTTTAAAATTATTGTTCATTTCATTAGAAAATGTTTTAAAAACATATAGTATGTCCACAGATAAAAATTATACCATCCACATAAACAATTTTTATTAGAGTTTTAGAGTCAACATTTTTCACATACAAGTTGCTATAAACTTTTCTTTTAGAAAAATTCAATATTCTCAAACGATTTTCAGGCATAAAATACCTTGCACATGGCACTTGTTTCAGCACATACAAAGATTTATTAAATTTAAAAACATTTTTTTCATCCATGTCAAGTATAAACACACAAGGTTATTAAATATACACGTTTTCCTAAATCTCAACATTCAAGAAATGTAATGTTGCATCCATCTGATAAAAATTTTAATTTTGTTGTGTGTCCACTGAAAGAAACATTCTAATATTTTCTAATCTTGAAACTAGGTCAAAATTTTCTTCAAAATAAACAAATTTTACCTATGTATGGCCTTTACAAATAATCCTGGAGTTGTTTCTTGAAACTTACCCATGTTCATTTTACTTGTTCTTGTATACCCACTTGGTTCTGATATCATTTTTATTTGTTGACCATGAAACAAGTTACCATGTTTCATTCTTTTCAATTTGATGCAATTCTTTATTCATAGTATCCACCCATTCTTTATGTTTAATATATTCTAAAATTGATTCTAGTTAAACATTTGAGATAAGTGATGTCTACTTCTCTAATCTCAACATTCTTCTTGTCTAAACTAGAACCTTATGATTCCCAAAAATGTTTTCAGATTCAGCATTTTTCTGTTAGGTAGGAAATTTCAAAGATTCATTCATAGATGAAATTTCCTTATCACATGATTTTTTTAAGTCTTGGTAAGGATGTTTTGAATTACTATCACCATTTTTGGAATTCTCCAGTTTATCCTCCTCAGCATGATCAAAAAATTATATTAAGGAATGTTGATTTTAAATTACCATCACACCAGATTAGTCCTCCAACTTATTTAAACATTTGTTCCAAAATTTTTAATTTCATTCGTTAGGAGAACAACCCATTAAAGAACTTCTTCATATTTCTCATAAAAATTTCCCAAATCTGGATTCTTTATTTTGAGTGAACATGGGCTTCCAAAAAAATCTTGTTATTTCATTGAAGGTTTTTTTTGTTATACCACACTTTATAATAATTCATGTTAGTTTCTGTTCTATATAAGAATATATTTTGAACATGTACAACAATAGTAATATATTATCTTCAGTAGAATATTGAATGTTTATATCCAGAAAATATACTTCTTCCCATTTCCACCAAGGTTCTATTATATTCTTTCCACTGCTCCATTTTTTGGTGAAGTATAAGGAGCACTATACCATTGTCTGATACCATTATTTCTCAGATAAGTATCTAAATTATTTCTTGTGAACTCAGTACCATTATATTTTATCAACTTCTTTATGGAAACACAAATTTATTTCTCAGTATCCTTTATGAAAAATAGGAACATTTCAATAGCCTTTAACTTATACTTCTAAAAATGATGTTTTTCATCTGAGTGAAATCATCAATGAAATTGATAAAGTATAAATATTATTTTTTTGATTGATGTGTCATCTTCCCACATAAATAAAAATGAATAATATAAAGTGTTATGGTAGATTGAATCTCAATTATCTTATGAATTTTGTAAGTCATCTTTCCTTTATAGAACATAATACAAACATCTTCATATCTTCTTTTCAATTCTGGAAAATTCCAAACAACATAAAATTTTGAAAGTTTATTCATTATTTTCTTCCCATAGTGGCCAAGTCTCTGGGGCCATAATTGTTTTTCACCATCAACACTCAAGTGACATGAGTTATTGAATTGTCTTATTTGAAAGAGATTCCCATGGGTTATTTCTCCTTTTGTAATGACTTTTCCATCTTTCACACTTTTTATTATACAAAAATATTGGCTAAAAAATTCTTTTCCATCATCATAAAGTTTACACACACTAAGTAAGTTATGTTTTATCCCATTAACAAATAAAACTTCCTTATATTTCAACTTTTAGGCTTCAATCTCTATAGGTCTGATTCCTCTGATTTTTATGGAACTATCATTACCAACGGTAACTTGTCCTCCATAATGAAATTCCACATGTTTTGATATTTCTATATCACATAACATATGTTAAGTGAAACCACTATAATGTATCCTTGGTTTTTTACTTTTACTGGCTTTTAAAGTTTTTTCAACAATAAAATCTATTTCCTAGACTTTCTTCTTTTCATCTTTCATTTCATTTCTTTCATAAGAAACTTGTTCTAGAAGAGGTTTCATACATCATTCAGTATGATGACCAGATTGATCAAATCATCCCCAAACTTATTACAGACATTCAGATTTGTAAGATCAAAATATGATATAGATACTCAATATACAATTTGGGGGGGTGTGAATTGTATACATTAAAAATTCTTTTAAAATTTTTAAATTTTGTTAAAAAACATTGTATTATTTAATAAAGTTAAACAAGGTAAATTCACAAGACCTATTAGTTCTAAAAACTTGTTAGATTTCGGAAATATGGTTCGAGAAATGAAATATAAGAAAATTTTACAAGGAAAAACATTCTACCACAAAGCAAATAGAATATTACAAATCAGAGTATACAAGTATAAGAAAGTATAAGATTGTTGTAATTTCCTTAATAATCAAAATTCATTGGAAAAAAAACATGAAAAAATACAAGTAACATGTATAGAGTCTTTTAACCCAAAGTGTAGGGTATCCAATAACCTTTGATAAAGGTCCCTTGATTTATACATTCAAGAAAGTTTATTTTACCCACCCTAGGGTAATCCCATGATAGGAATATCAGAGTCTATCTTACTATCCCTGCAAGCCCTTGAACTTCAAGGTAGTTGACACCTATGCATTCTTTATCAAGGAAGTCCTCGATCTTTAAGATAGTCGTAACATCTGTCTTCTTATCCCAGGAAGCCCTTGATTTTACACAACAACAATCAGAGTCACATGAAGCAATCTGAACAAGATGTTCAGTACACCTATAGAATGAGAGTCTCTCACTCTATAAATCACCTCAGCATGTAATCTCTAAAGTTATAGAACAATATTGAGCTCATTTAAATGAGCTTTTATTTATAGGCACATCTCCAACGGTCGACTCCCCCCCTCCAATGGTCATATTTTTCCTTGAATCTCAGAGGGACATGTACATGTGTCACTCAATCAACAGTTTGTTAGAAACAGAATACACGACATCGTTTCATAAATATTAAAAATGTAAGAAAAATATGATTTTTCAACCAAATCTAATTTTCCAGAGTCTAAGGAAAATAAATTTCAGAGTTTAAGAACATTCGGATTATATATCTCATGAATATTAGGATTCTGTTTATTAAGTAATTCAAAATCATATTTCTATAGGCATCAGAGTGTGAATTATGAGGAATTCAAAGTCCCAGAATTCTAAAGAAGTTGGAACCTGAAATCTAAGGAATTATGAACCCTAATTCTAAGGAATTTGGAACCTGAGTTTTGTGGAATTTAGAGTTTGAATTATCTGGAATTCAGAGTCTGAATTCTAAGGATTTTAGATTTAGAATTCTAAAGAATTCAGAGTCAGAATTATAAGGAACTCTAAGTCTAAATTATAAGGAATTCAGAGTCTGAATTTCAGAGAATTCAGAGTCTGAATTTCAGAGAACTTGGGGTCTGAGTTTTAGGTAATTTGAAGTCTAAATTTTCGAGAATTCGGAGTCTGAATTTCAGAGAATTCGGAGTCTGAAGTTAAAATAATTCGAAACATTAATTCGGATCCTGAAAACAGAATAATCTATATTTAAGTATTTATATAATTCTGAGGTTTTATATGTGAAACCAAATTTTACACTTAGGAATAAAAATAGTAATATCTTGAGAAAGTAAAACATGAACAATGAAAACATGGTAAGGATAAATTTTCCTTGGGAAAGAAATAATTTCCTTATTATGGAAAATAATATTTGCCTTAAACTATAGTGTTTGTGATTTTCAAAACATAAAGGAATGTAAAAGTAATAAGTAAACATTATTGACTCACAAAAATTGATTTCTTGTTGTCATGTTTCTAGCATCTTGAGAATTCAATTTTTAAAATTTTTGTAAGTTTGGAAAGTTTCCCATTTGACTATCACTATATCTTCTAATTTGATCAAAAATAATTCCAGGTTTGGATAGTTTATGCCAAAAATTATAATCCATATGCTCATAGATTCTAAAAAACCAAAAACAAAAACAAAATATTTATTTTCTATTAAAATGAGATCTTTCTCTGTTGAAACTTTGTTGAGGTTAATAACTTTTTTCAGTTCTAACATACTCAATATGTAGACTATTTTTTGAGTGAGTATTATAATTTTGAAGATTTGATAGGTTTATCACATCCTCCTTCCACCCAATATTTCTTAATATTTTTTTCCAGAACATGAAATGTTAAAATAATTAGATGAATCATTATTTTTGTTAAGATAATGTTTCATTTGATTCTCATATTGAGCATTATTAGAAACTCTATAAGTCTCATATTTTACTTCCAAATCCTTGTTAAGGTTTTAATTTGTCTTCTTCAGGGCTCTTCTGAACTCAATATGTTTTTATTGAATATTTTTTACTTCTTATTCATTATTTTCCAGCTTCTTAATAATATTTTCAATCATCTTTCAATATTCAGAAATTCTAAGTTTGTAACATAAAATATCCTCGATGTATTATTTCTTCAACTTGATAATATTATTCTCCACCTTCTTCACTCTCTAAGGAATATTTTGTTTTCTCAACTTTTTAAATTATGGTTCTGAATTATTCTAAACTTTTATCTTTAAATGATTTATTTTTTGATGAGTCTGATTCTACTTTCTTACTCAAAAATCTTCTTAGGTTTATATAAAAATTCTTCTTGTATCTATTGTAAGAATTTTCTTCTTTATTATTTTTGTTCCACTTATTTAATCGATGTTTTCCACCAGAATCATCTTGATATTCTCCAAATTTATTCTTGGAGAAATTCATAGAAAAGTTTTTGATTCCACCACACTCAAAAAATTTGATAGGAATTTTTCCTCCATACTTTCTTCTTCTTATTTGATTGTTCTTGGAAATAAGAGACATGATATTTTTATTCAAATCATCATCATAATTATCCTTGGAGTCACAAGTATCACCATCTTTGAAATCTTGAATTTTTAACATTCTCATTAATTAAAAATCCATATCTTATTTCATATTATTTTTAATCAATTGATATTTCTTCATTTTATAAGAAATATAAATGTTATACAATTCATCAAAGAAAAATTATCTTTATTTCTAAAGTCAAAATTTTATAATCAAACCTATCTGAAAATTTTCTCATAATTTTCTTCAAAATTATAGAATCATCCAAGAAATATATAAATCCTTTGATTTTGATAAAATTTTCATTTACTCTGGTGAAGTATTCATCATTTGTTTCTTTATCTCTCATTATTATATCATCAAACTTACTATGCCATATTTGTAGCTTTTCTTCCTTAAATTTTTTATTTCCTTTGAAAATAATTTCTAACTAGTCCCACATAATTTTTGATGTTTTGAGACCCATCAAATTAGGATAAACATTATCTGATAAGGACATAGTGATTTAATTTATTTATTTTCCATCATCTTCTATATTTCTCTTATCAGAAAATAGTGTGGGATTATCTTTCTAAATAGGTGAAAAAATAATAGTATCACCATTAAAAACTTCATGGCTAAGATATGGGAGATAAGGAATCGTCATATTTTTCCATCCATAATAATTTTTTTAATAAAATGTGGGAATTCCTCAACTTTTTATAGAATTGATATTATCTATAATGAGGATTCACCAAGGGAACCTTCGTCCTGATACCAATTGAAGTTCTAAATGATCAAATAACAACTGATAGGGGGTGGTCAATTGTTCACTTTCTATAAGTTTCAAAACATTTAGAAACCTAACACCTAGAACTTACTAAGACTTATTTCTTTATAAACTTTTAGTGAATACTTATTCCTAAAGAAGTAGGAAAGAATGTAAGGCACCCAAGATTTATAAGGTTCGGCCTCAGTGTGAGAACCAGATCCTTGCCATAGCCCCTCCCATGGGTCTATAGAAATCCATTATTAAGAATAAGTGAATAAAACTTCTGACAACTCACATTTGACACCTTCTATCTTTTGATAAGAATGATTATACTGACTCCCATTAGTTTGTAATTTTTTCCTATTAAAAAATATGTCCTAGAAAAATAATAGAGTCTTTGATGATTCTGCTTCACAATTTCTCAGTCTAAATGATCAGTTCGAATCCTCAGTCAAATTTGGCTGGATCCAATTTTTTCAATCTGATGATGCTAGATATGATTTTCTCTATACAATGATGCTATATTTTGGATCCTATTTTCTGAGTACGGTAATCTGGGATTATGGATCCATTTTTCTATGTATGATAATTTTGGATTCTAAATATTATTTTCCCAATTTGATGATTCAATACAATGAATTCATTATCAATCTATAAAACTAAAACTACCATAAGAATTCTCAGAACAAGTATTCTTCAATAATATGAGAACTTTCACTTTGAATTCTACAGTGCTCCTCATTTTGTGCATTGTGAAAAGTTGTGAATGAAAAAATGATCTAAGGATGTATTTATAGGAGACTCATGAAAACAAAGACGAGAAACATGGAAACATTCCATGCTTCCTCAAATCTCAAAACCTACAAACATCTGTTGTATTTAAAACATTAAATTTTACTTCTTCAAACCCCTTATATTTCTCTATGATTTACGCAAAATTGAAATTCATGTTTAGCCACTTCAACTCTTTAGACCTTTCTCAGCTCATTACGATTTGTTTCGTTCTCTAATTAATTAAAATATATTTTTTTCTCTATATGAAAATATTAGTACGATTTTATCCAACATGAAAACCACAGTATGAAAATCGGAGTATGAAAATATTAGTATGATTTTCCCATTATGAAAAATCCCAGTACAAAAATATGAGTATAAAAATCTTAGTACGATTTTCCTAGTATAAAAAATACCAGTACGAAAATATGAAAATGAATTTACTAGTATGAAAAATCTTAGTATGAAAATTTGAGTACGAAAATCTCAGTACAATTTCTCTCAATACTAAAATATCGGTACAAAAATCTGAGTGAAAAAATCTCATTATGATTTTCTTCGTTCTCAGTCTCAACAACATCTTCTTTTTCTCAGCTCATTATAATGTAATAATAATTACAATTGAAATCCAATTACAATGGAAATATCATTTTCCAAATATGAAATTCTTTAAACCTCCCAAATATTTATTCGAAGTATTTTAACATGAGAGTTTTATTTCATTTCGATAATTTATTGATCATCAAATCATCATCTGATTTAGTTTCTGAAGGTATGAAAACATTTTATCTTTTGGATTCACATTATTCTTTCAAAACTCTTCATAAAATTCATTCTCTATTGGATTACAACAAATATAGACTTCCAGGAAACCAAAAAATTTTCCCCTAATTGTTTTTGAATTTGATGATTTTCAGTTTTCATGGAAATGGACCTGAATAAAGTAAAGTTTATGATAAAAAACATTATCTTCCTTAATTCTTCTGTGTCCAATTAATGCATCCAAATATGAAAACATGGGTCTGGAAACTTGTGTTTAGAAAATAACTTCATTACAATGGACCGGGTACGATTCTTGGAAAAAAAATTAACAAAAAGGTGAGTTTTCAACAAATACAAAAACTCTGTTTAAAACAATTTAACCCCAATGGTTCTTTAGTTATTACTATTGAATTTTGGATATTAATGTAGTTTTTCATCATATATAAGTTTATCCTTTTTGGGAAATTATCTTATTTTAACCTGAATTTTTTTTGTTTTGGTTAATGTTTTAAGATCATAGGAATAGATAGTTAATTATTTTCTGGATTATAAGATTCTCTAGAAATTTTTTATAGTGCTTATAGTGTAAAATTTTCATCTTAAATTATCATTCTTTAGAGAAAAACATGAGTTTCTTCTGTAAATTTATTAAAGGATGATAATTTACTTTCCATGTATGTATGTTTCCTTATGTTCTTAACCCAAGTAGTAAAATGATTCACAATCTCTAAGAAAGGGATATTAAAAAAACTTTATCTGTTTAATTTTCTTATTAAGAAATAAAAGGCCTTTTAAATCATCACATATTTTCGGTTTTATGATTGTTAACTTTCTCATGATCATATTCTCTATCACTCTCCATAAGAAATTGATAGTTATTTTTCTCTTCCAGGTCCAAGGTTTCCTACATGGAACCCTTGTATGTCTTATCTCATGTGACCTTTGTAATTCTCTTTCTTTAATTTAAAGTCAATGTTTTATTTTTTTTTCTAGTGTGGGATTTCAAAAATGTATTTTAGAGTGTCAAACCCCTAGTTTTCAATCACGAGTTCAAATTATGAAGTTGAAATATGTTAAATTATTGGAGGGGAATTTAAAATCTTGAGTTTTTAAATGGAAATACTATGTTTGATAGCATACTTGATATGCCCCATCAAGCTTAAATAAATAAATAAATATTATTATTTACTATGGTAACTATTGTAAAGATTTTATAAAGGAGGGAATGAATACTATTTACTTAAATATGAAAATATGGTTTACAAATTTATATTTAATTAATTATTTTATGACCAAATAATTATAAATGAATATAAACCCCTTTTTAAAATAAAAAAAATGTTTTTCTAAAAAAAATTTAATGGTGTACGAGTGTAATAATGAAATCACTACTATTGGATGATATTAATGATATATACATATATTCAATTTAATTTTTAAAATCTACCTTAAATGTTTTCTAGACATTGTATAACAACAAATCAAATTTTATGGATAAAAGTGGTATTTTTCTAAAAAGCATATTTTCCACATTTTGATGTCACACATATTTTAAATCTAGTTTTTGACACTTTTATAAATTATATTTTAAATAATAAGATTATTATTTGAAATTGGAGTATCAAAATCTACTTTGGTTTACATTTTGGTATTTTTCGTATAAGACACATTTTTTGTTGAATAGTAAAAAAAATGCATTTTAATTAAAAACAACTTTTTCATCAAATTTATTTATAGTGTTAATAATTATTTTTTTTGAGTGGTTTTAATGTATAATTTGATTATTTTTACCAGTTAATGTAATTTATATCATTTTAATCAATTTCACATTTAAATTGTATATAAAAACTTTGTAAACTTTTGAACCTTTTTCTTTAAAAGCCCATTTTCTTATTCCATCAACTTGATTAGTTTTAAATTAATTTATTCCAATTATGTGTTTAGAATTTTGAAAAATGGATTAAATATTTTTAATCACAATTTATAGATTAAGTAAATAGGTTGCTTTTATTTTTGGACTATATGAATAGAAACATTAGTAATTTTTTTATTAACACAGTTAAAGGTAAATCAGGTAATTTATTCTAAAAATAATATTATAAATTTTATCAAATTACCCTAAACATTATCCTAATTTCTTTGGATTATTGTGTTTCTTCCAAAAAATAAAATTGATGAAATTATGACCTATCTAAGCCACTTAGTTGAGAGTAATATATTTATAATATTATATTTAAATGAAAAGTCAATTTTGTCACACTTTTATTTTTAACAAGTGAAATATTTTTAATATAGTGTTATACAAGATATATCTTCAAATCAAAATAGTATTTAGAAATATAATTTTTTTATATACATCATAGTAATTTTTCTATAATTTTTAGATAAAAAATAATGACATTAAATAGTGAAATAATGATGATGTTGTAATTGCTTCATTAATGGAAGAATCTAATAAATGATCTTTAAAATATTAAAATAAATATATTTTGATGTAATTAATTCCATACATTAATTTTATGGATTCCTTTTACATGTTAATTATGATTAAAAATAGTTGGTTCGAAGGTATCATGTCATTATGATATTTTAAAAAAATCCATGTAATGAATAATACCAAAATTGACAATATTGATATTTTAAAGTAAATAGTATTTTATTAAATGATATAAAATTCATTAAAATATATAATTTTAAAAAAATATATGATTCCATAAATTTTATAAATTACTAATTTATTTATCATTTTTAATTTTATTGTAATTATATTGACCATCAGTGTGTAAATTTCATGATATCACAGTAAGAATTTAAAATGTTAAATAATGGTTAAAACAAAATAATAAGGATTAAAAAATATTAAAAACCTATATAATTTTAATTTTATGAATGAATTTAGACCCATACTCAATAAAACATATAAATTAAAAAAAATTAATACACTTTGAATATAAATTAGTTTATATTAATTTAATACTCTAAATAATTCCAAGAGTGCCCCACCCATCATTTATAAAAGGGAATAGCTTATTATCATTTCTTCACACATAAATAAAATTTTTGTTTAGAAAATATATTCCAAAATAACTTCTTAGAATACCTCCCCACATTCTTGATTCCTTATTTTAGGTATAAAATATTCCTTAGAGATGTTAAGGTGAAAATCAAAATGAATTCGCCTGATGATGAGGTATCATTTTCAATTAAGTGTTTCTATTTTAATTTTTTCTTCCAATTAATTAAAATATTATTCACCATTATAAATTAATAAAACTAGTATTATAAATATAATTATATGTTATTATGTTAATATCATCACCTCAATCTATCCCCACTTCCATCAAATGGGAAAAGAATTAATCATTTGTTTGTACAGGTGAACTATCACCTCATCGAACTTATATAATTAATTTTCCATCACCATATCTAATGAGTATTTATAATGATGGATTTAATGTTTATATTTTATATTTATAACATATTTACCATTATTAAAGAATAATATATAATTTACATTCTTACTTTTCCATGCACATGAAAATGAAAACATCATTCGTGCGTACATGTGAACTATCACCTCCACAAAGCTATGTGGTTATTTTTTCACCACCACATCACATGGATGATATATATATAGGTATATTTAAATAATCGAAATGATATTAATAATATTATTATTATTATTTAAAGATAAAATAAAATTTACCTTCCTTCCATAAGGATTATTGAAAAATGGAAAATTTACTCATGCGTATGTATGACCAACCATCCCCATGATTATAATGTAATTAATTTTCCTAATAATAAATAATGTTTTGATTTAAAAGTTTAATTTATGTATAAAAATTATAATAATGTCATTAATATTATTCTTAATATTATAGACTAATGACCACTTTGAGTATGGACATCATACCAAATTCTTTTTGGACTCATGTACTGAATACCAACAAAATGCCTAATGTGAACATAACTAATTAAGTAATTTTTATAACATGTAAATAAATGATATAAAAGGAATAATAAAAATGAAAATGTAATCAAAACATTATTAATTAACCTAATTTTATTATACAATAAGATAAAGAATGTATGTGATGATTCAAACTCAAGGTAAGAGACTCTTTAACCAAAACATCATTTTAAGTGTTTAATGATTTATTATTCTAAATATTTCTCATTCTTGTTAATGTTTTCAAAATTGTTTTGTGGATTTATTTATATGGAAATGTAGTTTTTAAATTTTTATTTTTTATATTTATTTTAAAACATAAAATTATTGTGTGACATATTGATTCAAAAATATATTTTATAAATGTTTTAAATTGGGTTTTGAAAATGGATTGTTTATTTCAATTTTATAAAATGTTTTATCATAGGTGTAAATGAAATTTTAAGAGCGAAACGTTTAAAAATTCATGATTTTATTTTTTTTAATGGTATTCTGACATTTTACGGGTGGTAATTGGTAAACCAAGTATAGTTGGTTCCGTGATAATCCAAGGATTAGTGGTTATGTTATAACCTCCACTGCCGTGGGTTTGGAAGTAGGTCGTATAGAGATTTCATTTGTAAGAGTGGCATGTATGGAATTTGACCACATGGTTATTCCATTCAATATAATTATGTCTCATGTTACCTATATATATAAATTATGTTTTTTCTTATGAGTTTTCATGGTTTTTTTGATTTTTAGAATGTAAGATAATGATAGTTTTGAAATGATGATCCTTTATTCATGGTATAAGGGAATGATTTTAAGAAAATGTATTATTAGTTTTCACTAGACTATGTAAGGTTATTAGATTTTATTATAATTATTTCTCATGTTACCTTCATATATATTATATATTTGATTTTGATTTTTCATGGAAATAGTTTGATTTTGAAATGGTAAGATATGAATCTTTTCGATATTATGATCCTTTATTCATGGTAAAAATGTATGTTTTATGGAAATTTTTTATGGGTTTTCAACATACTGATGTATTTATTTCTTTATGTACCATAATGATATTTTTGTACTCATACCAGGTTTTAATTTTTTTTCACTGGACTTAAGATCAGTAAGGGAAAATAATATGTCATGATGAAATAATTAAAGATGTGCCTCAAAAAGAAATTAGATATTTTTAAAAGGGGTTTACTTTGGTGAAAAAACTTGATTCTGAGTATAAGTGTTCACATGTAATTTATGGGTTTAATTTTTTTATGTTTTTTATAATTTCCTAAAACTGTAAACTAAAAATATCCTGTAATGTGAATTCAATTTCAAACACACAAGATTAAGTTAGGTTTAAGGATGAGACCTTACATTGAATCATAACTCGTTGGGTCAACACAAATGAAACTATATGATGAGACCCCATTTGGTAACACTTTACTGGACCTATTATACATTTTTAGAAGGGTTAATTCCATAAATTCAAGGTTGGATTCATCTAGGTTAGTTTATAGGAGAGGTCATGCGGCCAAATCTCTCCCCCCTTATTTATTATCTTTGAACCCTTGTTCTCCCTTTGTTTGGTTGGTGATCAAGGGTTGTTTTCCATGTCATATATTATTAATCACATTTTTACTTAGCCACTATTTATCTTTTTGGTTATTCCCATGATTTTGAATGATTTCCTTATTTTTTTAAAGATAAATCCACTAGAGTATGGTGGAATCATCTTTTAATCTTAGGTATTTAGGGTGAAGTGGTTAGACGATGTTTAAAGAGAAGGAACATCACTCGTTTCTCACCACATTTATGGATATTTTTCTCTCTGTGGATATTCTAGGGGTCTTACTATATTTTATTAGAATTATATATTGATTGAGTATTGATTCATGGGGATTTTGGTTATAGGATTTTTAAAGGAATGGTGTAATCCTTTAATATGACATTGTTCATCCTTTTTATGCCACAAAGATGTTTGATGAGTTTTTGGTAGATACACCTCATTGAATTAAATTATTAAATTAATTATAAAAGTTTATAATTAATTATTGGAGCTATGAGTAATGATATTGGGTTTTCTAGCCGCCACCTTACCTTCATCTGTCTCTTGCCTTCGGCATCTCAGTTTTTGGTCAGGCGATGACAGGTGCTTGGATGGCGGGTGACGGTTGCATTGGCAGTGCGATGGCCTGGGCGTTGGTGGTGTGACAGCAAGCCTCTTTAATGCCAGATCTGGTTCGGACGACCCGATCTAGTTGGAATTGGTCCCGTAGCAAGCTGGATGATGGCGGGTATCCCGGTGGTCTCGATGGCAGTGGCGGCTGCGTAGAACTGTCTGACGGTAGTGTTTCACTTCCCGATCTGTGGATGATTGTGGTTGGTCCTAGTGGTGGAGGTGTTGGCTGGCCGGTTGGTGGTGCGACGTGACAAGGGAGATTTTCCTTTGGCCTACAGTGACATCAGCAGCATGGTTCATTTTTGATTCGTATTTGGTCTTCAGTGGTGATGGCTTCTATAGATATTGGCTCAGTGGCGGCTGTGATGGAAACAACAGCTCACGGTGGTCCTTGGTGTGGTCACAACGGCTAGGGTTTCACTGTGGTATTTTTTTATTTGGCCATGGCCATTTGGGACTGATTTTTTGAACTGTTTGTTTATGGACTTTTGTCTTTTGAATATTTATGGGTGTTTGCCTCTAGTACTCAGGCATGTAATGGGTTACCCTTTCCCAATTAGAAAGGGAACCTTTATTTTCGTCAAATAAATAGGGCTTTGACCTATGCTTTCTGATTATATGGTCCTTTTAATTTTTAACCATATTCATAATAATTCATTTTCATTGGATGTTTGTACCTTGGGTTTTGAATTCCTTGTAAGGTAATTATGTAATAGAGGCTAGGTGAGTCCCAAAATGTTATTTAGGCCAGGGTTATAACTTTTATTAGTGATTAGAGTGTTCCACACATGATTTCGAGATTTAAGGTATTCCTAACAGCCTTATCGCAAAGTGGAATGGTGTCTAGAATTTTTTAAAGGAACCTAAGATGAGATTGGATTTTTCAATAATTAGGGATGCCCTTGTAACATTGATTCTCCTTGAGTGCTGGGAGTATGATGTTGGTAATGGATTTAGTGGTTGTGGTGAGACATTGAGGCTGAGGTTTCCATGATTTTGGATTGTAAGCGAGTAGTCACACTCCATGAGAGTGATTAGTGTATCTTTATGATAGTAATGTGGTGGTATGGTCTTCCCTTGGTATAGATAACTTTATGGGGAAATCATTGAACCTTAATACTCCTTAATTAAGTGGAGGAGGATATTTGGAATGGGTCTAGTGATTACGATGATCTGTTGTGAATATTCTTAGAATGTTGATGTACCATTGGGGGGTGAATCAATTATATAGTTTTTTAATTCATTTTTAAAATTAATGCTTGTTATTTTTTATAATTTCTTTTGAAAATTAGCCTCTATATCTTTTTATGATCTTGATCTACTCTCCATTAAACTTTCATACACCTATATATAATAAAAATCTAAATAATTACAGCACATATAAATTTTTAAATGGTTAGGTCCAAATGTTGGTACCTAATCCTTATTGTGATCGATTTTTTACTGATACATGGATTATATTAGTATTTAATTTACATTGATTATAAATACCTGAGAATGAATAATCCAATATACAATATAAACTAGGTTCTAGAGGTATCATCCACTTCTTACTATTATATTGGAAAACACCATCCACTTCCCAATTATTATCTCCCAATAGAAATAGTTTGACACTATTTATAATAAAACCACCAGTGCCCAATGAGTTCTTATACACTTTGGTGTGAAAAAGATATTATGTGTATTCTAGGATGTCTATACATCTTAGTATATGACTTTCTTCCTCAGTTTAGCTCTTAGACTTCTAGAACAATTTCAATAGACCCACATGCATGCCAGAATTCAACCTCAAGCTTTCAAAATGATTAAAAATTATATGAGAGAATGCATTCAAACCTAAATTCTTTTCATCCTAATAATAAATCATCTAGAATGATAAAAAATAAATTAACTATCCTCAACATAGTTGATCAAATAAAGTTAAATACTTCTTGATGTTTTCTTCTTCATGTTTATTCGATACAATAGATTTTCAATATAGTGTAGTATTTGCATCTCGATCATTTCCTTATTCATTTTGCATTCTAAATTTTATATCTACATAATAATGTGTAGAGTATTTTCATATCCAAAATGGCACCACCTTGATTTTGAGAAATAATATCAAAACATGGTCAATAACTCTAGAATATTTTCACTACTATATAATCTTATTTTAACAATTCTAGAAAGCACTAATAATACAAGTGACCATCCAAATTCACACCCTTTATCAGCGCTCCAAAAATCGCTAATAAAGAACTCATTTATCAATGCTAAATCCAAAGTGATGCTAAATATGGTTATTATTAGCATTGATAATGTGGTCCTTTATTAGCACTTTCTCACGCATTGATAAAGGTTATAACAACTACTACAAATTTTCTTAGATATAAATAACTACCAAATCAGAAAACATAAACAAATTGGAATAAGAATATATAGAAAATTGGATTAGAATAAAAATATGACACTTCATCACCACTTTAATTACAAATTTACATGAATAATATTTATATTATTTCATATTTAAAATTAATGAAAAAATTATTCACCAATATACAAAACCAAAACTCTTTATAAGTTTTTCCAACGGTCAAACTCTATATAAATGGTCGTCTCTATAATAAACCAATATTTATTTTTCGTAATAGTATATAAAAAATAAGAAAATTATAATATTAATGTTATATAATCATCAAATGATTAATTGTATTGTTAATTTTATATTAATTATTAATTATACTATTAATTGTAAATTATATTATGAATTTTGAATTAAATTATTAATTAAGAATCTATATAAATTATATTATTAATTAATAAATATTTTAATGATATTATCAATTATTAATTATCATAATCACTTAAATAGTTGTTAATATTATAAAATCAAACTAAAATTACACTTCTATATTGCAAATACACACTTTGAGTCATCTTGACCACATTGCCAGTCTTATTGACATGTTCTCATTACCTAAAAGTCTTTAATTAATTATGGATCATTTTTCTTAAATTTGTAAATTATTAAAACTCATTTTATTGATTTTGTCTACGTGGAACATGTTTTAAATTATAATGAGACTTTTATATTGAAAAAACACACATCAAGTCATGCCACCCAGATCTTATGTAGCATTTTTGTGTAGTTGATTTATACATGACACACATTAATTATGAATCATTTTCATAATGAATTAAAACAATCCAAGATCATTTTCTAAGTTTTGGCTATGTAACATATGTTTTAAACTAAAATGACACTTTTATATTGAAAACACAGACTTCAAGTCATATCAATAACATCATGTGTCTGATTGGTGTGTGATCGATTCTCACATGTCATAATTTAATTATGGATCATTTTCCTAAATTTTAAAAAAAAAATGAGCTCATTTTCTTGGTTTTGACAATGTGATGCATGTTTTAAACTAAAATGACACTTTTACATTTAAAACATATACATAGAGTCATAAAAACTCAGTCATGTGTTGAATGAAATGCAGCCAATAATTATACATAAAGAATGAATTATGAATAATTTTACTAAATTTTAAAAACATTATGAGCTTGTTTTATTGATTTTGACAATGTGACACATATTTTAAACTAAAATTATACTTTCATTTTGAAAATAATTAGTATCATGCTGACCACATTATATGCCAAATTAACATGAGTTCTATTCCAACACGTCAAAAACGAATTATTGAATTTTCTCCTAAAATTTAGAAATAATTTGAGATTGTTTTATTAGTTTTGTCTCTGTGATGCACATTTTAATATAAAATAACGGTTATATTGAAAACATGCACTTTGAGCCATATTTCCCATATTCTGTGTTTGATTGACTTGTGGTCATTTTCTATACATCAAAAATTAATTTTGAATCATTTTATTAAAGTTTGAAAAAAATATAAGTTTTTTATCGGTTATGGCTATGCAATGTGTGTTTTAAACTAAAATGACACTTTTATATTGAAAACATGCACTTCGAGTCATACAGACCTCATCTTGTGCCCGATTGATTTTTGTTCAATTCTTAAATGTCACAAATGAATTATGGATCATTGTTTTAATGTTTGATAAAAATAAAATAACTTTTTTATGGTTTTAGATATCTAACACACATTTTAATCTAAAATAAATCTTTTATATTGAAAATACACCCTTCGAGTCACACCGATCATAACGTGTGTCCAATTATTTTGTATTCAATTCCTATATTCCAAAAAAGGAGTTAGAGATCACTATCTTAATGTTTGAAAACAATCTGATCTTGTTTTCATATTTGTTTCTATAGGATGTTCATTTTAAACTAAAATGACACTTTTATAATGAAAAAATGCACTTGGAGTCATAAAAACTACATCATGTATTTGATTGAAATAAAATTAATTCCTACACATCAAAAATAAATTGTGGATATTTTTCCAAAATTTTAAAAAAATTACAAGCTTGTTTTCTTAGTTTGATAGTTTTACACATATTGTAAATTAAAACTACACTTTTATATTGAAAATTGGATATTTGAGTCATCCAAGCACATGATGTGTCAAACTGACATGTGGTCAATTCCTATACATAAAAAAATTAACTATGGATAATTGTTATATATTTTGAAATGATATGTTCTTCTTTTCTTGATTTTTTCTATGTGATGATCGTTTTAAGGTAAAATGACACTTATATTGAAAATTAACATTTCAAGTTATACCACCCACATCATGTGTTGGATTGACATGTGGTTTATTCCTATATGTCAAAATTGAATTATGGATAACTTCATTAAAATTTGAAAATAATCCATGCCCATTCTCACAATTTTAGCTATGTGATACATATTTTAAACTAAAATGACATTTTTTATATTGAAAACACACACTTCAAGTCAAACCGACAATATAGTGTGTTTGATTGATTTTTAGTTGATTCATACATGTAAAAATGAATTATGTATTTTTTCCTAAAGTTTTAAAATAATATGGGATTATTTTCTTAGTTTTGTCTGTGAAATATGTTTTAAAATAAAATAAATATTTTATATTGAAAACATTATATTCAAGTCAAACTTACCACATAGTGTGTCTAATTAATATGAAGTCAATTCTTATACATCATAAATGAATTATTAATTGTTTCCTAAAATTTTGAAAACAATCCAAGATATATTTGTTTGTTTTGAATATGTGATGCACATTTTAAACTTAAATAACAATTTTATTTTGAAAACCCACACTTCATGTAATAATGAGCACATCATGTGTTGGATTTATTTATGGTTGATTCCTACACATCAAAAATTAATTATGTATCATTTTCCTAATGTTTGAAACAATTATGAACTCTTTTCTCTAAAATGAAAATATGGCAAGCATTTTAAACTAAAATGAAACTTTTATATAGAAAACAAACACTTTGAGTCATACCAACCACATAATTTATAGGATTGATGTTTGGTTGATTCATAAAAATAAAAAATAAATTATGGATCATTATTGTAATGTTTAAAAATAATTCAATCTTTTTTGTTTAGTTTTCATGATGTGAAAGGCATATTAAATTAAAATTATACTTGTAATGAAAGCACACACTTTGATTCATACCATATATATAGTGTGTTATATTGATATTTGGTTTATTAGTACAAACCAAAAAAAATATTATTAATTTTCCTAAATATTGAAAATTATCTGGGCACATTTTTTTGGTTTTGGATATGTGACATGTGTTTCAAACTAACATGAAACTTTTATATTTAAAACATGCACCACAATCTTCACTAACCACATTATATGTCAAATTGACATGTGGTAAATTCATATATGTCGAAAATTAATTATAGATAATTTTCATAAAGTTATAAAATAACAAAATCTCATTTTTTTTTGTTTTTTCTACGCCACACGTGTTTTACACTGAGCTAAAACTTCTATAATTGGAGACATGAACTTTGAGTCATAACGAACACAACATTTTTCAAATTGAATAGTGGTCAATTAATACACCTAAAAAATAAATTATGGATCATTTTCTTAATTTTTGAAAACAATCTGAGGTTATTTTCTTGGTTTTAACTATTTTACATGTGTCTTAAACCAAAATGAAACTTCTATATTGAAAGCACACACTTAAAGTCATAATGACCACATCATGTGTTATATTGACATGTGGTCAATTCCTACATCTCACAAATAAATTATATATCATTTTATTAAAGTTTGAAAATAATATTAACAAATTTTGCTTAGTTTTCAAAGTCTGATAGGTGTTTTAAAATATAATGTCACTTTTATATTGGAAACACACACTTCGATTCATAGTTCATTAATCATTTCTACTTTGAGAAATTGAAAATTTATTATTAGAATAAAAATATATCCAATAGATTTACAATACTACATGAATTTTATTTTTTGAAAAATAATATCTAAATCATTATGATACTAATACTACACATCCCAAATGTGTCAATAAGGTCATATTATGTACTATATCACATACATAATATGTAATCACATCAACTTTATGTCAGAAAACATTCTAACACCATGTACTCTTCTCAAACATCTCTAAACATATTTACAAATTCTTTTGAGTATATATATTGTTGGTAGTTTTTTTAGCATTGAGAAAAAATATATATATAAATTATTAACAAATATTTTAAATGATATTATAACTACCTTGTAAAATTAACGATTTTGGGATGATAGTTTGGAGATGGTATATAATATATTTGTTAAAATTTCAAACATAACATCCACAATGATAGTCATTATTTTTTTAGACACAATAGAAACTTTTATCAAAATAAGTAAATTATTTTGAAATATGTTTTGTTAGTTAATCTTACTATATATACCTTAATTTTTTTTTCCTTTGAATAAATCCATAGGGTTTTTTGTGTTCATTCACTGACGATATACCATGATTTGGATGATATTTATATATTACCTTATCATAAAAAAATTATTATTAAAAAACAAACTAAAATATATAATTTTAACTTTATCTATAAAATTTTGATTGTAGTGCATTATAAATTCAAAATGGACATCATGTATGTTGTATTTGTTGTAAATCCATTATTTTGATAAAACAAATAGATATTATAGTTATCTAAATTGATTTTGATCAACATCCAATGCTTCCAAAAAAACAAATAAGTAATGAAAAAAATATATATATTTTATATGATTATATTGTATATTTTTACACATGCATTCAAGGAATAAAGAGGATTTTGTTGTATATTATTTTATATTAGAATTACCCTCTTAGGTAATTTGTTTTTTTTAATTTACTTCTATTATAAATAAAAAGTTTCCATGTAAATGATAGAGGGATTAATGAGTCCAATTATTTATTCATAGGGTTTGACCTTTATATATTAGTAACAAATACAGGTACAAAAAATATGAACAGTTATTAACTATAATGAACATTGTAGATCATTTTTTTGGAAATTTTTTTATGAAAATGTTCCTCATGTATGTATTCAAAATTGAGACTCCAAGACATTCAAACATTATAATCTCATTTATACGCTCGATACTAACCATGTATGTAATGTAATCTCAAAATATTTTATTTTCATATATAATATAGGATATATTTCAATATTTTAATGTTGTGTTTTAATGAACTTGTAATGTCAATATATGAGGCAGTACAACTGGTGGGGTTACAACACTCTCAAAAGGTCCTTTTGATTTCTTGGTTGATCCACTAGATTATCTTGATCAGACCATCTATTTCCACATTATTTTTTCTATCTGTAATTCTATACCACGTTTCATAAGTTTTTTCATCAATCATTAAAAGGTTTTTTATTTTATATTTTAAAGGAAATTCCTCATATATATTTATAATATTAGATAACCATGCTATGAAATTTTAAATATTATTATCAACCATGGAAATTTCCAAATCATCAAGAGGAACATGAAACTCATCAGTTGACTTATGAGATACTTCAATTCCCTCTATCATGTGATATTTTAGTAGTTTTTTACTAAATAGCATGTCTCCTAGGATATTGTACACCATACCCCTGACAACAAGGTGATGCATTGGTTTTGATAGAGAGAAATAAGTTAAAATTTAACCCTATATAAATTTAGCAATATAAAGTTATTATAATTTGTTTGATACATATTTAGGTGGGGTTGTGTTGCTCTTCTTTCACTGATCGATGTTCTAATACTGCTTCACTTTAATCCTTTCACATATACTAGTCCTCTAAACAAGACCAAAAAAATATTTATTTCCAATAATTTATCTATGTCTTCATGTTTTTAAACATCTCATATGTATCTTTTTATGGATTTGTCTTCTAAAAATATATTTGAGGTGACACACCAAAACCTGTATATCTAACACAACCATATTGTACTGGGTGATTCAAATCTACTAAAATTTGTCTTCCTTTAGGTACAGTTGATATAGATTCTTATGTATAAACTATATAAAAAAATACAAACACAAACACATATTTTTATATAATACTATTATAAGACATAATAAATAACTATTATAGTATACATATACCTCATTCCCCTACTGGTTGTGTGTTTTCATCTATATGTTTACCCTATTTATTTACACAATCCTCCTCCTATAGCACATGACATGGGTTGGATGTAGGTTTTGATTCTAATCCCTCAATATGCATATCAAAAAAGTGAATATATGTTGTTTCATATTACATAAAATTTTGACTATAGATTTAAAATACATACCATTTCCTTATTAAGTGAAGTATACCCTATACTTGCTTTATGGTGAGGGTACATGGGTTTTTATGAACATTTCCTATTTTCATCACACCTTTATGGTTTCATAAATTAATTTTTTTGAATAAAAGTGGATAAAAAAATACTTTTAAATAAAATATTATCAATTATAATGCACCTGAAATGATTTATCGTCACATTTCCTAGTGAAATATTTATATGTTTATTAGTTTATAATGTACTTTCCCCTAAATATTGTTGAGATATTTTTTTATAATATGTGTCTAGAATCCTCTATGAGTTTTTTTAATGATCATTATTTTGTATTTATCAAGGAAATAATCTAAAAAAACTAACTCAATAAGAGAAAATGAAAAGTAAATCAAAGTTTAATTATATAATTTTTTTGATAAAATGGATAAACTATATCATAACATTACCCTAATATCTTCCCAAATAGTATCCTTCAATAGAGGCATGAAATTTTTCCATGTATCTATATCAATCGGTTCATTCAATCTTGTTGTGATCCCAATTTATCTAATTAACATTGAATTATTTTTTTCCAATATTTTATCCTCATTGATTCATGTCAACCTTAAATTTTATCTCTTCTCATTTAATTGATAATTTTTTTCAACATAGTGATTCTACACCATTATTTTTTAAAAATACATTTTTATCCCATAATAATTCCATAGTATTAGAATTTATAGTCTATTATTCCTTGGTTTTGGTAACATCATCATGTGAAGAAGACAATATTTGAATGATTAGATAAAAATTTTATTTATTTTTCATAAATATAGAAGAGAATATATAATATTATGAAGAAAAACATATTATTCTAAAAATAAAATTATCTAATTCATTAATTTTTATTTCTTTTTTCCACAAATCTTGAAGGGATTTAGATCCTCTATTGGGTATTTAAATACCCTCATTATGTTCCTCTCTAACTTACAAGACACTATATACATTAGGGACTCTATTAAATGATTGCGATATCCCAATTAAAGGATCTTCCCCAACTTAATTTTTATTTGAAACCATAGTTTTTTGAGTTGTGAATAGATAAATTGACTAATTATCTTTTATTTGATCTAAGACATAAAATACTTGCACTACTTGTGATTCCATTAGGAACAACTCATCCTTATAACCTTCTCTGCCTAAATTCTCCTTAAAAAATCCCAATTCATCAAATTTAACTGCACTTCTATTTTAAAACCATTTATAATGGAAAATAATTACATGAAAAGTCTTATAATACAAAATTTATTTCTATTCAATGATTCAAAAATATGAAATATTCATATAAATTTATACCAATCCATTGAAGGCCACCATAGTGGAAGGTTCAGTTCGTTAGGTACTGGATAGAGTAGAGTCCAACATGGCTATTATTCCTTTTATCCCGAGGGGTCCCCCTATATTCCTGGCATCGATGGAGACCCAGCTCCTGGGTAATTCTATTCAGTTCTATCACCCACCCAGTATACCGAGAGGGGAGGTTGTTATGTATTAGTTCATGGAGAAGTTGGTTTCTATCCTCAAGGTTGAGGACGTTACCATGAGTTCAGAGAACAAGGGGTGCGCCTTGGTGGTGTTTTCTTGGGACTCAAGATTATACTTAGGAGGATCCTCCTCTCCTGTGGGTGCTTCTCCTCAGTCTTTCACAACCTCTTCTTCTCAATGTACAGCGGGTATGAGGATAGAGGGACCTTTTTCCACGCGTAGTCATAGGAGGAAGCTTGGCTCGGGGGTGAAGAGCAGTTTAGTTTCTCCCAGTATGGTGGTGCTCCAGGAATTGGATGTGTGCATTAGATCCAAGGTCAGGATGCAACAAGGGAGGAAAAACTCCCAGTTTGGAAAGGCTATAAGCTCTGGAGCTAGTTCCAGGGCGCTCAGTTTTTAAATGATTCCACTGATTTTCTGGAATGCTCATGGGATTGCTGCCTGAGTTAAATATGACTTCATGGCCTCGGAAATATCTAGCCACAAAGCTGTTCTGGTGTCCATACTTGAGCATAAACAACAATCCTCTAGGATCGACGAGTTTTATAGTAAACTGAAAATGCATGGACACAAGCAGGTGGACACAGTTAACAAGAACATTTGGATTTTCGAGAATAGGTGGTGCATGGTGGATTTGATTCAAGTATGGGATTAGTTTATAACTGTCAAAGTATCCCATGGCCCCTTTTCCTTTTATACTTCTTTTGTGTATGAGAGCTGTGACTTTAATGCTCATGAGAACTTGTGGAAGGACCTCAATGTCGTTGACCCAGGCCCTCACCCATGGATAGTTGGGGGGGATTTTAACGTTGAGGTGGATCTGGTTGAAAGGAAGGGTAGGGGTAGTTTAATTGGAAGGAAAGTCTTTCCTTTTCCCAATTTATGGATACTAAAGGGATCTAAGATATGGGTTATGTGGGCGACAAATTTACGTGGTGTAATAATCAGCGGGGTCGCTATAGATCGTGGGGGAGACTGGACCGCTGCTTGGAAAAATGTTCATGTCATATCGGCCTTTTCTAGCACCAAGGTAGAGAATCTTGTTAGGGAAATCTCAGATCATTCCTCTATCCCTATCATAGTGAAGGCTTCTCCAGGACCTACTAAATGGTACATGTACAGCCGGTACTGGGTGGATATCCCGGGGTATCATGATTTGGTTAGCTCTGAATGGGTAGCCCTTATTCAAGGCAACAAGTGGGACATCCTGCATTTCAAACTACAGAGGCTGAAAGTTAAGATCATTGAATGGTCTAATGACCTTGTTTCTCTAGAATCGTTGCTTAATGAAGTCATGAAAGAGTTTGAGCGCCTGGAGAATAATTTAGAGGAGGAATGGGAGGATCGGGTGTATGAGGAGATTTTAGAGAATAAAAGTATTATGGAAGAACTGATCCTTAATAAAGAACTTCTGGCCAGAGAAGGGGATCAGATCAAATGGCTTAGAGAGGGAGATAGTAATACCACATTTTTTTATGCATGTATTAAAGAGAAGTCGCGACCAATTAAGCCGAATATTCAGTTGGGGGATGGCTCGTACACAGACGATAGGGATATTGTGGGAGGTTTGGCCAACATGTTTTTTAAGGATCTTTTGGTAGGCCCTTTGGATAGTTTTCCCAATGGTTATCCTTCGGGATACCCAGAAATCTTAGACGTGGTCCCTAAAGTAGTTTCAGAACAGACTAATACAAGCCTGGGAACTATGCCTGAAGAACATGATATTACGCAGAGCCTCATGCAGCTGATTCTAGATAGCAGTGTCGGGCATGATGGATTCCTTACCTTTTTTTATAGGAATTCATGGGAGATAGTGAAGGAAGTTCACATTGTATCCATCCAGGACTTCTTTCGGGGTGGAATCTTACCTCGGGTTACTTCATCCACCACCATGGTTCTTCTGCCTAAGACCAAGATCCTGACTTCAATCTCTTATTACCACCCAGTGAGCATGTGTAACGTCCCATAAAAAGTCTTGGAATGTATCATTAACTCCAGGATGTGATGCAAATCACCAAATGGGTTTCCTTGGAACAACATGAGTTTACTAAAGGAAGGTCGATACAGGAAGAAATCACTCTATCTCAAGAGATGGTCAGCGATATTGGCTTCAAAACACATGGATCGAACTTGGTCATTAAGTTGGACATGAACAAGGAATATGATAGGGTCAAATGGAGCTTCCTTAACAGAATCTTTTCAGGGAATGGATTTTCTCCCTGGAATGTCGATATCATATTTCACTGCTTCAGCTCTATGTTTTTGTCTTTCACATTCATGGGCAGATCCTACGGCTTATTCAAGTCCACCAAAGGCCTATGAAAAGGGGATCCAATATCGCCTTATTTGTTCATTCTTATGCAGGATTTTTTGAGTAGGATTATCCATAGGAGTATCAATGATGGGAGGATTCTACAATACCATCGTTGGAGGAAGGTTCTAACCATCTCTCACCTCATGTTTGCAAATGACTCTATTCTATTCCTTAATGCTGGAAGTAGATCTATTCACAATCTGAATAATGTTCTTGGTGAGTATTCTCGATGGAGCGGCCATATTATCAACAAGTGCAAGAGTGAATTCTTCATTTCTAATAAGTGTTCTTTGGCGAGGGTGGAGACTATCAGCAGACATATGGGTATATAGAGGGGTGAATTCCCAATGTCTTATCTTGGAGTTTCTATATTGGACCAGCGGCTTAGGATCAGAGACTTTGAAGACCTCATTTCTAGGATCACGGATAGGGTGCTGAACTGGAAGAACAAATTTTTATCTTTTGGTGGTAGGATCGCCCTTGTCAACACTGTCCTGGTGGATGCTTCTATTCACGGTCTTTCATCCATAAGGGTTCTGAAAGGTGTGACCAGATCCACTACAGGTTTCTAGCAAATTTTATGTGGGATCTAGGTGCGGAGGGAAGAGGCACTGGGCTGCTTGGGGTAATATGGTGAAGCCAGTGTGTGAAGGAGGTATTAATGTGAGAAACCTCAAAGATACCCATTACTCTATGCATGCGAGGTTGGCTTGGAGTGTGCTGTAACATTTTATGTTGTGGGGGATTACCATGAACAGGTAGGAATATTTCATTTGGGACCCTGGGTAGGGAATTTTATCCCCGATATGGGTGATGGTGGGCCCCATTATTTCTATTATACAACCATTTTCTCGATGGATAGTGGGGAAAGGCGAAATCTCATTCTGGAACCAAAATTGGAGTGGATCGATACTCAGGTTCCCAGGATGTCTGGTACCCAATATCACCTTCAGGGAAGTGATAAGGTTTCCTACGTTTGTTGAAACGGTGTTGGATAAGGAGCATCGAGATATTTTCAGTCTCATTGAGCTAAATGAAGAGGAGGACCAGTGTGCCTTCATTGCTTCCTCATCGGGCTGATTCTCATCCAAATACTTTCGCCACATTTTTCATGGCCAGGTGCAGAATGAAGGTTGGGATGAGATAATTTGGGTGAAATATATTCCCACCAAATATAACTTCCTCGCATGGAGGATAAGGAACGACGCTCTCCCAACTGATGACAATGTCCATAGGTGTGGTATTCATTTGGCGTCTAGGTGTGTGTGATGCACTGTTCATAGTGAGGAATCGATTTCACATCTGTTTTTTGGTAGTGAGTGGGCCAGTGAGGTTTGGAAGGTTCTTGGGGAATTCACAGCTTTCCTTACCTCAGATGGGGACAGACAACCCTTTATTGGTAGTTGGTTACAAGGTATAGAGGATGGGGGCCATGAGCGGACGACGTGTTTGGTGGTGATGCATGCAGGGTGCTGGTGTATTTGGCAGGAATGTAACAGGTCGAGGCATGAGGGAGGGCAGGTGACAAGCCAAAATATCATCACATGGGCTAGGAATTTATTGATTTATTTTAATAGGGCTATTGGAGCTTGTATGAATGCACCATCTATGAACAAAATTCAATCAGGTGGTGGGTTGGTCCCTACATTTAGTAACAGGAGGGGTGAATGGGTTTGCTGTAGGAGCCCTGCTGTGGGTTTAATGATGGACACGGATGGTTCTTGTGTTTTGGGGTTTGCACGAGGAGGCAGGGAGGTGTGTGATAGTAGTGGATTGGTCTACTTAGCGTTCTCAGCCAAATTTGGTCTGGGGTCTTCCCTTCAGGAGGAGGCATTGGCAATGTAGATTGGTCTGGAGTTATGTAGGCAAAAGGGTTAGAAATTTCTCAAGTGGAGCGGACTCTATGATTGTTCACAATGCCTCAAAATGTTAAGGTGATGTGCCTAGGTCAATTTGTTATGTTATCAGAAAATGTAGAAAGTGGATTAATAGAAATGTTCAGGTGCTTCATACATGGAGGGAGGGGAATAAGGTTGCAGACTACTTGGCTTTAGTGGAGGTTTCCGGTACAGGGGAGGTGTTTCTTCACAATGTAGTCAGCATCAAGGCAGAGGGGGTCAACTTTATTAAGGGGGATTCACTTGGTCTACATTATTTTAGGCCTCCTTAGCTAAGGTTGGGATAATGGGGGGAGGGGATGGGCCCTCTTGCATCTTTTGTGTTTCCTTCATTTTTTCTGCTTGTCATTAATAAATAAAATGATATGATGATGTTAATGTATCGAATAACATTAAAATTTGGTTCCATAGCTAGCCATCAAAGTCGTTTGATAATTGAATTCATATTTTTAGATAAAAATTTATAGATATGATATCAGAACTATCCTATAACCCACTGATTGTGGGTATTTTATATCCATCCTTTGGCCCTAGATGTATTCAAATGTCTATGATCTACCTTATGGGATTCAATATATGGAGAATCCTTTTCACTATTATGTAAAATTTAATGTTGAGCTCTCTCCTACTCCATAATGGTAATTATAAAAATGAATCTTCTAGAAATACCTTCGATCATATGTTATTCGTTGTGATGAGATTTTGGGAGACCAACAATATTAGAATCTGGTAGGGAATAGGTAAAAAATTCAATAAATTCTTTAATAATATATCATTTTGTAGTATAAACTTCTCTCTGACCTTAATTATTGATATACACTTTTAAAATATTTATATTCCATTCAATGGGGTACACCCATCTATCGTGGGTAGAACCACATTATTGAATATCTCTAACCAAGAAAACCATCTGATGGACCATTATATAAATGAATAATAGTGGGAAGAACATCTCCAAGTCACATAATATGACTTCAATCACCTCATTCATGACAGGAAACTTCACTAAGTGTATAAATTTATTGCACATGGCTTATAAAAATAAGAAAAGTTTGGCTAATGTATGTTATACATTTTTTGTGAAAATTCAATGTAAAGATATAGACATAAAATATTTCATTAAAAAATGACATTCGTGTGATTTTAGACCCTGTAACTTGAAATTATTCATTGACCTAATATTATTGATATTTTACAAATACGTAAATGGATCTTTTACACTATTAAGGCAGTTGAGAAATTGAATTTTTTATTTTTAGGATATAGTGTATGCTGCTAGAGGAAGAAAATTTCATCTTTCACTCTTCACCAATATCAAATCTTCCCTCATCCCCATGCTAATCATGTCCATCCAAGATTTTATTCCATCTTTTATTGTCTAGTACATTTAATAATGGGACAATAATACTATCACATTTTTTTTCCACATGAATGAAATTAATCAATTTTGTGACATACAAAAAATCATAGTATAGAAATTTAAAGGAAATTGATCTCTTTTTACAACATGATTTTGTAACGTTTTTAGAAAAATGTTTACCAAAAACTATGTTAATATCATTTAATTTTTTTGAATAGTTTATCATTCGTTAGTGGAGACAGGGTTTTACCTTGTTTTGTATTTCAATCTATTGATTTCATCCATGATTGATATTCATTTCATTGGGGTAAAAATTGGTGATTTCATAAAACACAGTCTCTGAGGAATGTTTTAACCTATCTGAGTGTGTTAATTCTTCACAAATGCGGCACCCAAACATTCCTTTAATGCTAAAACATGATAAATTTCGGTAAAAATGAATTTCATTTATTTTCCAGTGCCACATTTATTTTAATTTTAATTCTTTCATTCTATGAGAATCATACAATGTAACACCTATATACCAAATCAATTTCATTTCTTCTATCAATAGCTCCAAATAGACATCAATATCATTACCAATTGGTTATGTTCTAGATATAAGCAAAAAAACATAAGGTATTTTTTCTTTATGCATAACCATAATAGAAATTTATATCTTATAAAAAATGGACATGTAATGTGAGTATTAATCAATACAAAACAATAATTTATTCCATTTATATATAACACAAGATAAGTATTTCTTTGATCATTTTCAGATTTTGGATACTCATAATCAATTTTCTTCTACTAAGGATAGTATGTTAGGTGACATAGTTTCTCATGTTGTTTTTTGTATCGACATGGCATGCCAAGGGTATAGTTGTTTCATGAAATCTATATAGTCATTTAAATATTTTAGTGATAGGAAAGTACCATCCAAATTTTAAAAAACGTGGTCCATCCTTCTTGTATTGACCTGAACCACACTTAGGGAATTTTTTGAGTGATTTATAGTCTTTTAAAAACAGTATACAATCATTAGATCAAACGTGTATTTTTTATAGATTGTAAAGAACTAACCTTAGTTTCCCAAAGTTGGTGCCTTATTGCATTACATTGGCATATAAATAAGGAATATTCATCATTAAGGAATGATTAGTTTAGTATCATTAGAAACAAGATAAAAACATAAGTTCAATATTACAATATGAAATTAAAAACCACATAAGTTTCATTGGGAACATCCACCACTCTAATATTATCACAGCAACTCAATCATAATATACCACTTCATGTCTGGTAAAAATGTAGCATAAGAATGGGTGAGCTCAGATTCTTAGTAAGGTTAAGAAATACAGTGGAATATATCATAAACATAAACATTAGGCATGGTGAATAATTGAAAATACATGCATGTATAAATAATAAACTTGAACACATTATGGAAGTAATATGAGATGAGTAAATAATTCTATAATAAAACATGATCATGGGTATCCTAGTAGTCAAATAACCTCATAAAATTTCAATTAATAACTTCACAGTGAGGGAAATTCATAAGACATACATTTTGAAATATACCATCAAGGCCTTGGATAAGACATTTAAAAATGATTAAGGACTCAGCCAAAACTGTATCTAAAAACAGGCAAGGCCTCAGCCAAGTCCATATCTATTTGTCTCATGAGACCTACCAATGCATTTAGGGACTATAGTGGGCCCCAAAAATAAAATAATATGTCCAATTCATTCCTCATATTAATAGGTACAAACATAAACAACATATACATTCATATATGAACTAACATATGAAATGTAAATAACTTTCTCTGAACATTAAGCATAAACAGTAACCATTTGGAGTAAATTGGTGAATGGTTTTAAGATATAACACACACAATCAAACTAATAATACACCATTAAATTAAATATAGTGGATGATATTATAGAATATTTATCCCAATAACACATAATAATCAGAAAGACTGTTGAAAAAGATGAAGATACTCTTATAAAATCATTGAGTAATTCGTGAGATAAATACTCATTTACTTTGAAAAGATGTGTTCTTTTGGAAATGTATTTATATAAAACCAGAAATTAAATAAGATAGTATTTTAAAAATAAAATTATTTATTTTAGGAATATAATGGTTTCAAAAAACATATTAGAGAGTGCCCTTGAAAATAGGTAAGAATTTGAGAAATTCTGTTGAGTCGGGATTGTATATCGGGAAAAATATTTTGAACGATCCTTTTAAAACATATAATTCCCCATTAATAAAGGCAGGATTATGGATAATACACACATATAGAATATTAAAAAATAATTTATTTGGAGAATATATTAATGAATAATAAATTAACTAAGCTAAGTGGATAATAAAAGTAACCTGAATGAAAATGGAGGTTTGGGTGGAAACCCTTACCTTAAGCCTGAAGGTGTTCTTCAATTGTTCTTAATGACCTGAATAATAAAATCTAGGATCATAAATTAATGATTAAACTACATCCACTAAATTTAATTTATTTATTATAATCTTATTAGGTTCATTCATGGCCAGTTGATGGGTTAAGAGATTCAATTTCATTGCTTGGGAGTGTTTCCTTCCTCGGTTTTCATGATCGGTTTACTTATATTCATATATGGATAAACATGTAGAATGAGAATGGTTTTATAGAAAATAAGTTTTATTATATTACTAAAAAATATATTACATGGTTATAAAATTAATTAGGTTATTGTGGGTGAAGATGAATCATTATATAAAACATTAGTGACAGTTGTTTGGGTTAATTTGATCACAATGAACTCATTTTGATTTATAAATTAATATCATGTGTATAAAAATATTCAAGAACCTTAAATAAGTTATAATAAATATATTATAGTCTGGTTAAACCATAAAAATTATTTCATGGCCTTAATTGAATATGGTAATAGAAATTGGAAACCCATCGTTCTTGAATGTGATAAATCTACACATCTCCGACGGTGTATTCGTTTCTAGTATAAAAGAAGGGGAAATGAGATATTATGAAGAATTATTACATTATCATGAAAAAATTCCATTACATGAATAGTATTGGAGACATCACAACATTTTTATTAAAGGAGTTGAGGAAAGAAAAAGAAAACAAAGGAACTTGAAAATAAAAGAAAAATTGAGAGATCCATTATGAAAAATCGACATCATAACGACGTCGCTTAAAATTTAATATAATATTTTTATGAGAGAAAAATGGGTATCTAATAATTCATAAATAATATGGAAAGTAAAGGGGATTTGTAATTATATATCCCAACATAATACAATTGAAATTTAAAATAATAACATAAAATGAAAGCTTGAAAAAGAGAAGGGTGGTAGATTCCCTTACCTTGTATAGTAACTCCTAAAACATGAAGGTTTGGACCTTCGGGCTTGAGGACACCATGGGAGGAATCCTAGGGTGCTAAAAATACTAAATATTCTAGGATTATGAGAATGGAATTAAAGGAAATAAAGGAATGAGTGGGTATTTATAGTAAATGTGAGGGAGTTTTTTATTAATTTCAAAGGACACCTCATTAGTGGTTTTTGAAAAACCATGGGATTTCCCATGGTATTTTCCCACGGTATTATCCACATGGGATACCCAATGTCATATTTTACTGTATAAAAGTCTAAAATTATTCTATTTTAATTATTACATCATTATTAGGACATTAAACATATTGAAAAATCAAAACTATATTTTTACTATTAAAAAAATCATGTATTTTGGAAAAAAACACAAAAATTCACCCTAAAATTTTCAAGATGTTTAGAATTAAAAAACGAAATCCATTTTTTGAAAATAAGTTTCTATTTATTTTTAATTTAATTTTGTAATAAAAATATAATTTATTCCAAAAAAACAACTTTAAAACTGTAACTCGTTTTATAATGCCTTGAGAAATTAATCAAGGTCCCAAAAAATTATATTACAACCATAAGACAATAAAGTAACAGTTAATGATTAAATTTTATGAAAATACATTTTCATTTTAAATTATTAAATAAATCATAAAATTGTAATTAAAATATTTACGACATACAAAAATACCAATACTTAAACTATAATAGTTTTTCACTTATAAGATGACTAAATTGTATTTATATAGTCATGGATGAATTTTATATTTCATTAGCCATTTTACTATTCATAAATATTCATTACTATTCAAAAGGGTATGTTACTATTCATAAGGGTATGCTACTATTCATAAAAACCTAAGATGATTCTATCAAACTCTAAATATCATCCCAAACACAATCGTGTGGGTCAGTTTTTTGAAATTCACACCACATAAGTGGAAAAATTATGTTTACTAGATAGGTTATAACATGGTGGTGCTATGTATCGACTTAGTGTTTCAGGCATTAAAAATTAAACTTATTTTGAAAATCTTGGGGTTTACATTGATCATACCCATTCAACATAACATTTGTTTAGAAAAATATTTTCAACAAAGAAGAACATTTTCTTCTAGGAGCATATCATTATGTATACCAATTAGTTATATAATGTTTTTATCACTATATCCACTACCAGATTTCAAATTCTATAACTTCAATATAGCTAATAATTTTGTTTATTTAGTAAAACCAATATACAATGTTCTTTTTACATAACTATTTGACTTCTCATACAACTTTGGATAATCATAAAGTTCACTTTCAATTTCCATTTTTATTTCTTCTATATGACATCCATCATCATTTACACTAGCATTCATATAAAATGATTAATAAATCACAGTATCATCCCAATCAGTATGTACATTATGATTCTCCACAAGTTTAGTCCAATATTTGTAGATTCAATATATTCCATGAGAAATAAATTGATCTTTCAACTATTTTTGATGAATGTTTCTTGAATAAGAATAATTTAAAAATAACTAAATTATTTGAGAGGGGTTATATGAATTATTTGTTATATATTTTGTGAACTATTTTATTCAACCCTTATACTATTTAATCATATAACTATAATCCATAAACTTTTAGGTTCATATCCCTACTATTAGGTTGAATAAATATTAATTTTGTACAAATAAATAAATAAATACACAAAAGGTAGTCATAATCAAAGGAGAAAGTTATTGATTCTTCTCATAAGGGGATACATACATTTGAGTGTTATTAGTGATGATTTCTAAAAAGTTAACATTTTACAGAAGGGTATCTTGCAAAGAAAAAATGTTGGGTAAACATTTGGCTGTTGGTCTAGGTTTTCAATTTGATGTTTTTAATGACAAAAACGTGATAATTCAAGGATGGATTTGAAACTTTTTTGGTGGAATTATAATAAAGATAAGAGTTTACATTTATTCATTTAATTAATTGGTACATGGAAGGATAGGTGGTGTTTTAGTGACATTGTTCTTAGGAATTGAAGTAGATGATCTTTTGTAAGATGATGAAACAATCAACTTCAATACATGTTGAAGAAGTTTCACAGTGGGATCATCACAAAATATCATCTCAAAATATTGATTTGAGTATAAAATAACTACATGGGATCACCTAAAAAAACTAAACCTTAGTTGAACCAATAAAGAGGATCAACTCTGAAAAAATGTTAGAGTGGAAACTGTGAGTGAGGTTTAAATAGAACCTAAACAAATATGGATTTTCAAAATATTGGTAATGATTCCAAGTTAAAGAGTTAGGGGTAGTATGAGTGGATAATTAAATAGAGTTTTGGGATACCTAATATCAAACTAATAATGGACATGATTCTAGTTTTTTTATGGATGTAAATTTTTTCACTTTTTAATCATATAAAATTTATCACAATAATCTTACAATTAATGATTCAACAACTCTGAAGCCCTTTCTTCTTTCTCACCGAATGAAAATATTTTTATTCTTATTTAATAAAAAACACCAAATAATATCTTGTGATTTAAAATAAAATTATCCCAATAATTGATCTACTGAACTCTTTGGGTGCATTTCTTATTTATATAAATAAATCCATATTTATGTGATTTTAGAATAAGACATATGTATATTCTCATTTCAAATGTTATTGAATAGATTATCTGAAATATGAAATGTTAACCCAATTCTATAAATTTCATTCATGTATATAGAATAAATATTATTTTCAATCATGAAAAAAGTCACTATTGTTATATAGGATATAAAAATAGAATTTATATACACTGAGTAATAAAATATTATAAATTATAAATCTAATTTTCTATCTAGTTATAGATATAATTTACCCACTTATAATATAGAAAACATTTACTTTATTGTAATAATAAATATTTAAATTTCCCTAAATAATGTATATGTTATATATGAGTCCTTATACACTCAAATACATCAATGTAATGAGAAAATATCATCACAAACCTTGAATTTAGATACGAATCAATGGATTTTATAACAAATAGTTATTTTATACATCTTTTAATAGAATTGAGAACACTTAGAAAGTTTTAATAAAAATATATAATAATATTATATCCTATATATCTTTATTATAATATTACCATGAGCATCAAGAACAACTAGATATTATAGAGAGGCACACATCGATCCCCTCCTTCAGTTCAATGAGTTTCTATACTCTTCCCAGATGATTTTATAAAGTTGGTTGGGCATGAGATATTCTTAATACCATAATCCATAAAAACATAACATTGAAATGGCACACAAAGGCAACTTTCATTAGGCCTTAGGGGGGTTATGATCTTCATGTGACTAGTACATGGATGAACATGGCATATCATGATTTATAAAGAGATGAGACCCATATAGACATGGTGAGGAATCAATGGTGTTAATATGT
The DNA here is from genome assembly GCA_963277665.1 of Viscum album. Taxonomy (NCBI): domain Eukaryota; kingdom Viridiplantae; phylum Streptophyta; class Magnoliopsida; order Santalales; family Viscaceae; genus Viscum; species Viscum album. The sequence continues at coordinate 1,950,170,402 of OY728133.1, forward strand.
TACAGCAATGTAGATCGACTGAAGATAAGTATAAATAATCACACACCTTAGGTTTTGAGAGGGTTGATTCATCAGAGAAGTGTGAGGGGAGTGGTCGCAGTGATTGAATTCTACAAAATCTTTGAACGATGTGAAGAAGTGGGTTTAGTTATGGCTTAATTTACAAGATTGGGTCAGGTTTTATGAGTGCTTTCCAAAAATCATTGATAAAGTTGGGATTTATCAGTGCTAAAATTATATTTCTGAAAAATATATGTTTTACCAGTGATTTCTATTTTATCCATTATAATAAATATTCATATCGTTGTTATATTTTATTTTAAGTGGTATTTATCAGCACTTTCCAAAAAAGAACTGATAAAAGTAAAAAATGAGTGAAATTAAATAATTAAAAATGAATAAGATTCAAAAATAAATAAATGGATAAATTTAATTAATTATATAAATTATTAAAAATACTAAAAATGAATATATATTAAAATAAATATGGTTCATATTAAAACATTAAATGTTAATGAATAAATATGTATAAAAAATATTTACAAAGAATAAATTAAAAAATAGTTAAAAAATAATAAATCCTATAAGTGAATAAAAAATTTTAAAATTAATCAATGTTAAAGGAAAAAAAATTAATAATTAAAAAATAAATATATTGAAATATTATTAAAAAATTATTAAGTAATATTGATTGTATAGACTTTAAATAAAATTTAAAATGAATAAATTGGAAAATGAAAATGAATTCATATTAATTACAGAAATTTCTCATATCATATAAAACATATTAAATGAAAATGAATAAAAATGTATATTTAAAAATAATGAAAAAATATAAAAAAATAGTTTATACTATTAATGAATGTACATTACTGAAATAAATAAATTATAAAAAATATTAAATAGTAATAAATAATATATATTCAATAAATATATAACAAATTAATAAACTTTACCTATTAAAAACGCAATATATTAATTATATGATGTTACTAAATGAAATTCTAAAATAAATATTAAAAATTTAATAAATTAATTAAATAATATGCGTCTGTGTTTCGATATAAGATTACATTAATTATATAAATGTGTGTGTGTATATATAACACAAGTTTGATATATGTTAAATTGAAAAAATAAATAAGGACATTATATAATATGTAAAATCTATTACTCAATACTATTTAGTCGATATTTTTAATTAATACTAATTTTTAATCATAAATCAATTTTCACTAGATATTTGACTTGTTAAATATAAATACATATTTTTTTTGTATAAATCATATATAATTAATCATTATATATTGGTTTATTTTTATATATTTATATAACATTTTGAGTATATTTATATATTAAAAATATTAATTACTTTGATGAATAATTATGCATAAAAAATATATATAATGAATAAATTATAAAAATATTAAACAAATAAATATTATAAATTAATACATTTTAAAAAAGTAATAAAGAATGAAACGTTATTAATGAATAAATAATATTAAATGAATAAATGCAAATAATGAGTGAAATTTAATTAATAAATGAATAGATATTAAAAATTGAATAAGTGTTATTAATAATATAAAATTTAATAGAATTAAAAATGAAAACGTAAAATGAAAATAAATATATATATATAGTAATTATGAAAATTGAAATTGTAATTAAAAAATTAAATTTTAATCAATAAATACTTACAAATAAATATTAAAATGGAATATTATTATAAAAAATATTATACAAAAAAATGAAAAATGAATAAATTACAAAAATATATATATTTTTAATGAAATAAATAATTATAAAAATATATAAATTTTAAAAAATAATAAGGGTTACTAATTATATAGAATATTAAAAAACTAAAAATGAATATATGTTAAAATGGTAATGAATGCATATTAAATATATAAATTACAACCATTTTAAAAAAATAATGTAAACGAATAACCATGTATAAATAAATTTTAAAAATGGATAAAATGTAGTACCCCAATTTGAGTTATGTGTCTTTTTTTATGCATTTTTATGTGTTTAAAGTGCTTGGGATGAATTAGGAAGAGGTTGGGAGAGTTTGGAATGGTTTTGGATGAGTTTGGAGGCTTTTAAATGGGTGCACGGTTTGAGCATGGTTAGTGGAAACTGTGCGGGTTCTCTAGGAAACCTTTCAAGGGAGACAGTAGGCTTTACAAGGCCTGCACACGGTTTTCCAAACTATGTGAGGAAACCGTGTGGGCCCTTGCTCTCGAGGCAGTAGCGTGCGCACGGTTTGCCAAACCGTGCGGACTAACCGTGCAACCACTTAAAAATAGAGTTTTAAAACCTAGGCTCACTCAGGCTTGCCTCATTCTACTCTAATATTCCTCCAACTCGAGCCTCACTTGGGATTTTTGGTTCTCAAGGGTTGGTGGGTCTCCCACTCGGTTTGGAAGCGTTTTGAAGGGGTTTCCTGGCAGTTTGAGGGTGGCTTCTCCCGGGTAAGTCTCTCCTCTTGTTTCACTTGTGTTTTCCTCTAGATCTACATCCCTCTCTTTTGTGTTTTTCTAGATCTAAACTTGATGTGTATAGATCTGGGGTTGTGGTTTCCTTGGATGATGATTTTAAGGCTTGTGAATGCTAGGGAAAGGGATATAGAGAGGTTTTGGTGGTGCATTCGCCGGATTTGAGGCGCGGTTGTTCGTGGGTCGATTTCTCAAGAACCCTAAAGGTAGGTGTCTTCTCTCTCGACTCCACTTGGTTAGAGCTAGTGGTTTTCAGTTACAATTAATTTGGTTGGATGTAAATTAATTATGTTTTGCTGTGAAAAGTTGGTTGGAAATTCATTTGGGAATTTTTGGGGAAAAGGGAGTTTTATGGTGAAATGCTTTTCTTGTGAATTTTAAAATGGATATTTTAAATGGGATTCTATGGTTGATTTTTGAAAATGATTGATGTAAATGGTTTTCAATAAAAGGGTTTGTTTTATTGAAATGTTGTTTGGCATGGAAAATGGTTTTCAAAAAATGGGTGACTTGTTGAAGTGGATTTCTATGCAATGGAATTGGTTGATTGCATGTGGTTGTTACCTTGGTGGGTTATATGCTTGGAATTGGCTTGTTTTTAATGTTGTGTGTATGTGGTAATAAGTACCACTAGAAAAATGGGATGGATAGTAAACGTAAGGGCCACCATCAAGGATAAGTGGATGGAAAGTGCCGCTTAGTGTGAATGGGTGAACGGGTAGGACAGAAGCTCTACCGTTTGGTTGTTATGGTTGTTTTGTTGTGCATTGATTTACAAGATGGAACTGATATGCTAATGTGTAAACAATGGAATGGTTTGTTGCTTGCTTGTTTGGATTTCCCTTGTTTTCTTGGATTGGGTGTGATGTCTTGGTAAGGGCATGGTTGGCTTATGGAAATGGTTGTACTTGTGATTATTTTATATAAATTGTTTTATATAAATGTGCTAATGTTTTTATCCTAGTGGTGTGTAAATGGAAGTCATTTAGGGAAATCCTACTGAGTTTTAGTACTCACCCCTTACTTTCACACGTTGTTGTCTTTGCAGATGTCGTGTACCATGATGTGGGAAAAGGTAAGGCATCAACCTCCTTTAGTGGAGCATTGTGATCCCTTGGTGGATCTTGGAGGTTAGAGTTTGGTGTGGAGTTGTGGTGGTGTCATGAATTGTGCTGTTTGGTTAATTAGATTCCACAGTGTACTGTAATGTTGTGTGGACATGTCAGGATGTATTGGTTTTGGGTTGTATTGTGTTATAACTTGGTTGTCTTTTGGGAATGCATGTTTGGCTGTTTTACTGACACGCATAATATAGTGTTTGATAGTGGATGGTTTGGTTGGTTTTGTCGTAAGGGAAAATCGTTCCCCAACTTTTTCTTGAAGCCCTCGACATTTATTGCTAGCCTTTGGTGCCTTGGGAACATTTCTTAAGGCCATGTAACCATCACCACCTCCTCAAGACAATATGGTATGGGCGGGGTGTTACAAGTGGTATCAGCTTGTTCGGTCCTTTGGAGTTGATTCTTGGATTTGGTGTTGACATTCGATGTGGTATATTCCTTGAGTCGGGATGGTAGCAAGGAGTGGGCTTGTCGGAACATGGAATGTATATCATAAAAGGTCATAGCTAACCCTTTTATGCTGAAATTCAAGTTACTAGGGATTTGGGTACATAAGTGTTTTGGAGGCACTTATAGGCATTGGAAATCTCATTGTCATGGGTATAGCCAATGAGATAAGCATGGAATGCATGGTAGAAATGAATTCCCTCTAGGATACATATTTCATTGTGGTATAATGATTTATGATGTGATATGATTTTTTGAAATTGTAACGTGAATAAATTGGTATTTTGAAAATGGTTTGGTTTTCAAAATGGTGAAACATGGAAAATCTAAACTTGTGGAAAGCCTTGTGCGATAGTTTTGTGTAATGGGATTTGAAATGGGATTTGGTGATGTCTACAGAAGTGAGACTCATGGTTGGTTGTTTTCTGTTTATAGAAATGGAACCAGGTAGGTGTTGTAGAGACCAACTGGAGGAGGCTGCTGAGAATGTGGTAGCACCTAAGCCTCAGGTGAACCAGAAACTACTGCAAAGCATAGTGCAAGCTTTCCAAGTTGGGGAAAGTGGAAATAAAATGGATGAACTAAGGCATGTGGATCATGCGGTTCAGTTTAAAAAGCAGAATCCACCCATCTTCTGGGGTGATTCAGAGCCGGAGAGGGCAGAGGCATGGTTGAATAGAATGAACCAGATCTTCGAGTTCTTGGGAACACCGGTAGAGTTAAAAGGGATGTTGGCCATGTATATGTTGTATGATCTTGCTCTTCAATGGTGGGAGTTGGTGCTCCAAGTGGGGAAGGACTAGGGTATGATGTGGGAAGGCTTTGAATAATTGTTTAATAAACAATTATACCTACATACATTTAGAATTCAGCATATGATTGATTTCTTCTGTCTGAAGCAGGAGCTTATGTCTGTGATGGAGTATGCAGATATGTTTATGAACTTAGTGAGGTTTGCACTCGAGGTGGTGGGTAGCATGTCATTGAAAGAAATGATCATTGAAGAGGGGTTAATGTAAGAAATCTGTTAAAAGATAGAAGTATTGTGTATATATGATTACATAGAGATGGTGAATAGAGCCTCGGTGGCTGAGCGAGATCTGTTGGGAGCACTGGGTGGAGGAAGCATGGTGGTACTTATGGGGAATAGTGGGAACTCTAACACTGGGTTCAAGCGATGGAGGGAAACTTATTCCCAGGGCGAAAGTATGACATATAATCTGATGGCAGGATCGGTTAATCTTCCTCCAAATCCCTAGAGAAATCCAGGATGTTTTCAATGTGGTTTGGCGAGCCACATCAAGCGAGATAGTCTGGCATAACCTCGATCATGTCATAATTGTAAGTAGATGGGGCATCTGCAGCGTTATTTTCAGAATGCTCCGAGGTCGGGTGCGCGTGATACTTCTCAGGGAATGCAGACGTTTTATTCTTCCACGGGATGAGGGCAGCGCATACCCCTCAGCAGCAGGGTAAAGTGGGTAATGGTGATTCTCAGAATACCACGATGCCTCAGTAGGGCAATAAAGAGAAGAGCGTGGCAAGCAAACATGTGTTTGGAGCTGAGCAGGTTGTGGTGGATGATCAGTCAGGACCATCCACAGTGTGAGGTACTATTATTTTAAATTCTACCTTGATGCATGTGCTTTTTGATACGGGTGCTTCACACTCTTTTATTGCTGCACGTGTGGTTGATTTGCTGGGTTTAAGGGTTGAAATGATGCCCTCGGTTTTAAAACTTAAAACTCCTCAGGGTCGAAGAGAGTGTCGAGACTTCTTGTGTAGAGCATGTTGTATCGTTGTGGGCGAGGGGGAGCTAGTGTGGAATTTCTAAATGCTTGAGATGGATGGTTATGATGTAATCTTGGGAATGGATTGGTTGGTGTTATTTAAGGCCCACATTTATTTTAATTCATGCACAATGGATTTTACGACACACGACGGTGTTAGACATCTCTTTAGAGGGGAGAGGCATGAAAGGCAGGGTGCAACGGGTTTGTTGGCACCAGAAGTGGGCACGTTATCATATCAGTTGGCAATATTGTCGTGGGAATCAATAGACGATGTTGAGTAGAGTGTTTTTTTAGCAATGGTGGATCAGTTGATGGATGTTTTTCCTAAAAAATTATTTGGGTTACCTCCCGTAAGAGAAGTGGAGTTTACGATTGATCACTTTCCGGGGACCAGTCCTATATCACTTCCGTCTTATTGGATGGCACCAGCTGAATTACGGGAATTGAAAGTCCAGTTGGAAGAGTAGGAAAACAAATGGTTTATCCGGCCTAGCACATCCCCGTGGGAAACACCGGTGTTGTTTGTGAAAAAATAGGATAGAAAATTGAGGATATGTGTTGATTATCGAAGACTTAACCAAGTTATGATAAAGAATAGATATCCACTTACACGAATTGATGATTTTTTTGACCAGTTGATGGGAGTCCAATGGTTCTCCAAGATCGACCTAAGTTCGGGATATCATCAATTGCGGGTGAGGATGGGTGATATTCCTAAAATAGCTTTCAGAAGTAGATATGGCCATTATGAATATATGGTTATGCCCTTTGGTCTAACTAATGCCCCGGCAGTGTTCATGGCATTGATGAATCATGTATTTCAGAGATATCTGGATTCATTTGTGGTGGTGTTTGTAGATGCTATTCTGGTGTATTCAAAGACAATGGTGGAGCATGAGCAGCACCTGGAAACCGTGTTAGGGATCTTGAGGGATCATCAGTTTTATGCCAAATTGTCAAAGTGTGACTTTTGGATACAAGAAGTTCATTTTCATGGCCATGCGATTTCTGAAAGAGGTGTTTCAGTAGATCCAGAAAAGACAGAGGTTCTTATCTCATGGAAACCGCCAAAGAATGTGTTAGAGATACGGAGTTTCCTTGGTCTAGCTAGGTATTATCGATTTTTTGTTCATTATTTTTCATGTTTGGCTTCACTGATGATAGCTTTGACAAGAAAGAATGTTCCATTCCAATGGAATGAACAGTTTCAACAATGTTTTGAAGAGCTAAAGGGTCGCCTTACATCTGCACCAATCATGGTTTTTCCAGAATCAGGAAAAGGGTACGTGGTGTATTTTGATGCATTGGGATCAAGGTTGGGGTGCGTTCTCTTGCAAGGGAATCATTTAGTTGCATATGACTCATGGTGGTTGAGAGTGCATGAGAAGAACTAGACAACTCATGATTTGGAATTGGCAGCAGTGGTGCATGTTTTGAAAGTGTGGTGTCATTATCTCTTTGGTGAGAAATTCACGGTATATACAGATCATAAGAGCTTGTAGCACATTTTATCACAAAGGGATTTTAATATGAGGCAAAGGAGATGGATGGAATATCTCTATATGTTTTATTTTGACTTAATGTACACACCAGGTAATGGAAATTTGGTGGCGGATGCATTAAGCAGAAAGCCATATTCTCATATGGTGAAACCGGCATCAGACCAGTGGAAGTTGATGTCGATTATAGTTGATATGCGGTTGGAATGTGAGGACACGGGCGATAGAGCAGTCTTCTTTCTGGTTTTGTTTATTCCTGACTTGGTTGGCCTGGTTAGAGAGGCATAGATATCCAATTCTGAGTGTGTGACCATGGGTTCGAGACTCAGTGGTGGGGAGACCATTGAGGGCTGGCGACTGAATGGGATTCAGTTTTTTGTTTTCAGAATCGGATGGTTGTACCAGTTTTTTTCAGGAGGATATTCTCAGGGAGTATCATCATTTCAGGTGGGTTGTTCATCCTGGAATTCAGAAAATTTATAAAGAGTTGAAAGCACAGTTCTGGTGGTCTGGTATGAAAATAAGAGTGGATGAGTTTGTTTCAGGATGCTTGACTTGTCAACAGTTCAAGGCAGAACATTAGAGGCCCGCGGTAACGTTGCAGTCTTTACCAATCCATGTTTAGATGTGGGAGAAAATAGTGATGGATTTTTTTATAGGTCTCCCAAGAATGGTCATAAAGCACGATGCCATTTGGGTGGTAGTGGATCGGCTAATGAATTCAGCCCATTTCATCCCGATTTGTGAATCTCATAAAGTGGAGGATTTGTCGAAAATCTATATCTGGGAGGTGGTAAAGAGGCACGATGTTCTAGTTTCGATCGTATCTGATAGAGATCTGAGGTTTACATATCATTTTTGGAAATCCTTATAGCAATCCCTTGGAACTAGGTGGATTATGATCACGGCGTATCACCCTCAGACAGATGGTCATTCTGAGAGGACGTTAAAAACTTTGGAGGATAGGTTATAGGCTTGTGTTATCGATTTTGGTGGCTCGTGGGAGGAGCACTTGTCATTGGTTGAGTTCTCGTACAATAACAATTATCAGGCATCCATACATATGGATCCATTTGAAGCGTTTTATGGGCGGTCGTGTCATTCTCCACTATGTTGGGTGTAAATGGGTGAGTCCTCAATGGATGGACCTATCCTTATCCTAGAAACTACGGAGAAGATCAAGTTGATCAGGAAGAGAATGGATACGGCTCAGAGTCATTAGAAAGAATTTGTGGATCAACGTTGACGGTCGTTGTCATTCAAGGTGGGTGATCATGTTTTCTTGAGGATCTCTCCTAGGTTAGGACATTGTTGGTTTGGGAAGCAGGGAAAGTTATCTCCGAGGTATATTGGGAATTTTGAGATACTTGAGCGGGTTGGTGAGGTGGCTTATCGTTTGGCTCTACCACCTAGGTTCAGTGCAGTGCACAATATGTTTCATGTGTCGTAGTTGAAAAAGTATCAGCCGGATCATGACCATGTGATTCGATGGGATCATGTTAAGCTAGAACCGGATGCTTCATTGGTGCATGTGACAGTGCGGGTTGTGGATAAGAAAGAGAAATTATTGTGTGGTAATATCATTGGTTTAGTTCATGTTTTGTGGAAACATGGTCAAATTCTATAGGAGACTGGGTAGATGGAGAAAGAAATGGTTGAGTAGTGGCCTAAGCACTTTCAGCAAAGGGCTGGTTCACTACATTCCGAGGACGGAAATTCCAATGGTGAGGATAATGTAGTACCCTAGGTTTGAGGTATTTGGCCTTTTTTATGCATTTTTATGTGTTTAAAGTGCTTGGGATGAGTTGGGAAGAGGTTGGGAGAGTTTGGAATGATTTTGGATGAGTTTGGAGGCTTTTAAACGGGTGCACGGTTTGAAAACGTTTAGTGGAAATCATGTGGGTTCTCCTGGAAACCGTGTAAGAGAGACAGTAGGCTTCGCACGGCCTGTGCATGGTTTTCCAAACCGTGCGAGGCCACCGTGCCGAACCTTTCTCTCGAGACAGTTGCGTGCGCATGGTTTTCCAAACCGTGCGGACAAATCGTGCGACCACTTAAAAATAGGGTTTTAAAACCTGGGATCACTCGGGCTTGGCTCATTCCACTCCAATCATCCTCCCACTCGATCCTCACTCGGTATTTTCGGTTCTCAAGGGTTTTAGGGGCTCTCCCACTTGGTTTGGAAGCATTTTAAAGGGGTTTCTTGGCAGTTTGAAGGTGGTTTCTCCTGGGTAAGTATCTCCTCTTGTTTCTCTTGTGTTTTCCTCAAGATCAACATCCCTCTCTTTCATCATTTTCTAGATATACACTTGTTGTGTGTAGATATAGGGTTTTGGTTTCCTTGGATGATGATTTTAAGGCTTGTGAATGCTAGGTAAAGGGATCTAGAGAGGTTTCGGTGGTGCGTTCGCTGGATTTGAGGTGTGGTTGTTCGTGGGTCGATTTCTCGGGAACCCTAAAGGTAGGTGGATTCACTCTCCACTCCACTTGGTCTGAGATAGTGGTTTTTTGTTATAATTAATTTGGTTGTCTGGAAAATAATTGTGTTTTGGTGTGAAAAGTTGGTTGGAAATCCATTTGGGGATTTTTGAGGAAAAGGGGGTTTTATGGTGAAATGTTATTCTTGTGAATTTTAAAATGGAGATTTTAAAATGGGATGCTAGGGTTGATTTGGGAAAATGATTGATGGAAATGGTTTTCAATAAAAAGGGTTGTTTTATTGAAATGTTGTTTGGTATAGAAAATGGTTTTCAATAAATGGTTGATTTATTGAAGTGGATTGATATGCAAAGGAATTGGTTGATTGCATGTGGTTGTGACCTTAGTGGGTTATATGCATGGAATTGGCTTGTTTTGATTGTTGTGTGAAGTGGCAAGAAGTACCACTATAAAAAGGGGATGCATAGTGGATGGAAGGGCCACCATCAAGGATAAGTGGATGGGAAGTGTCGCTTAGTGTGAATGGGTGAACGGGTTGGACGGAAGATCGAACATTTGGTTGTTATGGTTGTTTTATTGTGCATTGCTTTGCAAGATGGAACTGATGTGGTAATGTGTAAATGTTGGAATGGTTTGTCGCTTGTTTGTTTGGCTTTCCCTTGGTTTCTTGGTTTAGGTGTGATGGTTTGGTAAGGGAATGTTTGGATTATGGAAATGGTTGTACTTGTGATTATTTTATATAAATTGTTTTATATTAATGTTCTAACAGTTTTATCCTAGTGGCGTATGTAGGGAAGTCATTTGGGGAAATCCTACAGAGTTTTAGTACTCACCCCCTCCTTTGGCACGTTGGTGTCTTTGCAGATGTCGTGTACCATGTCGTGGGCAAAGGTAAAGTATCACCCTCTTTTAGTGGAGCATTGTGATCCCTTGGTGGATCATGGAGCTTGGATCTTGGTGTGGAGTTGTGGTGGTGTCATGGCTTGTGGTGTTTGATTAATTAGTTTTCGCAGTGTACTCTGATGTTGTGTGGACATGTCGGGTTGTATTGGTTTTGGGTTGTATTTTGGTACAACTTGGTTGTTTTTTGGGAATGCATGTTTGGCTGTTTTATTGACACGAATCAAATAGTGTTTGATAGTGGATGGTTTTGTTGGTTTTTTCTTAAGGGAAAATCGTTCCCCAACTTGTTCTCAAATCCCTCGGCATTTATTGCCATCCTTTGGCGCCTTGGGAACGCCGCTTAAGGCCAAGTAACCCTCACCACCTCCTCAATCCAATGATGTAGGGGTGGGGTGTTACGTAAAATTACAAAAATAAATAAATAAAGAAAAATTTGAAAAGAATAAATTGAATAAATATTAAAAAAATAAGGATTAGTAATAAATAAATGAAACTAAAAAAGAAAAATATTAAAAAAATATTGAAAAGTTATAAATAGTATATATTGAATAAATATATATAAAAATGAATAAAAATTCCCAATTAAAAACATAATACATATTAAATATATATATATTTTTTGTTTAAATAAATACTATTTTAAAATGAATATTAAAAATTGAATAAATAATACAAATATTATATATGTGTGTGGTTTTTATATTAATTACTTATATGTGTGTGAAATTAATGTAACACAAGTTTGATATATGTAAATTATAGTTGTATTAAAAAAATAGTAAATTTTAATCAATAAATATAAATAAATATAAAAAATGAATAAAATTTAAAAAATATTATACAAATTAAATTGAATGTCAATATATATATGTATATTAATAAAAAAGTAATAAATAGTATATATGAAATATAAATATAAAAAATTAATGGATTTTAACAATTAAAAAATAATTTATTAAATATTAAATATTAATAAATAAACAAAAAAATGATAATATTAATAATTTATTATTTTTGAATATATTTGTATCTATAAAATTGAATTAATTTCATAAATTAAAAGTGAAACTATTACGTGACATATTAAGTGTAACATATTTAGTCAATTCTTTAAATTAATATCTAATTATTTATTATTTCATGTATATGTAAAATTGAAAAAACAAATGTAATTGATAAAAAAAGTTAGTAAATATTTTATTAATTTTAATTAGTTAATATTTTTAATTAATATTAAATTTTAATTAAATTATTAACCATTTTCACTAAATATATGGCATAGAAATATGATTTATAATACATTAGTATTATATAAATAATATTTAAGAAAATTACATACATACATACATACATACATACATACATACATACATACATATATACATATATACATACATACATACAAACAAACAAACATACAAACATACATATATACATACATACCAAAATATATATTTCGATGCATATTTTTATATAGAATACGGCTTTTAATAATATAAATTTTTAATTTTATATGCCATTTTTAATTAAATATATTATATATCTTAAGTGTAAATTTATATTTAGTCATATATAAATCATATTTAATAAAATATATAATATTTTTGTTAATATAAATATATTTATATATTAATAAATTTTTTTAATGGTATAATTTGTTTTATGAATATAACTTTTTTCGGTGATTTTTAGTGCTTATAACGATTACACATTATGAGTGCTAAAAAGTACTGATAAAGGGTACCTTTATTAGTTCTTTATAGTTAGCACTCATAAAGAGTAGCGCTTTTTATGGAATCTTTTGTAGAAGTTTCTCCAATATGGTCAGTGAAAATAAATTATCATATCACATATTTAGTGTATCATTTTTAGTCAATTAGTTAATTAATAATGAAATATTTGTTATTTTATGTAAATGAAAAATTGAAAAAACAAATGACATTGATAAAATAAAGTTTTTAAATGTTTATTAATATTAATTACTTGAAAATTTTAATTAATATAAAATTTAATTAAATTATAAACCATTTTCACTAAATATATGACATATAAATCCGACTTATAAAACATTAGTATTATATAAATAATTTTTAAGATATATATATATATATATTAATAAATATTTCTAACTGAAATAAAATATTTCATAATATATAATTTTTATTTTATATGCTATTTTTAATTGAATATATAATATATCTAAAGTGTAAATGTATATTTTCTCATATATAAATCATATTTAATAAAATATAATATATTTTAATCAATATAAATATATTTATTTATTAATATATGTTTTTAATGATATGATTTTTGATAAATATATACTTTTTCAATATTTTTAGTGCTGATAATGATCACCCTTTATTTGTGCTATGAAAGAGCAGATAAAGGTGTGTCCTTATAAGTGCTAAAAAATCATTGATTAACATCTTCCATTATCACCGCTAAAAAATCGCTGATAAAGGGTACTTTTCCAATACTGATAAAGGGTATCACCGTTTATTGTGACTTTTTAAGTAGTGTCTCTAGCTTGATTGGTGAAAATAAATTTTAAATGTTTCATTTGAAAACATTATAAATTTCATTCCAAATACTTTCCATTTAATCCTTATTCAATTCCCTTCTTGAATTACACTACAATAATAGGATCATTATATTTAAATCATGAAGTTGAGTAATGAATTGTCTGATTAAAATGTCACCAATTTTCTTGATAGATTAATGACTATTACAAAATTTCCAAGACCAGTCAGATGCCTCTTATAAAGCATTCATCTAAACATTATGCTTCTATGGGACATTCCTCATTTTTTATAAATTCAACTATGATAACCCTTATGAAAGATGAATTTACTCTTATACTCATAAGTTACTCTCTTCCTTTTCTAAGAATTAGATATCGAGATAGAGAGAGAGAGTAGAACCAAGGGACAGGGAGGCTGTGATGAGTTTGGTAAGAGAAGGGATAAATAATAGAAATACTCAAACATAGAGAAGATAAATATGATAGAGTTTTTTTAATAACTCATTTAAAATATTTTTTATAATTTTTTTATATTTCTTTTCATGGAACATAAAATCCATCCATATCCATTAAAATTCACTCCCTTATGATGATAAGACGTAGGTGAAAATCTAAATCCACAAGAAACTAATAAAATGATTCTTTACATTTGGGAACCTTGGAAGAGAAATTTTATTATAATGTGATAATATATAAATTTTAAAATAATTAAAATTAATTTAATTCAATTCAATTTAATTACATGTATTTTATATGTTTTTTTATAAATTAATTGGGAAAATTATAAGACCAGGCACTGAGAAGACGTGTAATTCTGAGGCCTGGTGTGCCCAGAATAGTTCATTGAATTATGTTCATTTTTTAATAAAGCGTATTGGAAGTTTTCATTTAAACTAAAATAAAATATATATGAGTGCCTAGATCAGAAATCTAAGGGCATCATTTTATTCAGAACAACAACTATACCTTAGGCGAGGCCTGTTGTCAATCGGCATGGGCCGGATGTGAAAATTAGTTTTTATACTTGAATTTCATTAAAATATTTAATAAAAATATTTTATTTGATGTAGCATTGATATAATTTTTAAACAAACCTTTTTCAGGGAATTCAGTGTTATCACTATAGCCGTGAAATTCCTTTGAGATGTGGAATGAAACCCTCTCGATGAATGGTTACAATATATCGAGTGAATTGTGAATTGTTGCACCAGTGGAGTGGAGGAACTCTTTGATGACATCATCAACATCTCTCTTCATCAATGATCGATCCCAACCTCAAGGTTAGGCATTTATTCTTTGTGATTCTTTCCCCATTCTTAAATTCAATGATGAACGCGGACCAACCAATGAATAGGGCATTCCGCGGTTCAATAATTCTTCTGGGATAGATAATTTGTGTGGTTTAAAAATGAGAGATATAATATGTGTGATTTCATAAACCTTCGTTCTTCCTTCTTATGAAATGGATTGAGGCTGGAGCAAAGAATGGAATTGGTTCATTCCTTAGGTTATTCCTTTTGTTTTTATCCCCCTGATATTCTCTTCATTATTAATGTCCTTCAAGGTTTATGAAAGAGAAATTGTTCACCTTTGATTCATGGAACGACAATCTAAGATTGATGATCTGACCCCGTGACATCACATCGGAGGTGTGATGATGACAGGGATGAACAGATTAAAGCAATTAAAGAGATATCACATTTCGAATGATTTTCATTAGAATGGATCGTGATACTAATCCAAGCCAATTGTAGAAAAGAAAGTGACTTGAGGATCATATGTGTGCCTTTGTTTTGGAAAACTGAGTACCAGAGATGAATCGGCGGCCTACAGAAGGGGACACCGGTGCGCCGGTGGAAACTGCATGAACAAGGCGGGCTACCATGGACCTTCGGCAATGGGTAAGGGCTATGATGCTGACTAGGAAATGCAGTAAGGGGTGCCACATTGACAAGCAAGTCATGCGGCTGGGGCGTGCCATGTGTGGGCCAGACCAGGTGAAGTCAGGCCACTCCAGAAGCCTAGAGGTCTGGGTCCAGCATGCCCCGTGGGATGAGCCTAGCAGTATGGGATGGGTTGGGTCAACTATCTGGGTTGGGTCAATTCTGACGGGTTGGACCAGACTTTGACTGAACCCAGGTCAGACCTTTTCAATAAAACAACCATATCTTTAAAACTTTGTGTCCCTTTGATGAGATGTTTATGGCATTGGGACCCTTGCGATGAGATGGAACATTTGAAATACTATATGTGAGTTGTTTTTTAATATAGAATCAACCTAATGGATTGAGGAGTAGAGTCTCCCAGTGTAATCATTCTACGATCGGAATCCTGCTACTAGTTGTGACTATGTGACTTAGTGACTATGTGATTTGGGGGCTACTTGACTTATCGACACTCTGTGTGTTGTCGACACTCTTTGTGTTATCTACACTCCGTGTGTTATCGATTCTCTTTGTGTTATCGACACTCTCTGTGTTATTGAGACTCTATGTGTTATAGACACTCAATGTGTTATCGACACTTCCTGTGTTATCGAAACTCTATTTGTTACTGATACTAGGTGTTCTATGGACTATGTTTGATAACCCTACATTTCTTGCTATTGAATTATACCTATGTGAGCTGACTTTACTTCATGTGTTTCCTTTATAGTATACCATGAATTTATTCTTGGTATAAATTTTGTATTTCTTGGTGTTATACTTCATGTATTTCTTTGTGGTGTGCTTCATTTATTTCTTAGTGGTGTTTTTTTGTGGTTTCGGGGTGTCCAACTGAGTATTTTTTTACTCACCCTTGCACGGGCATTTCCTACACATGTAGTGTCTTGTTATCATGATCTATTCTTTGATGGAGTATTAGGTTGACGAGGTCTAGGTGGTTCTTAGAGTTTTTAGATAGATGTGGTGTGCTCTTATGGTTTTAGACAGCTGTCCTACACCTACCCTTTAGTTAGAGATTTCTACGGATGAGTTTCCGGAACTTGTGTGTACACTTTTATAGAATCTTTCTTCTGGTGAGCTTATATTTGGGCCCTATTAACTTTCCAGTTTCCTATTATCATACTCTTTGGTTGGTATCTTAGTGTATGCATGATTTTTCTACTTAGAGTTTTTACATTTTATAATTTGGGGCATAGCGATGTTTGCATCTTTATATGTACTTAGGAAAATTCCCCCCATTTTCGGGATATGCATACTCGACACTAGTCTCCATACCCAAGCCTATCAGATTAGGATTGTGGTAGTCATGGCATGAGCCCCTTTGGGATGAGTTGTGATAGAGTGGTATTAGAGGCGGCCAATCCTACTTAAGGATTGGGAGTCTATGAGGTTGGTTTGGAAAAAAAGTGTCGAGTATTTTGAGTTCGGATTTCAGGGTTGGGAATCTAGTGTTGGTGTTGGTGGCTGACATATGCATACACCAAGATGCTGAATTGTGATTTTTGACTCAGTATATGAAAACACTAGTTACATGTAAAATTAACGGTAAATTAATCATATAGGATTTGGGTGTGTTCTCATGTCCTTCTTGAGTAATCTCACTAAGTACACTCTATTGATCATGGACCATCTTGATATATTTCAAGATGCCTCCACATAGACAACCAAATAAGATTACGTTTCCTGACTAGGAGGATGATTCTCTTAGATATGAGGCATTGATAAAGGGTCTTGTACTGGAGATCTTCATGCACTGTAGATAGCACCTCGGGGTGGTTTACTAGAGATACCACCACTCGTCGAGCAAAAGTTACTACCAACACTACAGGTTGAGGATGCACATATGAAGAGTGTGTTTCTTGAGTTCTAGAGGTAGTGAACTCTTGGGTTTATGGGTGAACCAGACTCACAGATATATGAGGATTGGATAGAGGTAGTTACTCGTGTCTTCTATCTTGTGAGGACACGTATATACCAGATGTTAGTCCTAGCTATGAGTCTTCTTCAGAGCTCAGTGGATGGTGTTGGAACTTAGTGGCCTTGACACATGACAAGGTGAATATACCAGGAAAGTCTGAACCAGGCGAAAGCCTGGTCCCGCAAATTTATTGAAGGAAAAGTTCAAGTAAAGACAGTAGAAAAAATAAACGTTACATTACATCAAAACCATACGCATCCCTTTCCCCATCATCAGATAACTCATCACCAGGATCAGCTGACTCCCATTCAGAAGACTCGTACTTCCGCATCATCTCAAGATACATGTTTTTCTTTCTAAGCATTTCTGCAGGCATTTTATCCTTGATTGGCCATTTCCCATCGGGCCCTTTATCTATCTTAGGTGACCCTTCCCTTTGCTTGCCACTGTTCCCATTTGCAAAGGAATTTCCTTGGGTCCCAACATTCTTGTATGCTGACCTTGTCCCCATTGGTTTGGGAAGGTCTGAATAGTCCCTCTGTGGCTTCCTCCTGCTTTGAGATTTTTCTTCCACTTCCTTGCTCAGGGTCTCATGATTTCTATTCCTAACAGCATCACTGTAGGAAGTTTTGTGACTACGGAGCTGTTCTTCACAATCAGATCTATCCCCCACTACTTTTAATGGCCATAGGAGGGCTGACACTGCCCTCATTCCCACCTTCCAGAAGAGGTGTCTTGATTGGGTCATCAGCATAGGGTCTTTTGCATTCATCTGTCATTCTGTCCAAAGAACCATGGTCATCCTTCTCTATAATTTCCTCTGCCACTTCAAGCTCCATTGTCTCATTTGCTCCAGCATCAACCAGCACTGGAAATCTGTTTGTAGAACAATTTAATAGTGCATGATGATTGACCTGCAATAGGACATCAGGTGTGTTTTTCTGGTCAGACACCGGTGCCACAGATTCATTGATATCCTGTATCAGAGCAAACCCCTTTCCAATGTACTTAGAGTCAGTATTTGATCTCTCCACTTCATGCTCTCCCTTGGATCCTGATTTTGTATCTCCTGCCATATTTAACTTTTGTAAATCTGGATCTTCTATCACATTCATAGATGTGGTACACTCATTCAATGTTGAGTCTCCAAGATGGATCACAGCCCAAACAGTGTTGTCCAGTTGAAATTCCCTACCATCATCCACTGGAACCTGAATGAATCCAGCATTTAGAGAGTTTCCATTCATCAATACCCCTGTTGACACTCCCTGCTCCAGAATAGCAGCAATAGCTAGCTCATTAGAGGGGTGAACATCATCATCCTGGTTTGCACCTGGAGCAGGATCGACCACCACTGTGCATGCCTCCATTGGCCGTGCAGCTAGTCCACTCCTGCGACAGACATCCATCTCGTGCCACTGCTTATGGCAGAAGGAGAAGAAAGGCATCCATGACTCATAGCAAATCTTTTGTGCATACCTGTACTCACCCTCCACCACGATCCAGACAACTCCAGGTGGAATATTTGAAAGATCCATCTCCACACAGATTCGTGCGGATGCAGGATTTTCCATGGAGGCGATCCTCTGATCAGTGCAAATGAAGCATCCAATGGAATTGCCTATCGACTTCAGAAGCCCGGAGTTCTGAAATGGGAGGGGGAGTCCCAGTAGTTGTAGCCAGATGGAGAGATTTGGGGAATCCCGGTTCAAATGATGGTCAAAAGACCACCGAAGAAGATGAAATGGGGAGGCTTTCCTTGTTCTAGACCATGCCCTACCCAGATAATCCTCATCAAAGAAGATGATGAGGATCTGCCGAGGCCCGAAGATCCCGACCGACACCTGATTCTTCAAACCCCAATCTTCATTCACCGTCTTCCCAAAATCCTCAATCAATGGACGTCGCCACACTAATCTTGTGATTAAGGCTGTGGAAAACATCGATGTTGCTTCGGAAAAGTCTTGAATAGAGATTGGAACAATGGGCTGACCAGAAACACATCCCGGAACCCTCGGTGCTACCTGTACCTCAGGCATGAAGAAACCAGAATCAGACTTACCACTTTGCACAGCGGGACCAGAGAACGAAGAAACCCCTCCCCCGCTGCAGGAGGAGGGGACATGACAGCTGCCATGGGAGATCTAGGTCATCTTCATGATCCACCATCGGGGGGAGCCTCGGGAGCATCGGGAGAGGACGCCATGTATGGTTTCTCTAAACATGTTGTTGGGTAACGAGGTATTGAGCTGGCTTGCCCAACTGCGCGCCGCATGTCCCCAGCTAGGCCTAAGGTGGCCAACCCTTGGGCTTGGGCCAATTCCACACGGAGTCGAGGGGACGAGAGGATCGCTGGCGTATGGTGCGCGTTGCTTTTGTGAGGACTCGAACCCGGAACCTCAGCGACGGGACGCCACCGCCATGACAAGGTGAATATATCTTAGGTAGACTTTGAGCAACTCTTTAGGGAGGAGTTTTTCCCAACTACGTTACACTCATTGCACATACATGAGGTCCAACATATACAACTAGGTAGTCAGGATGTGGCAGAGTACTCGGTGAGTTTCACTGATCTTTCATTCTACTCCACAGATATGGTGTGAGACCCATTATTCAAGTTCTGGACCTTCAAGAAGGGTATATTCTAAGAGATCAATACATCCATGATATCCCTTAGCATCCCTACATATACTGGGGTACTAGAGCGAGCTCTACTAGTGGATATTTTTTTGGCAGAGTAGAAACTAGTAGTGGGAAATGCAAGAAGGAACCAAGAAGCTAAGCCTTCGGAGGTAGGTAGATGTTAGAAGATGTAGGGACCCAATAATATCAGGCACTCTTGGGTAAGACCCCTTGACATGGGATCAGTGGTGTGTGGATCCTAGGGTAGAGTGGCTCAGCTGAAGGACATGTTGTGTTACTCGTGTGGTGGGTGGGTACATCAAGCATGAGATTTCCCGAACCACTGTATGGATGATCAGAATATGATAAAGGGACCACTGAGGTAGAAGAGAAGGTATGAGAATGGTGGTATTCAGGCAGTGTATATTGAATAGGAGAAGGTGGAGCATCAGGTGGTGGGTGGACGTTCGAGCTGTTGCAACCACCACCACAGGTGGTCACAAAAGGTGGTTACCACGGGCTTAGGGAGATAGTGGATAGGGATGGGTATAACTATAGGTAATGGAGGATTATGACTCTAGTTCTCTAGAGGTGATTATTGGTTTGATATGTGTCTTCTCCACCTTACCTATAGTTTTAATAGATATAGGTTCTAGTCATTATTTTCTTTCCACACCCCTTGTTTGAGACTTGCAGATTCTAGTAGAACCGTTCACTAAATCCTTATGCTTAGAGAATCCTATGAGAGGAGATTCAATGATCACACACTAGTGCTGGCAGTGTGAGATTATTATTGGAGGTGATTTTTTCAGTTGTGATCTCTTGGTTGCGGTGATGAGGCCTTACAACGTCACTCTTGGTATGAATTGGTTGTCCATAGTCCATGCTCAGATGGATTGTTTTAGGTGTAGAGTGCGGTGTTCCTGTGGTGATGAGACCAGGTTTTACTTTTTTGGTGTAAAGGAAATGTATGCGGTGTAGGATGGACTTACTCATATGAGGGTGCATTCGATTACTCATCAATTGGCTAGTCTCACCTTCAGTGTAGTGGATGATATGAGTCCTCAGTTTGATACAGTGGTGGCATTGTTTTAGGATGTATTTCTTGAGGATTCCTTTGGATTACCTCCCCACATGGAGGTAGAATTATGCATTGATCTATACCCTAGTATGACACTGATATCTACACCCTCATATCAGATGTCTCCCGTGGAGATTTTTGAGTTGAGGGTGAAACTGGAGGACTTGTAGAGGAATGGATTCATGAGACCCTGTGTTTCACCTTGGGAGGTCCTAATTTTTTTTCCCAAGAAGTAATATGGGATCTTAAGGTTATATGTGGACTTATGGTACTAGAATCAGGTGACTATAAAGAACAATTATCCACTACTAAGGATCAATGACCTCTTCAATCTGCTAAAAAGTGCAAGGTGGTTCTCGAATATTTACTTTAGTTATGTCTATCATTAGCTTCGTGTACAGGATGAGGATGTACCTAAGACATCCTTCAAATATCAGTATGGACACTATGAGTACTTGGTGGTTTCTTTTGGCATGAAAAATGCCTATTAGGGTTCATGGGACTCATGAAAAGGATCATCCATCCTTACTTAGACCAGTTTTGGTGGTCTTTATTGAGGACATCCTAGTGTACTCGGTGACCGAGGAGGAGCATGTGATGCACTTGAGGATGGTCCTAGAAACACTTTGTGAGAACCGGCTTTATGGGAATCTCTTGAAGTGTTAATTCTCGATTTAGGAGATCCACATTCTAGGACATGTCATTTTAGATACTAGTGTTTTAGTGGATTTGAAAAAGATTTAGGTAGTGTTTTCTTGGGAGCCACCTAAGAGTTTTTTTAGGTGCGGAGTTTCCTGGGTTTGGATGGGTACTATTATAGGGGTTTTCCCAACTTTTCTAGATTATTAGCACCATTTATGAATTTGAAAAAGACGTGGAATACCTTTGTGTAGATAGAGAAGTGCCAGCTGTGCTTTCAAGAGCTAAGGTAGAGGGTGATGAGAGCTCCCATTTTGGGACTACCAAATGAGGGCATCTGGTATGTAGTGTTTTGCGATGCATTAGGGACTGGGATTGATTATGTCTTGATGTAGGGGAATGTGGTGATTTCTTATAGTTAATTCATGTTGATATAGCATGAGAAGAACTACATAACCCATGATCTTGAGCTAGTGATGATAGTATTTCCATTGAATATGTTGTGACATTACTTGATGGCAAGAGATTTATCATCTACTCTCACCACAAGAGTCTCAATTATATCTTCTATTAGAAGGATCTAAACTTGAGACTGAGGGGATGGCTAGAGTTCCTTGAGGACTATGAATTTTATATTTTCTATACTCCTGGGAAGGGTAACATAGTGTAGGATGATCTCAGTAAGAGATATATCTTTCATTTGTTGAGTGATGTGTCAGAGTAGTTGGTCGTGTTAGAGATATCCTTCATGAATAGATATGGTGCAACTTATCTCTAGTTTATGGTTGTCAACCCTTCACTATTATAGCAATTTTGGGAGGCATATCAAGGGGATATTAACTATGAGACATGATGTGCTCATTTTTCAACATGGCATGCAGCTGATGAATATTCGACAGGTGGGAAGCACATCATTCTTTTCAGAGGGTGAAAAATTATACCTATGGAATTAAAGGAGGAGGTTATGAGGGAGTCCCAAACATCCTCTTTAGTGGTATATCTAGGTGTGGTGATGATATACCAGGACCTCATACATTAGTTCTGGTGGCTGGGGATGAAGAAGGTAGTGGAAGAGTTTGTTTCTAAATTCCTCACTTTCCATCAAATGAAGGCTGAGCACCAGTTTCTAGTGGGATTTACCCAACCATTTGAGGTGATAGAGTGGAAGTGGGATGGGATATAAATGTACTTCATGATGGGTTTACCAAACATATCCATGGGACATGATACCATCTGGGTGATTTTGGACCAACCCACCAAGTCATCCCACTTTCTATCATTCCAAGAGCAGTGTTTAGTAGAGAGCATGGGATGCCTCTACAAGCAAGAGATAGTTCAACATCTTAGAGTGTCATCGATGATCATTTCAGATCATGATTCTCATTTCACATCCCAGTTATTGAAGGGATTTTAGGAGGCATTTGGGACTCAGTTACACTTGACCATGACCATTCATCCCCAGAAAGATGGCAACATAGGGAGGACCATTCAGGTTCTTGAGGACATGTTATGTACTTGCATCCTAGACTTTGGCTGTAGTTGGGAGGATAACCTACCTATTTTTTAGTTTGTGTACAAAAAAATATACCACTCCACCATTTGTATGGAACCATTTTATGCCTTGTACAAGAGACCACGTAGGTCACCACTTTTCCGGGAAGACCTAGGAGAGTCAGAACTCATGGGTCTAGAGTTGGTGAGAGCTACCATCAAGAAGGTGAAGATCATCTAGGAGTGGACGAAGAATGCACAGAGCTAGAAAATGTCATATGATGATAGGTGATCGAGTCCCTTGGAGTTCAAATAGTAATAACATGTGTTCTTTTTGGGTATCACTTCGATGAGTATTATATAGATTTGGACAGGGCGGCAAGTTATATCTGAGATACATCGACTCTTTCAAGATTCTGAGTAGATATAGAGAGATGGTGTACCCCCTAGATCTACCCCTGTAGTTACACTGGGTGTATGATGTCTTCCACATGTCACAATTGAGGAGGTACGTACATGATCAATCACACATCATCAACTGGGGAGATTTGGACATTGATGATGGGGAGACTTTTGTGGAGTACTCGGTGGAGATCGAGGATCAATAGGAGATGATCCTTCATGGTAGTTTGATTACTTTTGTGCATATTCAGTGGTATCACATGAATCTCCATGAGAGCACTTGGGAGTAGGAAGCTGAAATTCATGTTTAGTACCCTCAACTTCTTGTTGAGTAGCCTTTGTTTTGGGTTTCGAGGACATAAAGTCCTAATTTGTTGAGAATGTAATGACTCATATTTCCTCTGACTTTATTTTTATAAATTAATTGTAAAAATTCTTGGAAAGGTGATGAGATGACATGTGATTCTGTGACTTTTATTTCATAGAATAGTTCATTGAATTATGATTAGTTTTTAATAAAGCATGTGTGTGGTTTTCCTTTAAACTAATTTAAATTATAAACTGATCCCCAGATCAAAAATATGAGGGAACCATTGAATTCAGAACATGGAATTTACCTTAATCGATACCTAACATTGATCGGCATGGTCCAGATGTGAATGTCAGTATTTTGACATGAACATCATTAAAATATTTAATAAAAATATTTTATTTGACATAGAGTTCATATTATTTTTAAATAATCCTTTGTCAGGGAATTACTGGTTATCACCATAGCCCTAAAATTCCTCTAAGACGTTGAAGGAAACCCTCTTGACTAATGTGACAACGGATCGAGCAGATTTTGAGTCATTGCACCATAGGAGTGGAGTAACTTGTTGACAATGAAAACAAAATATCTCTTCATCATCAATCAATCCAATCCTCAAGGTAGAGAGATACTTAATTTGGATTCTTTTCTTGTTCTTAAATTTAATGACTAACACAGACAAACCAATGAACAAGTTGTTCCGCGGTTCGGTCATTTTTGCGGGATGGTAAATTTTTTGGGTTTAAAAAGGGGAGATATAATCTGTATGACTTTATAAACCTTCATTATTCATTCTTATAGAATGGATCAAGGCCCTAACAAACAATGAACAAGGTTTATTCATCAGTTTATTCCTTGTGTTTTTATCCCCTGATATTCTCCATGTTCTTCATGTTCTTCATGGTTTATGAATGAGAGATAGTTGTGCCTTTGATTCATGGTGAAACAATTTGAGATCAAAGATCCAACCCCGTGTCAGTACAGTGGAGGTGTGATGACAACAATGACAGATGGATCAAATAGATTTGTGAGATATCAAATTTCAAATTATTTTCATCAGAATGGATTGTGATGCTGGTTTGAGCCCTAGGAAGTGAAGAATATGACATGAGGATCATAGGCATGCATTCATTTCAAAAAATAGAGCACCAAAGTTGAACCGATGGCACACAGAAGTGGCCATCGGTGCTGACCTCGGTACATGGCGGTGGCCTCGTGCGGGAGGCGATGCATGCACCAATTTCATGCTCTATGACATGATGTGTTGGACCCATGATTGTGGGAATGATCAGTGGCAGTAGGGTTTAATACTAACCAGGGAATCCAGTGAGTGGGGAAATGTCGACCAGTGGGGTATGTAACTGGGGTGGGCTGTATGCAGTAAGGAATCTAGCCCTTTTGCATGCGGGCCATTCCAGCGGCCTAGATAGTTGGACCCAAGGGCCTAGCGAGCTCGATCCTACAGGCCCAAAGGGCCGAGCCTAGTGGTCCAAGCTGGTTTGTGTCAAACAAAACTAGTTCGGGCTGGTTCTGCCTGCATGGTCAGGTCAAGCGGGTAGGATCAGACACAGATCAGACCCAGGTGAGACCTTTCCAGTAAAACAATGATAACTTTCAAACCTTGTCTCCATTTGTCAAGCTATTTGAGGCATTGGTACCATTGTTACAAGACGTTCCTTTTGAGATACTCTATGTGAGTTCTTGTGAAAGTTAACATAGAACCTAATGGATTGAGGTGTAGGTTATCCTAGTGCAAGCACTCTATGAGTATAATCGTGTTGCTAGATGTGAGTATGTGACTATGTAACTTAGTGACTACATGGCTTAGAGGATTCTTGAATTATCAAAACTCCCTATATTATTGACACACCGTGTGTTATCGACACTCTTTGTGTTATCAATATTCCACATTTTATCGACACTCCATGTGTTATTGACACTTTGTGTGTTATCGACACTCAATGTGTTATCGACACTTCGTGTGTTATCGACACTCAGCGTGTTACCGATATTGTGTGTTCTATAGACTATGTCTTCTATCCATACTTTTCATGATATACAATTATAACTATGTTATCTGACTCTACTTCATGTGTTTACTTTGTAGTATACCATGTATTTCTTCATGGTATGCTTTGTGTATTTATTAGTGTTATACTTATTTTATTTCTTTTTGGTGTACTTCATGTATTTATTAGTGGTATTCCTTTTTGGTTTCAGGGTGTCCTACTGAATATTATTTTAAACACCCTTGTACGGGCTTTTCTTACATGCTTCGCATCTTGTGTAGATGATTGACACTTTGATGTAGTTATAGGTGGACCAAGACTAGGTGGTTCTTAGAGTGTTCGGACAGACAAGGTGTGATCCTATGGCTTCATACAACTGTATTACACCTACCCTTTTGTAGGGTTTTCAATGGATGAGTTTTAGGAACTTTTGTGTTCACTTTTACAGATTCTTTCTTTTGGTGGGATTGTATTCTGGCCCCGTTTACATTCCTATTTCCTACTGTTGTACTCTTTGGTTAGTATCTTATTGTATGCATGATTTTTCTACTTAGAGTTTTTAAATTTCCTCATTTTGGATTGGGACATGTGTGTGTGTTTACAGATACATAGGAAAATGAATCCCATTTGTGGGATATGCCTACTCGGCGCTAGTCGCCAACCCTTGGCTTATCGGAGGCGGGCCTGGGGTAGTCACGACATGGGCCCCTCTAGGATGGGCTATGACATTCAAATATAAAATTAAAACATAAATCTAAATAGAAAATACTTTATTATTTTATTATTATTTAAAAATATTCAATTAATAAATTAATAATAATTAATTTAATCTGATCTATATACTGAAATGATATAAATCTAATACTAAATGGATATTAATTTTGGTTGGGGATTTATTTTATTCATTTAATTTCTAATTACATGTCAATTTTTCTCTATTTTTTGTTTTATTATTATTTTTAATTCATTAATTAAAGAAACCAATCAAGATTAACAAGATTCTCCATGTAAATTTGGTTTTATTCGATTTTCTTGGTTTGAAGAACAAAATGAAAAACCCTTAATCCTATGGATATTCAATGATTAACTACATACAAATTTATTCAAAAAAATCATTTAGTAATGAATTTAAGGAGTATATACCTAAATATACAAATATTAATATTATTTATCTAAAGTCTAGGACCACTTATTTAGGAATGTACATACCCTTTTTTTTAAAACCAGTATTCACTTTTCTTATAATGAAATTATTCAAAACAAATTTTATTTTATTTATATTGACACACGCACACACATACCTATTTTAATTAATGAAAACTAAATTCTATTATTTTCAAAACTAAATAATAATTAAATTTCATATAAAATTACATATTTAAAATAAGAAAATGAAATTATTTCACCCTCATTTAAAAAAAACAAATACTGATACAAAATAAAATTTTATAATAGAAAAAAATTATTAATGTTTTTTAAAAATCCTTAAAAAATTTAAAATTTCTAAAATATATAATAAATTTTCACACCACTAAAATATCAAAACATGGTGGTTTCATTTATAAATGGTTCTATTAACCATGGAGAAATATCACATTTTTAATTAAATCAATATTTAAGAATATATATGAATAATATGTGATCGTGTTAAAATATCACATTATAAAATCATGTTAAAATTTTAAAAGAAATTTAATTTAAACAATAATAATTATATATATAAATATTTATTTATATATGTATATGTATATGTGTGTGTATGAAAATAATAATAATATATATATATATCAATGATTAATTTTAAAATATTATTTAATTTTTAGAAAATATAAAATTTGAATTTATAAATAAAATTATTAGAAATTGAAATGTTAAAATATATATTTTAAATAAATAATTTTAATAAATTTAAGAATTATATTAAAATATAAAATAATATATATTTAGTTTTATATTTTAATATATTTATTGTAAAGATAGTTGCAATTAAATGAAGGGATATAATGATTTTACTTGGTTCACAACAAAGGGCTTGTTCAATTATCTTACACTGGTGGTGTATTGATGTATAAATGGATAACACTAGTCAATTTTTGTGTTACACAACTCTACTTGATCTTGTTCTGATGTTGAAAATAACTCCCCAAACCTATCAATAATGTATTCACACATAATGTCTATATGTGGAAATTAAATGAAAGGAAACAAAGGTTTTACTTGGATCACCATAATGGGCTAGTTCAAGGATTATAAACTAGTGGAGTGTTGACGTACCAAGGGTAAAAAATAATCATTGAATGTGTTATAATAGTTTAATAATGTTTTACTTTCTATACTAGGTGGAATACCATATCTTATCTCTCGATGCACTTCTTTGAGATAATGAATATAAGAAAAATTCCACACAATGATCTCTAACAAATTCTATTTTAGAAGAAAAACACTGAACCAAAAAGGGTGTTTTAATTGTACCTTTTTTATCCTTCCACTAATAATATTCAATTGAATTCCTCACAACATTATCCCTTCTCTCTATTTTTTAAGATCTATCAGTAATCTTCTCTATATTTCTTGTTGTCAAAACCCTTTTAAATAAGGGTTTACTTCCCTAAATTATGCTCTATGATTTTTCTACTTTTATTTCTTCTTGATAGATTTTTCAATATTCTAATTAAGTACTAGTAAATTCAAAAAATCAAAATAAACTTCCAAATATTCCTAAATTAATTTGAGCTCAAGGAATTATCTAGAATCACCCTATTTCTTACTTGATCTCCTAGATTGAGGCACAAACTTCATTAGAAACTCCTAGATCATGGAGTGATTTACTTCATCGAAAAACGATCTAATTAAACATCATAATCCAAATTCTATAGCTAAATAAAATATTTAAATTACTAAAAAACAACATCTAGTTTCTTCCAAACACTTATTGATCCCCAAAACCAATCATGGTGTAGAATTTTGTTTCAGGATGTGAACCTGAATTAATATTCTAAATAGCTCGATGCTAAATTTTCATAGATTTAGATTTTTTTCATAATCTATAAATAATTGTTTGGTTATCCTTTTATTTAATATTATTTCTGTATGATTCATAAATTATGAAATGAGCCACTCTAAATATTCTTGATCTCCAAAATTATTGTGGTGTGAAACACATTCTTGCCATGAGAAGCATCAAAAATTCAAAACCATAAAATGTTTCTAATAATCATTAATACATGGTTGAAACTTCATGATGTCATCATAAATTATTTAAAATTAGAAAATTAAGAATCCATACATTACATAAATGACCATTACATGTAATGTTTTGTACCTTTATGTATCATATTTTATACTATTACACAGATACATTTCATGATTTATATGTCGATGTGTGGCCATAAATCCCATAGAACAACCAAATTTTCTCTATTAAATGATAAAGGATAAAACCTCATGTATTAATTAAATATCTAATGTAATGATAGAAAACTGTATTCATTTTTGGAATTTTACATTTTCCAACTATAACTACATTTATATCATGGACCATGTCCTTATGTCATGACCTTTTTATAAAAATTAAAAAATCAAAAATACTTCTCTAACCATCCCAAATCAACTCCAAACAACACAAAAAACATTAATCTTCTTTAATTAATTTCAAATCCCACATGATTGAAAAAAAATACAATATTAAAATATATGGTTGTAACATTCTCTCCCATTGGATTTTTAAATCCTTCAAATGATATTTCATGATTAATCATTTAATCCTTTTCTCTACCTATGATTTCCCTAAATATAAATCTCCCCCTAAATCTATTCCCCACCTTTTATAATAAAATTCAAAGAGGGGTCCTCATTTTTTGTATACTTGATTTCTTCCTAGAAATCCAGAGACTTCCACTGCACAAAAACTAAATAAAAAATCATTTTTTTCTAAGACTATATGTCTAAAATATTGATGTTGGAAGTAATAAAATATGCCAAAGTCTATATTGATGTCTTTTTTCATTAATATAACTCTATTCTACCAATAATTCCCAATAAATTTTATATCTTTCTATATCCTTACACAAAAAAAAGATTCATGTAGGGATAAACAATATCCAAATAAAAAATTATATAAAATGGGGAGAGGGGAGTTTTTAAACATCATCAAACCAAGGGAGGTGTTTTAACACCATGGTTCAACCACTCCTTCTCAAATTTTAGTGTCTCTAATGGTTTTGTGAATATGTCTACCGATTGTTGATTATTTCCCATATTTTATAGCTTTATAACCACCTTATCCACATTCTTCTTAATAAAATGATATGTATCATAATATACATCCATCATGAATATGGTACCAAATTATTTTTAGGTCCATTTCAATTTGGTTTTCATAATAAACTACAATGGGAAAATTCTCATTATCTATAAAATCATCTTATAGTTTAGACATATCATTCAAGTACATGATTTAGTTTATGAAATGTATTCTACATAATCTATACATAGAGAAATGAAATATTTTTCTTTGTAAGCCATCCAAACCACTTTTTTCTAATATAAAATTATTCTTCACTAATAGATTTTATATCCATAATGTCCCTATCCCAATATGAATTCTATTCTGCGTACAAACCTCTATAATTATTTTCACATAATACATTCCCATAATCAATAATTTCTTAAATATACCTCATGATCTATTTCAAAAAAAAGAGGTGTTATTCCTTGTGATAACTTTGAAACTAGGTAGGAAAAATTATAGGAAAATGATAAATAACCTTGTTTCTATGAGGTATAATAAGCATCCAATCATATTCCAGTAGACTGTTGGACTAATGAATCTTTCGTCTTCAAGTTTTCCAAGAATATTTCTAACCATAATTGGTGTCAAAACCAATTTTAACTCATACGTATTTAACCTTTTAATTATCTTTTTTTCATATTTTTCTTGGGAAACAAATGTGTTGTCATGACCCGTCCCAGAGGGGCCTATGCTGTGACTATGCCAGGCCCACCTCTAATAGGCCAGGGGCTGGTGACTAACACTGAGTATGCATATCCCAAAAATGAGAGGAATCAGCCTCATGTACCTATACATACCTACACATTTCCATGACGTAGATGCTGAAATTTAAAAACACTAAGTAAAAAATGCATGAAAATTATTATAACCCAAAACCAAGGTACAACCGTGAAAGTACTAGAAAGTAAATCCAAAACAAGCCCACCAAAATAAAAGAGAGTATAGCTACAAGTCCAACCTATAAGTAAGAGGTATTGGGATAGTTGTTTGAAAATTTGAAAGAACACACCTTGAACTACCTAGTCCCATAAGGCATCGGTAGATCCTAGTTTACCTGGAACTCTGTTAAAGGTTCAATCATCTATATAAGAAACAACACGTATGTACAAAACCCTTGAATGGGTGAGTAAAACGATACTCAATAGGACACCCTAAAACAAAAAAGGAATACCAAAATGGAAATACCAAAATGAAAATTCCATGAATGAATACAAAAAATGAATACCACAAAGGATATACAATGAATTAATTCCACCAAGGAATACCATAAAGGAATACCACAAAGGAATACCACAACGAAATTGATAGTCAACTCCACATAGATATGCGTCTAAACTAATATATCCAGAACATCTAGATATACTTAATCCAATAAGACATGCAATATAAATAAGAAAAATATTCTCCATAAGATACACAGTATCCATAAGACAGCCAATATCTTTAATAAACACAGTATCCATAAGTCACATAGTATATTGGTCACAAATAACAACAAAAATGTTTTCTCAAAGAACACTTGTTCCGGGAGAACTCACTCCTCAATCCATTAAGTCGTATGCACACTCCCTCAAAAACCCACTAAGGATTATCTCAAAAAGGGCATCTCATTGTAAGGGTCCCAATGCTGTAGATGACTCATCAAACAGATATCCAGTTTGAAAGTGATGAGGGTTTTAGCTTTCAGAAGATAGGGGGGTCACTAGACCCATGGACTGACCATGGAAGTCAACCATGCCATGGTTGCTCGAGCTGACGTAGCTGTTGACCGTCCACCAGCTGTCATGGACACATGGTTCTCCATTGATCGTGGCTCACTGTCAACCACCACAGTCGATAGTGTCTCGATTTGGCCACCTCAGGTCCGACCCGAGTCCGACCCAGGTTATATTCGACCTGGTGGGACTCCGTTGGGCCCAAACCATTTCGTATGGGCCTAGCTCAATCTGATTAGTCCAACCCACCTCATCTGGCCCTACATGCTCATGCGTGGGCCGATCTCTTTCATGCGGTCACCCTCGGTGACCACCACTGGTCCATATAGTGCCCTGCTACATTACGCGACCACCCTCCACATCCCATGGAATTACCACCTCCTAAGGCCACAGTGTCTCATGTGAAACTATAGCTGCATCCCCATAGTGCTCTGTTGCTTCCCATGGGACACTGGTTGTGCCATGCCTCCATGTTCCTCCACCTGCACTGACTACCACCAGCGCTACTTTTGCAAGCCTCTGGTCTTCCTCCAGTGCTCCAATCTATAAAACAAAAGCATATCTACAATCCTCATGTCTCGATCTACCTTGATCCATCATCTTTTTACTTTTCCCTCAAATATGGGGGTCCGAACATATTTGGAGCCTCTTAGAAAGTTCAGCCACAATCACGAGGATCCAATGGAAAAGAATTCCAAGAATGATGGAGATAAAATCACTAGAATTTCCAAAGAATAAACCTTTTCATTTTTTAATGTCAACCATGATTCATTCTCATTAGAAGGATAAATGAAAAGGATAAACTAATCCCCTGATAATCCTGCATCAATAACCCATCCCACAACAATGACTGATTCTCGGATCAATCTATTTATTGGTTAATCTACATTCATCATGGAAATTAAGAACGGGGAAAAATAATGAAAAAACCTCCCTTCTTAGTGGTTGGATTGTTCATTGATGAGTAACGGTTTCATTACCATCATTGACGAGATCCTTAAACTTCATTGGCGTGATGATCCATGATTCGTTCTCTAATCTCTCTTCGTTCATTCGATAAGATCCTTTCTCCATGTCTCTAAACAATTCCAGGGTTATTGTAGTATTATTAAATTCCTAACAATGGCGTAATGAAATGAAATTCTCCATGCCAATAAAATATTTTATCTTTAAATTATTTAAATAATATTACATCATTTTTAGTTTTTTCCATAGGAGACTCACACTAACTAAATTAATGTCATACCTAGGTAAAAAAATACATTAAGAAATCAATGATGGTCTTAGATTTCCAATCTGAGTCACCAATCAAGAGTAATTTGGATTTTAATATAAAATGATTTTATTTAATTATTTTATTTATGGTTATGTCCTTGGTGAATTTTTTCTTCAGATGGCCTATGCAGACCAAATTTAGGTCATGCCTAGGGTAAAGGCACCATTTTGAACTCAACGGTGCCCTCATATTTCTGATCCAGGCACCCGTTTAAAAGATATTCATCTTTTCTAGGAATTCCCCGTGCACATGATATAGAAAATATAATAGTTTTCAATGAATTTTTCTGGGTACACTAAGCCTCATAATTTCATATTGTCTTAGTGAATGGTCTTTGAATTTTTTTAAATAATTTCTATAAATAAAATTGGTTAAATTCGAGTCATTACATTCTCCCTATCTATTAGATTTACATCCCTAATAATCCAAAACAAGGAATACTCAAACAAATGAGGGAACTAAGCATGAATATGAGACTCCCTCTCTCATGTTCTTTCTTAAATATCCTTGTGATTCCACATATCAATCATGATAGGAATCTACTACCCATGAAGGATCCTCTCCTATCGATCCTCGATCGGCATTGGGTACTCAGAAAAAGTCACCTCATCATCTATGTCCATCTTTCCCTAATCAATGACGTGTTATGGGTCATGCATGTAACTCCTTAGTTGTGAAATGTGGAATTAATCACAAACCTTCTCTAAATGTGGTGATAGATCCATGTGGTACACCACTTCACCAACTCTAAGTAGTTTCTAGAAAGGGTCGATGATCCTTGGAGACAGATTGATGTCTTGACTGAATCTCTGAATCCACATCGATGTGAGAACCAGAGAAACACATTGTCTCATTACTTGAAATCAAAAAGCCCCAATATTAAGTCATCATAAGACTACTGATGGCTCGGTGCAGTCTTCATCTGCTCCCGGGGTGATATGCACCATCTTTTTAGTATCTAGCACCAATTTTGGACCCATGAGTGTTGGCTCTCCTGGGTCAGTTTAGAAAGGTTTTCACCTACATGGTCACCCATAAAAGGCATCAAATGGTGCCATACGAATGGTATAATGGAAGTTTTTATTTTACACAAGCCCCACTAGTAGTAGGTGATACTCCCAACTACATCCAAAATCTAACATGAAAGCCCGTAGGATGTACTCCAAAACCTACATTTTCTGCATTTTCTGGATGATTGTCTATGGGCGAAACATTATGCTCAAGCATAATTATGTCCCAAATGCCTCTTTCAATCCCTTGCATAACCATTATGTGAAGATAGCATCACTATATGAGACTATCGTCAATGGAACTCCATAGAGTCAAATTATCTCCTTCATATAGAGGCACCCCAATCTCTCTACTGAAATATGCTCCCAAATAGCTAGGAAGTTGGCCGACTTGGTGAGTCAGTCAATGACCACCTAAATAGTATCATGTACCTTGGATATATGTGGAAAACCTATCATGAAATCAATCGATATTCCATCCCACTTCCATTCTAGCACCTAAAGGGGGTGATTCAATCCCACTAGAACCTAGTGCTCAGTCTTCACTTACTGAAATGTGAGGCATCAAGAGAGGAACTCTAAAACTCCCATATTCATCCCTGGACACTAAAACTAACATCGGAGGTCCTGGTACATCTTTTCCAAACCTATATGTACCACCAACGGGGATTTATGGATCTCTCTAAAAATCTCATCCAGCAGCACCACTGGTACAACTGTGTTCCCTCTGAAAAGAATGACATGCTCCCCACCTTTTGAATATCCATAAGGTGCATTCCCTATAGAAAATTGAGCATGTAGGGTATTACTGTTGGTATCCCCACATTGTGCCTCTATAAATCGCTGTAAGAGTAGATGGGTAACAACCATCGACTAGAGGAAATCTTCTCAATCTCTATCTACAAAGGATGTCTTTAATAAGGCCAACTACTCTAATGCCTCTTTCCGCAACGGTGAACTGGATCTCTTACTGAGAGCATATTCCACCACATTCCACATCCTTGGAGTATTGAAAATATCAATGTCCTAGTCATGTATGATATCTTTCCATTAATTCTATCTCATGTTAAAATCCTTCTAAGAGACGATATAATTGAGTCTCTTTTGGTCATTGTATTTGATAAAATGATCACTCATCAGGTAGTGTGTCCACATAATCAAATAGAAGACTACCACTAATAACTCATGATCATGGGTCTTGTAGTTCTTCTTATGTGGTCTCAACTGGAATGAACCATAGGAAACAAATTCTTTCCCCTGCATTAGGATAAAACCAATCCCAGTTTCTTGTGTATCACAAAACACTACATACTCAATACACTCCTCTCAGAATATCAAGATGGGAGTTCTTGTTAATCTCTACCTCAATGGCTAAAAACATTCCTCGAACATATTTTTCAACAAAAAAGGTTGTCCCCTTTTTGTCAAAGATATCAAGGATGCTAAAAATCTAGAAATGTTGCATGCAAACCTATTATAATACCCAACCAAACCAAGGAAACGCTGCACCTCGGTAACACACTTGGGTGGCTCCCAAGGAAGCACCACACCGATCTTCACAGGATGAACTGAAAATCCAGCTTCTAAAATAAAATTTCCCAAAAAATGGACCACTCTAATCCATAACTGACACTTTTAGAGCTTTCCATAATGATAGTTTTCTTGGAGTGTGTTTAGGACCATCTTCAAATGTCTCATGTTATCCTCTTCGAACACTAAGTACACTAGGATGTAATCAATGAAGACTACCATTAATCGGTCGAAGTAAGGATGAAAGATCAAGTTCATGAGTCCCATGTACACTTCTAGGTAGTTATTAATTACAAATGAAATTACCAAGTAATCATATTTTCCATAACGTCATCTGAAGGCTGTCTTCGGTATATCCTCTACTCGTACTCATAGATGGTGATACCCAGATCTCAGGTCAATCTTTGAAAACCACCAAACCCCTTTCAATTGATTGAAGTAGTCATAAATTCTTGGAAATGGATACTTATTCTTCATTATCACATGGTTTAGGCATCAAAAGTCCACATATAATCTCATGTTCATGTCTTCCTTCTTCAAAAACGAAATTGGGGTGGCACAGGGTGAAACACTGGGTTTCACGAATCCCTTCCTCTACAAGTCCTCCAACCTCACCCTCAGATCACAAATATCTACGTGAGCCATCTGATATAAAGGTTTAGATATTATCACTATCCTAGAGTATAGATAAATATAGAATTTTGCCTCTCTATGGGGAGGTAATCGTGGAACATCCTCCAGAATAACGTCCTCATACTCTGTCACCAATGCAGGAAACTATGGACTGAAATCATCCACTACACAGAGGGTCAGGTTAGACAACTTATTAGTGATCGATTATACCCTCCTATGAGTGAGTCCATACAGTGCTTCCTACATTTCCTTTTCACCCACAAAGAAAAACATGTTCCCATCACTACGGACACACCACACCCCATTCCTAAAACAACTAATCTGAGCAGGAACTGTGGATAACCATTCCATACCAAGAATGATGTCGTAAGGCCTCGAAATCACTACCAAGAGATCCAAAACAAAATTATCACCTTCTATAGTAAGGTCACACTATCATCACCAGTGTGTGATCATTGAATATCCTCCCATAGGAGGCTCTCAGTATAAGGGTTGAGTCAATGGTTTAACCAGAATCTCCAAGTATAAAACAAGGTTCATGGAATGAAAATAATGAATTGAAATTGTGTCTATGAAAACTTCAAATAAGGTGGAAAATAAATAGATTTTACCTCTAATAATCTTTAGAGCCTCGGTAAAAAATCCACAATCACATGTAGTTGACTTCGTCCCTATCCACAAGCTCTCTAAGCCTGTTGTGGACCACCTGGGGGTGGTGGTGGTAATTGCTCGAACCTCCGACCACCTCCTGCCACCCTTCCTACTCCCCTACCACATACAACTCCCTACAGAACACTATACTCCTTCCTCCGTCTCTACCTCAGTGGCTCCTCGACTATCTCCTGATTGGCCTTATGATGGGTTGTAAAATCTCATTCTAGATGTCCTTAAACATAGCATGAGTAAAACAACATATCCCTCAACTAACTTGAGCTTCCTTTGGATCCCCACACCATTAATCCTATTTCCTTGGATTGTCTCCCAATAAACCTAAATCGATTATATTCTTGTTACTACCACCGACTACCTGCTATTGAGGTCTCATCTACTTGGTGCCTACTGTTAGCTCCCACTGTTGGTGCCTGCTTTTCTATAAACTTATCCACTAGCAGGACTCCCTCAAGTAACCCAGCAAAAGTAGGAATACTAAGGGACATCATTTGTGACCTGATATACCAGTGTAAGCCCAGCCCAATGTTGCAATACTCGAAGAAATGGTCTCATATCATATCCACATAGTAGTGCGAATGACCAGTAAATCACACAGAATACTCTGTTAGGGTCTGACTGCCCTGATGTAGATACATAAGCCCATATATGCGCATTGACCGCAATGTGGACAGAATGAAATCCTCTCTAAAGATATGCTCAACGTTTTCCAAATATAGAGTGGTCTCATCACATGTCTGGTTCATTAAGCTCCACCATCGTCCCACAAAGACCCGAAAAAGACTCGTGGTAAGGATTGACAACTGGTCGAAATGTATCCTCACTAGGTGGAAGAAACAAGTAACTACCTCCATCCAATCCTCATATACCTAGGGGTCTAGCACACCCAAAAACCTGGGAGTTAATTTCATCTAAAACTCATTAAATGTTATCATTCTTCGTACATCCTTAGCTATTAGTGATAAAAGTTACTTCTGCTCGATGGGTGGTGGTATAGATGGTAAACCACCTGGAGGTGTTATCTCTGATACAAGACCCTGTACCGATGCCTCATCACTAGGAGGATCATCCTCATGATCATGAAGTGAAATCATGGTTGGCTCTCTATGTGGATGCATATTTTAATAAAAGAAAGATATACCATAGATAATAGAGTATATCTGGAGAGCTGACTCAAGAAGGACATGGAAGACACAACCAATTCCTATGTGATTCAATTAGTATTATTTTCTATACAACTAATGTTTTCATGTATAGAGTTGAAAATAAAGTGCCCAGAGTCCTGGTGTATGGATATGTTGGCTGCCACACAAACACTAGATTCCCTAGAAAGAAATCCAAACTCGAAAAACAAAGAATTGTTTCCCCAACCAACCTCACAGACTCCTAGTCCTAAAGTTTAACTAAACCCCTATGATACAACTCAGTCATGACCTGCACTAAAGGGGAACATTCCATTACTACCCCAAG
The DNA here is from genome assembly GCA_963277665.1 of Viscum album. Lineage (NCBI taxonomy): Eukaryota > Viridiplantae > Streptophyta > Magnoliopsida > Santalales > Viscaceae > Viscum > Viscum album. The sequence continues at coordinate 1,950,208,650 of OY728133.1, forward strand.
CCTACCTCCAATAGGAAAGGGGATAGATACTAGCACTAAGCATTCATATCCCATAAATGGGAGGCATTTTCCTTAAGTACCCTTATGTACAAAAATTTACAAGCAACAAACGCTAAAATGTAAAAACACTAAGAAAAAAATGCATGAAAACTACTATAAACTACAACTAGAGTAAAATAGTGAAAGTACTGGAATGTAAATAGGGTCATAATAATCCAATCAAATGAAAAGAGTATTTAACCACAATTCCTACCTGTAATGTAAGAGGTACTAGGACTGTCATCTAAAAAGATACCGAAACAATCCTCAAACTATCTAGTCTCACAAGGTACAACCTAGTCCTGATATACCTGGAACTCCATGAAAGGGTTGATCATCTACACAAGATAGGAAATGTTCATGAAAATCATGTGTAGGGGTGAGTAAAATAGTACTCAGTAGGACACCCTGAAACCATAAAGGAATACTATAAATAAAATACGAAAATAGGAAATAACAAAAACGAATAACATAAATGAATAACACAAAGGAAATACCAGAGAGGAATAAAACCAAGGAATACCAACAAAGGATACCACAAAGGAATACCATAAAGGAATACCTCTAAGGAATACCACTAAGGAATACCACAAAGTAATGCATAATCAGATCCACATAGATATATGTATACAAAAAATATATTAAGAACATTAAGATATACTAAATATAATAAGACACACAATATAAAAAAGACACATAGTATCTATGACACACATAGTATTCATAAAACACATAGTCTCCATAAGACACACAATCCCTATAAGATGCACAGTCTCCATAAGATACATAGTCTCTAGTTCATACACAACCACACAAATTTTTTCTCAATGAAAGCTTATTCTGGGAGAACTAACTCTTCGGGCCATTAAGAATTATCAACACTGACACAAAACCCACTTATGATTATCTCTAAATGACTTTCTCTTCTAAAGGGTCCCAATGTTGTGAACAAATTGTCAAACTGACACCTGGTTTGACTGTTATGAGGGTTTGAAGTTTTAGAAGATGGGGGGGCACTGGGCCCATGGACCAACCGTAAAACCAGTCCAATGACCATGATAGTCAACCACTATAGTTGACCATCTGATATAGCCACCCCTATGGTTGACCATTCCATGTAGGTCGACCATCTGACAGCTGCCCCGACCACGTGGTAGCCTAGTTAACCATGGCCCGGTCCGGCTGGCCTGGGTCAGACCAGACCTGATGGGTCTGACCCAACCCAGTGGGTCTCTATTGGGCTCTAAAAGACTCCACTAGGCCCAACCAAGTCGGGTCGGGCTAGTATCCCTCATCTAGCCTAGACCGCTAGCATGTAGGCGGGTCTATTTGATGTGGTCACTCATTGTGACTTCCTCAAGTCTACTTGATGCCCTATTGCAATACACCACCTTACCACATCATGCATCCACCACATCCTGTGGTGCTACTTTTCATACCGTGTGGCATCATCCAAGCCATGTCTTTGTGTGCCACCACCGACTCCAGAGGTCCGATTGCATTCAGAGCCTCCCGATAATTCAAACCATGATCACGAGGATCCAATGACAAATAATTCCAAGAACAAGGAAGAGAAAATCACCAGAATGAATAGAGCATAAACCTTAGCCTTTGTTTCTGTCATCCTTGATTCGTTCTCACTAGAAGGATAAACTAATAGGATAAACTAATCTCCTGATAATCTTGCATCAATAACCCATCCTAAAATAATGACTGATCTGTAGATCAATCTATATTTGGATTGACCCATGTTCATCATGGAAATTAAGAATTGGGAAAATAAGAAATGAAATAAACTCACTACATAGATTTTGGATTGGTCTTTAATGGGGAACAGTTGTGTTGTCATCGTTGACGAGATCCTCTGACTTCATTGGTGCGACGATCCACGATTCATTCTCCGATTCATCATTTTTTATTCAAGAGTATTCTTTCACAACATATAAAAGTAATTACAAGGCTAGTTTGATAATCATAAATACCAGAAAAAGGAATAATAAAAATAAATTCACTTAACCAATAAAATAATTTATCATTAAATTATTTAATGTTGATTATGATCTTTCTAGGTTTTTTCACAGAAGACCCATGCTGACTAAATTTATGTCGCTCCTAGAGGAAGCAACACAATGTGAAATCAAAATTTGTCTCAGATTTCCAATCACTGTCTCCATTGTAGAGTTATTAGGATTTTAATATAAAATAATTTTATTTACAGTTAAGTCGTTGGTGACTTTTTCTTCAGATTACCCATGCCGACCAAAGCTGGTCGCGCATAGGGTAAAGCCTCTATTATGAGATCAACGGTGCCCTTAGATTTATGATTCGGGCTCCCATTTAAAATACATTCAACTTTTTTAGAAAATCCTTCCATGCATGCTATTGAAAATGAAACATTTGCAATGAACTGTTTTGGGCACATAGGGCCTTGGAATCGCATGTCATCTCATCACCTAGTCTTGGAATTTTCCCATATAATATATAAAAAAAAGTTGGGAAAATCCGAGTCATTAAATTTGTATCCCTTTATTTGTTAAATTTTATCCCTAAAGAAATGTGAGTTCTCTAATCATTATAATTCTAAAATCTAGGCTCATTAACTGAAAAAATTCCCCAATCGACTTCAACTTACTTCCACGAAATATGATGTGATCAACATATAAAATCACTGTGATCTACTCTTCCTTATTCAATTTCATATAAATATTTTGATCAAATTCACCTCTTTTGAATTAAAATATCTTTATGAAAGTGTCCAACCAAGCATATCAGGAATGTGGTTCTTATTTTAATCCAAACAGGGCTTTTAATGACACAAACAACTTTTATTCATATTGACAAATTAAAAATACCACAAACCATTGAATATATACATATCCTTTGATAATTACATTTAAATTTTTCAATCTAATATCCATTTGGATGATTCTAAATTTTCTTTAAATAACTATTGCAATAAAGAGTCTTATAGACTCAAATCCTGACACTGATGTGAAGGTTTCTTCCAGCCCAATTCCGCTCACTTATGTATATACCTTTCACACCAACCATTATTTTTTTAGATCACCTTTCCTTAATCATATTTTTTTGAATATCCACATTATTCTTATTGTTCTATGATTTATTGGATTCTTCAGAAGATCTAAATTCAAAATTTTATTTATTTGATTTGTCTCCTCATTCACGAACTTGACCCATGATTCATATTTTACAACTTATTCAAATAAGGCCTGATCCACTTGATAAAATCAGGCATTGTTTTCCATAGATATCATCCTTTAATAGTGTTGTCGAATAGATATTCCATTGATAATATTTTATAGATAAACCTTATCTCATCTATTTCCCTCCTTCTAGTTTTGTCCCTGAGGCCTACCTTATGTTTGTTGTTTATCTTGTGCAAGATTTTGGCATTGTTTCTCCTTCCTTAAGATCATAAAATGGTATATGTGATTATCTATGGGACCCACCTTGTGACTATTTTTGGGTATATTATTATATATATTTAATCGTTTATTATCATTGGTTTTGGAAAAAAAATTGTGAATGTTTTTATTTAACTTTAGGTATGTTTTTTGAGTTTTGTTTTATGCATACATATTGTCCTTTTATATGTAATTATAAATCAAACCTATATATACATATATAAAAACATTGTATGTACTTTGAGGGTGTATTTATTAGATTATAGAAGTAGATCAATATCTATCTAATGTTGGAATATTCCATCATATAAAGTTGTATCCAAACCGAATGAACTTGGAATATTTCCATTGTAGTTTCTTTCATGGGGGGTTATAAGTTCAACCTAAGGCATCGAGGAATGAATGATTTTCAAGTTATACTATGATGAGATTACTTATAATAATTTTTTCATTTCCATCATTTAGGTTCTTGGAGAAATTTTGATTGTAATTCTTTATTACAGAAAGTTATTATTAGAAAAATCTTATAGCGTGGTTTATTGTATGAACACACAAAATAAAATTTATATTAATAGAGGAATGGGAGACATGAATGGGGATCAATTAGGGGGTCTGTAAAGTTAGAGATTGAGATCATACCCAATAACAATGTCAACACCACATGATGGGAGGGACTTGGTGCTTGAGAACTCCATGAGAGGGAACACCTAGGAGGCCTTGGTAGCCAGGAAGTCATCCACATGATTACCTTCACACCATGTATAAAGAAGATCAATACCATTGGTGATAAGGGCCTTTCATTTGTAGATCAAGTACATGATTTTACATGGATTCTAATTGATATCATTAAGGGAGACCCAAATGATCCTTGATTCCATCACCACTGTAGTCAAGGAAATATTCTTGGAGTGACATAAATCAAGGCTGTGGAGAATGGAATTAGCTTCCACCCCTAGTGAATTACCTTTTCCAAAGAATGATCTATAGGAAAATATCATTGAACCTATGTAATCATGAAAAATACCCCCCCCCACATCACTATGTCTATAGGAACCATAAAATTTTGGTTTAATTCAATGAGGGAAAAGATTCCAGCTCACCCAATGTACCAATGGTGAATATCTGATAGAAGATGAGAGAGAACTTCTATCCCTAAATTTTCTTATATAGGGTTTACTTCCTAGTTCTTCATTATGTCAGCTAGCTCCACCACAAGAAATTTTGTACTCACCACCAAATAATTACATGACGAGAGGGGTCCATTATGATTAGACTTATTCCAAGCTTCCCATACACACAAACAACCATCCATGATAATGAGATACCATGTCATCTTCTACTATTTTCTTCATCCTACCCCGCTAAACCAGCACAAAGAAAACTCATCAAAGGACTCAACAGGAATAGAAAAAGTAGTGAAATCACAAAACTTTTGTGAAAACTTATTCTCCCACACACTTTGGAAAAAAATATGCATTTTAGTTTCCTCCCTATAAAATGTGCATCACAAAAACATAGAAGATAAGAAAACTACCTTCCTTTTAACCTCCGTATATATTGGTATTCCTTGATTTTGGATTCTTGAGATAATAAACATGAATTTAGTCAGAATAACCTTTCACCAGAGAGTACCTTCCCATACATCATCGAATTAAGATGATAACAATATATTTTTATATGTCTTTGAAGAAAAGTAACATGATGCTAAGCCTTGAAAACACACTCATCAAAGACATCCTCTATCCCTATATTGTTAAAAATATTATCTAAATGGGTTTAAAAATCACTTTAATTAATGAGGGATAAAGGCTAGCCTTCATGAATGATAACTCTAACATGGGGAATCTTAGATAGCCCAACACCTCGCCTGCCCAATTATAGTCCCACAAATTAATCTCCCCGTGACATGAGGTTTGTTGTATAGATCTTGGATTCTTTTATTGTAATAATTAATTATACGATACTATGTAATTGAGGAAGTTTTATGGATAAAAAACTATATTGATACCAGTTATGTTGATCAATGGTCTTATGAATTTAGAAGTTTTACCTTTATATATGTCTATATAAAATGATGTCGAAGTGTGGAATTTATTATGAACATGAGACAAAAAAAGTTCCCATGGATTGAGAAACCTTTGTTCGATGTTTCAGTTGAAAAAGATACAAACATAGAACATGGTACCTTTCAATGAGCCTACAGTCAATAATGTTTTGGTGTTAGGACTTTGAAACCTTAGTTCAGGTTATTGAACCACCCACCACTTTAGTTTCAATGTGAATAATTACATTATTGGAATTATTTATTTATAATATACTTTAGGGGTTTTTATATTGTTTTCTAATACTTAAATCATCATTTTTAATATTAATATTTTAATTTTCATGATGTATATTATTTTTATGGTATAATAGTTTAAATTTTGATAGGATTATTTCTAATATATTTAATTTTCTTACTAAAATTTTATTAGAACTTTTTTTGTATGATCAAATAAACACTTTGAGTGAGATAAAAATTTTAATTGGCATTAGAATTAAATTCATCCCCCATTTGAATTTTTCTTACCTACAATTCCTCGAATAACACATTTTGTCATAGTGAGTCTCTTAATTTTATCAAAACATTTTTCTATTTTCTTACAATAACATAAAAGGAAGAAATATAATTTTTATCTTAACCTTAAAGGATTTACAATCAAAATGATTGAAAATTTGAATCTCAGTCGACCTCCCATCTTTGATGGATTTAAATACAAGATATGGAGGGATTAGATAAATATCTTTTCCATTAAAATAGGTGATGATCATTTTAAAATAATAAAAACATATAAGTAAAAAATCAATATTTATTAATGATTATTTGTGTGGAGAATCTATAATATCATGATAACTACAAATTCAATAATATGTTGTCTCCCATAATGAAGGGAAATACATAATGTCATATTTAATCATGTGATACTATGAACAAAATTTTATAGAGGATTGAAATAACTTAATTTAGGACTAATAAAATTCATTAAAATAGAAGGGCTATGTTATGAACTAATTATCAGGCCCTCGATTCCTTACCTGGTGAATTAGTTGAACAAACGCCTCATCATTTGATATATTATCTTATTAGACTTCAATATTTGGGTGAAAAGGGAATTAATGATGACCAACTAGTTGAAAAAATTATTGACATTATTCTAAAGGAATGGGAATCCATTTGGATATAGATAGATGAAACTATTAATATAATTAAGCTTAGTCTTATTGATCTTATTGAAACTTTTATAAAATATCTGAACCAGTTAAAAAGAGACACTAATAAGGGGAAGATGAATAATATAGTCATATTCTATTCAAATTATAATGCTTTAACTTCTAGTGATAAAATGTAACGGAATATTATTATGAATAAATATAAACTTTATTTAGAAATTAATAATTTATTCTCTAGTGAAGGATAGATTTTTTAGATTGTATAGTGGATGAAAATGATAATTAGAAAGAATAAATTCTATATGATTATCAAAATAATAGAAAAGAAAAGTATTAGAAGAGATAATATTTGAAAATTATATGTTATACATGCAAGAAACCATGGAATATTAAACCATATTTTCCTAGGCTAATGAAAAATAATAAGGATTGAAAATCCTCAAATATAAAGGAAATAATATCTTTTAGAGAATATGATGATACATGGAGTTTTGATGACGATTCATCAACTGAGAGTAGAAACAATTCAAAGAATGATGATTTCTAGAAAATTATTATCTTTTATGAAACAAAATACATTTAATTCTCAGTGTTTTACGAGGAAGGTAAATCTTGATTCACTTTCATAATTATCTCTATATGGTAACTTTTTTTACTTCAAATGGTGATAATATTTAAGATTTATTATAAAATTAGGATGATATTACATCATTTGGAGAGATGATTAGATATATGAATTTCCTAGAGGATAAAAAGATAAAGTTGATGCAGTATCTTGATTTCGTTATTATAGTTTCTTATAAAATGAAAGATAGGATTTCCCAAAATACCTTTGAAGTTTCCAAAATAAATTTTAAGTTAAATAATAAGGATATAAAAATTTATATGGTGTTTAAGGTGAAAATTTAACATACTTATGTGTTGAGAGAATCTAAGAGAGAATTTACTAAGCTGGAAACAAAATAAATTACTAAGACAATTTAGATATTATCATCATAAAAAAAACTAATATTTTTAGGCTAAAATATGAAATCTAAATTCTAAATAAATTATTATCGAAATTTAAATTTTTAATAAAAATATTTGATAAGATTTGTAGACAAATTAAAACTAAATCATATATCCTCCTGATTAGGTTTTATGTTTATAGAATCTAAATTAATTTGTTCCATAAAATAAACCTTGCTCTATTAAATTTTCTCAAGGAGGAAATTGGAGAAAAAATTGTTCTTTAAGCAATGTTTAATAAATTTTATTTAATAAGGAATAATTTTTTACAGATCTCACAATAATATAACACCATAGAGTTAGATAGATGCGGGATTCTAAATGTCTTCTTTCTACCATTAAAAAACCTAAGAAAGTCTGGGTATAAAATTTTTAGATTTAAATATTTCAATAAGAAAGGATGAGTACTAACAACTAGATCATATAGTACATAGAAAACAATTGTTCTTAACATATGTCATGAGATAATTCCAACTCACAAAACATATAGAATATGAAGGCTGGATGAGTCACTTTTGGTAAAAATGTTCAAGGATTTATTATTGGTATTGGAAATGTTTAATTTATCAGGAAGCCATTAATTTTAAATGTTATTTATATTTTATGACTTAAGAACAACCGCATTAGAATTATCCAATTATGTGATGAATGATACTCTTTAAAATTAAAAAAAAATGCATCATTGAATGTTTTGAAAGATTGCATGATTTACCAGTAGTTAGGAATTATAATTTCTATAATTTAAACATAGTGGACCTTTATTTTTGAAAATTTTCTTTGCCTTAGTGCAGAAGAAGATAAATCTTGGATTTAATATTGGAGATTGAACACTCTAATTTTCAGATTTTATATAAAATTTATAGGAAATGACTACTGAAGGATCTACTAGAAATTAAGTTTAATTATTATTGAGGCTATAACTATTTATAATATGGTAAGTAACATATGTTAAGTTATAAAACTACCATAAAAGTATAAATTCTTATAAATTTATTGTAAGTGCACAGAGACCTTTTTGGACCAACTTAAAATATGAGTATGGGAGGCAAAAACAATGTGTATGTCTTAGTTAATGATAACAACATGTATAATTAAACCTATTTTTTACACTTGAATTGAAAGTAATATTTTTTTAAATGTATTGTTGCTCTTGTCCAAAATTTAAAAATCCTACTTATAGTAATTTTCTAGAGTAATCATGGTGGTGAATTTATAAATTCTTATTTTAAATATTTTTACAGTGAAAAGGCATAAAATATAATTTCATAACACTGAGAAATACACAATACAATAGTATTGTTGAATGAAGAAATCATACCCTATAAGAAATTACCCAGTCAATGTTGTGTGATATTTAATATTGAATAAATTTTAGGAATATTGGAGTAAACTTGTTAAAAAATATATCAAATTTTCCTTCATCTGGTATTAGGTATGTCTCATTAAAAAAAAGGAATTATAAGAATTGTAATGTTTTAAATTTTAGTCCTTGGTTACAAAGTGTTTATTATGAATACTAAATATCATCTTAATAAATTCTATCTAGAGGCTGATAAAATAATTTATAACACTTATAACTTGAAGAAATTTACTATTTTATTATGTATTTTGAAGTTATATAATGATTCGGTTGATTTTTGGGATTTGTTTGGATGGTATAGTGATTTTTGGAAGCTTTCTAGAGGGTACATAGTTTTTGAATGATTAGGGGAAACCATGCAGATTCACCAGGTAACCATGCATGGTAGATGAGAGACTCAAGGGGATATTCACAGATGGTGAATTTTTTTGGTAAACTATGTAATAAATATGTTATCTTGGTATTTTTTAAACAATATAATTTTGTACAATTGGTGTATTATTTTCCAAACCGTTTGGTAAAACCATGTGGGTGCAGGTTTTGTCCAGTAGCACTCACATTGTTGGTGCGTAGTTTATCAAATCGTATGATGTGATTAATGAAATCCAATTTTTTGAAACCAAAAATTTCACCTATTACCTCATTATTCCTCCCTTATATTAATCTCTCAAACCCTAGATATACTTTACACAATTTTAATGATCTCTTTCCCTCCTGATGGCCTTTTTCATGATTCACTGAGTATTGGATCCTATGAATCAGTGGAAGGTGTCCTATTTCTGTCTCTCATCATCAATATTTTAATTTCTCATGAGAGAAACCCTAGGATGGGGCTATCATGCCTAGAAATAATGATTAATACATTTTTCTGATGGGAATCCCTTATGACCCATGGGAATAAATTTGATATAAGATTATATATGTGAGATCATGGTTTAATTATTTAGTATGAACCTGTTGAATGTTGGGGGCTTCATCCTCATTCCACTTTCTTCTAGAATGTGAATGATAATTTTTATAAATAAATTAATTCTAATTATTGGTTTGAATACTCTTATCTAATACATATTAAAAACTATCTTTCTAGATGGTCTTTAAATCTTGGGTTGTGGGTAACACTCATAATATATTAAATAAAATTATTTTATGAATTTTTAATCAATTAAGGTTCTTGGGTGTGATAGATTAACATGGAAATGGTTGGAATGGGTTCATATGAATATAGTAAGGGCCTTGTGAGTTGTACATGGTCATGGTGTCAATTATGGAGTACAATGGATTAAACCTCTAAGTGATGACTTGGGATTGGAGGGAAGGGTTTCTGCTCATGAGTTAGACTGTTCAGAGGGTCTAATAATATAGTATATTCATTAGGTTTGTGGATTTCATGGGTTTATGGGTTCATTCAGGGAGTATGTTTTAGTGTGAATTATTTTAATAATTTATATATATATATAAATTAACTTGACAATTTTTTTATATTCATTCTATCAATTTTATCTTAAAAATACAGGATAAATTGCTCTTGTTTTAGGGGAATGTTTGGAAAGTCTTGGGGTTTTATTATTCAGTTGTATACTCACTCATTTTATATACACCTTAGTGTGTATTTAGATGTTATTTATCATAATACATATAATGGGAAGATTTCATACATCACTAGTGGAGCATCGTGATGCTGTAGTCATGGTTTTGGGAGTTGGATCTTGGGATTTAATTGAGTTTTGGGGTCTAGAGTGGTGACACATTAGTATATTGAATCCTTCATGTCATGGTATTGAATATTATTATTTAGTATTATCTTTTACCACTACTCTAATTTTATTTATTTATATTTTGGGATTTTTTTAGTTTTACCTCACACATCTTTGATTTCATCTTTTATAGGATTTTGTGTGTGTGAGAATAAGGGTAAAAAATTCCAAATTGTTGTCCCTGTTATATAAGAATTTATATTAATCTAGTAGTGTTTGAGGAATGTCACATACAGTTAGCTAACAAGCATTTCATATCATGCCTTAATATATATACTTCCCACTTAGATTGCATCATCCATATGTTAGTTCCAATCCTTGATTTTGAAATTATGTTATTAGGAATTTTTTTAATGGTGTAATATACTATATAAATGATGATTTAGGAAACATGTGGTAACTAACTAGATATTATTACTTTGGTTATATAAATATTCCCCCAATCAGGAGACTTAGAAACCAGTAAGAGGGTGTAACTTAGAACATGGTTCCACCTAAACCAAAGGTGAAGTGAAAACTTTTCCAGAGTATCATGAAATTATTCTAGGAAATTAATAATGGAAATAAAACTAAGGAACCATGAAATTTGTATCTATCATTGGTATTAGAAAGATATAACCCACTGATATTTTGAGGTGATTATGGACTTGGGAAAGTAAAAGCATAGTTGGGTAAAATGTTGATAATATTTGATTTTCTAGGAACCATTGAAAAAATTATGGTTAAGCTAGAAGTGTACATTCTTGATGAACTGAAATAAAAATACTTTGACCTAAATATTTATGATTTTCATGATCATTTACTTACTTATAAAGTATTTTAGAAAATGTTTAATAAAAAACAATATCCATATAAATTGTTGGTGTTGTAGAAAAAATAATTTTGTGATCTAATGAAAACAGGCATGTCAATTGTAGAATATAAAATTATATTTACTTACCTTGGTCTCTTTTCACTAGAGGTATCTTCCATTGAATCTCTTATGGTTCACATATTTAATTTTCATCCACAACTAGATATTAAATCCATGGTTACCATGTTCTTTATTGAAAACTACATAGATATGGTGATCAATGTGATGGTGTTAATAAAGATATTACTAGGAGCCTGATAGTAGGAAACGTATTTCTCCAACTAGACTTGGGTGGGAGCTCTAGCGGTCGAAACAAATATAGAAGGAAGAAGTACTCTCGAGGTATGAGAGAATAATATAACCAGTCCACCAGATCAATCTCCTTTGCCTTTTATCACTATAAAAATCATGTTTCTTTTAATGTGGGTTATTAGGGAACAAGAAGGGGGATTGTATGACACTATATTGAGAGTGTCACAACTATGGAAAAAGAGGACACCTCAAGTGTTAATGTACAAAACCTCTAAAGTCAATAGGTGGGGATTGGTCAAATTAGTCACATATATCTCATGATCAACTAGAATGATCTCGTCAGTGTAGTTATCTTCTGAAGAATTCAGTGTCCCAAGATTATTCTAGGAAAACCTCGATAGTCTAGCCAATACCACCTCAGTATGGGAATAAATACTACTTAGTGAGAACTAACTGAAAACTATATAGATCTGAGCAGTAAATAAAAACTAAAGAAATCGGTCCCTCAATGGTGTGAGGTACCATCATTTTTATCTCAACCCTCATGTATGTTTTTTAGATATTGGAACATAACATTTATTTATTTATTATCATCTAGTAAATCAAATGTGTTTACATGTGTAAATGAGGCCTCATGTTTTGAGCATCAAAACACCTCTCATTTCCTGAGAGATCAAAGGATTTAAGTGTCCAATGTGTTCCATTACCATCAACAATGTACCATTTATGTGGGACTTCACAATCATAGAGATGGATGTTATTTATTTAATCCTTCGTAAAAATTAGTTGGTATCCTTAAAAGCTTATATTTACTACTAATCCTAACAAGTGGCGTCTAAATTTTTTAAGAGTGTTTTTAGTTTATTCATAGGGGATTGTGACATGAATACTGATAGAGTGGGACCATTAATGATAGTGGGTGAAACAATATATTATCATATATTAGTGATGAACTTAGGTGTAAAAAATGAAAATAGAAACATGATTCTACTTATTATAATAGACTTATACTCTAATGTCTTTATTCATCATTTCTCTAGGCTACCACCTTAATAGGAAATCAAATTCCCTATTGATTTACTTTTGGGAATGAGTCTGATTTCACTTCAATATTATATAATGTTACTAATGTAATTATGGGAAATAAATATCATTTTTAAAGAATTAGAAATCAGGGGATTCATTAGACCAAGTACATCACTTTAGGCCACTACAATTCTATTCTTAAAGAAAGAAGACGTTTCACTTCCATTATGTGTTTATTGTCATAAACTAAATCAAGTTATGATGTATAATATATATCATCTTACTCAAATAGATAATTTTTTTTATAAATAAAGGTAGCTAAATTGTTCTATTAAAATTTTTCTATGACAAGGGCATTAATAACTCCGATTTTGGTATGATTATATCCCAAATAAAGCATTTAGAAGATGGTAATATCTCTATGAATACTTATTCATTCCCTTTGGTCTGATGAATTCAATAATAATTTTAATGACCTTGATGAATGGAACCTTTAAAAGTTACCTTGGATCTTTTATTGTAAAATTTTTTGATGACATTCTGATATACTCTTGAGCTAGAGATGAGAATAAAAATCACTTAGAGATTGTATTGGGAACATTACCTCACAAAAAAAATATATTCTAAATTCAGAAGGAGTTACTTCTAGATATAGGAATTATCCTTACATGGCCATTTTATTTTTGATAAAGGGATATCGTTTTACCCTAAAAGAATTTAAGTAGTCATTATTTAGAAAGCACCTAATAACATACTCAAGATATGGAGATTTTTGGGATTAATAGGCTATTATTGTCACTTAATCTTGGATTGATCAATAATAACTTCTCCTATGAGTTAATTAATGAAAAAATGTATTCTATTAAAATTAAATGATGATTTTAAGAAATTATTTTAGTATATTAAGGTGTATCTTACTTCAAAAATTACCACTCTAACACCCTAAGATTTTTTGAAATATATATATTTTTTCAAATGAATATAATATTTTAGAAATTTCTAATTACACGTATCACTAATTATATCTTTCTTTACACATAAAACCTATTATAGATTTCATTACAAGTAATAAATGAGTTTCTTCGATAGTGTTCATGACACACGACACCAAGATTCAGTAAGCCATTACATAATATTATTTTAAATATGTCTGTTATATCCTATCCATTAAATAGGATTGCATGAATAGTATTAACTACTTTAGAAAAAATACATATAAATTCTATACACAATATAAATTTATTTATAAATTCATAGTAAATAATTAACCAAATTTTTTAAAGTAATTATGTTCATTAAAAATATAGTTTCTTCAAAAAAATTTATTGAATTTTATGAGAAAATTTTATAATAAAATTCTATATATTATAGAAATTTATGTTATTAAATTAACATAATTTTTGTATCTATTATATATAAAAGTATATTATTATAAAATTTGGGGTTTTTTTGGAAAATATTTATATTTCAATGAATATCGAAAAATACCAATTTTTGTAAAACTATATTTCATTTCAATAAATCATGTAATTTATATTAAAATTTATGTTTTAAAGAAAAATGATAATTATTATGTTATATATAATTCACTTAATTAATATTTAATCAAATTTATATTATATTATAGTATTAGGTTATTCTTGGGTTTAAAAAAGGGTTTTTTGGAAAAATGTTTTATTGTGCATAATGTTTCTCTGTTTTAATAAATAAAAATAATACCTATTGAGAATTTTTTAAAATAAATGTATATATTATATATAAATAAATTTTTATTTATATTCATACAATGATTATTACTAGACATATATCTAATATAAAATGTTTTTTATAACAGAATAAAATACTTCTCAAAAAACCACTTTTTTCATTGCGTTTACAGGTTTCATTTTAAAATTCAACTATTCAATTTTTTTATCATTTATTTGAAAAAATACACTTATTTCTTTTAATAATAATTTTAAAATTATATTTGGGTGATTTTTTGATAATTTTCTAAAAAGATTAATTTTTTGATGAATAGTAAAAATACTGAATTTTAATTGAAACCCACATTTTCATTTAAATTATTTATAAAGTTAAATTATATTTTAGTTTTTTTAAAAGTAAAATTATATAAATTATATAAATATATACATTAATCCAATTTATTACATTTTAACCAATTTCTTCATTAAATTGGATATACAATCATTGTAAACTGTTGAACATTTTCTCTTTAAAAACTATTTTTCTAATCGCGTTAGTGAGATTAACTATAAATTGATTTTTGAAAATTATATAAATATAATTTAAATAAATGTATTTTATATTTTAAATTAAAATAATTTATATCATCTAATAAGTCCAACTTAATTTTTGACCAAAATGAATAGTGAAAATAATAAAAATTAATTACCACAGTTAAGGTAAAAATGGGCGGACCATGTGTTTAAATTAAAAAGATAAGGGTTAAAATTACCCAAAATTTATATGAAATATATTTTGTGGAATATTTAGACCCTATAATATCTAATTCTAGATAACAATCTATCTTGGGACGTTTTTTCACTGGAAAAATGTGGGTGTACTTATTTCTTTCCAAAAACTACAAGTGTTACACTCACCTCACTTATAAAAGGCCACCCACTATTCTATCATTTTCACACCTTAATGTTACTTTGGTTCATCCAAGACCTGAAAAAATAAATTTAAACATCCCATATTTTAATCCAAAAATCCTTAAATTGGGAATAAATCCACCCTAAAATTTATTTTTGTGAAAACCTATGGAGGTTACTAGAAGAAGAGGCAACATTCTTCAATGAGCAGTTTATTTTATTTCTTCCTCCACCTCATTAAATTATTTTTAAAACTTAATTATATAATAAATACATTATATTACATATATTAATATGTTTTTATATTAAGATATTTACCTAAAACCATCTCCACTTCCATCAAATGGGTTACAAAATCATTATTTGTGTGTATGGCGGTCTACTGCCTCACTAATCGATGTTATTGGTTTTTCCATTACCACTTATCACCGTTGGGTATGATGTTGGATATAAAGTACTTATATGATATTCATAACATAATTATATATTTTTTACATTATATCATATATAACCTTTTACTTTCCATTATGTAGCGGATATGATAACATTGATCTCGTGTAAGGCGGACTATCACCTCGTGAGGTGATGCGATTCGTTTTCACTATCCCTTTACATAGAATATAATTAGGATAAATATATGGGATATAAATTACATAATTATGATATTATAGAAGAATGTATCATTATTAATATATAATATATCATTTTCTTTCTTACCTTTTCACTCACTGAAATATTATAACATCATCCGTGTATATCTGGTCTACCGCATTCAAGAAGCAATGTGACTCTCCTTTCATCACCAAACCAAATAGCTGATATGTATAGGTATATTTAATGAAATAATATTTTTGTTATTATATTATCATAATTTTATAAAGATAATATATTACTTACCTCATTTTCATAATTATTGTTGAAAAATTGAAATGTTACTAATGCACAGGTACATCCTACCATCTCAAGGATCGTAACATACCTCAAATCTCAAAATAGTATTTCATGATTATCTTAAAATTATAATTTATGAATAAATATAATAATTATTTCATGATTATTATTATTTATTTTATAGAACCATGATCCAAGTAAGAGGATCAAAAATAAAAAATCAATACATATAGGAAAAACACAACGGTTACTAACCGACACATGACTTTAACATGGATTTGTAAATTAACACTTAATAAAATGGAATAATTAAATCATATATTTTATGATTTATATAATTTTTATTCTATAATATATTTATAATAAACTTATATTTATTATAAAGGTGGTTCGAATGATTACGAATGAAGTCAAGACATATGGTAATGGATTTCCATTTCACTTTTATTTTTTTATGAGAGACTTGTCATATTTATCTCAAGTTTAATCTATGTGGATTGTATAATTTCAATCAATTTATTTTATGATTATTATCATTAGTGTTTTTAAGTATTTACATATCCATTTTATAATTTCTATTTCATGTGGTATAGGGTTTAAAAGTTACCAAAGCGGTATGATTTTTTTGTCTCAATTTGGCTTCTTTGAGTCATTTGTTATGTTATGCACCTATCTTATTATATGAGGTGTACATATAGAACATTTTACATGTAATATTATGAATTTATTTATTCTCATGATATTATATGTTTTATTTAACATTACTCTTTCATGGGGCTTATGATTCAATGTTTCAAAAGTGGTAAACATTTTATGCTACAGTCTAATCATTTTTCTGGATGATTTATTATTATGTTTCAGATGATGAAATACTATTTTAAAACACTCAGTAAAATCAAGACTTTTCTTATTTAGTGGTAATTTAACAAGGATACACGTTTTCCATTTATTATAATATCTTTATGTACTCAATATTTAAAAAAATGTTTTTATGAAAAGTATTCTTTTTGGTCGAAAAACATTTTCCTTCAAAAGACATGTATTGAATAAATGTTTTCCAAAATGATTTTAACATTTTTTAAATGATTTGTTAAATTAATTTTAACCATGTTTGACTTTTTACAAAATTTTTTGAAAGAAATCTTCAGGTTGTATTCCAAAAATATGCAAGTTTGTATTTTATGAAAAATCTGAAAGGAATATTTTTTAAACATGTATGACATGAAAATAATTTACCATCTTCTATAACATTATTAGCATTGAGACTTACATTATATGTTTTCAAGGTTATTTTCAAAGGAAATTATTTTCAAAATTTTCTAAGGTTCAAAATGATTTTTTCAAAGTGTAATGGATATTTTCCTCAAGAAATGTTTTAAATGATTTTTAAATATTAATTTATGTGTTTTCAAGGTTATTTTAAAATAAAAGTGTATTAAAAATATTTTATGAATTTTTAGTTTTAAAAATTAATTCTCAAAGAAAATTTATCTTCCTCAATAAATGTTTGATGTAATATTTCAAAATCTTTTTCCTTCAATGATGAAATCCTTTGATTTTACTTTTTGTTTATTGGGGATATGATCTTGAGATACCAATATTATTATTTCTCTAAATAGTTTATGTTTATAATGACAATATATTTATGAAAACCATTTTAATTCCATGAGTTATCCATGATAAAATACTTATGAAACCAGCTTCTTTTCAAGGTTTATGCTTGGATGAAATGATGAAATGATGAAATGATTATGAAACCTGTCTCTTTTCTACATGTTATTATATGGGGAAATGTTTATGAAACCCACTTAATATCATGGGTTATGATATGATGAATATTTTATGATATTTTGACACACTTATGTATAGTTTTCATTATTTTATGGTGGTTGTGTTATAAATAAGTATAGTGGTTACGTTAAAAAAAGACAGGTGGTAGCTATATCTCTTTTTAATTCATTAGGTGAATATTTATATGTCATGAGATATATATGATCGGAATGGTGAGTGAATCTAGTTTAGTAAGGTACGTTTTACACTATGGTGGTCTTAGGAGTGAAAATTTATTGCTATGATGGTTTGGGGAGTGAACTGATTCTACTATGATTGCCTTGGTAGTCAGCCTGAACTACTATGAAAATGATTTTATATGGTTTTTTGTATGCCACAAATCAATGTCTTATACCAATTTTATTCTCTCAAAGACCATTTTATTTTATTTCTTTATGATAAATATCTAATGAACTGTCATTCATTATGACATGTCTCATTATTTTGATCTTTGATATTTAAGGTATGGTTTTTAACTACTGAACTCATGTTATCATACCCTTATTCTCATTTAATGATTATGTGATCTTGGATACCTCACTTTCTTACCCTTATTGAGCATCTGAGCTCACATTTTATTACATTACCTTTCCCCAGGTTTTGAAGAGAGGTTTCAAGTAGGGTATGTTCGTAAATAATACTAAATGGGGGGTCTTTATGAGAGATTTTGAAGATATTTCATGAATTAAGAATATTATGTACTTAGTATCCAAAGAAACTAAACTATTACAGTCCTATGGCACGTGTTTGTGTAAATTATTGAATATTCATCTAAAAAGATATAATATCTTTGTATGGAAATCCTGAGTTACTATAGATGGTATCAAAGGAAAGGTTTAGTTAAAAAATTTAAACTAGGATGCTAAAACATTAGTGATATCCCTATGGATATTTATAAGGGGATATATATGGATGTATCTAAAGATAAGTATAAGGATGAGTCCAATTATAGGAAAATGTCCTCGAATTTTGTTAATGGATAAAGAAAGTGGTTTTAAAGAAATTAAATCCCTATCTAGATACTACAAGTAGAAGTGGATCTGGAATAGAGGTACCTAGGGGTATTAAATCTTAAAAGGGATCTTTGATATGGACATGATTCTCACATGATGCATGAAAATAGACCTTGCGACACACCAGCTTTGACAATATCAGGGGATATTCTTTGTTAATTAAATAACTCTTTACTAATCATCATTAATGATTTGAATAGAATATGACTATGAATGGCATTTTATAAACCAAATGTTTCATTTATTAAAAATAACATGTCATTATTTCAACATCCTATAAGTTTATTCCATGATTATTTTCCCCATTATGATTTTCATTGATCACACTATGATTTTTGGTTTAAATTAGTGGTAGGAACTAGAAGAAACTGGGTTAACATAGAATATGAAAAACAATTTTATGATGATCAGTCAAATGGTATGATGAATGGAGTGAAGGATATTTTAATTTTTTCTAATCATTTATCATGTAACATGATTAACAATATGCACCTTAATCAAGTCTAAGAATACCCAATGATGATAAAGATAGATATTTATGAGAGTTCCGATAGTGGATACCATGGAGGAAATAAGATTTAGCTTCATAGATATTGATAATGTGGGAAGACGCACTTAAGAGAATGCCTTATAGGGAATGAAAGATTCTTTTATTGGGAAAAAGAAGGTCACAAAGAAATTAATTGCAAAGGAAAAATGAAAAGTTTAGTTAATTCAATAGATTATATAATGATATCTATAAGGTATCATTGACTATTGAATGTTTTAAATGTGTAATGTAATATCATTATTCGAATTGGTGTCATAAGGGTAAAGACCTTGTTAAGAAACAACAAAGTTATAAGATTTATGGGTTTTTTTATGATGGAGAGACTACGAATGACATATGAAAGGAAAGAGGTATTAATGAATAATATGATGAATCATAGTTAATGATTTTAAAAATATTGGGATGAATTAAGTATTTATGTATTTAAATTCATGAATTATGAATTATATAATGATTTTTTTGTATATGTTTTTCATTAAATATTTAAAAGAATATGTTGAATAAGGTTGATGACCCAGAAAAGTAACTAAATTGCAATGTGAAATTCTTGAAAAACACATGATTAAGGGAAATATAACCCTTAATATTTTTCTAATGTTGAGATAATGATTTTGGGATATTGATATGAATGATATGAATAATGTAAATTATACTGTATTGATGGCCTTGGAACTAATTAATGGTTTGTGGACAAAGTGGGATATTTTATCATTAATAGAGTATACAAAATTATTGGATTTATGAAATATATTTCATAATATGTGGTTTTATTCAAGGAATGAGGATGTATGTATGTTTTCATTAACATTTTATATTAATTATAACAATTGTAAAGATTCAATAAAATAAATGAATAAGGTATTCCTATAATTGGTATAAAAATTCAAGTGCTAATTTATGGTATTTAGGGGATTAATGTTAAATTGATTTTGAGAAATTTAGTAACCTTATTTATAAAAATTGAATTTTTAATGGTTGTAAGACTAAAAAATTACTTAATGGTTTATGTTTAATTTTGGATGAGGTTTTATATATTAATTTATTATTTCACCATATGATGATTTATACATAAATTATGCTAACCATTATTGTTTTTGATAATAACTAGAGATAGAAAGAATAGATTATAATTCTTTTATAGATATTATTTAGTGCTTCATACATTAAAAAAAATTAATCTCTTAAAGTAATATATGAATATTAAATTGATCAAGACACAACTAAATGAATATATTATACTTATTAAATGGAAATAAACCAAGTAAGTATATATTCTCATGAAAATTCCTGAAAAAAATTAAGGGAAAATTTTTAAATATAATTTTGTCATGTTACCATAATTTTTTACAATATAAATGACCTTATTAACTCCTATATTTAAGGAATTTTGGTCATTGAATTTATTCTGACCATGTTCTCTATCACTCTTTATCAATATTTGAGTGTTATTTTTCTCTTATATGTCCATGTTTTCACTTCCCACTTATATTCTCCTATTTGGAAACCTAGTGTGTGTTATTCTAGATGAATTTAACACATCCATTTATATTTTTCAAGAGTATGTTTTGTTAAAAAAATTACTATGTGGGTAATTATGAATGAATTTTCAAATGTTAAACCTTTGACGACTAGATTAATTTTGAGGGTGAAATTCATTTTTAGTGGGGTAGAGTGTAACACCCCTAAAATTTATAAAATATGTTTTTTTGAAATGAATATAATTTCTTGATATTTTTAATTATAAATAAACATATATTATATCATGAATTATTCATATATTTGATTTTTGATTTCATTACTCACAACAATGAGTTTCTTCGATAGCGTATATGACACGCAACATTGATCTTCAATGAACCATGAAAAAATATTATTTTAAATATGTATTTCAGAAACTAGTCATTAAATTGGTGTGTATGAATTATATTAAAAAGTTTATGAAATATTCATATAAATTTCCTATGAAATATTTATTTATTTATAAACAATTAGTAAATAATCAATCAAGTTTTAGTAAAGTAATAATATTAATCAGAAATATGTTTTCTTCAAAAAGATATTTTTATTTCTTTTTATTCAATAATATTATAAATAATTTATAAATAATTTAGAGAATTTATTTTATAAAATTAAATACATTTTTATAACCATCATATCTAAATTTACAAAAGGTGAATATTTTTGGATATTTGAGAAAATTTTGATTTTCCAATGAACAATGAAAATGCCGATTTTTGTAAAACTATCATTTCTTTTCAATAAATTAAGTAATTGAAATGAAAAATAACATTTTAACATAAAATAATTATAATTTATTTATATTTTATCTATTTAATTACTTTTTAATCAAATTTATTTTTGATGTTAATATAATATTATTCTGGGGTTTAAAAAAGTGTTTTTTCTGAAAACTGTTTTAAAGTGCATAATGTTTCTCCATTTTAATTAAATCAAATAATACAAAATTATTATTTTTTAAATTAAATATATATATTATATGTAAATATATTTTAATTTACACTCATAAAAGGATTAATATTTTACAATAATTTAATATAAAATCATCTTGTGTTTGAAAAAACCCTTCTCGAAAACCTTATTTTACACAACATTTGTAGATTATGTTTTAAGTTACATTTTTGAAAATTTTAGAAACATTATTTTAAAAAATAAAATTAATTATTTAAATAATAATTTTTAAATTATATTGTTGTTAATATTTCGTAATTTTCTGAAAAGATTAATTTTGCGATGAATAGTAAAAAAATACTACAATTTAATTGAAAACTTCCATTTTGTTTAAATTATTTATAAAGATGAATTATTTTTTAAATTGGATTAAAAGTAAATTTTTTTAATTATATATCTTTTAATATAAGTTAGGTCATTAGAATCAGTTTTATATTGAAATTTTATATAAAATCTTTGTAAAATTTTGAACATTTTCTTTTTTAAAACCTACATTCTGATTGCGTCCATGAGATTAATTTTAAAATAATATTTTCCAATTATGTGAATTGAGTTTGGAAAAATATATACCATATTTTCATTCAAAATAATTTATATAATTTATTATTTTTTATATAAATTTTGTCCGAAATTAATAGTGAAAATAGAAAAAAATTAATTATTGTGGTAATGATAAAAATAGGTTTACCATAGGGTTAAACTAATATTATTAGGGTTATAATGACAAAAAACGTTTTTAAAATCTACTTTATGCCCATATTTAGACCCTATAATGTCAAAGTATCAATAACAATCCATTTTTGGAGCCTTGTTTCATGATAAAAATTTGGGTACACCTTTTTCTTTAAAAAATTACAAGTGTGCCACTCACCTCATTCATAAATGGTAAGCCCCTCTCCTCTCTTGTACACACATATAATCCATTTTAGATCAGAAATTACCTAAAAATATCACTTCCAAACTTCTCTCATTTCATACTAGAAGCCTTATTTTGGACAAAAAAATTTCCTAGGAATTCTTTTGATGCAAACATAATGAGGTTACCTGAAGAAGATGTTACATTCTTCAATGAGCATTATTATATTATTTTTTCCTTTACCTCATTCAATTATTATTAAAATATGATGACATAATATACCGAGTATATTCTATATTCTAATATTTTTTATGTTAATGTAATTTACTAAATAAATCTACACTTTCATCAAATGGGTTTTGAAATCATCATTCATGTGTATGGAAGATTAACGCCTCAGGAACTAATATCAGTTGTTCTTCCATTACCACCTATTCTGGTTGGGTATTATGATATTTATAAAGTATATATATGATATTTATAACATAATTATACCTATAGATTCATTATATCATATATAATCATTGTAATTTTCTATTCCGTAGGGGATACGACAACGTCGCTCATGTGTAGGATATATTACCTCCTAGTCAAGCGATGTGATTCGTTTTCACTAACACATTACATAGAAGATAATAAGGGTAAATATATGTGATAAAAATTAAATATTTATGATATTAATGAAATATCTATCATTATTAAAGGATATTAGATCATTTTATTTCTTACCTTTTCACTCACTAAAAGATGAGAAAATCATTAATGGACATGTGGACTACATCAGTCATGAAGCGATGTGACTCTCTTTTCACCACCACACTACATCGATGATATGTATAAGTATATTTAAATAAATAATATGTTATTTATGATATTATTATTATATTTTAAATATAATATATTACTTACCTCATTTCTATAATGATCATCTAAAAATGGAAATGTTATTCATGCGTGTGTATGACATACCATCTCCATGATCATAACGTACATCATTTCTCAAAAAAAATGCTTTAATTATTGATATTAATATTATAATTAATTTATATATATGATAATTATTTCATGATTAATATTAATTATTTTACTAATCCATGATAAAATTAAGAGGACCATAAATAAAAAATCAAAACATATATGAAAACAAAAGTGGTTATTACCCAAAATATGACTTGAACATGGAATTCCAAAAAATAGTTAATAAAAAGAAATAATTAAATCATATATTGTATTATGTATATAATTGTTGATATAATATATTTATATGAAAATTATACTTATTATATAGGATGTTCAAATGAGTATGAAGGAAGGTGTGAGATACAATAATGGATTTCTCTCTCACTTGTATTTTTCTGAGAGACATATGCAATATTCACCATGTGTTTCTTATAGGTGGTGTATATACTTACCATGAATATATTTTATGATTCTTATCATTAAATATATTTTTTATTTACGTATTTATTTTATTTTATCTATTTCATGGGTTTTGTTGTTCCAAAGTTACCAAAACTAAAAAGGATTTTTGTTTTAATTTTCTTTTTTGAGACATAAGTTATATTATGAACTTTTTTTATTTTATAAGTATTATATATATCCCCTTTGAAATTTAATATCATGAATTTAATTCTTTTTATGATATTATAAGTTTCATTTAATTTTTTTCTTTCTTGGGTCTTATAACTCAATGATTCTAAAGTGGTAAAGATTTTATGTTACAATATCATAATTTATCAAGATTGTTTGAGATTATGTTTCTAATGATGATGTTTTATAATCCATATATCATGAAACACATTAGTTTTCTTATCCAATGGTAATTTCATGAAAATACATGATTAAACTTTAGATTCAAATGTTTATTTACATAAGATTTCAAAAATAATTTATTGATAAAAAATAGTCTTTTCAGCCGAAGTCCCTTTTTATTCCAAAACTATGTTTTTTTTAATTATTTTAAAAATGTTTTTAAAATTTTAAAAATGATTTATTTAACCAATTTTCTCCAATTTTTTAATTTTTTCTATTTTTTGAAACAAATTTTGAGGTCATTTTCCAAAATATTCTTGTTTGTATTTTATCAAAAATGTGAAAAGAATATTTGTTTTAACATGTAAAGAATAAATATAATTTCATACTATGTTGAGAATTATTTTTTTAGGATTCCATTATAATTTTTCAAGGTTATTTTAAATGAAAATTATTACACAATTTTTTATGGTTTAATTTTTTTTTCAAATAGGAAAGGATATTTTCATCATGAAATGTTTTAAATTATATTTAAAGCATCCATGAGAAATTTTCATGGTCATTTTAAAAGAAATGGTTTTCAAAAATATTATATAATTTTTTTATTTTAAAAAAGGTTTTTTCAATGAAAAGTTACTTTCCTCAAGAAATGTTCCAAGTAATATTTCAAAACCATTCTTCATCTAAGATGACAAAATTTGATATTAAATTTTATTTACTGGGGATGTGATCCAAGGAAACAATTATTATTCTTTCTCTAAACGATTTATGTTTATAATGATAATATTTTTTTGAAATGCATTTCTATTTCATATATTATGAAACCTACTTCTTGTAATGGGTTATGATAGGATGAAGTAATGAAATTATTATGAAACATGAGTCTTTCTCATAGATTATGTTATGAGGAGATAGTTATAAAAACTCATTTAATTACATGGGAAATGATATAATGAATTTTTTTCTCATCTTATCACAATTAAAAATAGTTTCCATTATATGATGGCAGTTTAATTATAACTAAGGATTGTGGTTATTTTATAACCAAAAATGGGAGAGACTTATATATTTATATAATAAATTGAGTAAATATTTTTATCTAATGAGATAAAAACTACTGGAATAAGGAGTGAATCTTGTTCAGCAAGGGAGTATTTTTTCTATGAAGATAATGGGAGTGAATCGTGACTACTATGATGTTTTGGGGAGTGAAATGATTTCACTATGATAGCCTTGGTAGTGACCGTTGGCTACCATAGAAATTATTTTCTATTCTTATGTGTACGTTATAATTCCATTTTTTATACCAATGTTATGCTATAATGGATCATGTTCTTTGATTTCCTTATGATTCATGTTTTATGAACGTCCAATATTTATACCATGCCTTATGATTTTGATCTTTGATATCCATGGTATGGTTTTAAATCACTAATCTCATTTTATCATACCTTTGTGATCATGTTATGCTTATATGATCATTGATATCTCACTTTCATACCCTTACTGAGCATCTGATATCACAATTTCTCATGTTTTCATTCCCTAGGTTATGAAGAATGGTTTTAAGTAGGATATGTTTATGAAGAGTACTAAAGTGGGATATCTTTATGTAAGATGTTGAAGATATATCAGGAATTAAGAATATTTTGTACCTATTCTATAATGACACGAAACTATTATAGTCCTTAAGTTTAGGTTTATGTAATGGATTGAATATTCATTTAAAAATTGATAA
The DNA here is from genome assembly GCA_963277665.1 of Viscum album. Taxonomy (NCBI): domain Eukaryota; kingdom Viridiplantae; phylum Streptophyta; class Magnoliopsida; order Santalales; family Viscaceae; genus Viscum; species Viscum album. Next base: position 1,950,235,273 of record OY728133.1, read on the forward strand.
TATCTATGTAGAAAAATATTGGATTTCTGTAATTTTCATCTTTCAATAATTAAGACAGGGATATATGGTATATCATGATGCGTCTAGATCTAGATTGGGTTGTGTTATTATGTAGGTATATAATTTCATAGGTTATGTCTTGATAAAATTACGAGAACATGAGAAGAATTATCCAAAACAAGATCTTGAATTAACTGTCATGGTCCATTCATTTAAAACAAGGATATATTTCCTTTTTGGTAAAAATTTCATCATGTTTATAGATAATAAATATTTTAAAGACATTTATTCACAATAGTAATTGAACATGAGGAAAAAAAGTGGACTAAATGCCTCTAAATATTTGAATTTGACTTGTTTTATATGTATGGAATGGAAATTCAACATATGGTACTTTAATTCAAGATTGATATAATAAAGTTTCTAGAGAGTCTAGTGACTAGTGGAAGCTTTTGGGATAAATTTAATACCTAAATTTGGATTGTGTAGAATAGAATCATGATGTTGTTTTCTTTTTAGTTACTCTAATTCTTGATTTTGTTAACCGATTCATGGTGTCTTAATAATAAAACCCATATTCCCTTACCATTTGGTTAAAACTCAATGGTTGAGAATCAATTTAGGGATTGGATGAGGATGAAAACTTTATATTTTTCTTTTAGGACTAGATCATAGTTCCTTCATCATGCTCATAATGGACCATTTCAGCTTATCATCATTTATAATTGGTTGTCAACCCAGGTATTCAAAAAAATTATAGGAAAATAAATACCCATTTTGTGCGGCCGAGTATGAAAAAAATTTGGTTGATTATTCTATGAGATATATCAACTATATACCAGTAATGAATGAAAATCAATGGACAAAAAGAATTTTACAATCTATGCCCATACCCATATGGAAAAGGGAATATATCTCTATGGACTTTGTCATTGTACTACCTTATACACTTTAGAAGCAAGATGTTATCTACATAATTACGGAGTGAATCACAAAGTCATCACAAAATATCATAATTCAAGTGTCCAATATGGTATATTACTTTGAAAAATTTTATCTTAAGAATGTTGTGAAATTAAATGGAATCCCAATTTCCATTATTTCTGATTGAGACACTTGATTCAACACACATTTATGGTGATCCTTGTATCCATCCCTTGATATTTAGCTAACCATGGGCATGAAATATCATACTCAGATGAATTTCCAGTCAGAACATAATATATAAGAGCTATATGAAATTATTAGAGCTTTGTTATAGATTTCAATGGTTCATGGAAAGATCATTTATCATTAATAGAGTTTTTATATAATAATAGTTACCAGGACAGAATATATATAGCTCCATTCAAAAAAATTTATGACCATCTATGTCGATCCAATTTTTTTCAATGAAATTTTTGAAAAATAATGGATTTGACCAATTCTTATCCATAATACTACTATAAAAATTCAGATGATCAGGAAATGGACGGCTACAATAAAGAGACATAAAAAATCATCTGCATATCGTCACCATGGACACTTATCTTATGAACTAAAAGTTAAAAACATAAGAATAAAAATATGTTATAAAATTGTGGAACTATCATAATCATATAATCCCTTTCCCATGTCAATTTTAACTATAAAGAACATAAAATCATAGTGGACTAGGAATCAATGCCAATTTCCCATATCACAATGGAACAGGCAACACCACCTATTTCTCATAGTGGATTAAGAATCCCTACCTATTCCCCATAGTGGATAAAAACACATCATATGATTTCCCATAATCATATCATGATATAAGAAGATTTACCGAAGGTATTTAAGATCTATATAATTATAGGACCATCCATCACATAATTGAAATCATATATATGTCTATCATAAGATTGTAAAAAATTCATAATATCATTATAATATATCCATGGAGTGGAAACAGGTTTCGTAAACATTTCATCATGTCATAATATAATAAACAGTTTAAATTATATTGGTTTCTTAAAAATATCATCGACATAATCATTAACCATCAATAGAAATAATAAGGATGGTATCATTGGGTTATATCTCTAATAAATCATAATTTTCATAAAAAAATGTTATCACAAATGAAAATTTCATTAAAATATTTATGTAATATTTCTTTAAGAAAGTATCATTTTTATTTTGAAATCATATATTTAAAATCTAAAAAAATTCCAAACCTTTATTTAAAAATAATTGTAAAAAAAAATAAATATATCACAAAATCCTTAAGTGGTCATGACAATGGGAAATTTAGTTCATGTCATTTATGTTAAAACAAATATCCCTTTCACGTTTTTGGTAAAGATTCCAAAGTATCTCACTCGAAAAATTGCAAGAAGATTCTATTGAACCATTTTTATAAAAAATATAACATGGGTAAAAATGAATTTAAATATTCATATGATAATATTAAAACATTATTTAAAATATTTTCAAGAAAAAATGGATATGGAAGATAAATATTCCCAAACAAAGAAAAAATTAAGTCATTTTTTATCAAAAACATTTTCCCAGTCATTTTAAGTACCATACATAAGAAAAGGGTAATATTATATCAAAATTATATGAATAAATAGAGAAAAAAATGAAAGGTATTTACCAGATAAGGATCATAAAATTCTTCAATGAACATTCAAGCATAAACAATCCTAATCAAAATGGGAATGAAATATAAATACCTTACCTCAAGTATGTTATTTCTGTGTACACATTCAAATATTCTATATAATACATATAATTTTATTATAAATGTATTAAAAACCTTAATAAAATATATCATACAATATATTATATAAATATAACATCTTATCACCCATTTATTAACAATTCTTTATTAAAATAAATGTTTCCGTTGATAACTGCTTCTTTTTTATGCATGTTTTGGTTTAGAAGTCCTGGTCCTTATACATTGATTGAAATTCCAAAATAAATTGAATTTTAATTTTTTTCATGAGTATAATATTTAATAATTATATAACCTTTTATAACTATTTATATAAATATGTGATGAATAATTAATTACATAATTTCATGGAGATGGTAGTTCGTATGCATGCATGAGTGATGTTTCCATTTTTCAATGGAATAAAAGAAATAGAGGTAAATAATAATTACCTTTCATACAAACATAATAATAAAATATATATCATATATATTCATTAATTCCATCATTATTAACCATCAATATGAAGTGGTGATGATAAAAGAAATGCATCACTATGTTGAGGTGGTAATCCACACGTACACACGAGTGATGTTTTATTTTCCCAAACGAAGGTAAATTTGGAGATGGTGGTTGTTCCATCATAATAATAATAATTTGGTATATTTAAGTTACATAATTAATTATTTTAAGAAAGATAGAATATATTTAGAAGTGTTAAAAGAAGAAAAATATTGAAAGTACTCAAATAAGTGTTATACCTCTTCATCGAGAAACCTCTTTTCTCTTAAAAATTAATCCTTGAAAAGGATGGTATTTTATAAAGACCATAATATATAAGATGTGTTAAAATAATATATGATGGTATTAGGTTAGTTTTTTTTGATCTATAGTGATCAAATGTGTGATTAATAGAGGATAAAATATTCTCTTTTATAAGTGAGGGTATGAGCTCTTTTGGAATTACATAAAGTATTAAATTAATATAAATTAATTTTCTGGTTCAAGTGGATCCAAATTGACATATTTAAAATATATATTGAATATAAGTCTAAATTATCTCATCCAATAATATATATACATGTTAAAGTTATGTTTTAATTTTTACCTCTTAGTTTTAAACCCGTTAACCCTTTGGACAATTACAATGATATAAATGTTTTATACTCTTTATGGTCCTAGAGTGTTACCATAAAAATAAAAGTGACCCATAAATTCACCTTGTTTGATATTTTGAACCATATCCCATTCAAGTGGATTTATATTGTATTTTTATAAATTTTAAATCATATAATAAAATATTGTTTATTAAAAAAATACCATAAATGAATATTTTTGGACTATTTATTTACATTGACTTTAAAGACCTCATGATCTTTTTGGAATTATAATATAAAATTTTAAAACATCCCTAATATGTTATATTTATCAAAAAATCATGAAATATAATAAATCACCCAAATTTTATTACTTATAATATTTTTAAAATCATTTATTTTATTTTTATATTAATTGAATATATATTATTTTGATGTCGCATAAGAATTTTTGGTAATTATTCAATGAATAAAAATTAAAAATAAATTACTACAATAAAGAAATTATAATTAAGAAAAAAATTTATAACCAAACATAACATATTTTTATTCCTAGGAAAATGTTTTATAGATATTAAAGATAAGAGATCAATAATTTATATTTATCTTTTCCATAAAATAATATAAAGTTCATAATCAAAGAAGAATGAAACCATGTGGCCATATTTTCAAAAAAAAAAGATGATAAGGGTTTAATTTCACTCATCTAATAGGATAAATCCAAGTTTTATAGAAATTTGTAGTCTTTACCCTAACGCTTTAACCTTGTTTTACCCATTTTAACATTACTGAGGTGAAAAATATTTATCAAGGTTACAATTCATAATGGAGAAAAATAAAAAGGGAACTATTTACAAAATTCAAACCTCCTAATACCAAATATGGGATCCATTTCTCAATATACAATTCCTAAAAGTGGTATAAATTTATTTTACAATAAGTGTGATAACGAATCTCACGCGGTGGTGTCATTACTTCCTCTATTGATTATAAAATTTAGAATTTATAATTGGTTCAAAAATTTCACCAACTATAGAGACATAGTGTAGCGATAGTATGAGGTCAAATCCATGGGGTGACTTCCATTTTGAATTTGGAGAAACTTTAGTCCTAAACCTATGGGGGAGTCCTTTCTAGAAGTCTTTATTTTGGTTTTTGATATAACTTCTATTTTTGGGATGACTTTAAATAATTTTTGAGGGTTTGGGATCAAGTCATGTGTCTAATTGAAGGATGTCCTATAATTCTAACCATGTAAAGATCATATGTCTTAGTCTATGAAGAAAACAGGGATCACTAGTTGACTTTGGTATTAACCTCCTTGTTCTACCTATGAAGTAGCTATTTTTTGGTAAGGAGATAATGACAACCTAGGTGCATTAGGTTTGTATTCTTTAAGGAATAAATTTTCCTAAGATAATGCTCGTGTCTTAGTCTACTCAAATTAGGATAGGGTTGTTTGTTTGACCATCTTGTGTTTAGGGATGTTTTCACAAATGGGATAGACTGGGGGTTCGTATCCTAGTTACTAATTCAATTTGGCTTGACAAGTTTAGATTTAAAGATATATTTAGTTATTTAGATATATTTATTTATCCCTAACCGTAATAAATTTTTCTACTCATAGAGGGGTTGGATGAAATTAAATAAATGAATGATATCATACCTGATGTATTTATTGACCTTAATTGATTCTGGATCATGAAAAGGTTCGGGAATGGTATCTTAAACAAATATGCACTAATTAAATCACAATTATAAATAAAAGACTTACTTGAAAAATGGAAAGCGAAATTTAATCTAAATGAGATTGTAGGAATTGAATGCATTGAGTAACTAAGTTTCCATGACTCTTGGATTAATAAAAATGCACAAATACTAAAATTTTTAGAGTTAGAGAGGGGACAAGGAAAAAGTTTTCGTAAAGAAGATGAAAGGGAGAAGAGAAGAATGTATGGAAATTGTGTGAAATTCTCTTCCATTCTATTGTTTAAATTGGAATATATCATCACAACGTGTTCTATAGGTACACAACGTGTATCCTTGATCTGTTTCAGTTTTAGTGGATTTTGGATCACCAGTGTGGCGTGTGGGTCTCTCAAGAATTTATGTGTTTTGACTGGGTACATGATGTGAGAGGGTCATTCATGATTTGTACCTCTGCTCTAACTAATTTTTTCATGGATTCTTCAAAAAAAATTCATTTGGGGCTTTGAATGGCATCACGACAATAGAGGATCATTTGCAACATGTAGCAGGTTGTTTCCTTCAGGCATCAGGGCATGGTCACGACTTGGCTTCACAACTTGGGTCATATTCTGATCTTCATGTACAAAATGTGTACTAATGGATTATGATGTATATTTGGCCTTTTTTGCACCTTTCCCCTTTCTTCCTTGTAAAACAATGAAGGCCATTTTCCTAAAAAATTAGACATATACCAGTGCATTATCAAGTAATTTAATGAAAAACTATAAACAATTGACAACAATATATATATATATATATAAATTTGTATTATCAAATCCACCCACACTTGATCAGTTGCTTTCCCTTAAGAAATAACATCTCAATTAAAATTAGGTGTAAGTAGAGAAAACTCAATTTCTATAATTAAACCTATGTAGAAAGTTATTCATTCTCACAGTCTATTTTTCCAAAACAAATTATAGTCTTCCAATTATAACCTCTTAATTGTTCCTTAAGTTATATTCCTAATTGTAATATACCTCACTATTATTTTCTCTCATCACTCGGGGTAAAAAATGTAAGTATAGGTATGCTCATACCCTGAGTATATGTTTTTTACCAAAGGTTTTCCCTAGTTCTATCATGTCCACTTTGTAAAGACAATCATAATATTAATCTTGAAGGCTTTAAGCAATCAGGTTCTGATGACTCTACGGCTGTGGGTAGGTAGGTAGAATGATAGAAATTTGGCTAAAAAGGTGGGTAATCTCTATAGTATAATATATAATGTGAAAGAAAAAGATTGATAAAGTTCCTCCTTCTGGATGGTCAGATCTATACTCCATCAGCTCATGCTGGATCCATATGTGTATCAATTATGTATACAAAAAAGATTTTGTTCCATTTCTTTTACTTTATTTTATTTTTTGCATTTTTTTTTTCAAAAGTCATTCCTATGATAGATCTCACATCCATCATCTAACCACATATAATATTTTGAGGGAATTATCGGTATGAAAAATGGTGATTTTTGACCCTCTTAGTGAACAACCCATATCAATATTTTATTTCTTTTTATATTTTTAAATTAAATTCAATATGAATGAGATACAACAAATATAATTTTAATCACAACCTCATTTTCAATTTATCACCCCGTACATCTCTGAAATTAGATGTATCCCATGTTGTCGGAATGTCTTACCCATACTTGTTCAAAGTTATCCTTAATCATTGTACAAGAATCAGGGTAGGAAGGGAAATAGGCTTAAAATACCTTCATTATAACAAGTCATTCATGGAAACTATGAGGAACACAAAGGATATATGTCATGTGAGTCTCAAGGAAAGTGGATATCAAATATTTCCTCAATCATTTTAAATATATACTTGTTCAATCATTGTTTTGAAAAGATATCAGTGCAAGTTGTAGTCAGTTTACATGCCCTAAGTATCTCTCAAGAAATTTTATAAGAAAATATAATGAAATTTAAGGCTTAGAGTCCTCTTGGGTAGTGAGAATAAAAAAATAGACTAGAAATCACAAAGGGCATAAATCTTAAGTAACAGGTAAATTAATCACAATTTCAATGATTTTGATTTTGAATTAATTATCTTAACATTGTAATCATTCTAAAAAAATCCAACCAGGATTGAAACATGGACCTTAACACTTTTCAACTTGAATTTTTATTTATTTACAAGGGAACAAGGATTTCCAAGTTTAATTCACGCTTATTATTCTAAAAAATGTCTCCTAGACAAGTTATAACAATAAATATTCAAGTGTATCATCAGTAAAATTATTAGAAGACCCCCCCCCCCCCACACACACACACACTTAGTAAGAGACAATGTCTCCACTATCAATATAATGATTTTGGGAGCGTTATGGAAGTGAATTTTAAAGAATTTGAAATGGAATATTGGAAAAAATTAAAATAATAGGGAATCAAGTGTTCCCTGGTATAAGTGGTATTCCATGAGGGGTGTTTAAGATTTCGTAGCATGAAAATATAATGTACCTACAAGAGTTTTAGATTATAAAATCATACATTAGATAAAAAATGTTAGTTCACAAGTATAAACATATGAAATAGAAGAGAAAATAAGAAGGCACACAGAGCGAGAAAGTGAGATAGGCATTTTATTCAAATTGTGATAGTTTTACAATATATCTTTATAAAAGAAACAAAATGAAGAATGAAATTTAAATGAAAAAGACATTTCAATGATGACTCATCAAAACAACAAATTAACTATGGGTTTCCTCCCAGAATGTTCTAAATAAACATCTTCATCCGGATGGGTGGATAGAGATTTTTGTCAGATGGTCTACTAGATTAGTTGATCCTTTTCCTTTTACAGCTTCTAGAGGTTGTGTCCTCAATCTCACATGATTGCTTCAGTGGGTTAAGTACTTCACCCATAGATGTGTGAGCAGGGATGAGGTGTGTATAGAATGGAATCATTGGTTAAAATGGCTACTACTGGTGTTGAATTGTGAGGGATAACTCATGAAGTTGTCGGGAAATTTCAATGATGTTCTCAAGTACCCTTTTCTCTAAGATCGTTGGTGGGACTGGATCATCAAGGATGGTATATGATTATGAGGAGCTTCACATGCTAAAGAAAAAAGAAAATAAAAATTAACTAAAAACACAAAATAATGTAAACAAATTCCATGAATATATATATATATATATCCAATTTCATACAGAGGTGGGAAACAAAATGAATAGAACAACAACCCACCTAATTACATTAAATGGGTTCCAAAAAATACCAAAGGATATATCAAAATCATATCAGAGATCTGCCCCAAAAATATATTCAAGCATCATCCCACTACCTAGTGTCTCGATCGACTAACTAAGAATATTTTTGTTTGTAGTAGTAGTAGAGTATGGAGGTAAATCAGTGATGGATGGTGTGTTATAGGAGGTATGAAGATGGTATGGGGTGAAGGGTGGTGAAGTACCAGTCCATACTAGGGTCATGGGTCTGGCAGATAGATCAATGAATGGAACCTTGTGGATGGCCTCTATGGAATCTCCCTTTCCCCTCTGGGATTGCTCTGCCATGAACTTCTACTGGGAAATAGGGTCAGTGAGATTGTGAGGGATGTCAGGCAGGGTGGAAGGGGTGGTGGAATGGTGGAGGATGAAGGTCCATCTAGGGTAGGAGAGGGTGAAATGGAAAATGCAGTTTGATCAATGAATGGTAGTTGGAGGTGGGATAATATTTGGCACAGATTCTCCAAAATTTACTGAATATTCGCGTGGATCTTGGTGAGGGTGGGAAAGGATGGTGGTGGTACAATCCAAGGTGTGGAAACGAAGGTAGTGGTGGGTATGGGTGTTGTAGGTGTGGTTGTTTGAGGAGGCTGGGGTGGCTCTACTATTACTACTCTGTCTGGATGCTCTTAAGGTGTGGCCTCCTAGATTACAAGTGCCCAGAAATATATGTTTTCCTCTCACATGAGAATCTAAATCTTTTAGATAAGCACAAGATAAATCAGCTCGATGTGTCCAATGAAAGTGAGGGTCATAGAGGCATCAAATACGCCCAGGTTCTTGTCTAGGTGGGTGATGAAGGATCCACCCATGAGTGTTTCATGCTTCCTCTAAGTCAAGACTCTGAAATATAACGTAACTCGGCATCCATATTGATGGGTGCCCCCCCATGGTAGCTGCTATATCAAGACGTCCATATAGATGACGCTTCCATGGGTCTCTCATGGAAACCAGCCACGTGACAAGGATCAATAAAACATGTGCAACACTAAGCCCTTAATCTATGTCGACTTCGTGAGTCGAGGGAGGTGATATGACTAGGGGTTACAGACGATGATAGGCAATAGGTTTGGTACAGTCTCACCGTTTGGTTGTGTTTGTAGTGTGGGTTAAACATCATTGATAATGAACTCCTCAGTGTAGATAATGAAACCAACTCTGAACTCAGAAAACCAAACTAGGGAGGTCTACTGCCAGGTCGAAAATGTTGGTAGTCAATGGTGATCTCAAATGTATCCAAGAACTTAAGGAATAGTTCCCAAAAAGTCTCCTCCCATACTGCGATAATTATATTGATATTTAAAGTCTCTAAGTGGTGCTGGACATCATCGACAATGTTCAACATGGCGTGCATACCAATGTACAACGGTTTGTTGGTTCACATTGGCTTCACCTATAGGTGAAGAAGATTTACCTGATGATGTGGGTTATTGATGCAGAGCACTAGATTAAAATGGAGGTTCTCATTGGTGGATGGAGAGGAGGTGTCTTCCTGAGATTCAGACATAGTGTGGGGGTTCTTAGAAGTTGGTTGCTGGCTCTCGAAGTTAGTGGAGGTGGTATGGGGTGAAGGCTCAGTTTGGTGTTAGTTGGTGTGTGCCATGGAAGTAGGATGGTGGTTCATAGGGTAGGTGCAGCTGCTTCTCAGTGGAGGTTGGCAATTTGGAGGCCTGGTTGGTTGGTTTTAGGGTAGAAGAGAAGGGTGGGATCAATGTGGGGGTGTGGTTCTGAGAGTGAAGGAGCGGTTCAGGTGCAATGAGAGAGGGGGGAGTCGGGGGAGATGAGAAGTCGGGGTAGAAGAGGAGTGGGGGAGATGGTGGTGCGGGTCATTACTTACGGGTCAAGACCTGAAATTTTTAAAAAAAACAAACCAACCCTTTACACATTGTGTATATATGAGTCATATCTTTTATGGGGATGAAAAATGAAATTTCGGGTGAAAAGTGACATGTAGTGAACACATTGTACATGACGTGTACTGCACTGTGTTTGGAATTTTTTCCCTTATACACATCATCCTCCTTTGTACGTGATATTATGGGATAACAATTCTAATATAACTTATCTAAAACATTCATACCCTGGGTTGCCTCCCAGTCATCAATTCCATTATAGTCAAAAGGTTGAATCCCTCAAGGATTAGTGGAAATTGAGGCTGATGACACAACCTTCATGGAATGGCTTCAGAAATATCTTCAACCATTGACCATTCTACTTGAATATTGGTCCTCTGTATCATTGAATTTCAATTTTAAAATAGGGAAAAACTTGGAGAACCTCAAAAAGGACCAAACCATCTTGACTTCAGCGTTCGTAGAAATAGTTTTAAACTTGAATTGAATAAGAAAACCGTATTCCCTGGAATAAAGCTACGTCTTGTAATTCATTTTTCATGAAATTTTATCATTTCCCCCTATAAAATTATTGTATTTTTGTATGCATCTCTCATGATTTCCTCTAATGCATTTAATTGCAATAATTATTCCATTCCAGCCTTTTCTACATTCAGATTCATCTTTTTGATTTCCCAAAATGAATGATGTTCTAGCTCAACCGGAAGATGACATGGTTTACCGTATACTAGTATAAATGGGGTTGTGCCTATGGGTGTTTTTTATGCATTTCTATTTTCCCATATTGCATCTTCCAACTTCAGGCTCCAATCACTATTTCTGGTGTTAATAGTTTTCTCTCAGATTTTTTTCACCTCCATGTTTGACAATTCTACATTCCCAATTGTTTGTTGGTGGTAGGGAGTTCCAATGTCGTATCAAATGCAATATCATTCAAGCATTTTTTACACTGTTTGATTTGAGAAATGTGTTCCATGATCACTGATGATTAATCATGGAAATCCAGAATGTGCAAAGACATTCTTTTGAAGAAAATACATGACCACATTTGTTGTGTCATGTGTTGTGGATTTGGCTTCAACCCATTTTGAGACATACTCTACTACAACTAGAATGTAACTCCTACCATGTAACTCAAGAAAAGGTCCCATGATGTCAAAACCCCATACATCAAAAAATTAAACATCTAGAATAGAGTTTTGTGGAATTTAATTTATTTTTCTAGTGTTTCCCATTCATTGGCATCTCTCTCATCTATGGAAGAATCCCCTAGCATCGTGATTCAATGAGGGCCTAAAAAATCCACTTTGTAGGATTTTTCCCTCTATGAGCTCAGGGCCATGATTTCTACCAGTTGGTGATGTGTGAAATATTTCAATGACATTATGTATCTCTTTCTCTACGATGCAGCATCTTAAAAGGCCATCTGCACATCATTTGACTAGAAACAGTTCATCTCAAAATTAGTGTTAGGAATCATATAGAATCTTTTTGCGTCACTGGTATGAGAGGCCATCATGAAGATATATTTTGGAAAGATAATTGTCCATGTTTTAGAACAAGGGTTGAGTATTATAATAAAATAATGTTTCATCTGGAAAATCTACTTAAATATTAGTCTATATGTATTATTTACTGATGGTCAGGGGAAATCGAGAGAGGTGTTTGACAATGAAATTCTATGTTCCTTTGGTGTCCTTTCTTACAATGTTGAACTCTTGTAGCAAAATAATACTGTGTATCAACCATGGTTTTTCATTTTTCTTATTCATCAGTTATCAAAGGGTGACATGACCTGTATAGACAATGAATTTGTATAGAAGGAAGTATGAACAAAACTTTTCATAGGCATATACGATGGCTAGAATTTCCTTCTCCATAGTCATATAATTTACTTGGGATCCATTTAATATTTGGTTGACATAATATATGGGACATAATGTGTTGTCAATGCATTGTCTGAGCATAGCTCTCATAGGTAGGTAACTAGGGCCGCATATAATCTCAAACTATTTTTATCAGTTTGGTACATTTATAATAAGAGACACAATCAGACTATTCTTCAGTGTTTCAAAATCTCGTCGATAGTCCTTATTGAATTTTAAAGCAATATCTTTGACAAAAAGTATGTCATTGTATGGGAAACTTTATAGAAATATTTTAAAAAAAATTTGTAGAACCCATCATGCCCAAGGAAAATTTTCATCCATTTAATGGTTGATGGTTCAGGTAGATCTTTGATAACATTGATCTTTGTTGTACCATCCACAATGCCTTTTTTAGAGATCTTGTGTCCCATTACAATTCCTCCATGTACCATGAAGTGAAAATTTTCCCAATTCGGGACTAAACTACTCTCCACACTTCATTATAGAAACAGTAATAGATTTCTTAGACAGACATCAAATGATCTCCCATAGACTAAGAAATCTTCCATGAATATTTCTATAAATTCTTCCTCCATATCATGAAAGATGTGTGTCAGGTATCTTTGGAAGATTTTTGGTGCGTTGCACATACCGAATGACCTGCATATATATGAGAAATTTCCAAATGGGTAGGTGAATATTTTTTTGGTCCAGTCAGCAAGGTCAACTGTGATTTGATTGTATACTAAACAGTTATCCAATAAATAGTATAAATCATGCCCTGCTAGTCTTTCTATCATTTGATACATAAATGGTAAGGGAAAATGATCCTTCCTTGTTAATGCATTCAAACATTTGTAGTCCATGCAAACTATCGATCCAGTTATGGTGCATATTGGAATGAGTTCATTAGCATATGCCTTTTAACCTATGAGTCCTCATTTCTTGGGAAGGACTTGGAGGGGACTCACTCATTCACTATCTTACATAGGAAAGATTATTCCATCACCAATAAGCTTCAGTAATTACTTCTTGAAAAACTATTTCATTTGTCGTGTGATCTATCTCTGAGGTTTTATTTTTGTTTTTTCATCATCTTTCAATAAAATTCAGGGGGTACATTATGAAGGATTGATTCCCCTAATGTCACCCAATCCCCAAGAATTTGATTTCTTGTGTATTTTTATGAAATCAACTAGTTTTTCTTCTTGATCATGGGATATTTTCGCACTGATGATGTTGTGTAAAGAGAATCACTCTCTTAAATTGGAATATTTCAATGTACTGGGTAAAGGTTTCAATTCCAACTAGGGTGGCTAAATGATGGATGAGATCAACAGTGGAATGATGTCACTGGTGAGTGGATCAATAAAGCTTAATTCCTCAAAGTCATAATCTCTTTCCTTTTTTGAACATAAATCATTGATCTCTTCTTCAATAGCTATGTACTCCTCTCCTTACTGAGCGACAGTGATGGCGTTGTAGTACACCATATCATCTGAATGTTCTGAAGCCTTTATCAGGTTAAATACTATATGTTCTTATCCGACTATGAAGATGATACATCCCTAATTAACATCAATTAGGGCATTTCCTGTCACCAAGAAGGATCTTCCAAGAATGGTTGGTACATATCCTTCCTCTTCTATGTCCAAAAATATAAAGTTTGATAGGAAAAGGAATTTAATGACTTTGACTAGAATATATTCAAGAATAACAATTTGATATTTAACTGAATGATTTTCTAACTGAAATTATACCTTTTTTCATAATCTCTATGAGTCCAAGCTTTTGGAAAAAACTTATCAACATCAATTTAATGTTGGATCCAATATCACCAAATTCTCTTCCTAATTTTCATTCTCTTATCACACAAGGGATTGAAAAGCTTCTAGGATCTCTCATATTTATTGGTATTTTTTGTTGTATAACCAAAAAACATTCTATATTAAATGATATGACTCCTTGAACTTCTACATTTCTCTTTTTTGATAGCAAGTCTTTGATAAATTTATTATACATAGGCATTTGGACGATTGCTTCAGAAAAAGGAATATTGATATACAATTATTTGAACATTTTGAGGAACTTTTTTTTCTGAGCCTCCTACCTACCATACCTCGCTGTTTATGGAAAGGGAAGAGATATATTGCATAGAGGTGGTACTATATAAATGGGTTCCTTTTTTCTGGGGTTTTCTCCTTCTCAATTGGTATTTCTTCATGTGGTGATGTGGGAATGGATTCCTCTACTTATTTTTGTTGTGGATTGGGATCTTCCGGTGACATAGTTTCTATTGGTTGTTGGAAGTATAATAGTTTTTTGATCCTAGACACAACAACCTTTGATTACTCTCCTGGGTATGTCTCATTCTTAACAGGTATAGTGCCTAGTAATATTTTAGATAAAGTTTTTTAAGACCTTTCCCATTTTAATTTCCACATTTCTCAAAGTTACTCACTGGTTTTGCATCTCTGTCTCATGTGTGGTCATCCATTGTTCTTACTTTTGAATGAAAGATGTCAAAAGGTTCTCCATGTTACTTTTTAGTGGTGGAGGTGGTTTTTTTGGTCTTGGATGATCAGGTAGAATTTTTTTTTTCTTTTTGGGGCCTTGGAAAGGGTTGTGGAAGATATGTCTTTTGGTGTGGTCTCAAGCATGGATTATTTTTGGATACCCAAGTGGTACCTTATTCTAAAACTGAGCTTTACCACTACACTATTGAAAATATCCTTGATTGTTTTTAGGCTTCAACTGAGCAGGCATTTGCTGATAAAATGGATGTTGTTGTTGTCGCTAAAATTGATGATTTCGTTGATTTTAATTGACATAATTACAATCATCTGGCACTTCATATCCTTATTTTCAATCTTGATACAACTATGGTCCACCGCACATCTCGTATGATTGGATATCTAGGATTGGGATAGGAGGGGGTTGTGTGGTTGGTATCTAAAATGAATCAAGATTTTTGGTTATCTCTTTTACTTGAACTGAAAAAAGGTGGTCTCATTAACTTGGTGGATTCCACATCGTGGTGGTCCATGATCACTTTTCCACATACTAGAATTGTGGGACACTTCATCCAAAATAGCTCTTCTGGTGTCAGGTGTTTTAAACATCAAACCTCCCTCAGTGGTAGCATCGACGACTGTTTGTACTGCTGGTTGGAGTCCATGATAGAAGGGTCTCATTTGAGTCATAGTTTCGAGTCCGTGATGTGAAAACTTCATCATTAGTTCATTGAATCGATCCAATGATTCTCATGAGGTTTCTCTGTCCATTTTTGAAAAGTTCTTAATATTTTTTCGAAGAATCGAGGTCTGGATTGGTGGAATTTATTTATCAAGATACTTTTTTGAGAGATCATTCCATGTCTTAGTTGACTTAGGATCTTGGATTTTGATCCAATATTTTTCTCATTATTATAGTGAAAATGTGAAGACATGAAGTCTTATAGCATCTGATGATACTCCCTAGTTGTGAAAGGTATCACGGACTTATAGGATCTTAGAAATATGTTTGTGGGGGTTTTCTCTCGGAAGACGGCTAAACTGCCTAATGTTTTCGATCATGTGAATGAGTCCTAATTTAATTTCAAATGTGTTGGATTGGATAGGCGAGAATACAATTATTGGTGTTGCACCATGGATCTATGGTAAACCATAGTCCATGATGGCCTTCTTTGGTTGCATCAGAAGCTCCACCATTTTATGGGGGATAGGCGGGTTTGGTCCTGTAGGGTGATGTTGCTCGGCCATTGCTGACAGGTGGAGTGATGAAAAATTCCTTTTGATATCAAGATAAAAAGATAAGGGCTTGAGTTATTCAAGGTTCCTAGATCGGGTCAAGGTACCTTGGTAATTGCACAAAAAAATTGGAGAATATGAAAGGGAATTAAGAAAAAGGGGATACAAGAAAGGTAATCCTAGGGTAGAAAACTAGAGTTCTTTTAATTTCAACAGCAGTGTTGCCTCCCCGAAAACAACTCCCTAAATTTAAAGTCTCTCGCGTGGTGGTGTTGTTAATTCCTTTGGCTATTATCATATTTGGAATTTATAATTCATCCCAATCCATCACTAACTATAGAGACTTAGTGTAGTGGAAGTATGAGTCCAAATCCACATGGTGAATACCATTTTGATTTTGGAGAAATCTAATTCTTAAATCTCTAGGGGAGTCCTTTATAAAAGTACTTGTATGGGAGTTTTATATATGTTCTATTTTTGGATGGCATTAAATGATGAATGAGGGCTTGAGATCAAGTCGTTTATTTGAGTGAAGGATGTACTTTAATTATAACCATTGAAGGATCACATGTCTTGGTCTGCGAAGAAAATAGGGATCACTGGTTGACTTGGGTCTTAACCTCATAGTTCTACCTAGGAAGTAGCTATTCTGTGGTTTAGAGACAACTACATCCTAGGTGCATTAATTTTGTCTTCCTTAAGGTAGAATGTTTCCTAAGATAGTGGTTGTGTCCTAGTTTACTCCAATTTGGATATGGTCGTTTGTTTGACTGTCATGTGGTCAGGGGTGTTCACACAAATGAGATAGGTTGGGGGTTCGTATCCTAGTTAATAATTCAATTAGGCATTTACATGTTTATTTTTAATGTTATATTTAGTTATAAAGATACATTTCTTGATCTATATTTCTAAGAAATTTAGCTACTCATGGCGGGGTGGGACGCAATTAAATAAATTAAAGGCAACATGCATGATGGATTGATTGAAATTAATGGATTCAGGATCATGAAATTTTTTGGGTATGGTAACTAAAATAAACATTCACTAAGTAAATCACAGTTATAAATATAATACTTACATGGAAAAGAGAAATGTAATTGAATCTAAATGAGATGGTGGGATTTGAATGCATTGAAGAACAGAGGCTCCATGAATATTGGATTAATAAAAATAAATAAATAATAATAGTTTGAGAGTTTCATAGTGGAAAGGGTTAAATGATTTGAAAATGAGATCAAAGGGATAAGAAAAGCATGTTTGGAAATTGTGTGAAATGCTCTGCCGCTCCACTGCTTAAATATGCATTTTTTCACATCAACATGTAAAGTCAGTACACAATGTCTAGCCTTCGTCCATGTTAGTTTTCACAGATTTTGGATCTTCAGCATGTCACACAGGTCTCTTGTGAATCTAAGTGGGTTGACTGGGTACATGACGTGAGAGGGTCAATCACGATGTGAACATAGTCTCTATCTGATTTTTGTGTGGATTCTTCAAAGATTTCTTATCTAGGGCTTTGACTTGCATCACAACATGAGAGGGTAATTCACAATGTGTATCATATTTTTTCCTTCAGGCTTCATGGAATAGTCATCGCTCTTCTTCACATCTTGGGACAGGTTGTGATATTCAGGTACATGACAATTACAGGCGGATCAAAATGTGTAATTGGCCAGTTTTTCACATTTTCTGCCTTTTCATCATTAAAAAACATTGAAGCTCTTTTTTCTACAAAAGTAGACATGTACCAGTGCATCATCAAGTAATTTAATGAAAAAATATTAAAAATTGATAGAAAAATGTATATATAAATTTTAATTATCATTTGAAAAAGAAAACAAACTTTTTTTTGAAAAGTTCATATTTGAATATAAAATTGGATTTATTCTTATTACATTCCTATTAAAAAATATAGATGAATATTTAAAAATTTGATTGAATATATTATCTTTTATTTTATTAAAATCACTCATCAAAGGAGTTTAATCTATTGTATTTAAATAAAAATCATTATGGGAATAAAAACTATTTTTCAAAAAAACATTTCTATTTACCTTCAGATGATTTTATTTTAATTTCTAACCATTTTATAGTAAATGAATTTATTTTATACATGTGTAAAAACAGTTTAATTATAATTTAGTTATCTCTATTCATACCTATATCCAACAACTATATGATAACTGGAACATTAAATAATAATATTTTGATAGTATAATGTCGTTTATTTAAGCTCGATGTTTCATGTAAAGAAAGATATCAAACAAATAAAATTTTTAATAGAGAAATATATCCTAAAATATTCATGTTTTATATTCTACCTACTTATAAGAATTTCCCTCATAAAATTATATCACTTTGTTTTAAACAACTAAGGATACTTTAGACTCATTATATCACCAAGTTCCCACATAGCTTCCCCAAATTTATGGTTTCTCCAAAAAATCGTGACTTGGTGAGTGGTCTTGTTTCATATCACTTTCTTTATATGATCCATAATTTCCATCAGTTTTTCATCATAAAGGGATATCATTCTCCAGTGGTGTAATTTATGAGTTCTACATACGTGAAGGATCAGTTATGCACTTCATATAGAGAGATAAATGGAACACATCATGGACTTAAGAAATATTTTGTGAATGTCAAAAAAGAAAATATAACGTCCTAATTTGATCAAGAGTCTTAAAGGGAAAGATATATCTAGGTATAAACAATGTCTTGTTTCCCAATCTCACCACCTTTTCAAAGGATATATTCATATAATCTATTACCACCATCTTTGAACTTTATATATAATAAAGGATTGTTTTTATAACTTTTATTTCAACTCTAAGCTACCCTAGTAAGTTGTTGAACAGATCTAAAATTATCTTCCATATCCTTAGTAATATTAGGCCCCAATAGCTTTAATTTACTAACTTCATCCCAAAATGTTGGAGTTATGCACTTCCTATCATAGAAGGATTAATAATAAACTATATAAATGATTGAGTGAAATCTATTATTACAATATACTTCAATGGAAAGGTGTTGATTCTAAACACCTTTATAATATATTTAAAATTATTTAAAAATGTCTTATAGGATTTTAATTATCAATTAAAACTAACTATGACTCTTAGGTTAATATACTGTACCCTAAAATTAAACATTATCCCAATCCCATTGAAGACTTCTCTATAACTCCTAGGTAAACCCCATATCCCAATCATATACAATTAAGAGTAAAAATTCATGCAATCTGACTACTTACATAATTTTTATCCTAGAAACATCATTAACATATAAATATTATATTACGGTAATGAAGTGTAATGAATTGTTTAGGCGGTCGACTACAAAAAAAATAACTTTATTCCCTTTAGACATTTTGGGAAGTATAGTGGCAAAATCCATGGTAATGTTTTCCCATTTTCATTTCAGTATGGTTAATGGTTTTAAAACCCCGCTAAACTTTTTCTCTCAGCCTTAAATTAATTAAATTCTATGAATCATGACATATACTCTATAATATCTAAATTCATGTTTTCCCACCAGAAATATTCTTTCAAATTTCAATATAACTTCATACTTCTAGGATGTGTAGAGAATGATTAATTGTGAGCTTCATATAATAATTCCTTCTTCAATTATTGTATTTATGGTACATATACTTGGTTCATGAACCATGTCATTCCACCAAAATAAAAATTGAGACTAGAAATATTTCTGACCTTCTTGTGTTGTTCAGCAAATTCTATATGTGCCTCTTCAATCCACCCATGGATATATTCTTGAGAATTAATATGAGAAAGATAGGATCTATCCAGTTTCTTGAGGATTTCAAGTTCTATTTTTTACAAATCCATAAGTATTGGATCTCTTACAATCATTATCATAGATAAGAAATAATGGTCCTTCCGACTCAGATCATCGACCACCTTGTTTTTATTACCATGGTGGTAGTGTATTATGAAATAAAAACATTTAATCAATTCCAATCATACTATCAAGAACATATAAAAAATTTTACGTGTAAATATATCCCTCAATATTTTTATGATTTTAAAAGAGCCAATATGATCTGTGTGATCACTAAGAGGGTGAGGGGTGAATTAGTTTTATGTTATTTTTTATGTTTAAATATTTTAAAAAAACCTTCATTTACTATTAAAGAGTTATAACTTTGCTAAAAATAATCATAAAAAAATACACATAAAAATTATAATTTACATGGTTCACTACTTAGTAAGATTATCTATTCATTGGTATGGATTGAAAATAATCCAATACCATAATATCCATTATAAAAAATCATTTTTATGTGGTTACAATTAAAAGGGAGTATCCTTATACTTGCGTTAAAGTATTATCAAAACTATAGTGCATGTGATTTTGAAAAATAAAACATGTAAAAAATATTTCATAACATCTTTTGAAATCTTCACTAATAGGCTTAGAAAGTTACCACTATGCTTCTTGTACTTCTTTACACTTACACATTATACAAATACAAATTATTCAATTTCTTATCCATTAATATCTAAGAATTTCTCTCTTAGAATTCATTATAAGACTTCTATCCATTCATTATTAATTTGATATATTTTTATAAATTTTCCATATGATATTTTAATTTGATATTTTTATCTGAAAAGTTCTTCCAAATTATTCTAATAATCAAGACAAATTTTTTCCACCTAGTTTATCTGATTTCACCAGATATTAAAGATAGTCAATTTATTATTATGTTCATATATTACCTCTAATCGAAACACTTATGATCAATACGAAATTATAAATCTTAGTCTCCAACAAAGTGATTCTTTTTTTGGAAACTTCCCTATTCAAACTCTATCTTTCAGAAGTTGTTTGTTTCTCTATATGATAATTTTTTATAGAACATCATTTTTCACACATGTGAATAGTACACCACCTACCCTTGTACTTTCATCCTCTTAATATATGCGTTAGAAGAAGAAAATATGGGATTCTAATTTTTATTTTTTATAAAGGAAAACACGAATTTAAAATCTCCCACTAAGTACATTTCACAAATTGAAATATTCACAACCTTCCTTCAAACTTGGTGAGAATCATTGATCTTTCTCCAATGATATAATCATCACCACATCATTTAATTTTATATATTTATAACCAATTAAGAAAAAAAGTAAACCTATATTAATATTAAACACTTTTAGTTTTTTTTTAAGAACATTTATAGAAAACATCTTTCGGTAAAATCTATATCTTATTTTCCTTTACAAACGTCATAAAGACTTCTCTAAAGGCTTTGCCACTCTCTTACTCTATTCGATGAATTAAATATGAAATATTATCTTAATTTAATTCAATTTATAACCTTTTTCAGATTATATTTACAAATAAACATTTATCTAATCATCCTTAACTCACTTCTATCTTCACAACTTATTAAAAGTTTATCCATTGGACATTGTACAAAAATTCCATCAAATAAACTTCATCTGAATACATTATATGATTGGAGTCCGTATGATTTGGACTTTATCCAGTGAAATTATTTATTATATCCCCTTTTACTTTATAAAATTTCCACTATATGATTTATTAATCAGGATAAAAAACCTTTCATATTTCTTTATAAAATTTAAAAACAAAAACTCTTCTCATCTAGAAACTGTTTTTGGTATATTATGTTTTGTGAAATTCCGTTGATCTTCACAAAAATAACATTGAACTTATGAAAATATTTCTCATTTTTTAATATATTCTTAGATCATGAGATATTTCTTAACATATGATTTAAGAAATGTTCAAATTAGAAAAGCATAGTCTAATTTTATTCACTGAAAACTTCATCTGATGGAACTTTTTACCTCTCATGTATTAAGATCAGAAAATATCCCAACCATATCCATCTGATGGGTTTTCTCCATCTGGTGGTCTTTCTTTGTCAAATCACCTTTTTTGGAAATATCACCAATGTTTTGTCGTTGATGTACTTAAAAAAGTTAAATGTATAGAAATTGATCAATAAAAGACAAAACCTTAAGAAACTCTCTTATGACCAGAATCTTCCTTAAATTCTTTAGCAGCTTTAACACATATCCATTATCTTGGTCCTAATAATCTCCCATTTGTATTTTGTTTTCAAATTGGGAACATAAATCACTAAAACCATTTCACTCATGTAAATAATTATATATCTAATAATTCGATGCCTATGTGGGTGAACCTGGTATAGTAAATAAGAATAATTGTACAAAATATCCTATTGTCCATAAGTAGTGACTAAGGAAACATTGTCCTTAAAAATAAAACTTTAACATATTATTCCACATAAAACATTCATTAAAAACACAAATTCAACTTATAATAACAATATTTCTGAAATCCACTTACACAAAATATTAGAATACTTCACACACATAGAAGTTAAAATCATACCTTACCCTCATTACAAACATCCCTTAAATATATGATGTTCCATAAAAAGGATAAGCACATAAAAATTGGTTTATTTATGTTTCAAAATTTTTATACCCCATGAAAACACTATACAAAGACAATAATTAGAGGGTAGTAATATAACATACCATGTCCTTGAAGAGAGGGAGGTTGAATACCCATTATCAACCACATCTATAGAAAAGATTCAATTAATAATGGTTTTGTGAAGATATCAGAAACTTGCTCTATTTTAGGATAAAAACCATATTAATTTCATTATTCTTCATATGATAATTTTTATGTTATATTTTATAACAAGGTTCTTAGAATAATAAATTTTCACATATTTTTAGTGAGATTTATAACACTCTAATTGTCACAACGCAAGAGTAGGGGAATCACCATATCAACAAAAAAGTCTTACAATTATGTATTCATCCATATAAGTTTTGTTTCATCTTGATTTGAAGTAAAATACTCTATAACACCCTAATATTTTATGATATGTCTCTTATTAAATAAATGCAGATTTTTCGATAGCTTATGTTGCACGCAACACCCAACTTAACTGAAAGGTAAAATATTATTATAACCATGTCATTAAATTAAAGAGAATGAGTATAATTAAAAAAAATTATGAAATTTATTTATATTCAAATATTTTTTATATTCAATAAATATATTTTATAGCCTTAAGATAAGAATAAAACCAATTTTAAGCATAAAGGCTATATTTTTCAAATAGTAGTTTTGCCACCTTTTGATGACACACTTATTTTAAATCTAGGTTTTGAAACATTTATATATTATATTTGAAAATATAATCTTCTTAGTTGAAATTGTAATATAAAAATTTACATTTTTTTTAATTTTTGGAATTTTTCTGATAAGTTTCTTATTTTGATGAATAGTGAAAAATATTATATTTTAATTGAAAATTAATTTTTCATCAATTTTATTTATTATGTAAAATTATATATTTTATTGTTTTAAAATAATGATTAGATCATTTTTACCAGTTAATTCAATTATGGTCATTGTAATTATTTTTACATTTAAATTTGACATAAAAACATTGTGAACCTTTGAACGTTTTTACTTTTAAAACCATGTTTCCCCATACTGTCAATGAGATTAATGTTTAATTAATTTATAAAATATCTATGTTTTAAATTTTGAAAAATAGATTCTGTATATTTAATCATATCATCCAAAATTAGTTTATATGTCCCTTTTATTTTTGGGAAATATGAATAGTATCTTTAGTAATATTTTTTATTACCATAATTAAGGGTAAATTAGGTAATTAAAGGAAAAAACTATATTATAAATATTATAAAATTACCCTAACACTTATCTTAATTTAATTAAAATAAATTTGTTCAACCAAACAAGTAATCTTTATTAAATTATTAACTTTGGAATCCACTTGTTTGAGAGTATTCCATTTAAAACATTATATTCTATGAAAAGTCAATTTTGTCACACTTTTGTATTTAAAGAGTGAAATATTTTTAATTTGGATTAATATAAGGGATCTTTTTTACTATAAACATTATTTTGAAATATAAAATGTTTATCTACTTCATGTTAATTTATTTATTTTTTTTAGTGATAAAATAATTACCATAAGTAGTGAAACAATATTGATGGAGTAATTGTGTAAATAATGTAAGAATAAATAAATGGTTTTCTAAATAGTAAAATGAACATAATTTGATACAATTACTTTTATACAATAATTTTATTAATTAAATTGAAATTTTAGTGATGAACTAAATGTATTATTTAAAAAAAATTGATCATTATATTTCAAAAAAGTCATGTGATAAATAATGTCAAAATTATCATTATTGATATTTTAAAATAAATAATATTTTATTAAGTGACAAAAAATTCATAAAAATCTATATTTAGGCCATGTAATTTCTATAATTTTAAAATTTTCACCAATGACTCATTTATTGGTCATTTGGAATTTTATTGTAACTATATTAACCTTTAAAATGTAAAAACACATGTTATCACGGTAAGAGTTAAAGGGTGTAAAAAGAGTTAAAACAAAAAATATTAGGGTATACCCGGACCTAAAATTATCCAAAACATATTGGATGAATAATATTCAAACATTATCACCATAATATCTAATTGGTATTGTTTAATGGACCCTATTACCTGAAAATAACTTATATATTATTTAAATCAAAGACCATTACAAAATATCACTCTCTTTGTATTTAATATCTTTTCTGTGTCCACATAGTGACAATATCCAGATATTAATGAAAACAAAGTTCTATTTTGATAAAAATGAATTTATTTTAATTAAAAAAAATTATTTAACATTTTTATAAACTATATAATTACCTTAAATTCTTCATTAATTCTATTATAATATTTATTTAATTAATAGAAAAAAATAATCGATTTAAAACTTAATAATTTTGGTATATATGGGATTTTTTAATGTATAAAATTAATTATATTGATATATAAGATATATTAGAGGTTTTTTAAATCAGTATATTCTAATATTTTGAGGATTTCCAAAAGGGCCCCTCACCACAATTATAAACTGAAACCTCCTCCATCACTTCTTCACACAACTTTGAGACATCTATCTCGACCAAAACCTACAAATTTATTCCAAAAACAAACTTATTAAATTTTTATAAGTTCCAGTCCTTCCAAAAGACCCACCCTAGATAATTTAAGATGAGATTAAGGGATGTCCATTGGAGAAGAGGAATCGCCTTTATCGACTCTTTCAAGAAGGCTTCTTCTTCTAATCCCTACACATGTGTTGTTTAAATTATAAATTAATAACTATAGAATCATATATATACTTATATGTTATTATTATTATTATGGTAAAACTATATTACATATTTTATTCAGCCCAATAAAAAAGAAAACATCGTGTGTGCATACGTATGGCTTTATGTCCCCACACCATGGTGTAATCTATTTTTCATAACCAATTTACTTGGATGGGTATAATTATAGAAGTAATGGATATATATAGTAATTATGAAATTATAATTATTCTAGAATAATTAATATACCATCTTTTTCCTTATGCTTTCACTAAAAAGGGAATGATATCGTCGCTCGTGTGTATGTATGATCAATCATCCCTACGAAGCGATGCGATTCATTTTCCATGTTAACCATTAAATTATGATTATAAAATAGTATATAATGAATAAATATGATATATATGACCTTATTATTATTATATGGATGATTTCACTATATCCAATACATAAGAAACTGAGACTTACACAACAAAACTTGCAAAGGAAAATGAAGCAGTTAACACTAGAAACAAGGAAAATAAAGAAATATTATCAGCAAAAGAGTGATAAAAAATATACGAATATCATATATGATATAATATATATAAATAAGGTTATTATTTATGTTAATAAAATAATTAAAATGATTACATAGAAGGTTAAATCACACACAACCAAAATGAAGTGTATGGTAAGGGTTTTCATCACGCATCAATTTTATTTCTCTAGGATATATGCATAATTCACCTATTATTACTTTGTTGGGGTGTATATGAAGACCTTTGACATGCTATGTTATGAATTTTCCTATTCTTATGATATTTAATTTTTTGTCAAAATCTATTTTTTTATGGGGAATATGATTCAACTGATTATAAGTTTTAAGGGTTTTCTTAACTCAATTTTAATTCATTGGATTAAACATCTATTTCGTTGATTATGTCATGATAAGTTTGTGTGTGAAATTAATTTTTATTATATACTATTTTATTTACACCTTTTTTACATTTATGTACAATGAATATACATAATCTATTCATTTTTTCTAAACAATATATTACATACGTTGTCTACATTGAATGATATTTGAAATGTAGGGAAAATAACAATAGATCCGTAATTTTTACTCAATATTGATACTTTTTGAAAAGTATTATTGGTTAATGAATTAAATTAATCATTTTGATATATAATTAATTATTTTTACATAAAATAAAAGGTGGAGTCCATATATAGAAAATCCTCTTGATGCATAGGTAGTCTTATGAGATGAATATTGTGGACAAACTAAATGGTATTTTACCAATAAAGATTAAATTATGTTGTGAATAGTCTTGATTATAGTGGTTCAAGATCCACATACATGATGTCCAATAATTAATCATTTCATTATGAATTAATTAATTATTATCCAAAAGATTTTCACTATGAAAAAATCTATGAATTAATTGCATATTCAGTTTATTGATTAAATGACATGTGCATTCAGTTATTTATGTTTCAATGTTCATTATTATCTTTAATTCAATATAGATTTTTCAATATGGAACTATTACTAGGAATCTGAGTTCACCATTTTTTTCTATATTTTCCCCAGGTGATGAATATGAAATGTTTGAATGAGTTCAAGGATGAAAATTACATTCCTTTGTTATGATTTTAATTACCAATGTATTAAGGGAACCATGTATGTGTGTGGTTCCTCAATAATAGAGAAATTTTTGGTCCTATGGGATTGTAATATTTTATCTATACCAATGTAATAAATAAAGGAACCTACTCTGGGATATTGGGTTCAGGGTCATTATAGTTGGTATAGGATAATGTTTATTAGAAACCTTGGGAACTAGATTTTAAAATAAACATAACCAATATGAGAAATATGGTAATTCCTTATAGTATTTAAAAACATTTACCATTAGAGTAATTTTTATATTTTTTGATGAATACTCGTGAATAATATAGGCTAACTCATTGTGTGACATTATTTAGTGATGGATATTAATATAAGTAAGGGAATCAATACCCGAAGACAATGTACGGATTTCCCCAATAAGAAATCCAACACAATTGGTGTTAAAGATTAGTAGATCATGACCATATTAGGAAAACTTACTCAGGCTATGAAAAATAACCATGCTACACATATGTTGGATAATTTTTTACAAAATAACCACCATATTTTAGTGGGACTACCAAACAAGTTGTAGATGACAAATGGATCATGTCTGTAAAATTGATATTTCATGCATTGGGATGCAATGAAAATGAAAAGGTAGTATTGTAAGTATATTGTCTCAATGGGGATGATTATCAATGGTGGTCATTGATCCAATATATTAGGGTGGAATAATAAATATAATTCCTGTAAATGAGGTATTTTAAAGAATCATTGTTTGACAAATATTTCCCTCAAGAATAGTGAACTGAGATGACAAAAAAATTCTTAGATTAAAGTTTAAGGAGGTGGAAATTTTGATGGAATATGAATATAATTTTACAAGAATATCTAGGTATGATATAAGATATATAAATAATCTAGTGTGAAATATTTATCATTTATTTTACGGTGTTAATCTATGTCTAAAAAGGGAATTTAGTTCTCAAACATATTTATTATATGATGAAATAGTGTTTTGTACCATCAAAATGGAGAAGAAATTTTCAAGATCCTACATCATCTCGGGAAATAAAGATAAAATGAGGTTTTATGAGAACCATGAGAAAGGTAAAGAACCAAATAAGAATAAAGTGATAATGAAATTTTAATCATATGAAAACTTTTGGAAGAAACAAATAAGGAAATCCCGAAAGGAAATATAAGTGTGTTATAATTGCAGAAAAAAGGCTCATCTGTCTCCAGAATGCTAGGGGAATAAATAAAGAAATGATATATAATGATTAAAATAAAAATAAATTTTTCATTATTAAAATAAATGTCCCATGTGTGAGGGTAATCTACCACATAAGATGCCAAGGGGTGGTGGCCAAGCCTATTCAATGACTATAACCGAGGTAGAAGTACACAATGACATTGTGGTAGGTACATTAATCATATATTCAAATTTATCAAATGATATATTTTTTATGTATCATATAAATATTTTATATATACTCATTTTTATAATAAAATTACATACTTACCTTTTGATTTAACAAGGGATTTTTCAATCAAAATGATTATGGGAAGTCTCATTTGAAAAAAAAATATGTGTCAAGAGGTCCCCATTATGCAATATAAACATGACTTATTTACTAAGAATATCATCATAACTATGGTTCAATTTTATATAATCATCATTATGGACTATATTTCAAAATATGATGTGAAAATATATTGTAATAAAAAGTAAATTATGATTTGTCTAGAAGATGTAGAATTCTTCATCTATAGATCATAAAATTATTCATATGATTCTTATTTAGATCCACCCCAGTAGCTCTACTGAATGAAATTATTGAGGAGGAATAGAAAAAAAGTCTAAGGATTAAAAATGTACCTATTTTATAGGAACACATTGATGAATTTCTTGGACATCCTCCAGAGAATGAAGTCAAGTTTTCTATTAATTTGATTCTTGATGAAAAAAATCAAAAAATCATTAAAGAATGACCATTGTGGACTTAGTGGAGTTGAATAAACAACTTTAGGAGATGAGGGATAAGGGATTTATATGCCTAAGTTTCTCTCCATGGGGACCCCCTATTCTTTTTGTTAATAAAAATGATGGATCCAAGAGATTCTGAATTGATTATAGGGAAATAAATGTTATTATAATAAAGAACAAATATCAACTTCCTCACATTGAGGATTTATTCAATAAACTTCACAAAGCTCAATATTTTACAATGATTGATCTTGATTCTTGGTATCATCAATTATCTGTAAATAAATAATACATTCTAGAGACAAGTTTTCAAAAAAAGCTATGGACATTATGTGTTTACAGTAATTCAATTTGGACTGAATAATTCACCCTTGGTTTTTATAGATCTAATGAACATAGTGTTAGAGGAATATTTTTATGATTGTATTATTTTATTAATTAATGAAATATTTTTTGTATTCTAAAAGCTATTATGATCAATAAAATCACTTTTAGGTCATTATTTAGACTCTAAAAAGAAAATAGTTATATGGTTAATTTAGCAGGTGTGTTTTTTGGATTCATAATATTTATTTTCATGGCCATATAATTCTTAAATATAGAATCTTAGTTGATCCTATGATGAAAAATTATGTGCAAGATTTAAATATATCAATGATCTTAACTGAGGTATATAGATTCATTAGTTTGACATGTTACTATCACAGATTCGTTCCTAATTTTTCTTGATTGGATTACCCATTAAACAAGATCATACATAATGGGGTTAGGTTTCTGTAGACAAAATAATGTGAATAATGGTTTAAATGATTGAAAAAAAAATATTGGCCAATGCTTTGATTTTGGATCTACCATCAAAAAATGATGAGTTTTTTATATACATTGATGTATCGATGAAAGGTCTGGGTTTTGCCCTTATACAAAATGATAAAGTTATTTCATATGAATTAGGGTTGTTGAAGACTCATGTAAAAAATTATATAACTCGTGATATTGAGCTAAAATACATAATCTTTACTCTTGAGATATAATGAGAATATCTCTAATGTGAAATATGTGAAATACTCACAGATTACAAGAGTTTGAAAAACATATTCTCACAAAATGATCTCAAAATGATGCACATAAAATGGATGGATTTACATAATTATAATGAATTCTTGATACATTTCGACCTAAAAAAAGAAAACAAAGTATAAAATGCATTAAGTAGGAAAGATCATGGAGTTACGACCCAAATGAGGATGGAGAGAGATCTTATATTCATGTATTTTGTAAATATGGATATGGGAATTACTTGGTGTGGGGGGAAACCACTATTTTTTCAAATGAATTTTAACCCATTTTTTTGGAAAAGATAAAAATGTCTCAATTTAATGATAATAATTTTCATGATAAAATTAAATCTGTGAATGTTAGAAATTTGGAAGGCTTTGTTTGTGAAGATGGTGTTATGAAATTTAGATAGAGATTATGTGTTCTGTAAGAACTTGGTTTTTGCTATAAAAGACTTTGGAATATTTTTGATGTTATTCCAGAGTAGCGCCTTCAGACGGCGTGCGATTCTGAGCCCCGGTGTGGCCAGAATTAAATTTTCAGTGCGTTCACACTGGGCCCACCAAATAAATGGGATAACTCTTAAAGAGTAATTCAGATCCTAAATCTGAGAGTACAGATGGGTCTAGAATGGGGTGTTTACCCTAGGAATGACATAAAACAAGTCGGCACAGGACGTTGGGACCCCTCGCCTGATACCAAAACGTTAAACGGATAAATAAAATAATTAATTTAATCGTTTAATGGTTAAACTCAAGTATCTCTTAAAGGGTACCTCAGATGGGAAAACCCAGTGCATCGTTGAGTCTGGAATGTGTCGTTTACCCTAGGAGGGGTGTAACTTCACCGGGCGTGGGCTAGCTGTGAAAAATGCCACTAGGGGCATTTTCATAATTTTGCAGCCTCGAGCGTTATGTTTAATAACATTTGAATGGGGCCTCGTATTAAAATTTCGAGACCTCCGTTGTTCTCGGGAGGTGGTGTTTTTTCTAGGGGGGCTTAATCTCGACCCCGTCGGAAGTTCGACTTCGGGCTGACGGGCAGGTGGTTAAGTGAGTTTTCTATTTAAACACTTAACCCCCCTCACCCTTTCCCCTTGTTTTTATTCCCTGGCGTAAGGAGCACCCAACGAAGGGGAAACTCCATCCTCTCCTCCACCTCTCCGGCGAGGCGTGGCAGTCCGACGGATCGTCGTGAAGCGTCGGGCTACGCCCCCTGCAGGTAAGAGATTTCAGTTTTGAGTTTTAAATTTCTAAACCCTTCTTTCAAGTTCCATTGTAATGTCTAAATGTTGTTTGATTGTTGAGTGAATCCCATAATCACGTAGTTTATGTTCTATGATTTCCAACGCTTGTTTCGGATTTGAATTCCGAGCTCCAAGGCGTCTGTAATCGTCCGGCGAAGATCAGCGGGTTTTTGGAGGTTTCCGGCGAGCGCAGGGGCGGTCCGGTGAGGTCAGCGGTGGCGGCCCCTATCGGCAGTGGCAGAGGCTCCTCTTAGTGGCAGTGGCTCCCTCAGGCGGTCGGCCGGACGAACTGTGGGCGACGGCGAGTGGGCGCCAGCGGGGGCGCTCCGCGGCGCGGAGCAGAGACCAGGGTCGCGCCGCGTGACCCCGCGGCCAGACCAAGACCCTCTTTTTGCAGGTCTCCACAAGGAAGAAGCGACCGGCCTCGAGGCCGATCAGTGGAACCATGGACAACGGGTCCACGGCTGGCCCGCGCGGCTGAACCGCGGGCCAGCCCAGGCCGGTCCAGCCCAAGGGGCTTTTCCCCCTCGACTCGGACGCCCGTAATTTCTGCTACGGGAGTCCGTTTTGCATGCCATCTGTGGATAAACATTCCTTAAGTCAAGGTGAATGTTTTGAGATGGTCCTAAGGATTTTTTTTATTCCATAGATTAGGGGTTCGGTGGCATGACATGACGTTAAGTGGAAGGGTGTTTTTCTTAGGGGTTCTTGTTTTGGATGGCGCGGACACATCTGATGTCCGATTTGAGTGTCGTTAGTGATGTTGGGACGCTGGCGTCGATTCGGAGTTTTTATAAGGAGTTTTTGGGCGTTGAAGTTAGAGTTGAGGCGTGGGCCCCATGGCCCATCTTTTAAGCTGCGAGCAGCATTTAGCAACTTTTTCATCGGACGTCCATTCGAGGCATGTGAGCAGTCGATTCTGGGTGTTTTTCCAAGGGAATTGCAATGGAACAATCCGCCCGCTTTAACTCAGCACCCTGTTGCGTGCCCCACGAGGGCCATTTTGGGAGTTGGCAGTGATTTTTTATCATTATCACTGGGTGTTTGTTTCGGACAAGTGGATAGTCAATCTTGTGTAATTTTTCAAGAGGATCGCAACGGTGTGATCCGTTCGTTGTGCTTTGGGACTGGGTTGCGGGTCCCACGTAGAACCGCTCATGCACGGTTTGATGAAATGCATCTTCTTTTCCGGATATTCATTCCACTCAAGTGAGCAGTCCTTTTGGCATGTTTTCTTAAGGGGATCGCAAAGGTGCGATGCACCCGACTATTTTCGGGGACGAGGCTCAGGATCCTGGGACGTCATTCGGGCTTAAAGCAGTGTTGGACGACTTTTCCCTCAGATATCCATTTGAGGCGGGTAATTATTCTATATCACGTGTTTTTATGTGAGGATTACAATGGTGTAATATATTCAGGCGAGCGGATCCTCTTACGTGATATTTTTTAATGTGGAAATATGAATGGTTCTCCTGTGGTGGTTCTTCTAGCTGTGTTCGGAAGCGAACCCTTGGTGTGAGATCGCGTTCACTCCCGTGTGAGTGAAGTAAATGCTTGAAGATATGTGGTTGGCCATGCCTGAGCTGTTGAGGTGGAAATTTGGAGTTGTTATGTTTACGCCTTCGCATTGATATTGGGTTCCATGTGAACAATAGCCTTTGGGCTGAAAACATGGTATACTCTGGGAGTATACGGGAATGCTTGGAGGTACATGTGGTTGTTTGTACCTGAGAACATTTGTGCGCTTGGTTGGAGTTGACTTGGGTCCACACGTCGTGTGGGCCCCATGTGTGTGTCGTGTTCTTCTTTATGTACCTTTGACCTCTCACGACATAGAGGGTCCCTCTGTTCTCAATTGTTGACCAGTAGGGTTGAGTTACCCCTAGTTCTGTTCTCGATTGTTGACCAGCAGGGTTGAGTGGTTTCCCCTGGTTCTGCTCTCGATGGTTTGGCCGGAAGAGATGGTTTGGTTCCTCTGTTTCATTAGCTGTGAGGGGTTGCAGTATCATGTTCCTTTCACCAAACTGTGGCACCGTTTATGACTATGTGTGCTCGTATAGCATGGGTGTTTTTCCACTTTCTGGGATGAGTTGTCTCGGCCCGCTTTGACATTGACTCAGCGGATTGGAGCGTGATTGCCTTGAGAGGTCAGGGAGTTTTTCTCATCCCTTCGTGTTCCCTGGTATAGTTCTTGTTGATTCGGTGTGACCAACACGTTACACAAGAACCGATCCTCAACCCAGGAGTTTGTTTCTAGCAGGGGTGGCAAGTTGTACCATCTAGCAGGGATGGCCAGTGGGTTACCATCCAGTAGGGATGTCCAGTACAGTGGTGTTCACCGAGTAGTACCATCCAACAGGGATGGCCAGAGTGGTTCTGAGTTTACCTCTTGTGGGGCTGGTAAGTGGTCCTCGATGCCCGGTTTACCTCCAGCTAGGCTGAGAAGTGGTCCCCAGTTACGATTTCGAGCCTCCCTCCAGTGGAGTCCCCTTTTATGGGACTGGGATTTGCGACTCGTCGATGAATTCATTCGGGTCTCCCTTCAGAGGATTACCCTTTACGGGACTGGGCAGTGTGGCACCTATCGACTTTTTTTGGGTCTCCCTCTAGTGGGAACCTGTCAACTTCCAGGGATTACCCATCAACAGGGCTAGGCAGGGAGTCGGCAGTCGACTTTGAGGAGACCGCTCGACTGCGGGGTAGTGATGAGGTGTGGTTTGACATTCTCCAGAACTCTCAAGTATGAGGGGAGATTTCCCCACCGAGACGCATCCTTGAGATGTGACCTAAAACGGTGTGGGCGAGTCAGTTCTACCCAAAGTGGATAGTATCAAGGTGTGGTGATTTGAGCCCCTTGACTTGTAGTTCAGGGCAGACATGTGGGATGTTGGGCATCGATGGTGTTTACTTCTGGGACTGTTGGCGACTCACTTTCTTGGTCTAAGCTATGGGATGGAGATCCCCTTACAATCTTGGTCGGGCTTCTTGTTTGAGCATATGGATATGTATATACCTTCTTCCAATACCCACTTCTTGGGCTTGGTTACTCTCCCTCCAGGAGAGGCAAAGACGCGCGGGGTATGCCACATGATTTCCGTGTCTATATTCTCATGGTTTGACGAGTCTACTCTCCTGCAATAGGTAGCAAAGACTCGACGAGAAGTTTATATTCTCACCGTTTCTAGCTCCTTGTGTCCGGACGAGTCTACATCTTTTCTCTTATTGTGTTGAGCTGGAATCTCTACTGTTACTCTTTACTGCACTATGTTGTACTCCTTTACTTTTCCATGTTTGATCTACTTATCACCCTTCGGTACCTCCTTTGTTGCTCCCTCGAGCCTTCGGGGTATCCTACTGAGTATTTTTTTATACTCAGCCCTTCTGGGGCTTTGCCTACACTTGGTGTTCCCTTGCAAACGACAGAAAGGTTGGTCGTGACTTCAGTGGAGCTTAGGAGTTTGGGATCTTGGACCGCGTGCGGTGGTTGTAGTCAGGTTCTAAGTGTGGGAATCTCCTAGTTGTTGTACTTTTGTATAACTGTTGCTGGGTTGTGGCACTTTTCTGGTTGGGCACGTGTTTTTCCCTTTTTCTTTTCAGTTTACCTTCATCTTTTACTTTGTACTTTTTAGAGGTCTATGAACTTTTTTGGTTTCGTTATAGAAGTTGGTACTTTACTTTCCCTTTTACTTTGCACTTATTCATTGAGTGGGCTGTGTGTGTGTGTACAGGTACTTAGGCAAAGGCCTCCCCGAGTTGTTGTGCCTTCTAAACTGGTCGCTAGCCCCTAGCCTATGGGGGCGGGCTTGGGGTAGTTGCGACTCGAGCTCAGGTAGGGTTGGGTCATGACAAAATGGTATCAGAGGTGGTTCGTTCCTTGGGACGTTGTTCAGAATTCCCTAAAAAGGAATTAGTTGGGATCTAGGGCAACAATGTCAACATGTCTCGAGTGCGGCTCTCAGGCCAGGGAGTCCAGTGATGGTGCGGCGGCCGACGTATCCATTTACCAGGACCCTGATAACCCGCTTGTCTACTCGGCATGCCGACACACCCGTTGCAGGGAAATTGGTTTGTGCATCACCTAGGATTGATACTTTGATTGTCCTTCTTGATTCATCTCCCCATTGATGTTACTATTATATACACATATGCTCATCTGACTGCGACACTCCTTGATAATATTCAGGATGTCTCCATGAAGACAGCCAGCTTTGGTTCGTGACGATGACCCTATGAGCTACGAGGCCTCAGTCCAGGACCCATCATGTGGGTCCCTTTCTTCGGGTGGGCCGATAGCATCACCCCCACCTGGTGAGTACTAGGCAGCCTCAGCAGAGCAGACTGAGCTTGAGCGCAGGTTGAGCATGCTCCGTGAGTTCCAGTGACAGAGACCGCTGAGGTTTAGTGGTGAGCCAGACCCTCAGGCAGCAGAGGTTTGGCTAGAGACATTGGTTCTCCTCTTTAGGCTTGTGCAGACCCTAGGAGACCTTATGGTGGCTTTGGCCGCTAACCTTTTCCACATAGCAGCTTGGCATTGCTGGAGTCTAGTGACTCAGTTTCTTGACGAGTCTCCACTTTCATGGGGTGACTTTTAGTTGTTGTTTCATGAGGAGTTTTTCCCCTCCTACTTATGCTCCATTAGGATTCAGTAGATCCTACAGTTTCAGCAGGGAGGGATGACGGTGGCCGAGTACGTGGCTAGTTTCGCAGACCATGGACGCTTTTACCCGGACTAGGTCTATGACAGCAACTTCCGAGCGTGGAAGTTTGAGCAAGGTCTCTGCCGAGAGATTCATGCTATCATAGTACCCTTGAGCATTACCACTTATGTCGGGGTACAAGAGTAGGTTCTAGAGACAGAGATCTTCCTGTCTCATTCTACAGTTGGTGGTGACCACAGGCTCGATGGAGCCGAGACGTCTGCCGCAGCTAGTGGGTGTCGGCAAGCAGAACCTCGACGCAGGTGGATTTCTGATAACCGGACTCAGGGGAATAGTTGTACACCACAGTGGTGCCGAAGGTCACCAGTGTAGCATGGAGAGAGTCGGTGTTATGTTTGTGATGGGCGAGGCCACCTGGCGTGAGACTGCCCGACCAGGCGCGCTGAGAATATCGGGCACGCAGTAGGTGCACCGCCATGATAGAGGCAGCACCATGATCAGAGTAGCGCCCATAGAGGTGGTTCTAGGAGAGGAGAAAGAGGATATGGTAGTGGGGTACGGCTTTATGAGGTCTTCCCATCACCACTAGGTGGTCCATGTCAGGCTCCAAGAGTTGACAATTAGGACCACGGACAGTCGCGAGCTTTGGATGTTTACGATCCTACAGAGCTTGAGGTGATAATAGGTACTCTCTACAGCTCTTCTACTTCTTTCAGTATAATTGTTAGACTCTCTGTGTGGAATGCTTTTTATCCCTTCTCCTTTCTTGGTTTGTTACCAGGGTGGTGCGGGGCGTCGGTGTAACCATGTTTTGGTAAGGTAAAAGGTGTGGGACCTTTTTCTTTAGTCGATGGTGTCGACTCCTTTTATCTCCGAGTGTGTAAAAGAGTCTAGATCATGGGACATCAACTGTGAAACCTGGCATGACCAGATATCCTTAGGTGTTTCACCACATGGATATTCTAAAACAGGGAATCACAGGGCTTTGTCCTAGGTCCAAACAGTGATTCTCGTTGTGGCATGTGATATAGGGGTTATATCGGGGAGGTGAGATACCCCCGAGGTCCTTTAGACCATTTGAGAACATGCGAAGGGATGGAGAGGTTCCCTACAACCTTTCCCTAATCCCAAAGGCTGGTTTGGGTTCATAGCATCTCCCATGTGACTCACCTAAGAAGAAGTGTGTGTGCTCCTATGCACGTAATCGGCAAGGGCAGACCTCGTGTGAACAGATCAAATCCTTTGGTCTGTGTGCGGTGATGTGGGGTTGTGCAAGAGTTCTTCTGGGTATGGGAGAGCCAGGTGTGGTATTAGTACCCTGAGTTATTACCTAGTTTTACTTTTTGGGGACGAAAAGATTGAAGGTGGGAATGATGTAAGAACCTGGTTTTTGCAATAAAAGACTTTGGAATATTTTTTATGTTATTATAGAGAAGCGCCTTCAGACAACGTGCGATTCCGAGCCCCGGTGTGGTCGGAATTAAATTTTTAGTGTGTTCACACTGGGCACGCCAAATAAATTGGATAACTCATAAATGGTAATTCAGATCCTAAATATGAGATTACAGATGGGTCCGAAATGGGGTGTTTACCCTAGTAATGACATAAAACATGTCGGCGTGAGACGTTGGGACCCCTCGCTCATTACCAGAACATTAAATAGATAAATAAAATAATTAATTTATTCTTTTAATGGTTAAACTCAAGTGTCTCTTAAATGGTAGCTTGGATGGGAAAACTGAGGGCACCGTTGAGTCTAGAACGTGTTGTTTATCCTAGGAGGGGCGTAACTTCTGCAGGCGTGGGCCTTCTATGAAAAATGATGTCAGGGGCATTTTCATCATTTGGCAGCCTCAGGCGTTGAGTTTAATAACATTTGAACGGGGCCTCGAATTAAAATTTCAAGACCACTATTGGGCTCGGGAGGTGGTGTTTTCCCAATGGGAGGCTTAATCTCGACCCCGCTGGAAGTTCAGGTTCGGGCCGACGGGCGGGTGGTTAAGTGTGTTTTATATTTAAACACTTAACCCCACTCTCCCTCTCCCCCTTGTTTTTCTTCCCCAGTGCATGGAGCTCCCAATTAAGGGGGAACTCCATCCTCTCCTCCACCTCTCCGGAGAGGCACGGCAGTCTAGCGGATCATCGCGCAGCGTCGGGCTACGCCCCTACAAGTAGGAGTTTTCGGTTTTACATTTTAAATTTCCAAACACTTTTTTAAGTTCAATTTTAATGTATAAATGCTGTTTTATTGTCGACCAAATCCCATAATCGCCTATTTTATGTTCTAATCTTTCAAACGCTTGTTTCGGATTTGAATTCCGAGCTTCGAGGCGTCCGCAATCGTCCGGCGATGTTCAGTGGGTTTTTTGAGGTTTTTGGCAAGCGCAAGGGTGGTCCGGTGAGGTCAGCGGTGGTGGCCCCTCTCGGCAGCGGCGAAGTCTCCTCTCGGTGGCGGCAGCTCCCTCAGGCGGTCGGCTGGGAGAGCTTTGGGCGATGGCGAGCGGGCGCCAGCGGGGGCGCGGAGCGGCGCGGAGCGAAGACCGGGGTCGCGCCGCGTGACCCCACCGCCAGACCGAGACCCACCTTTGGCGGGTCTATGCATGGAAGAATCAACCGACCTTGAGGTCGGTTAGCGGAACCATGGACTTCAGGTCCACATCCGGCCCGCGTGGCCGAACCATGAGCCGGCCCAGGCCGGTCCAGCCCAAGGGGCTTTGCCCTATCGACTCGGGCGCCCGTAATTTCGGCTATAGTTGTTTGTTTTCCGTGATGTCTGCGGCGAAACATTCCTTAAGTCGAGGCGAATGTTTTGTGATGGTCTCGAGGATTTTTTTTATTCCCGAGACAAGGGGTTCAGTGGCACGACACGACGTTAAGTGGACGGGCGTTTTTCTTGGGGTTTCTTGTTTTGGACGGCGCTGATACATCTGACGTCCGATTAGAGCACCGTCAGCGGAGTTGCGACCCTAGCATCGAGGCGGAGTTTTTCTAAGGAGTTTTTGGGCATTGAAGCTGGAGTTGAGGTGTGGGCCCCATGTCCCGTCTTTTAAGTTGCGAGCAGCATTTAGCAACTTTTTCATTAGACGTCCGTTCAGGGCGTGCGAGCAGTCGATTCTAGGTGTTTTTCCGAGGGCATTGTAATGGAGCAATCTGCCTGCTTTAATTCAGCACACTGGTGTGGGCCCCACAAGGGTTGTTTTGGGAGTTGGCGGTGATTTTCTATCTTTATCATTGGGTGTCCATTTTGAACAAGTGGATAGTCAATCTTGTGTACTTTTTCAAGAGGATCGAAATGGTGTGATCCGTTCGTTGTGCTTTGGGACCGGGGTGCAGGTCCCACATAGAACCGCTCGTGTGCGGTTTGAGGAAATGCATATTTTTCTCCGAATACCCGTTCCACTCAAGTGAGCAGTACTTTTGGCGTTTTTTCCCAAGTAGATCGCAATGGTGCGATGCGCACGACTATTTTCGAGGTCGAGGCTCGGGATCATGTGACGTTGTTTAGGCGTAAAGCGGTGTTGGATGACATTTTCATTAGATATCCGTTTGAGGTGAGTAAGTAGTCTATATTGCATGTTTTTTCATGAGGATTACAACGATTTAATCTATTCAGGCGAGGGGAGCCTCTTACGTGATCTTATTAAATGTGGAAATATGAAGGGTGCTTTGGTGGCAATTCTTCTAACTGTGTTTGGAAGGGAACCATTGGCGTGAGATCGCGTTCACTCTCGTGTGAGTGAAGTAAATTCTTGAATAGATGTGGTTGGTCGTGCCTGAGCCGTTGAGGTGGCATGTTGGAGTTGTTACGTTTACGCCTTCACGTTGATATTGGGTGTCATGTGCACGATAGCCTTTGGGCTGAAAATGTGGTATACTCTGGGAGTATACAGGAATGCTTGGAGGTACATGTGGTTGTTTGTACCTGATAATGTTTGTGCACTTGGTTGGAGTTGACTTGGGGCCACACTTCGTGTAGGCCCCATGTGCGTGTCGTGTTCTTCTTTACATACCTTTGACCTCTCGTGATGTAGAGGGTCCCTCTATTCTCGATTGTTGACCAGCAGGGTTTAGTTACCCCTGGTTCTGTTCTCGATTGTTGACCATCAGAGTTGAGTGGTTTCTCCTGGTTCGGTTCTCGATGGTTTGGCTGGCAGAGATGGTTTGGTTCCCTTGTTTCTTCAGTTGTGAGGGGTTGCAGTACCGTGACCCTATCACTGGACTACGACACCATTTATGACTATGTGTGCTTGTACAACGTGGTTGTTTTCCCACTTTCTGGGATGATTTTTCTTGGTCCGCTTCGACAGTGACTCAGCGGATTGGAGCGTGATATCCCTGAGAGGCTGGGGAGTTTCTCTCATCCCTTTGTGTTCCCTGGTAGAGTTCTAGTGGATTCTGTGTGACCAACACATTACACGGGCACTGATCCTCTACCCAGGATGTTGTTTCCCATGGGGGTGGCCAGTTGTACCATCCAGCAGGGATGGCCAGTGGGTAACCATCCAGCAGGGATGGCCAGTACAGTAGTGTTCACCGAGCAGTACCATCCAGTAGGGATGGCCAGAGTGGTTACGGGTTTACCTCCAGAGGGGCTAGGAAGTGGTCCCCAATGCCAGGTTTACCTCCAGCTGGGCTGGGAAGTGGTCCCCGATGACGGTTTTGATCCCCCCACTAGTGGAGTACCCTTTTATAGAACTGGGAATTTGGACTCATCGACGACTTTACCCAGGACTCCCTCCAATGGATTTTCCTTTTACGGGATTGGACAGTGTGGAACCCATAGACTTTTTCTAGGTCTCCCTCCAATGGGAACCGGTCGACTTCCGGGGATTACCCTCCAGGGGGGCTGGGCAGGGGGGGTCACCTGTCAACTTTGAGGAGACCTCTCGACTGCGGGGTAGTGATGACATGTGCTTTGACGTTCCCCATGACTCTCAAGTACGAGGGGTGATTTCCCCACCGAGACGTGTCTTTGAGACGTGACCTAAAACTGTGTGGGCGAGTTAGTGCCGCCCAAAGCGGATAGTATCAAGGTGCAGTGATTTGAACCCCTTGACTTGTAGTTCAGGGGAGACGTGTGGGATGATGGGCATCAATAGTGTTTACTTCTGGGACTGTTGGCGACTCACTTTATTTGGCTAAGCTATGGGATGGAGATCTCCTTATGATCTTGTTCGGGCTTCTTGTTTGAGCATATGGATATGTATATACCTTATTCCAGTACCCACTTCTTGGGTTTGGTTACTCTCCCTCCAGGAGAGGCGAAGACGTGCGGGGTATGCCACGCGATTTCTGTGTCTAGTTTCTCATGGTTGGATGAGTCTACTCTTCTGATATAGGTAGCTAAGACTCGATGAGAAGTTCATCTTCTCACCGTTTCCAGCTCCTTGTTTCTGGACGAGTCTACGTCCTTACTCTTGTTGGGTTGAGTTGGACTCTCTACTGTTACTCTTTACATAACTCTTGGTTGTACTTCTTTACTTTTCCCTGTTCGATCTACTGCTCACCCTTCGGTACCTCCTTTGTTGCTCCCTCGAGCCTTCGGGGTATCCTACTAAGTATTTTTTTATACTCACCCCTTCTTGGGCTTTTCCTACACTTGGTGTGCCCTTGCAGATGACGGACAGGTTGGTCGTGACATCAGCGGTGCTTAGGAGTTCAGGAGCTTCGACAGCGTACGGTGGTCATAGTCAGGTTCCAGGTGTGGGAATCTCCCAGTTGTTGTACTTTTGTTTAACTATTGCTGGGTTGTGGCACTTTTCTAGTTGGGATTGTGTTTTGCCATTTTTCTTTTCAGTTTACCTTCAACTTTTACTTGGTACTATTTAGAGGTCGATGCACTTTTATGGTTTATTTATAGCAGTTTGTACTTTACTTTCCCTTTTACTCTGCACTTCTGCATTGAGTGGGTTGCATGTGTGTGTGTACAGGTACTTAGGAAAAGGCCTCCCCGATTTGTTGTGCCTTCGACGCTGGTCGCCATCCCCTGGCCTATGGAGGCGGGCTTGGGGTAGTTGCGGCTCAAGCCCGGGTAGGGTCGGGTTGTGACATGTTCAGTCAATACCTGACATAAAAAAGGGAACAAATGTATGATACTCATAGTTCAAGTTTCTATATACACCATTTTAGTACCGAGATGTATATGGATCTGTAAGAATATTTTTATTGGGATAATATAAAGTGGGAAATTGCTTATTATGTGTCATGATGTCTAATTTTTCATCAAGTGAAGGCTGAGTGACAACATCATATAGGATTCATGAAACCTATTTCTATACCTATGTGTAATTGGGATGAAACTATGATGTAACTTTTCATAGGACAACCAATGACCCAAATAATAAATGATGTGATATAGGTTATTGTTGATCGCCTTACCAAATCAGCAAATTTTATTTCTATAAAAGAATATTTGTCTCTTGAACACCTAACAAGTGTAACACCCTGAGATTTTATAAGAAATATATTTTTTATGTCTTATGTTAAACGCAAAACCAAATGAATCTTTTACTACACACAACACTGCCATGGCTTGCGTTACACGCAATCACGACCTTCCTCGATAGCGTGTGTAGTACGTAATACCGGGTTTCACTAAACAATGACATATTGTTATAATATTTTTATGGACTAGCCATTATGAATAGTATTAACTAAATTTTAGATTTTATAACATTATTATTTATCTTACACATTTTCTAGAACATGTTATGAGAACAAAAAAAAAATCGGGTAAAATAAGTATTTTTCTAAAAATGTAGTTTTTCCGCATTTTGATGGTGCACCCACATTAAATCTAGTTTTTAACCTGTTTATTGGTTCAATTTGACAAAATAAAATTCTTCTTTGGAATCAGGATATAAAAATTTACTTTTGATAAATTTTTCATATTATTCTGATAACATTCATATTTTAATGAATAGTAAAAACACGCTATATTTTAATTAAAAAAACTTTTTTCAACGCAATAATTTATATGGTTAAATTATAATATTTAATGGTTTTAAAGTATAAATAGAATATATTTTTCACATTTAATATAATTTATTTCATTACCATTAATTTTACATTGAATTCTTAGGTAAAAACATTTCAATCTTTGGCAATGTTTAAACTTTTAAAACCCATTTTCTAAACAACAAGATTAATTTTAAATTAATTACTGCAACTTCTGTATTTTGAATTTTGAAAAATGGATTCCATATTTTAATTCAGTGGGTCCAATTTATTTTAATAGTTTACTATTATTTTTTTTGATATTACGAATAGTAACTATGGTAATTTCTCTTTACTACAGTTAAATGTAAATCGGGTAATTAAGGGTAAAAATAAGATTATAAAATTATCCTAACACCTTCCAAAATACTATTGGATGACTAAAAGTCGACCCATATCACCTAAGGGTCGGAATATATTCATTTTATGAACTTTTTTCCATGAAAATAATTTAATTATTATTAAAACCAAAGAAAGTGACAACATGTCACTCTCTTAAATATTATAAGTATAATAATTTTAATTTCATGATAAACATCATGAAACTTCTAAAATTAATAGTCTCTAGAAATATAATAAAATTATATACATCATGAGAATTTATTTATAATTTTTAGGGATAAAAAAATTATCATTAATGAGGACACAATAGTGGTGTAGAAATTATTTCATTAATTGAAATATCAAATAAATGATTTTAAAAATATTAAAATAAATATTATATGAAATAATTAATGTGATCAGTTAATTTTCTAGATAAATATGACATTTTATGAATCTATTAAATATTTTTTTTGAACATATCTTTCGTTTGGATTTTATTTAAATTCAAATAAATGAATTGTGTCAAAATTAACACTATTGATATTTTATATTATTAAATTGTTTAAAAATCACAAAAAAATTTTAAAAATTACAAAATAAAATTTATATGATCTAACATGTCTTACAGTATCAAATTATGTATAATTAAAAATAAATAAGTAAGTATTTATAACCATATAAAATTTATAACATTATTACCACAAATAAAATTAAATAGATTAAATAAGGATAAATCAAAATGATAAGGTTTAAAATAAAATAAAAACATGTATAAATTTAATTGG
Organism: Viscum album; assembly: GCA_963277665.1. Lineage (NCBI taxonomy): Eukaryota > Viridiplantae > Streptophyta > Magnoliopsida > Santalales > Viscaceae > Viscum > Viscum album. Next base: position 1,950,279,390 of record OY728133.1, read on the forward strand.
TTGATGATATTAAAACACTATCTTATATAATATCCTAATTTGAGTCACATTGGAAGTTTTTAAGTCGGGATAGAATTTATTATAAATTAATATTTTAGCGGTTTCCAAAAGTGGCCCTCTCCTCCCTTATAAAAGGGCACCTCCTCCCTCTCCTCCTCACACCATTTTGAGCCTTCATGCTTGGAAAACCCCTGACAATTTCTCTTCTCCACTTCCCTATAAACATACTGGAGGTTATCGTCTTCTTTCAAGTCCAATTTTAGTGCCCTAAGAGGAGGTTAAGAAGATGCGCATCGAAGAAGAGGTAATATCCTTTACCGATTCTTTCAAACTTATTTCTTCTTATACTTCCTCCATATGAGTTGTTTCATTATTAAGTAATAACTCTAGTATCAATTGTATAATGATATGTTATTATGAATATGAAACAACCATGTTCTACATTCTCTCCATCCTATGAAAGAAACGAAATCACCATGCGTGCGTACGTACGACCTACCATCTCCACGCCGTGGTGTAATCTTTTATTTCATCACTAACATACTTGAATGGATATAATATGGAATAAATAACTATATATGATCATTTTAAAGTAATATTTATACTGAAATATTATACACTATAAACTTCAATACAATTCCATGATCATGGGAATGATATCATCACTCGTGCGTGTGTACGGCCTACCGTCTCCACGATGTGATGCGACTCATTCTTCATGATATATTGAATAATGATTATATAAATCAATTGAATTAATAAATATGATATATATTACACTAACCCCATTGTGTAAATAAGGTATCTATAACCTAAAAATAGGAATAAGAATTTATTCGACAAAACTTACATAAGAACATAAAACAATTAACACCCGAATAACAAGTAGCAAAATTACTAATAAGAAGATAAGAATATAACCATATATGATATCATAACAATTAATATGATTATGTAATAAGTCAATGAAATTATTTAAATCATTATACAAGAGGTTCAGATACGTACAAAGCATATCAGACCTAAGGCAAGGGAAAATCTCGAAATCTCATTTTTATCTAATATTATTTATACTTCAGAATTTGCTGGGGGAATATTTATCATCCACATCCATGTTTACTCAAAATATAATATTATTTATATCCTTCTACAATTGTTTAAATCCAATTTTACCCATTCGTGAGTTTTTAGTAAAAGATATGAAAGGAATCTTTTGTCGTTTTTAGTACGAGGTACTTTTTGACTTTTCTGGCCAAAGTACAAGAAGAATGTTTTTTAACTTATACGGCATGAATGGATTTTTATGAAGCTTCCTTTGCAAGTTTTCAAGATTATTTTTAATTAACTTCTTTTAGTTTAAAATTGTATTACATGTTAAGAAAGGAAAATAATGTTTTTGAAGTAGAAAGGATATTTTCCTTAAGAATGGAGTTCAAGTGTTTGATCAAAATTATTTTCCATATAAGATAATATAAGGTTCTGTTTCTATCCCTATTTTTAAATTAATTTGATTATGTTATGATGGAATTATGTTTATGAAGTCCTTTTATCTTATATGGATTATGTTATTATGGCATGATGTTTAAGAAACCAATTTTTATTACATTGGTTATGCTATGATATATGATTTTGTGGCACACATAAGAATGGTTTCATTATGAGATGTGTGGGACCTATATATCCCTCCAATGAATTGGATAAAAATTTACATCTCATGAGATAGACATGGTTGGAACAACAGGTTAATCTGGTTCAGTGATACAGGACTGGATCGAGGAGTGAACTCGGTTCAGAAATGGACTTTCTCCACTAGGATAGTCTGGAAATGAGTCTTGACTACTATGAAATGATTTCCTATGATTATGTGTGTATGCCACAAAGTTTCATGTTTTATGTTATGATTATTGGTATTACATTTCACTACTATGGTTTATCCCACGTTATGATATTATGATCTCTTTTGCAGGTTAATATTTTCAAAATGTTATGTTCTTATGAATATGATATGATTGATATTTCCTTTGTTTACCCTTACTGAGCATTTGAGCTCACCCTTTTGTATGTTTTATTTTCCCTATGTCGGGAAGAAGGGTATTAAGTAGGTTATGCCCAAAGGGACTCTAAATATGATGAAATAAACGGGAGATAATTTAGATGCTTTATGAACCAGTTGTTTATGTTTCCCAGTTTCTAAAGACACTATACCTATACGGTCCTTTCATGGTTTTGTTATATGTTGTAATAAGTATGCTTCAATTTTGAAGTAATAACAATGTATGTAAATTATGGGCCGTTATAGTTGGTATCAAAGTAAAGGAATAGTCAACCTTTGGAAACTAGGATGTGAAATCCTTAGTAAGAACCCTAAGGATATGTCTAAGCATAGGAAAAAATCTTAGTGTTTTAGAAATGGCCATGAATAACCTATGATAAGACCTTAAGTGTGAAATTTTATTCCTGATTATGTGGTTTTCCTATTATGATTAGTGTTTCTCACACTATACTTATTGGTTTTAGTCCATGGCTAGAAGCTGAAGGAACCATGTTAATGCTGAATGCAATGGGCAATGCAATGATTGTCCCCCTGAGCAACCAAACGTTATGGGAGATGGAATTAAAAATCTTGTATTCATGCTCACACAACTTTATCAAGCTAAGAATCATGATGGACTTCCAAACGAGCAAAGAAAGAGCAACATTTTGTTGAATCCTTCATGAGGTAGCGTCCACACTCATTCAGTGGGTCTACTGATCCATTATTGGTTGAACAATGGATTAATACCACTGAAAAGATATTTTCAGTTCTTCAATGTTCTGAACATGATAAATTCATCTTAGCAGTATATCGTTTGGAAGGTGAAGGTGATCAATGGTGGAATCTTATCAAGAATATGAGCCCAAGAGATGAAATTGAGTCCATGGAATGGGACGAGTTCAAGAACTTATTTTTCAATAAGTACTTACCGTGTATTCTTGGAACAAGGATGGAGAAGGAGTTTCCTGAACTAATGAAAAAGGATGATTAATCTATTGGTATCTACGAAGCAAATTTTACAAGGATTTCAAGGTATGCTTCTGGGATTATTATACAACCTAAGAGTAAGATTGATTGATTCTTTAGTGGCTTAAAACCAAGTCTTCAAAGGGCATTATCCATAAGGGACTTCAATAGCTACGAGGAAATTGTTTGATGTGCTCTCAATGTTGAGATGGAGATTGGAGTAACCCATCAGTCATATGGGTTTGATAAGAAGAGGAAAATGGAATTCAAAGGTAAATCTAAAGAGCACACTAAAAATAAGATGATTTTTCCCTTATGCTCAAAGTGTGGAAAGAAACATGGAGGGAATGGTCTTAAAGGGAAAAGTAAATGTTTTAAATGTGGTAAAGAAGGTCATCGGGCATTTGAATGCTGAAATGATGGGAAAAAGATTTCTATTGATGTGAACAAAGAAAATGTTACACAGAATGCACCTCCTACACTTCAATGTTACAAGTGCTAGGAAATGAGTAATTATGCTAATCATTGACCTAATCCAAGGGTTGTTGATGATGGTCGACGTCAAAGAACTCTTAAGGCCAAAGACAAAGTAAAGTCACATTCAATTTCTATTGGTGATGTGGAGTACGATAACGAAGTGGTGAAAGGTACACTTACCATCCACTCTAAAGTAGAAAATGTTTTATTTGATTCTGGATCCACCCACTCTTTTATTTCTGAAGAATTTTCTAAGGGTATCGCCGTATTACCTCAACAATTAAATGTTGAGTTAGTTGTGACAACCCCTAATGGCACAACAATCACATCAAAATATTACTATTATTCTCCAATTTATGTTTGTGAGAAAGTGCTTCCTGCAAATCTTGTGATCCTTCCTATAGTGGAATTTGATGTGATTCTTGGTATGGATTGGCTTTCTTTATATGGAGCTCATATCAATTTCCAACGAAGGGAAGTCACATTTCATATTCCTGATCAATCTATGATCATATATCTATGCAAGGATGAATATAACCTTCTAGTGGAAATTTCTTCCATAATATGGATCTTTATTCCAATAAATGAAGGTTATTTATCTCCAATGGTTGGAGAGAAACTCACGATTAAGAATATTCCCATTGTACAGGAGTTTGATGATGTATTTTTGGAGGAATTACCAGGTCTTCCACCAAATCATGAAGTTGAGTTTTCAATAGAACCCGTACCGGGTGCTTTACCTATTTCAAAGACACCTTATATAATGGCCCCAATTGAGTTGTAGGAATTGAAGAAGCAACTCCAAGAGAATCTTGATAAGGGATTCATACGCCCTAGTGCATCACCTTGGGGAGCGCCTGTTCTATTTGTTAAGAAGAAAGATGGATCAATGAGACTCTACATTGATTATCGAGAACTTAACAAGATCACTATAAAGAACAAATATCCTCTCCCACGCATTGATGACTTATTTGACCAACTACGCGGATCTCAATACTTTTCCAAGATTGATCTTCATTCAGGGTATCATCAATTAAGGTTCAAAAGGGAGGATATACCAAAGACGGCTTTTTGTACAAGGTATGGACACTATGAATTTATAGTGATGCCATTTGGCCTTACTAATGCCCATTCTATCTTCATAGATCTAATGAATAGAGTCTTTAGAGACTATCTTGATCAGTTTGAAGTAGTCTTTATAGATTATATTCTTGTCTATTCAAAGAGCAAGGAAGAACATGAAGATCACTTGAGAATTGTATTGAAGAACCTGAGAAAGGATAAGCTTTATGCCAAATTTACCAAGTGTGAATTTTGGATTCAAAACGTTTCATTTTTGGGTCACATAATCTCAAAAGAGGGGATATTTGTGGATCCAGCAAAAATAGAGGTTATCGAAAGATGGTCGAGACCAACAACAGTAACTGAGATCTGAAGTTTTCTTGGTTTGGATGGATATTATCGACGTTTTGTCAAATATGTTTCACTATTATCTAATCCATTGACCAGGTTGACTCAAAAAGGAGTTAAGTTCCTTTGGACAGAGGAGTGTGAAGAGAATTTCAAGGAGTTAAAAAGAAGGTTATTCAGTGCACCTATGCTCACGCTGCCTTATAGTGAAGAAAGGATTGTAATCTAAAGTGATGCATCCAAGAAGGGGTTGTGGTGTGACCTCATGCAAAATGATATGGTGATATCTTATGCCTCACGACATTTAAAAATCCATGAGAAAAATTACCCAACTCATGATTTGCAGTTAGCTGTGGTAATCTTTGCATTAAATATTTGGAGCCATTATATTTATAGTGAAAGGTGTGATATTTATACTGATCTGAAAAGTTTAAAGTATATTTTCACACAAAAGGAGCTGAATATGTTCCATAGAAGATGGTTAAAGCTGATTAAGGATTACGACTGCTCAATTCATTACCACCCTAGGAAATCGAACAAAGTGGAATATGCATTAAGTCGACAAGACCATGCTAGCTTATCCATGATGAGGACCACAAAAGATCCAATATTTATGGAAAGGTTGGATCTTGGAATTATTGTGGAAGGGGGAAAATCTTATCTTTCTCAAATGAATGTTCAACCATCTACACTTCTGGAGATTAAAGAGGCACAGAAAAAAGATGTAGAGTTACAAAAGAAGGTGAGAAATGTTCCTGAATTCCATAGTGATTGTGATGAAATAATAAGGTTCAGGAATCGAGTTTGTGTTCCTCCCGTCCTAGAATTAAAGAAGGAAATATTGGATGATGCTCATATTTATTCATTCTCTATTCACCCTGGAAGCAGGAAGATGTATAGGGATCTTAAAGAGTACTTCTGGTGGGATGACATGAAAAGAGATGTTGCTGAATATGTCTCACGATGCTTGGTTTGTTAGAAAGTTAAAGCTAAGAGAAAAAAGTCTAAGGGGATGTTACAACCATTACCCATACCAGAATGAAAATGGGAAAACATCACTATGGACTTTGTCACTGGACTTCCTAAAACATCTAAAGGAAATAATGCTATCTGGGTTATAGTTGATCATCTTATGAAGTCGGCACACTTCATTGCTATTAGAGAATATTTATCTCTTGATCAGATTGTCAGGATAAATGTAAAGGAAGTGGTAAGATTGCATGGAGTACCACTTTCCATTATATCTAACCGGGATCCGAGGTTTACCTCGAAGTTTTGGTAAAGTCTTCATCATACTTTGGATACAGAGTTGAGTTTCAGTACTGCTTATCATCCTCAGACAGACGATCATTCTGAGAGGACAATTCAAACTCTAGAAGACATGTTGAGAGCTTGTTCTATGGATTTCAAAGGTGGTTGGGATCAACACCTAACTTTGGTGAAATTTTCTTATAATAATAGATTTCACTCCAGTATTCAGATGGATCCTTATGAAGCTCTATATGGAAATAAATGTTGAACTCCAACTTGCTGGGATGAAGTTGGTGAAAGAAAGCTATTAGGATCTAATCTTGTTGATGAGATGGCAGAAAAGGTTTGATCTATTTAGCAACACATAAGAGCAGCTCAGAGTCGACAAAAAAGTTGTGTCGATAACCGAAGAAAAGGCCTAGAGTTTGAAGTGTGTGATAAAGTGTTCTTACGAATATCTCCCTGGAAGAGAGTAATGAGATTTGGGAAGAAGGGAAAACTAAGCCCTAGGTATATTGGTCCTTTTGAAATACTGGATCGTGTTGGGAGGGTAGCTTACCGATTGGTGCTTCCACCAAATCTCTCTTAATTTCATGATGTGTTCCATGTATCTCTCCTGAGAAAGTACATATCTGATCCTTTCCATGTACTAAGCTCAGAAGTAGTACCGCTGGAGCAAGATCTTTCTTATGAAGAATAGTCGATAAAGATTCTTGGATCGTAGCGAAAAAGTTCTAGGAAACAAGACCACTCACTTGGTTAATGTTTTATAGAGGAACCACCAATTAGAAGAAGCTACATGGGAACTTGAGGATATGATGAGGGAGATATATCCTCATTTGTTTGTTACTAAATGATGAATTTCAAGGGAGAAATTCATTTTAAGGGGGGTAGAATGTAACACCCTGAGATTTTATGAGAAATATATTTTTTTATGTCTTATGTTATATGAAACACCAAAGGAATCTTTCACTACACACAACATTGGCTTGGCTTGCGTTACATGCAATCACAACCTTCCTCGATAGCGTGTGTAGTATGCAATATCGGGTTTCACTAAACAACGATATACTATTATAATATTATTATAGACTAGTCATTATGAATATTATTAAATACATTTTTAATTTTATAACATTATTATTCATCTTACACATGTTCTAGAACATGGTATGAGAACAAAATAAATTTTTTGGGTAAAATAAGTATTTTTCCAAAAATGTAGTTTTGCCACCTTTTGATGATGCACCCGCATTAAATCTAGTTTTTAACATGTTTATAAGTTCAATTTGAAAAAATAAAATTCTTATTTGGAATCAGGATATAAAAATTTACTTTGGATAAATTTTTCATATTATTCTGATAACTTTCAAATTTTAATGAATAGTTAAAACAAGCTATATTTCAATTAAAAACAACTTTTTTCATTGCAATACTTTATATGGTTAAATTATAATATTGAATTGGTTTAAAGTATAAATAGAATATATTTTTACCATTTAATATAATTTGTTTCATTTCCATTAATTTTACATTGAATTCGTAGGTAAAAACATTTCAATCTTTGCCAATGTTTTAACTTTTAAAACCTGTTTTCTAAACAATGGGATTAATTTTAAATTAATTACTGCAACTTCTGTGTTTTGAATTTTGAAAAATTGATTCCATATTTGAATTCAATGGGTCCAAATTATGTTAATAGGTTACTTTAAATTTTTTTTGATATTATGAATAGTAACTACGATAATTTTTCTTTACACCAGTTAAAGGTAAATCGGGTAATTAAGGGTAAAAATAATATTATAAAATTACCCTAACACCTGCCAAAATTCTATTGGATGGATGAAAGACGACCCATATCACATAAGGGTCAGAATAGATTCATTTTATGAACTTTTGACCATGAAAATAATTTAATTATTTTTAAAACAAAAGAAAGTGACAACATGTCACTCTCTTAAATTTTAGGGATAAAATAATTATCATTAATGAGGACACAATAGTGATGTATAAATTATTTCATTGATTGAAATATCAAATAAATGGTTTTAAAAATATTAAAATAAATATTATATGAACTAATTAATGTGCTCCATTAATTTTTTAGATAAATATGACATGTTAGGAATCTATTAAATATTTTGGTTCGAACATATCTTCTGTGTTGATTTTATTTAAATTCAAATAAATGAATTATTTCAAAATTAACAATACTGATATTTTATATTATTAAATTGTTTAAAAATCACAAAAATATTTTAAAAATTAAAAATTAAAATTTATATGATCTAACATGTCATAAAGTATTAAATTATGTATAATTAAGAACACAAAAGTAAGAATTTATAACCATATAAAATTTATAACATTATTACCACAAATAAAATTAAATAGATTGAATAAGGATAAATCAAAATGATAAGGTTTAAAATAAAATCAAAACATTTCTAAATTTAGTTGGTTGATGAGATTACAACCCTATCTTATCTAATATCCTAATTTGAGTCACTTTGGAAGTTTTTATGTGGGTTTAGGGTTTATTATAAATTAATATTTTAGAGGTTTCCAAAAGTGCCCCTCGCCTCCCTTATAAAAGAGAACCTACTCCCTCTCCTAATCACACCATTTTGAGCCTTCAAGCTCGGCCAAACCCTGCCAATTTCTCTTTTTCACTTCCCTAGAAACATACTAGAGGTCATGGTCTTCTTCCATGTCCAACTTTAGTGCCCTAAGAGGAGGTTAAGAAGAGGCGTGTCGAAGAAGAGGTAATATCCTTTACCGATTCTTTCAAACTTATTTCTCCTTCTACTTCCTCTATATGAGTTGTTTCATTATTAAGTAATAACTCCAGTATAAATTGTATATTGATATGTTATTATGAATATGAAACAACCATGTTCTATCTTCTATCCATCCTATGAAAGAAATGAAATCACCACGTGTGCGTACGTACGGCCTACCGTCTCCACACCGTGGGGTAAGCTTTTATTTCATCACTAACATACTTGGATGGGTATAAGATGGAAGAAATAACTATATATTATCATTTTAAAGTAATATTGATTCTGAAATATTTTACACCATACACTTCAATACAATTCCACGATCATGGGAATGATATCATCGCTCGTGCATACGTACGGCCTACCGTCTCCACGATGTGATGCGACTCGTTCTACATGATCTTCATTGAATAATGATTATATAAATCAATTGAATTAATAAATATGATATATATTACACTAACACCATTCTATAAATAAGGTATCTATAACCTAAAAAGAGGAATAAGAATTTATTTGACAAAACATGCATAAGAACAAAAAACAATTAACACCCGAATAACAAGTAGCAATATTACTATTAAGAATATAATAATATGACCATATATGATATCATAACAATGAATATGATTCTGTAATAAGTCAATGAAATTATTTAAATCATTATACAGGAGTTTCGGCAACGTACAAAGCATATCAGACCCAAGGTAAGGGAAAATCTCACAATCTCATTTTTATCTGAGATTGTTTATACTTCAGAATTTAATGGGGGCATATTTATCATCCAAATCCATGTTTACTCAATATGTAATATTATTTATATCCTCCTAAAATTGTTTAAATCCAATTTTACCCATTGGTGAGTTTTTAGTAAAAGATATGAAAGGAATCTTTTGTCATTTTTAGTACGAGGTACTTTTTGACTTTTCTGGCCAAAGTACGAGAAGAATGTGTTTTTTAACTTATACAGCATGAATGGATTTTTATGAAGCTTAATTTAAAAGTTTTAAGGTTTATTTTTAATTAAATTACTTTAGTTTAAAATTTTATGACATGTTAATAAAGGAAAAAAATTGAAGTAGAAATGATGTTTTCCTCAAAAATGGAGTTCAAGTGTTTTATCCAAATTATTTTCCATCTAAGATAATATAAGGTTCTATTTATATACTATTTTTACATTGATTTGATTATGTTATGGTGGAATTATTTGTATTAATTCCTTTTATCTTATATGGATTATGTTATGATGGCATGATGTTTAAGAATCCCATTTTTATTACATGGGTTATGCTATGATATATGATTTTGTAGCACACATAAGAATGGTTTCATTATGAGATGAGTGGGACCTATATCTCCCTCCAATGAATTGGGTAAATAATTATATCTCATGAGATAGACATGGTTGTAACGACATGTTAATCCGGTTCAGTGATACAGGACTGGATCGAGGACTGAACTCGGTTTTGAAATGGACTTTGTCCGCTAGGATAGTCTTGGTAATGAGTCTTGACTACTATGAAATGATTTCCTATGATTATATGTGTATACAAAAAAGTTTCATGTTTTATGTTATGATTTTTGGGATTAAATTTCACTACTATTATTTATCCCACTTTATGATATTATGATCTCTTTTTCATGTTAAGATTTTAAGAATGTTATGTTCTTATGAATATGATATGATTGATATTTCCTTTGTTTACCCTTACTGAGCATTTGAGCTCACCCTTTTGTATGTTTTCTTTTCCCCAATTCAGGAAGAAGGTTATTAAGTAGGTTATGCAAAAAGGGACTCTAAATTTGTTTAAATAAATAGGAGATAATCTAGATGCTTTATGAACCAGTAGTTTATGTTTCCCAGTTTCTAAAGACACTACACATATACGGTCCTTTCATGGTTTTGTTATATGTTGTAATAAGTATGCTTCAAATCTAAGGTAAAAACAATTTATGTAAAGTATGGGTAATTATAACAAGACTCTGTATTAATGAAGTTTTAAGACTAAATGGTTCACCATTATCGATTGTTTCTGGTCGAGATTTAGGTTCTACATCAAAATTCGAGAAGAGTCTTTAGAAGGTTCAGGAAACTGAGCTTTATTTGAGCATTTCCTACCATCCTTAAACTAAGGGATATATTAAAGGTATATTCAAATATTAGAATACCTTTTGAGATCATTATCACCTTAATTTCTTGGTATGAGGCATTATTACTTACCTTTGGTAGATTTTTCCTACAATAATAGTTTCCATTCAACTATTCAAATGGTGTTATAAGAAGCATTATAGGGAAAGAGATGTCGTTCTGAAACTTGTTTGGATGATGTTTGGGAAAGGAAACTTATAGGACCAAAACATATTGAGGATACATTAAAAATTTTAAAGACTACCAAGGATCATATTAAAGCAGATCACAGTAGACAAAAAAGTTACATTGAAAACCGGAGAAAGAATTTGGTATTTAAAGTGGGCAATCATGTCTTTCGGAAAGTATCTCTTTGTAATAGTGTCATAAGTTTTGTAAATAAAGGAAAAATGAGACCCAATTATATCATACCATTAAAAATTATAGAAATAACTGGAACCTTATCTTACTGATTAGAAATTACACCAATTCTCTCCAAATTTCATGATGTGTTCCACATATATCTATTAAAGAAGTACGAGCCAGAACCAACACATATACATACCTATGAATAAATAGAATTGGAACCTGATATGTCTTACTATGAAGAGACTATTAATATTCATGACACAAGAGACCACGTGTTTAGGAATTGAATGACTCTACTGATAAAGGTTCTTTAGAGAAACCCTAAAATGGAAGAACCAACATGGGAACCTGAGGATGTTATGATGAAGAACCACCCTCATATGTTTAGGAGGTAATATTCATTAAAATTGTGAGGATGAAATTTTTTATAATGAGGTATGAATACAACACCTCAATCATTTATGTTATGTCTATTCATAAATAAATTTAATTTCATTGATAGCCCATGTTGCACATAACACCCATCTTAACCGCATAATAAAATACTATTATAACCTAGCCATTAAATTAGAGATAATGAGTATAATTAACCAAATTTTTAAATTTATATATATTATAATTTTTTTACATTAAACCAATTTATTTTATAGTATTATGATAAGAATATAACCATTTTTAAGCATAAAGGCTATATTTTTTTAAAGGCAGTTTTGTCACCTTTTCCTGAAAAACTTGTTTTAAACCTAGTTTTTTAACATTTTTATAAATTATATTTGACAAAATAAACTTCTTATTTGGAATAGAAATATAAAAATATACTTTGATTTATTTTTTGGTATTTTTCTGAAAATTTTATTATTTTTATGAATAGTGAAAAAATATTGCATTTTAATTGAAAACATCTTTTTCCTCAAATTAATTTGTAATGTTAAATTATATATTAAAATAGTTTTAAAGTATAATTATATCATTTTTTAATAATTTAATACAATTAATTTAATTGGAATTAATTTCACATATAAATTGGATATCAAAACATAGTAAACTTTTGAATGTTTTTACTTTAAAAACATGTTTCTCATTCTTTCAATGAGATTTAATTTTAATTAATTTATAAAATTTAAGAGGAATGAATTTTAAAAAAAGTATTAAATATTTGGAATCATAAGAGAAAAATTTAGAAAATATTTACCCTTTTTTGGAAAATATAAATAGTAACAGTAGTAATATTTTTTATTACCACAGCCGAAAAATAAATTGGGAAATTAATGGTAAAATTATATTATAAATATTATACAATTACCCTAACATATCACTACCCATCCCCTAGGGCTCGTGTCGTGACTACCCCAAACCCGCCTTCCATAGGCCAGGGGCTGGCGACTAGCACCAAAACTGTAATTCCCTAAAACTGGGAAGGCATTTCCTTTATAACATGTAAACGCACACAACAGAGCACACAAATAGATACCAAACACTAAGTTAACTGTATAAAAAATGAGTGATGAAAATTAAAGGGGCCTAAAATACAAGCCCAACTGTAAAGTACAAGAAAATTGAAAGTACTAGTATAGGAAAAATATGTAAAATAGTTCCTAGATCATCCACTGAGAAATCCTACCTGAAGGGTAGGTATAAATAGCCTTCACAATGCTCCACATCTGTCTGACTCCTCCATGCATCGTCACGCCGTGTGGTCCACCTCCGGGCATCGTCCAGTCCCGGTACACTCAGTCTCGGTCTGTGATGTCTGTCATCTTCATCCAACACAATGAGGTGTGACAATAGCCCATGTAGGGGTGAGTATAATAATACCCAGTATGAACCTTGAGACCCTCATGGTCTCACAAAATACAAAAAAAATAAACCACAAGTACGAAATCAAAAGATAACCCCACTAAGTTGTATTCCCATACATATACCTAAGTTATCAAGTAATTATCTCAATCATGAGATAAACACAAATGCTACTAACTGAGCTCGAACCAGGATTTTATTCTAGGGGTAGAATCAAGTAACATCCCCAGTCACACTGTCGAAACCTCAGCTGCTAGAGAACTCCTCCTCTCTCAAGTACAGTGGCCTTGTCGCGTCACCAAGGCACTTCCCACTAACCTTTGATTTCTTAAGTACTCCTCCTATCGAGTACCGTGGGTTAGCTACGTCACCAAGGCGATCCCCACTGTGGGTCTGCCACGTCACCAAGGTGCTGCCCCTCGTAGCCTGCTGAGGTACTCCTCCTGTCATGTACCGTGAGTCTGTCGTGACACCAAGGCGCTCTCCACTGTGGTTCTACCGTGACTCCAAGGTGCTCCCCACTAGGCTAGTCGAATCACTCCGAGGCGAATCAGTCAGCAGACGTCAGGTATCATCCAACTACTAGGTCTCTACACTATGCTCGCTCGTCTCTGGGAGGATCTGCTCCACGAGCTCCAGGTCGATACTCTAACTATCATGAAGCCCAACGTAGAAGTATCTAAAAGGTTTTCCATGTCATAGGGGTTTCAACACAATAGAAATTGCGTCAATCGGATGCCTGGTCTGTGAGTTATTGGCATTTTAGTCCCAGGTCCCGGTTGGATTCGTACGCGATCCAACCTAACCATATCTCAAATTAACCCCGAACTCTAGTGGGGTATACTAAAAGGGACCATCGCAGTCAAAGAAAACTAGTGCCACTAAATGTTTTTCAAACAGTCATCTATTGCCAATGATATGGTCAATGAAAGTAAAGGGTCGGTAGTGGGCTCGGGTCCGGTCCGACCCAATCTGGGTCGACCTGGTCAAACCTGTTGGGTCTAGCCTGACCCATTGGGCGGGCCAGCCTATTTGGTTTAGCCTAGCCTACTTGGCCCAGCTTAGCAGGCCACATGGGTGGTTCGGCCCAGGCTCGGCCCGAAGCGCCGTGAGGGTACGATGCGGTGCGGCTCGACCCGGAGGGTGCGGCGGGGCCGCCATGCGGTCCGTGAGCCGGATCTAGAGGTCCGGGGGCCGGGAGACGGAAGGCGGTCGGGCAGTCCGGCAGGTGGGCTAGCGGGGGGTTGGGAGGCGGCCAGGTAGGCCAGAAGGCGGGCCATCGGGTGGCCGGGAAGTAGCTGGGCAGGCCAGCAGGTGGCCAGTAGGCAGCCAGGAGGCGGGCCGGCGAGCGGCCAAGAGGACAGTGTGGCTCGGCCTGGTGGGTGGTGCGGCCGATGAGCGGCGCATTTTGGCCCGAGGTGGCAGATCCAGTTCGGTCAGAGCATCGCGAGGGCGGCGTGGTTCACGGAGGCTGCGGGTAGTGTGGCTGGTGCCTTTGTCGTTCCGTCACCTCATCCCCATGCCGAAGATCATTATAAACAAGAACGGTGGAGGGTTCGGGCCATGTTGTTTAGGCTCTAACCCTCCGCATTTAGGGTGGTAACATTTGGCTCATCAAGTAATAAGGAAGATGAACATCAATTTTTACAACCACCACAACAATTCCTTTCCAACTAAAGAAGAAAAATAAGTCAAGTAATATTACACAAATTATCTCCTACCTTTGATCATTGTTCAACGATGAAGTTGCGGAAATAAGACGAAGGAGAACTTCATTCTTCGCGTCTGTCGCACACTTCAAATCCCTAGTTCTCACGTCAGTCGTGGAAGACATTCCAAGTTGGTAGAATTCCGGGGAAGAGGATCAAAGGAGATCATTGTCGGCGTTCTTCATTGGAAGAACGCGTTCTTTGTTCTTCATTGGGAGACGAGGTTCTTTGTTGGAGAACACTTTTTCTCCCAATCTCTCTCCCTCCCCAAAATTCCAAATAATAGATTCTATTTATCTATTTTTAATTTGTTGGCACAAAATTCAAATTAGGCAAAACTCAGAACAATAAAGGTTTGATAACATGTTTTCGGATTCAAGGTCCTCTCATGACACATCATCACCCCTACGCCTCACTGCCACCCCTGTGTCATTTCCGACACCCAAACACATCTTACACCGCATCAGTGTCCTCCTATACAAGGTCATGCATCCCATGGATTCTCAAAACGAACCTGGTGCCTAGAACCTCATGTAACCCACATCCTCGATGCCCTGATGCCATGGCACCACAAGTAACCCACATCCTCGATGCCCGATGCCTATGGAACCTCAAGTAAACCACATCCTAGATTCCCTGATTCCCATGGCACCTCAAGTAACCTGCATCCTCGATGTCCCGATGCCCATGGCACTTCAAGTAACCCGTATCCTCGATGCCCTGATGCCCATGACACATCGAGTAACCCACATCCTCAACACCCCGATGCCAAAGGCACCTCATAAATATATATATATATATATATATATATATATATCATGCAACTGAGATGGTGCCAATCCCACTGACCAGTATCTAGTCAGTCCACATAAATCCTGAGTACCTCGTGCACTCAAAATGGACATGCCTCTACAGGTCATGCGAAAAGGGAACAAGGAAATCAAAGCCACACCCATGGTGTACCTCTAACCATCGTCATCTCACTAGCCTAGTCAGCCTCTGCCATCTCCACAGCGTCCACCTGACTATAAGTACGACTGCCTAATCCCTGACCTCCCTACGGTGCTGCTCCAGTCACCGGCCACTGACCCCTTAGCTGGATCCTACTGTCTCTGTCATGTCCTCCATGTGTATTTGAACATCGGCTACCCTCTCCTAGTGCCGAACCTAAACCAACTCGATATGCCACCATCTGTCCTGGTCCCTGCTTTCCAGCTATCTGAGAAGACAGCCTGCAGAACCTCTCCAGATACCCGACCTATCCACATGCTCGACACTCTATTGGAGGCCTATCTCACTAATTCTAAACATGTCCCGGTAGTCCACACTGAAAGAAACCACTGAAGAACTGCTATGAGGTGGTCTAGCTGAGTCTTTGTCCTAACTGCCCTGCTGAAACTCATCATGTCCTCACTTCCTGTTATCTGAACCATCACCTAAAACTGTTCCCCGGATAACTTGTGGTCTATCCCTCTGGTTTCCCTCTACTATAAGTGCCTGATTTGCTGCCTCTGAAAAATAACCCAGCTTGAAGATATTCACCTGGATCCGAATGTCATGTCACAATCCATCATTAAAACGTCTCACCCTAGCTGTGTCATCGCTTACCATACTGGGTGAAAAGTGAGAAAACTCAGTGAAAGTAGCTGCATAGTCCATGACGGACATGTCTCCCTACTGAAGACTCAAGAACTCCTGAGCTCTATCTTCCCTCAGTGTCTCCAGGTAAAAGTGGTCAAAGAACCTGTCCTCAAAGTCCTTCTATGTCAGTCCCTCATGCCTGCGAGCCTGAACCTGCACATCCCACCAGCACTTTTCCGGTCCTCGCAGCATGTATGTCACCATCTTGACCCTCTTCCATAGAGGCATCTCGATCTGCTTGAAGATCATCTACATGATCTCTATCTTGTTCTCAGCTACCTCCAGACCACCCGTCACCCTGAAAGAGCTGCGGGTGCTGCGACTGGAATTCTTACATCAGATAAGCCATAAACGGCTTCGTACCCTGTGCACCTCTGTTGATCCCTGACAAGACACATACCAGGCTAGCTCAGAGCTTTTTGTGGAGCCATAGTTCGAACACTACCAAACCCCACTGTTGTCCTACCTGCACTAGATCCTGAACCTTATCATGTCCCTGAGCCTGTACCTGCGGCTCCTACTCTGCCTGCACCAGATCCTGATCCTGATCCTAAACCTGTGGCACTATACCATCTCTTGTCTGATTCTTCATCTGAGTCACCCAAAAAGTAACATGTCTTCCCCACTACAACCATTCCCCATAGTATCTCGGCCTCATGGCCTTCTTACCCACCCCTAATAGAGCCATGCATCAAAAGTACCTCGGGTCATGCCCATCCCGACAACCAACGTTGCCTCAAACTGAAGATCTAGTTTCCCAATCCTAGTCATCAAAATCACATCAACCATATTATCTTCCTAATATTACAAGATAAAGACCAAATTACCCTTCAACATGAAGTTCTACAAATATACAAATCATGACATAACACATTCCAATCAACAGGAAATTCTATTAGGAAAATTTCACCTATTCATATTTCAAGCATACTTAGCATGGAAATGGATATTATTCACATGGAATTATAACATCACAAAGAATACGTGCAGTTATAAAATTGAAATACCCTAAAATGTGCCTATCAAAAGCCAAGCAACAAACCTTGTCATACCAGGTCAAGGTCCAATTCTCCCTTACCGTGTCGGGTCAATGGTTACACATCACAATCCATAACATCACACACCAAGTGATCCACTGAGGTGGAAATCATATAAACTATAATCTGAGAAAAAATCAAAACAACAATTCCCACCCATCACAACATGGTCCATCACTCGTACCTGGGGCTTCAGGCACCCATGCACAAGCTAGAAACCCAGTTCCAGTAACAACCTATCTCTAGTCTACCATATCCCAAAAAGTCAATCCAGCCAAAATAAAAAGATAAGTCTCAAACTCATTAGTATCCAGCAAAACACTACTACTAAATCCCTATCAAGAACTCCTTTGATACCACTTTGTAACGACTTGAACCAGATCATCCACCTGAACAATGCTAAACGGGTTAGAAGCTACTACCTTAGGCGCACCTCTCCGAACACCAAAGGCTGCCAACTAGTAGCGAGGGTCTTATAGGTATAGTGGGGGGCTATACCCTCTCAGAGGATAATAATAATGGTACTGGTCCAAATATAACAATAAATATACAGTGAAATAAATGAATCATCAGACTCAAACTAGACCCGCATAGTGGAAACAAATTCAACATCGATAAACAACGGAAGAAATAAATATAACAATAGTGGTGGAAAGTAAACACAAAAGTATACTGAACACCACTTGTAACTAGAACTGAACAACAAACATGCATCCAAAACAGGTCATACAAGTATTTATATATAAAAAAGGTGACAATGGATAACCAATTGTAGCTACATAAAAAATAAGCATGCTAATATAGGAAAGGAAACAAAACAAGATAAACTCCAGCTAGGCAAGACCTCAAGGTCCATACCATCTCCATGCAATAGCTAATGTAGCCCAACTCCTGAAGTTAGCCTCTCTCCTACAAGTAAATCCATAAAGTCTGCATGCATCCCGAAGGGCCCATACAGGGTGTGAGACAAATCTCAGTAGGATACCACCCAATGGTGCGTACCTAATATAAGTGTTTAATAAGGCATACATTTATAAGGAAAACAATAAACAGTACGATGCAAAAATAAACACAAACTCCACTGGTGATCATCGGCCACCATGGAGTGTCACCTGCTTCGGCCAATGCCGGAATCTATGTCATGTAACCCGACACCATGTGCCCCTGACATCGCGTGTTTCATGTACCAACATCCCGAAGGCACACCCAAGAATAGTATCCTGGCACCTTGTGCCTACAAACACCTCGTGCCTCAAGTACCGACATCCTAAAGGCATGCCCAAGAAGTAACCTGGAAGAACAACGTTGCATGTCCTAAAATAAATAACAGGAGGGATAGTGATGTATGCCCTCAAATAAATAGTCGGAGGGATATAAATACCTACCCTCAAATCAAGTACCCGAAGGGAAGGTGATATCTTCCCTCAATAAGTTACCGTAGGGACAGTGATACATACCCTCAAATCACATCGAGCCTCATCCCCAACCTGATAGCCTCAAATCTATCCCCTGGATGCTCCTCACCTCCCACGTGAATTCCTACAGTAAGCACCCCCAACCAAAGCACCTAAACCACATCTATGGAGGCCTATACAAACACAAGTTGTCAAAACCACCTCATCACGGAGTATCTCTGTGTGCACACTACATAAAGTTCCGAGTGAGTGGTAATCACCAAAATAGTACCTAAGCCACCACACATCTGACACTTCGTGTCCCTGTGACCATACCTCTCATGTCTAATGGCCTCACCATCTAAGTAACTCGGGCCATGGCCAACCTAATAGTCGTACTACCTCAAGTCGACATCCCTGATGCCCAATCCCATGGTCAAAACCACCCAATGTAACCCCGAGCCAAGCCCAACCAGCGATCAGAATCGCTCAACAGTACCAAGCACAACCTGAACGTTCTAGTATATAAAATTTATAAATTACATATTTTATCCATTTAAACAGAACAAATAAATAGGAAAAACCATCTAAACAGATGAATTTCACTAATAAATTGTAGTCCCAAAGCAGCACTGAATTTTCAAAGGTCTCCAACAATTCATATCAAGGTTTAAATAACTAAAACTAATAGTTTAAACCCAAAAAATTCAAGTATTATCATTTTGGAAACCCCGACCAAAATGCCACATGTGAGAAACGACCTCTCGCCCGACCCTACTCAATCAAGACCGGAAAAAGGTCATATCCGAAGGTATCCCATATGTCTAATAAGAAATTTAAATAAGGAATAGTACATAAATTAGGCTCTCTCTCAAAATACCAGAAAATGGTTTGAAGGCCGTGCTACCAAAATGACCACGAAAACACAAAAAGAGGTATGAACCACCTACCTAGTACTAGTACGATGTTACTCCTCCGATAACAGCATCCAATTAGGTCAAACACGTGGTAGATCTACAAAAGAATCAAAACCACTCAAACCCCTATAACTCATTCTAGACTAGAAATCAAGAAGAACGTCTCAAGAGGAATCAAGGCCATACCAAGAGGGTTCCAACAGATCGAATGATGTTCAGAACAGAGTTATGATGAAGATCCAGGAAGGATTTGAAGGTCCAGCTGGCTCTCCCCACGCGAGCCACAAGAGGGAAGAAGAAAAGAGAGATGAATGGAAAATCCCAAGTGGCCGAGAACTTAAAAACCCTAACTTTAAGTGTATGCATGGTTACCTCGCACAGTTTGGAAAACTGGGCGCCAACCGTGTGGTTGCCACTGCCTCACCCAGAGACTTTTCTTGGCTTGTCCTCACAGTTTATTCAGACTGTGCGCCAACCATGTGGTTTCCACTCTCTCACCTAGGGATATCGCATGGTTTGCGCGCACGGTTTTTTTAGACCGTGGTCCAACCGTGCGTACCAGCACGACCTCCCAAACTTTAAAATTTTTTTCCTCAGAAACAAGTCAAAAATTTCAAATAGGTTCGAGATTTTGAAATGTTCTAAAAACTTGGGTTCTTACAAACTCCCCACCTAAACATAGCTCTTACTCGAGCTATCAAACGATACCTAGAGATGGAACCAAACATACCACACCAATCAGAGTAACCCGGACTTCCCTAGTCTCAAAGGTCATGGTTAAATTACTCAAGGGACTCCCCACCTTACGAATTCCCTAACTCGGTCTCAACCCAACAAAATTCAGAACAATCAATGGTTTTATAACATGTTTCTAGACTCAAGGTCCACTCGTGACACATTGTCACCCCTATGCCTCATTGGAACCCCCTGTGTCATTTCTGACACACAAACGCATTCCACACCGTATCGTTGTCTGCCTCCACGAGGTCCTGCATCCCATGGATGCTCAAAACAAACCTAATGCCTAGAACCTCAAGTAACCCACATCCTTGATGCCTCGAGGCCCATGGAACCTCATGTAACCCGCATCCTCGATGCCCATATGCCCATGACACCTCAAGTAACATGCATCCTCAATGCCCCAATGCCCATGGCACCTCAAGTAACCCACATCCTCGATGCCCCAATGCCCATGGAACCTCAAGTAACCCACATCCTCGATGTCCCGATGCCCATGGCACCTCAAGTAACCAGTATCCCCGATGCCCCGATGCCTATGGTACCTCATGTAACCCACATCCTCGATGCCCCGATGCCCATGGAAACTCATACATATATATATAAATATATCACGCACCAGAGATGGTTCCAATACCACTGACCAGCATCTAGTCAATCCACATAAATCATGTGCACCTCGTGAACTCAAAATGGACATGCCACTATAGGTCATTCCAAAAGTGAACAAGGAAATCACGGCCACACCCATGGTGTACCTATAACCATCGTCAGCTCACCAACCTACTCGGCCTCTTAGAGCTTCACGACATGCACCTGGCCTGAAGTATGGCTGGCTAATGCCTGAACTCCCTGATGTACTTCTCCAATCACTGACCATTGACCCCTTAGCTGGATCCCGCTATCTCTGTCATGTCCTCCACGTGCAGCTGAACCTCAGCTACTCTCTCCTGGTGCTGAATCTGAACCAAGTCTAGATGCCACCGTCTGTCCTAGTCCCTACCTACAGGATGACTGAGAAGGCTACCAGCAGAACCTCTCCAGATGCCTGACCTATCCATACGCCCAACACTCCTTTGGAGGCATATCGCACTGAGTCCTAACATGTGATAGATGCCCACACTGAAATCAAACCACTGAAGAACTTCTACGAGGTGGTCTAGCTTAATCTTTGGCCTAAATGCCCTACTGGAACTCATCCCTTTCATCGCTTCTTGTTGTCTGAACCATCACCTAAAACTGTTCCCCAGCTAACTCGGGGCCTATCCCTCTGGTTTCCCACTACTCTAAGCGCCTGATTCACCGCCTCTGAAAAAGAAACTAGCCTGATGATATTCACCTAGATTCGAGTGGCGTGCCACAAGCAATCCTTGAAGCGTCTCACCCAAGTTGCGTCATCATTTACCATACCATGTGAAAAGCGAGACAAATCAGTGAAAGTAGATGTATAGTACAGGATAGACATGTCTCCTTGCTGAAAAAAAAAAAGAACTCCCGAGCTCTCTTTTCCCTCAGTTTCTTTGGGTAAAAGTTCTCAAAGAACCTATCCATGATGTCCTTTAATGCCAGTACCTCATACCTGTGAGCCTGAACTTGCACATCCCACCAGTGCATTACCAGTCCTTGCAGCATGTATGTTTCCAGCTTTACCCTCTTCCATGTAGGAGTCTCGAGCTTCTCAAAGATCATCTGCATGCTCTCTATCTAGTTCTCAGCCGCCTGCGGACCACACTCACCCTGAAAAAGCGGTGGGTGTTGTGATTGGAACTCTCGAGTCTGATAAGCCATAGATGGATCTGTACCCTACGCACCTCTGTCGATCCCCTGCAAGACACGTATGAGGCTAGCATGGATTTGTTCGTCGAGCTATGGTCCAAATGCTGCCAAACCCAGCTGCTCTTCTGCCTGTAGTGGATCCAGAACCTGATATTGTCCCTGAGGCTATACCTACGGCTCCTTCTCTGCCTGCACCGGATCCTGAGCTTGATCCTGCTCCTGTGGCACTGTATCATCTCCCGGCAGATTCTCCATCTAAGTCATGGAAAAAGGAGCCCATCTTCCCCACTGCAACCATGCCCCATGGCATCCTAGCCTCATGGCCTCCTTACCCGCCCCTAATAGAGCCAAGTATCAAAAGTACCTCAGGCCATGCTCATCCCAAAAACCAATGTTGCCTCAAACTGATGACCGAGTCACCCAATCCTGGTGATCAAAATCACCTCAACCATAGTATATTCCTACTCTTACAAGATCCAGATCCAATTACCCTTCCACATGCAATTCTACAAATATACAATGCATGATATAACGCATTGCAATCAATAAGAAATTCTATCAGGAATTTCACCTATTCACATTTCAAGAATACATAGCATGACAATTGATATTATTCACATGGCATTATCAGATCACAAAGCATACGTGCAGTTATAAAATTGAAATACCCTAAAATGTACCTATCAAAAGCCTAGAAACAAACCTTTCCATACCAGGTCAAGGTCCAATTATCCCTTACCACACTAGGTCAAGGGTTACACATCAAAATCCATAACATCACACACCAAGTGAGCCATTGAGGTGGAAATCATATAAACAGTAATATAAGAAAAAATCAAAACAATAAATCCCAACCATGGAAACTTGGTCCATCCCTCGTACTTGGGGTTGCAGGAACCCAATAACAAGCTAGTAACCCGGTTCTAGTAACAACATCTCTTCAGTCTACCATATCCCAAATAGTAACACTAGCAAAAATAGAAATAGAAGCCTCAAACTCATTAGTATCCAGCAAAACACTACTACTAAATCATTGTCAAGAACTCCTTTGATACCAATTTGTAATGACCTGAACCCGATCACCCACTCAAACAGTACAAAACGGGTCAAGTGCTACTACCTTAGGCGCACCTCCCCAAATTCCAAAGGCTGCTAACTAGAAGAGGGGGTCTTATAGGTATAGTGGGGAGGCTATACCCTCTCAGAGGATAATAATAATGGTACTTTTCCAAGTATAAAAACAAAGATTCAGAGGAATAAATGATTCAGCAGACTCAAACCAGACCCGCAGAGCGAAAACACATTCAACATCGATAAACAGCGGAAGCAATACACATAACAACAGTAGTCGAAATTAAACACAACAGCATGCTGACCACCACTTGTAACTAGCACTGAACAACAAAAATGCATCCAAAATAGGTCATACATGTATTTATATATAAAAAGGTTCCAATGGATAACCAACTATAGCTACATAAAAAATACGCATGTTAATATAGAAAAGGATACAAAACAAGATAAACTCTAGCTAGGAAAGACCTCAAGGTCCATTACATCTCCATGTAACAGCTAATGCAACCCAACTCCTGAAGTTGTCCTCTTTCCTACATGTAAATCCATAAAGTCTGCATGCATCCCGAAGGGCCCATGCAGGGTGTAAGACAAATCTCAGTAGGATACCACCCAACGGTGCATACCTAATATAAGTGTTTAAGCATGCATGCATTTATAAGGAAAACAATAAACAGTACGATGCACAAATAAACACAAACTCCACTAGTGCTCAGCTGCCACCATTGAGTGTCACCAGCTTCGACCAACACCAGAATATCTATCATGTAACCCGGCACCATGTGCCCCTGACACTGCGTGTCTCAAGTACCGACATCCTGAAGGCATGCCCAAGAATAGTAACCCAACATCTTGTGCCTCCAGACACCTCATGCCTCAAGTACAGACGTCCCAAAGGAACGCCCAAGAAGTAACTGGGAGGAACATCGAGGTATGTCCTCAAATAAATAATCAGAGGGATAGCAATGTCTTCCCTCAAATAAATAGTCGGAGGGACAGCGAAACCTGCCCTCAAATCAAGTACCCAGAGAGATAGAGATATCTGCCATCAATAAGTTTTTGGAGGGACAGCGATACCGGTCCTCAAATCAAGGCAAGCCTCAGCCCCCAACCTGATAGCCTCAAAGCTATCCCTTGGAAGCTCTTCACCTCCCAGGTGGCTTCCTACGGCAAGCACATCCAACCAAAGCACCTAAACTGCATCTACGAGGGCCTATACCAACACGAGTTATCAAAACCACCTCATCACGGAATATCTCTATGTACACACTACTCAAAGTTCCGAGTGAGTGGTAATCACCAAAATAGTATCTAAGCCACCACACATCTGACACCTTGTGTCCCTGAGACCATGTCGCTCAAGTCTGATGGCCTCTCCATCCAAGTAACTCGGGCCATGCCCAACCTGACAGTCATACTACCTCAAGCTGACATCCATGACGCCGAATCCAGTGCTTAAAACCACCCAATGTAACCCTAGTCCAAGCCCTACCTATGATCAGAAATGTTCAACAGTACCACGCAGAACCTGAAGGTTCCAGTATATGAAATTAAGCAATTACATATATAACCCATTTAAACAGAACACATAAACAGGAAAAACCTTCTAAACAAATGAATTTCACTAAGAAAGTGATTTCCCATTCCAGTACGGAAGTTTCTAAGGTCTCCAACAATTCATATCAAGGATTAAATAAATAAACCTACTAGTTTAAACCAAAACAATTCAAGTATTATCATTTTTTCAACCCCGTCCAAAATGCCACATGTGAAAAACGACCTCTCGCTCGGCCCTGGTCAATCAAGACAGGACAAAGTGCATACCTAAAGGTATCTCATAGGTCTAATAAGAAATTTAAATAAGCAATATAATAAAAATTAAGGTCTCTCTCAAAATACCTGAAAACGCACTGAAGGTCACGCTACCCAAATGACCATGAAAACACAAAAAGAGGTATGCACCACCTACCTCATACTAGTATGATGTTACTAATCCGATAATAGTAAAACACAGTAGATATACAAAAGAATCAAAACCGCTCAAACCCTTTTAACTCATTCTAGAATAGAAATCAAGAAGAACGACTCAAGAGGAATCAAGGCCTTACTGAGGGGGTTCCAACAGATCAAACGAAATTCAAAATAGAGTTTGGATGAAAATCAGGGAAGGATTTTAATGTCTAGCCAGCTCTCCCCACATGATCCACAAGAGGGAGGAAGAAAACAAAGAAGAATGGGAAATCCCGAGTGGCCTAGAACTTAAAAACCCTAACTTTAAGTGTCCACATAGTTACCCCACACGGTTTGGAAAACCGTGCACCAACCATGCGGTTTCCATTGCATCACCTAGAGACTTTGCACGACTTGTCTGCATGGTTTGTTTAGATCGTACGCCAACCGTGCGGTTGCTACTATCTCACCCAGGGACGTTGGATGACTTACCCTCATGGTTTAATCAGACCGTGTGCCAACCGTGCGCACCTGCACGACCTCCCCACATTTTAAAAGTTTTCCCCCAGAAACAAGTCAAAAATTTCAAACATATTCAGGATGTTGACCCGTTCTAAAAACTCATGTTCTTACAAAGCATACGTGCAGTTATGAAATTGAAATACCACAAAATGTTCCTATCAAAAGTCAGGCAACAAACCTTGCCATACCGGGTCAAGGTCCAATTCTCCCTTTCCGCATCGGGTCAAGGGTTACACATCACAATCCCTAACATCACACGCTAAGTGAGCCACCGAGGTGGAAATCATATAAACTGTAGTCTGAGCAAAAATCAAAACAGTAATTCCCACCCATGGAAACATGGTCCATCTCTTATACATGTGGTTGCAGGAACGAGGGACTGGCATGGAAGGACTTCGAGGATAGGTTCTTCAAGAACTTTTACCCAGAGACACTGAGGGAAGAGAGAGATCGAGAGTTCTTGAGTCTTCAGTAGAGAGACATGTCCATCATAAACTATGATGATACTTTCAACGAGTTTTCTTGCCCGGAATGGTAAGAAATGACACAACTAGGGTGAGATGCTTCAAGGATGGCTTGCGACACACCATTCGGATCCAAGTGAATATCTTCCGGCTGGGTTCTTTTTCAAAGGTAATGAATCAGGTGCTTATAGTAGAGGGAAACTAGAGGGATATGCCCCATGTTAGATAGGGAATAGTGTTAGGTGATGTTTCAGACAGTTGGAAGCGAGGATGGGATGAGTTTCTGCAAGGCAGTCAGTCCAAAGACTCAGCTAGACCACCTCGTAGCAGTTCTTCAGTGGTTTTCTTTCAGTGTGGGCAGCCAGCACATGTTCGGACTTAGTACGATAGTCCTCCAAAGGAGTGCCAGGCATGTAGACAGGTCAGGAATCTAGAGAGGTTCTGCAGGAAACCTTCTGCAATAGCCAGTAGGTAGGGACCAGGATAGAAAGTGGGATCTGGTGTTGGTTCATGTTTGGTACCAGGAGAGGGTAGCCGAGGTTTAGCTACACACAGAGGATGTGACAGAGACAACGAGATCCAGCAGAGGGGTTAGTGGCTGGTGATTGGAGCAGTACCGCAGGGAGGTCAGGCATGAGGAAGTCATGTTTCAGGCTAGGTGCACATCATGGAGCTTCCAGAGGCTGAGCAGGCTGGTGAGACGATGAAGGTTAGAGGTACACCATGGGTGTGGCCGTGATTTCTTTGTTCTATTTTGGCATGACCTGTAGCAGCATATCTATTTTGAGTGCATGAGGTGCACAAGATTTATGTGGACTGACTAGATACTGGTCAGTGGGATTGGCTCCATCTCTTGTGGATAATATATATATATATATATATATATGTATGAGGTGCCATGGGTATCGGGGTATCGAGGATGTGGGTTACTTGAGGTTCCATGGGCATCGGGGCATCGAGGATATTGGTTACTTGAGGTGCCATGGGAATCGAGGCATCGAGGATGCGAGTTACTTGAGGTGCCATGGGCATTGGGGCATCTAGGATGCTGGTTACATGAGGTTCCATGGGAATCGGGGCATCGAGGATGTGGTTTACTCGAGGTGATAGGCACCAGGTTCATTTTGAGGATCCATGGGATGCAGGACCTCATGGAGGCAGACAACGATGCGGGGCGGGATGCGTTTGGGTGTCAGAAATTACATCGGGGTGCCAATGAGGTGCAGGGGTGATGATGCGTCACAAGAGGACCTTGAGTCCAAAAATAATTTAGCAAACCTTTTCTTGTTCTGAGTTTTGTCGGGTTGAGACCGAGTTAGGCGATTATTAAGGTGGGGAGTCCCTTGAAGAATTTAGATAGCACCTTTGAGACTAGGGAAGTCTGGGTTACTCTGTTTATGGTGGAATGTTCAGTTCTATCTCTGGGTTTCATTTGAGAGCTCAGGGATGAGCTATGTTAAGGTGTGGAGTTTGTAAGAACCCGAGTTTTTAGAACGAGTCAATATCCCGAACCTGTTTGAATTTTTTAATTTGTTTCTGGGAAAAAACTTTTAAAAGTTGTGGAGGTTGTGCAATTATGCACTGTTGGCCCACAGTCTGAACAAACCATGCGGGCAAGCCGTGCAAAGTCCTTGGATGAGAAAGTAGCAACCGCACGGTTGGCACATGGTCTGAAACAACCATGCAAGCAATCCATGCGAAGTCTCTAGGTGAGGTAGTGGCAACCGCACGGTTGGCGCATGGTTTAAAAAATCGTGGAGGGTAACTGTGCGACCACTTAATGTTAGGGTTTTTAAGTTTCATGCCATTTGGTATTTCCCATTCTTCTCTCTTTTCTTCCTCCCACTTGTGGCTCGTGCAGGGAGAGCTGGCTGGACCTTCAAATACTTCTCAGATATTCGTCTGAACTCCGTTTCAAATGTCGTTTGATCCGTTGGAACCCCCTAGGAATGTCATTGATTCCTCTTGAGTCGTTCTTCTTGATTTATATTCTAGAATGAGTTATAGGGGTTTGATCGGTTTGGATTATTTTATAGATCTACCATGTTTTAGACCTAATTAGAGGCTGTTATCGGAGGAGCAATATCGTACTAGTATGAGGTAGGTGGTTCATACCTCTTTTTGTGTGTCCGTGGCCATTTGGGTAGTGTGAACTTCGGTGCATTTTCAGGTATTTTAAGAGAGACCATAATTTATTTTTTATTGATTATTTAAATTGCTTATTAGACCTATGGGATACCTTTGGGTGTTCCCTTTATCCTATCTTGATTGAGCAGGGCTAGGTGAGAGGTCGTTTCTCCCATGTGGAATTTTTTTCGAGGTTCCCAAAATGATAATAATTGAATTGTTTTGGTTTAAACTATTAGGTTTAGTTATTTAAACCTTGATATGAATTTTTGGAGACCTTAGAAACTTTTTTGCTGGTATGGGACATCACTTTCTTAGTGAAATTCATTTGTTTAGATGATTTTTCCTATTTATGTGTTCTGTTTAAATGGGTTATATATGTAATTGCCGAATTGCATGTACTAGAACCTTTGGGTTATGCTTGGTACTGTTGAGAAATTTTGATCGCAGTTTGGTCTTGGCCCGGGGTTACATTGGGGGGTTTTGACCACGGTATTGAGCATCATGGACGTCGTCTTGAGGCAGTAAGACTGTCAGGTTGCGCATGGCCCGAGTTACATGGATGGAGAGGCCATCATACTTGAGTAGCATGTTCTTAGGGACACGAGGTGTCAGATGTGTGGTGGATTAAGTACTATTTTGGTGATTACCGCTCACCCTGAACTTTGAGTGGTGTGTACAGAGAGATGCTCTATGCTGAGGTGGTTTTGACCACTCGTGTGGGTATAGGCCCCCGTATATGCGGTTTAGGTACATTGGTTGGGGGTGCTTGTCATAGGAAGCCACATGTGAGGTGATGAGCATCCAGGGGATAGATTGGAGGCTATCAGATTGGGGGCTGAGGCTCACTGTGATTTGAGGGTAGGTATCATTGTGCCTCCGGTTACTTATTTGAGGGCAAATATCATCATCCTTCCGGTTACATGATTTGAGGGTAGGTATCATTGTCCATATGGCTATTTATTTGAGTGAAGACATCATTGTCCCTCCAGTTATTTAATTGAGGGTAGGCATCGCTACTCCTCTGGGTTACTCTTTGGGCGTGCCTTCGGGACGTCGGTACTTGAGGCACGAGGTGTCAGGAGGCACAAGGTGTCGGATTACTATTCTTGGACATGCCTTCGGGGTGTCGGTACTTGAGACACATGGTGTTAGGGGGCACATGGTTCTGGGTTACATGATAGAGATTCTGGCATTGGCCAAAGCAGGTGACACTTCATGGTGGCCGCTGATCACTAGTGGAGTTTGTGTTTATTTGGGAAATATATTGTTTATTATTTTCCTTATAAATTCATGCCTACTTAAACACTTATAATAGGTACGTACCATTGGGTGGTATCCTACTAAGATTTATCTCACACCCTACACGAGCACTTCAGGATGTGTGCAGACTTTATGGATTTACGTGTAAAAAAGAGGCCAGCTTCCGGATTTGGGCTGCATTAGCTGTTGCATGGAGATGGTATGGACCTTGAGGTCTTGCCTAGATGGAGTTTATCTTGTTTTGTTTCCTTTCATGTATTAGCATGCTTATGTGTTATGTAGCTACATTTGGTTATCCATTGGCACCTTTTTATATATAAATACATGTATGACCTGTTTTGGATGCATGTTTGTTGTTCAGTGCTAGTTACAAGTGGTGTTCAGCATGCTATTGTGTTTACATTCCAATGCTGTTGTTATATTTATTTCTTACACTGTTTATCTATATTTAATGTGTTTTGGCTCTGCGTGTCTGGTGTGAGTCTGCTAAGTCATTTATTCTACTGCATCTTTACTGTTATACTTGGATCAGTACCATTATTATTATCCTCTGAGAGGGTATAGCCTACCCACTATACCTATAAGACCCTCGCTACTAGTCGGCATTGTTTGGTGTTTGGGGAGGCGCGCCTAAGGTAGTAGCACCTGACCCGTTTATCAATGTTTGGGTGGCTGATCGGGTATGGGTATTTTTCAAAACCTGTCCCTCGGGGCCCATGCTGTGACTACCCCAAGCTCACCTTCCATAGGCCAGGGGCTGGAGACTAGCACTAAAGGCATAATTCCCTAAAACTGGTAAGTCATTGCCTTTATAACCTATAAACGCACACAACAGAGCATGCAACATGATACAAAACACTAAGTGAACTATATAACAAAGGAATGATGAAAATTAAAGGCACCGGAAATACAAGCCAAACTGTAAAGTACAAAAAAACCGAATGTACAAGTACAGGAAAAAGTGAAAGTTGCTCCTGGATCGTCCACTGGGAAATACTACCTAAAGGGTAGGTACAAATATCCTCCACAACACTCCAATTCCTCCCATCTCCTCTGTGTACTGTCATGCCATGTGGTCCACCTCTGGGTACCATCTAGTCCTGGTACACTCAGCCTCGATCAACGTTGTCTGTCGTCTGCATCCAACACAACGAGGTGTGAGCATAGCCCGTGTAGGGGTGAGTATAACGATACTCGGTAGGGACCCTGAGATCCTCATGGTCTCACAAAATCCAAAAAGAATAAACCACAAGTATGAAATCAACAGATAACCCC
Source organism: Viscum album (assembly GCA_963277665.1). NCBI lineage: Eukaryota > Viridiplantae > Streptophyta > Magnoliopsida > Santalales > Viscaceae > Viscum > Viscum album. The sequence goes on from OY728133.1 coordinate 1,950,310,493, forward strand.
ACTTAAGGTATATGCCCATACATATACATAAGTTACCAAGTAATCCATCTCATTCATGAGATAAACAGAAACGTTACTGACTCATCTCAAACCTAGATTTTATTCTAGGGGTAGTATCAAGTAACATCCCCAGTCACACTGTCAAAACCTTGGCTAATGGAGAACTCCTCCTCTATCGAGTACAGTGGGTCTGTCGCGTCACCAAGGTGCTTCCCACTAACCTTGGACTGCTGAGGTACTCCTCCTGTCGAGTACCATGGGTCTGCTGCGTCACCACGGCACTCCCCACCGCATGTATGCCGTGTCACCAAGGCACTCCCCCTCGTAGCATACTGAGTTACTCTTCCTATTGAATATTGTGGGACTACCATGATACCAAGGTGCTCCCCACTGTGGGTCTACTGTGACTCTAAGAGGCTCCCCACTGGGCTAGTCGAATCACTCCATGTTGAATCGGTCAACAGTTGTGAGGTCTCATCCAGCTACTAGGTATCTGTACTATGCTCTCTCATCTCCAGTAGTATCCACTCCACGAGTTATAGGTCAATACTAAAACTATCACTAAGTCCCACGTATAAGTATCTCAAAGGTCTGCCACGTCATAGGGGTCTCAACGCAATAGATGGTGCGTCAATCGGAAGCTCGGTCTGTGAGTTATTAGCCTTCTAGTCCCGAGGGCCCGGTTGGATTCATGCATGATCCAACCTGACCGTATCTCAACTTTACCCCGAACTCTAGTGGGGTATACTCAAAGGGACTGTCACGCTCGATGTAAACCAATGCCGCTAATGGTTCATCAAATGGTCTTCCAGTGCCAAAGATATGGCCAAAGAAAGTAAAGGGTCGGTAGCAGCGGGCTTGGGTCCGGTCTGACCTGGTTGGACTGACCCGACCCAACTTAGTCAGTGGAGAACCATTGGGTTCAGTCCAACAGGCTGTGAAAACTACGAGTAGCATGGAGGCATGGACCGGTCACGAGGGCGCGGACCGGTCATGCATCGGTGTAAGGGCGGTTCAGCCTGGAGGCACCGCGAGGGGAAAGAAAGACCCACAGTACTCGATAGGATAAGTACCTCAGCAGGATATGAGGGGGAGCGTCTTGGCGATGTGGAAGACCCACGGTGGGCAGCGCCTTGGTGTCGCAGCAAACCCACGGTACTCGACAGGAGGAGTAACTTAGTAGTAAAAGAATAGTGGGGAGCACCTTGGTGACGCGGCATGCCCACTGTACTCGATAGATGATGAGTTCTCCAGCAGCTGAGGTTTTGATAGTGTGACTGGGGATGTTACTTAAAACTACCCCTAGAATAAAATCCGGGTTTGAGCTAAGTCATTAACTTTTGTGTTTATCTCATGATTGAGATGGATTACTTGATAACTTAGGTATATGTATGGGCATATAACTAAGTGGGGTTATCTATTGATTTCATACTTTTGGTTTATTCTTATTGGATTTTGTGAGACCGTGAGGGTCTTGGGGTCCCTACTGAGTATCCTTATACTCACCCCTTCACGGGATATGCCCATAACTTGTTGTTTTGGATGCATATGACAGACAACGCTGATCGAGGCTGAGTGTACCGGGATTGGACGGTACCCAAAGGTGGACCACACAGCGTGATGGTAGAGGGAGGAGACGGACGGACGTGGAGTGCTGTGAAGGCTATATGTACCTACCCTTTAGGTAGGATTTCCCAAGGGATGATCCCGGAGTTGTTTTCCCTTTTTCCAGTACTTGTACTTTCAATTTTCTTTTACTTTACAGTTGGTCTTGTATTTTCATCCCCTTTACTTTTCATCATTCCTTTGTTATATAGTTTAATTAGTGTTTGGTATACATTTGTGTGCTCTGTTTTGTGCCTTTACAGGTTATAAAAACAATGCCTTCCAAGTTTTAGGGAATTACGCCTTTGGTGCTAGTCGCCAGCCCCAGACCTATGGAAGGCAGGCTTGGGGTAGTCATGGCACTGTCCCCAGGGGACGGGTCATGAAAAATTGGTATCAGAGATCATCAATCCTCGTGAGTGGGTACTTGTTCTTCATGGTCAAATAGTTCAGGCAATGGTAGTCTACACAAAGCCTCAAACTCCCATCCGACTTCTTGCCGAACAGAATCGGGTCTACCCAGGGAGAAACACTGGGCCAGATGAATCCCTTCCCCAGAAAGTCCTCTAGTTGTACCCGCATCTCGCTAAGCTCTGTGGGATCAATCTGATACACTGGAGTATATATGGGTGTAGTCCCAGGGTACAGGTCAATATAGAAGTCCACCTCTCTACGAGGAGGTAGACCTAGGACATCATCAAGGAAAACAACTGCATACTGGTCCACCACTACAGGATAGCTCAAACTCTCCACATCAACTGATCCGAGGGTAGGCAATCCAACTAATGAGTGATCGGCTACACCCTCCTCCAAGTAAGTCCATTATGTGCTGCAAAGACTCCCTTCTTACTGGTGAAGCTCAACCTGGTCCCATCCATGCGGACACACTACACTTTGCGCCTAATACTGTTGATCTGATTATGGACTGTAGATAACCATTCCATACCCAAGATGACATTATAAGGCCTCGACGCTGCTACTATGAGATCCCAGCTGAAGCTCTCACCTCCTAGAGTAAGCTCACACTGCCAGCACTAGTGCGTAATCGTCGAATCTGCTACCGTAGAAGTCTCTAGCCGTAAGAATTGAGCCAACAACTCCATCGGAATATCTGAGCTTTGAACAAGGGCAGTGGCAATGAAAGATTGACTGAAACCTATGTCTATAAGAACTACAGCTAAGGTGGAGTAGACACATACCATACCTCTAATCATCTTTGGATCGCCATGATCATAAGCCTCATCTGCATGGAGCTAAGATCTCCCCTGTCCACCTGCTCTCTACAGTCGGGGTGGAACTATTGGTGGTGATGGCAATAACAAATCAAAATGTTGCTCACTGCCAGTTGCTCGACCAACTTTTATGCCACATCTACAAGCGCCCTACGGACCACCTCATTCGAATCTCTGTATCTGTATGGGTAGTCATTTGACTATCTGCTGATCATCTGAATGGTGGGTCGGACAGTCACGAGCTATGTGACCCTTCCCACCGCATGAGAAACACTACCTGCTCCTAGCATGTCTGGATCTACCCCGGGTGCCCCACACAACTGATCCTGAGTCATGTGGTCATCCACCCATGGGTCTTGTCCTCTTGGACCTCTGTGACATCTGTCTACAGCCAGCTGCAGAAGACTCCGTTGCATGTCGACTAGTGGTGGGTCTTACTACTGGAGACTGCTCTGCAAGGAAACTCTCCACTAAGAGGGCTTGCTCCAACACCCATGTCTGCATTGGGATGCTGAGGGAGATCATCAAAGCCCTGATCTCTCCCCTGATCCCCTTCTTGAAGGTATGTGCCCTGAAAAATGGGCCATGTACCATATCAGTGGAGTTGCGCGAGAGGTCGGTGAACCTCTCTGAGTACTATGCCACCATCATGCACGTAGAGAATCAGGATCCACCATCTTTCTACTGCTTCCTGAAGGAAGCTCGCGGTAAGTATCACCATAAGGTTAGCTGGTGTCCCTACTAGTCTTATTTCCAACTCAGTGCACGAAAACACTGATTGCATGTGTGTTTTGAAGAGTTTTCTTTGTGATTTATTTGTGTCAGCTTATTTGGAATAACTTTTTGACCATGGCACACCTATTTTTTTATAGGATTCCTCCATGTAGACATCCATCTAGGGTTCCAAGCCTTGTATGAGATGGCATCCCACTGAACGATGAGGCCTCGGTGCAGGTCCCTATCACAGTGGAGGAACTAGCGGTACCACTACTCCTTGGGCCACTGATGCCACCAGCCCCAGTAGTAGAGAGTGTACGCTGCCTGGGTGTGTTGCACGAGTTCCATCACCAGAAGCCACCTAGGTACAGGGGCGAGACAAACCTGTAGGTAGCTAAGGATTGGCCTGCATCTGTTGAGTGAGGTGACAGAGTAGCTAGCTGCTTTGCAGATATCCTTTTTGGATCGAGAAGGAGTAGCTTTTCTTCAGTCTCTTATAGTCACTCCCCCACTCCTTCATCTAGTCAGGGAGGCGTAGCACAGATATGCTGACTGTGAGTCATGACATGCTCAGATATCCATAGGATAGGCACCTGATGTATTTTCTGAAGGTGGGGAGGTCCTCATTCTCTTCAGGGGACGTACCATGGTACCAGTGTCACTTCTGGAGGAAGTGTTGAGGGAGTTCCACACGTCCCCTATAGCGTTATATCTAGGAGTGGAGAAGATGTACCAGGACCTCTAACAATAGCACTGGTGGCCGGGAATGAAGAAAACAGTTGTATATTTTATCTCTCTATGCCTCATTTGTCATCAAGTGAAGACAGAGCATTGAGTACCATCATTCTTGGTTCAGCCTTTAGAGGTCCTAGAGTGTAAGTGGGATGGGATATCTATGGACTTCATGATTGTTCTTCCACATACATCCATGGGACATGACTCGATTTGGGTGATCGTTGACCGAATCACCAAGTCGGCCCACTTCCTACCGATCAAAGATCAATGTTCAGTAGAGAGCTTGGGACACCACTTTGTGCAGGAGATTGTGCGGTTACATGGAGTACCCTCGACGATCGTTTCTGATCATGATGCATGATTTACTTCCTGGCTATGGAAGTGGTTGCATGAGGCTTTCGGGATACAGCTTTGTTTGAGCACCGCCTTCCATCCTCATACAGATGGCCAAACTGAGCGGACCATTCAGACCCTTGAGGATATGATGTGTGCTTGTGTCCTTGACTTTGGTCGCAGCTGGGAGGATCACTTACGTTTGTTGGAGTTTGTATACAACAATAGCTATCACTCCACCATAGGGACGACACCTTTTGAGGCACTGTACAGGAAAACTTGCAGATCATCTTTGTGTTGGACTGGCCCAGGGGAGTCAGCACTCTTAGGACCAAAGACGGTATGGGATACCATAGAGAAAGTGCAGATCATCCAGGAGCGAATGAAGAATGCACAGAGCATGGATAAGTCATATGCCAACAGAAAATGGAGACCTCTGGATTTCGAGGATGGTAACCACATCTTTTACATGTCTCACCTCGACGAGGTTTTCAGATATTTGGCCTAGGTGGAAAGTTATCTCAGAGGTTCATCGGACCTTTCCATGTCCTCAGTAGAGTTGGTGAGGTGGCATACCTCTTAGATCTTACACCTCATTTGCATCAGGTGCATGACGTATTTCACATATCCCAGCTGAGGAGATATGTCCATGAACCTCTTCACATCATCGACCATGTTGAGTTGGACGTCGATGACGGGTCAACTTTTATAGAGGTTCCAGTATAGATTGAGTATCGATAGGATCGAGTCCTTCATGGATGGTAGATACCTCCAGTGCACGTTCGCTGGTAACATGGAAACCTCCATAAGATCACATGGGAGTGGGAGGATCAGATGTGTGCTCAGTACCCCCACTTGTTCCCTTAGTTTGTGTTGTGGCTTACAGGGATGTAGAGCCCTAAGGTGGGGAGAATGTAAAGGCCTGAAATTTCCATGTAAATTTTAATGTGACAACTGGGCCCCGGTGATAGCACAGACACCCTACCTTAACATGTTCGTTGGGTCCTATCCCCCCAGGTACTGCCAGTTGTCCAGTAGACACGTGGTCCCCACCATGGGGCCCACCCACGAGCCCGCACTGGTCATCTGACTAATGACTATCCCCCAGGCCAACACATGTCCTTTCCAGTGCGCTTTTTCATCACTCTCACACACCCTGGGAAATGTCCCAGAAGGTCACCCATCATGATCAATACTCCAGTCCAAGCACACTTAACTATGGATTTATAATTAGACAGGCTCCCGAAAAAGAAAGGTGTGCCTTGTTGACATGAGTCATATCATTTAGTCATTTATCACTTTATCATTTGGGGGTGTTACAATCAACCCCCATTTAGAGAACAATGTCCTCGTTGTGGGCCCTACATCTCAACACAGGCAGTTCACCGTACTTAAGGCTAGGTACCACCTCTGATACCAAATGTGACAACTAGGCCCCGGTGACAGCACAGACACCCTACCTTAACATGGTCGTCGGGTCCTAGCCTGCCAGGTACCACCAGTTGTCCCGCATACATGTGGTCCCCACCATGGGGCCCACCCACATGCGTGTACGGGTCATCTGAATAATGACTATCTCTCAGGCCAACACATGTCCTTTATAGTGTTCTTTGTCCACCACCGGCCTCCCGTGTGCCCGACATTCTCCTGACCACCCACCGGCCTCCCGGACCGAGATGCATGAGCTGTGCCCCTCGCGGAGTTGGCTGAACTAGCCTCGACTTTCCGGGTCGAGCTGCTGAGCAGCACCCCACGTGCACCTGGCTGATCCGGCCTTTCGCGCTCCACGCGGTGCCTCCAGGCCGAAATACCCTTACACCGACGTGTGTTCGGTCCATGCCCTCGCGACCGATCCTCACCCTCATGCTACTCACGGCCTTTGCGACCTGCTTGGTTGGGCCAAACCCAACAGGTTAGGTCGGGTTAACCCAGACCGGGTCGGCCCATACTGGGATGGGCCTGGTCGGTCTGATCGGGTCGTACAGAACCCAGTCCCACTTCAACCCATTTACGCTCCTTCAGCCATATCTTTGGTACCACACATTCGTTTGATGAACCGTCATCGATGCTGGAAATCTTAGAGCGTGACAGTTCCTTAGAGTATACACCACAAGAGTTTAGGGTATAGTTTAGATACAGTCAGGTTGGATCGTGTGTGAATCCAACTGGGCCCCCGAGAATAAAAGGCTAATAACTCTTAGATCGGGCGTCCAATTTACGCACCGTCTATTGCATTGAGACCCCTATGATGAGGTGGACCTCCGAGATTTTTCTTCATTGGACTTCATGGAATTTGATGTATCAAAACATGGCTTGAGGTTTAGACCCTCTCAGAATCAAGCGTGCTTATACGGAAACTCTGTGGCTGGATGCTCTCTGACTACTATTCTTGGATCATGTGTGGGTTCGACAGTTCTGACTACTCTTCCTGGATCCTATGTGGGTTAGACAATTCTAACTACTGTTCCTGGATCTTGTGTGGGTTCGATAGCTCTGACTACTATTCCTGGATCCTGTGTGGGTTCGACACAAACTACTATTCCTGGATCTTGTGTGGGTTAGAAAGCTCTGACTAATGTTCCTGGATCCTGTGTGGGTTCGACAGTTCTAGTTGTTGTTCCTGGAACCTGTATGTTTTTTAAATTTCTAGTTGTTGTTCCTGGATCTTGTGTGGGTTCGATAGTTTGCAATGTTTTTCCTGGATCCTATGTGGGTTCGACAGCTCTGATTAATGTACCTGGATCCTGTGTGGGTTCGACAATACTAACTACTATTCCTGGATCCTGTGTGGGTTCGAAAATTTTGACTACTATTCCTGGATCCTACGTGGGTTCGACATCTCTGAATACTGTTCCTGGATCCCGTGTGGTTTCAACAGCTCTGATTCTTGTACCAGGATTCTACGTGGGTTCGACAGAATAGATGATTTAGTGGCTACATCTAATCATCTCTAACTCTCTACAAAAGTTGTATACCTATGTGAGCTGATTCATTAACTTTTATGTTTACCTCATAATTGAGATGGATTACTTGATAACTTAGGTATATGTATGGGAATATACCTAATTGGGGTTAACTGTTGATTTCATACCTTGTGGTTTATCCTTGTTGGATTTTTGTGAGACCTTGAGGGTCTCGGGGTCCCAACTAAGTATCGTTATACTCACCACTGCACGGGATATGCCTGCACCTTGTTGTGTTGGATGCAGACGACGGACAACTCTAACTGAGACTAAGAGCTCTAGGACCAGATGGTACCTAGAGATGGACCATACGGCGTGATGATACACGGTGGAGACAGATGGACCTGGAGTGCCGAGGAGGCGATCTGTACCTACCCTTCAAGTAGGAACCTCGGAGGACGACCCAACGACAACTTTTCTTTTCTTCAGTTGTATTTCCATTTCCTTGTACTTTACAATTGGGCTTGTATTTCCGGCCCCCTTTTACTTGCAGTACACTTCGTTATATAGTTTAACTTAGTGTTTTTCTTCCAGACTGTACTCTGTTGTGTGCATATTTATTTTATAAAGGCAATGCCTTCCCAGTTTTAGGGATTTATGCCTTCGGTGCTAGTCGCTAGCCCCAGGCCTATGAAAGTCCGGCTTGGGGTAGTCGCAGAATGGGCCCTGGGGTAGTCGCGGCACGGGCCCCGAGGTACGGTCTGTGTATACTCCACCTTAGCTACAGTTTTTATAGACACGGGTTCCATTCACACTTTCATTGCCACTTCCCTCCTTCGGAGCTCTGAGATTCCTACAGAGTCGTTGTCTTGAACCTTACGGCTAGAGACTCCTACGTGAGTAGATTTGATGATTACGCACTGGTGCTGGCAGTGTGAGTTTACCCTAGGAGGAAAGATATTCGACTGGGATCTGCTAGTAGTGGCGTTGAGGCCTTACAATGTCATCTTGGGTATAGAATAGTTATCCACAGTACATGCTCAGATTGAATGTATTAGGTGCAAAGTGTGGTGTGTTCGTATGGATGGGACTAGGTTCACCTTCACCGGTGAGAGAGGAGCCTTTGTAGCACACGATGGAATTTCCCGGAGGAGAGTACAGCTGATCACTCATCAGTTGGCTTGCCTTACCCTAAGAGTAGTTGATGTGGAGAGTCTGACTTATCATGTAGTATTGGACGAGTACACAGATGTTTTCCCTGATGATGTCTCAGGTCTACCTCCTCGCAGAGAGGTGGACTTCTATATTGACTTGTTCCTTGGGACGACGCTGATATCTACACTAGTGTATCGGATGGCTCCTGCGGAGCTTTGTGAGCTGCGGGTACAACTAGATGTCTTGCAGGGGAAGGGATTCATCTAGCCCAGTGTTTCTCTCTAGGAAGCCCCGATTTTGTTCACCAAGAAGGCAGATAGGAGTTTGAGGCTTTGTGTCGACTACCATCACCTGAATGAGGTGACTATGAAGAACAAGTACCCATTCCTGAGGATTGACTACCTCTTTGCTCAGCTGAAGGGAGCGCAGTGGTTCTCAAAGATAGACCTCTGATCAGGCTATCACCAACTCAGAGTTCAAGATGAGGATGTGCAGAAGACGACCTTTAGATGTCGGTACATCCACTACGAGTTCTTGGTTATGAAATTTGGCATAACCAACACTCCAACAATGTTCATGGGACTCATGAACATGATCATTCAGTCGTACCTTGATCAGTTTGTCGTAGTCTTCATCAACAACATTATAATCTACTCAACTACTAAGGAGGAGCATGACTACCATTTGCGGGTAGTACTGGACACACTTCGAGAGCACCAACTTTATGGTAAGCTCTCAAAGTGATAGTTCTGGATCCAAGAAGTTCACTTTCTAGGACATGTCATCTCATAGCCTAGAGTTGCAGTGGATCCAGCGAAGATTGAGGTGGAACATGCTTGGGAGGCACCTAGAAGTGTGACGGAGGTACGAGGTTTCTTGGGTTTGGCCGGTTACTACCGGAGGTTCGTTTTGGAATTTTCCAGAGTTGTAGCACCACTATCAGCCTTAACGAAGAAGGGGAAACCCTTTGTGTGGTAGGAGAGATTCCAGCAGAGTTTTCAGAAGTTGAGGCAGAGGCTGACTAGTGCCCCCATCTTGAGGCTTCTAGAGGAAGGTGTAGGGTATGTAGTCTACTGCAACACATCAGGGACTGGACTCAGGTGTGTCCTGATGCAGGAGTGAGTAGTGATCATGTATGGTTCTCGACAGTTGAAGCAACATGAGGATAACTACGCTACCCATGACCTGGAGTTAGCAGCAATGGTCTTTGCCTTGAAGATGTGGCGACACTATCTGATGGGCGAGCGTTTTACAGTATGCACTGATACCAATTTGTCACGACCCATCCCCCGGGGCCCATGCCGTGACATCCCCAAGCCTGACTTCCATAGGCCAGGGGCTGGAGACTAGAACTAAAGGCAATGCCTTCCCATTTTTTGGGAATTATGCCTTTAATGCTAGTCTCCAACCCCTTGCCTATGGAAGGCGGGCTTAGGGTAGTCACGACACAGGCCCCGAGGGACGGTTCGTGACATAACACATGTCCTAATTTCATTATATGATTGTGTTTTAACCACATAAACTTTAATATTAAATTATATCCTATGGAATCCACTTGTATTATAGTATGAAATTAGAAGTAATATATTAAAAGAAAAGACAATTTTGTCACAATTTTGTTTTTAAAAAGTGAAATATTTTTAATATGGGGTTATATAAGGGATATGTTCAACTATAAATAGTCATTAAAATGAAATTATATTTATATATATCATGGTAATTTATTCATCATTTTTAGTGACAATATAATTACCATAAATAATGACACAATGATGATGCAATAATTGTTTAATTAATTTAAGAATTAAATAAGTAATTTGAAAAATATTAAAATAAATATAAATTGATATAATTAATTCCATACACAAATTTTATGGATGAATTTTAAATTTTATTGATTAATTAAACATAATTTTTTGAATTTATCATTTTTAATGATATTTCTAAAAATTCATCTAATGAATAATGTCAAAATTAACATTATTGATATTTTAAAATAAATAATGTTTTTAAATGATGTAATTTTTTTAAAAAATATAAATTCCTTCCAAGTAACTGGGTTAATTATAATAATTTCATAAATTAATCAGTTATTGGTCTATTGGAATTTTTTAGTAACTATATTATCCTTCAAAGAATAAAAACACCTGTTGTCACTGTAAGAGTTAAAGAGTTTAAAAGGGATTTAAATCCAAAATATAAGGGTATAATCATGACATAAACTTGTCCAAAATTAATTAGATGAAGAGGATTATAACTGTATCAGTTTAAGATCGAATTGTAGTTATTTAATAGAAACTTATACACCAAAATATAGTATATATTATTTAAATCAACGATAGTTTCAAATTACCACTCTCTTTGTATTTAATATCATTTATGAGTCTACATAGTGACTAAATCAAGATATTAATTAAAAAATGACTATTATGGCCATAATGAAATTATTTTAATTAAATTTTTTTATTTTAATTTTTTTAAATTATATATTTACCTTAAATTCTTTATCAATGGTAATACAATATTTATTTAATTAGCAGAAAAATAAAATAATTGATTTTAAAAGTATTATTTTTTGTATATTTGGGATGATTTAATTTTTATAAATACTTTTATTGATATATAGGATATATTATAGATTTTTAAACAATTATATTTTAATTACCACTTTGTATTGATGTATTTAAAGTCAAATTAAATGAATTGAATCAAATTTGACAATATTGATATTTTATTGAATTAATATTTTATTAAATTATATAAAAAACACAAAAATAAATAGTCACAAATTGGATAATATAAGGTATTAAATATCTTACCTTATTAATTTATAGTCCATTTATAAATAATTGTCTCTAGAATAGATTTATTATATTTTAATATTTTTAGGATTTCTAAAAGTGCCTCTCACCTCAATTATAAAAGGGGTCTTACTCCCTCAATTGCTCAAACCACTTTGAGCCATCAATATCCACACAAAAATTCCCATTTTCCCTAAAAATAACCTCAGTTATTTTATAGAGGTTATGGTACTTCCAAAAGACCTACCCTATATTACATAAGAATATATTAAAGGAAGTCCGTCGAAGAAGAGGTAATCGTCTTTATTGACTCTTTCAAGTATGTTTATTATTCCACATACTATTTATGAGTTTATTCTATGATAAAGTAATAAATATAGTACCATATATATGATAATTTTTTGTTATGATAATGAAAAAACCATTTACACCTTTTATCCGTCAAAATAAAAATGAAAACACCGTGCGCGTGTATATACGACTTACCTTCTCCACGCTGTGGTGTAATATATTTTTCATCACCACTTTACTTGGATGGGTATAATGATGTAAATAATGAATATATATAGTAATTATAAAATTATATTTATTCTTTAATAATTAATATACCATAAACTTCTATACCCTTTCATTATTAAGGGAATGATATCTTCACTCTTTCATAAATACGACCTACCGTCTCCACGATGCGATGCGATTCATTTCACATGTTTACCATTCAATTATGATTATAAAATAGTATATAATGAATAACATATATATATATATATATGACCTTAATAACTTTCTAGATATTATGGAAGTATAACTTATGTATATGAACCAAGACTTACACAACAAAACATGCATTGGAAAATGAAGCAGGTAACACCCAAAACAAGGTTAATAATGAAATATTATCTAGAAATAGGTGATAAAATAATAAAATAATATTATATATATTATATAATAAATATTAATAATATTATTATATTATTTCATAACATTATTAAAACCATTATTCAAGAGTTTAAGGCACGCACAACCAAAAGGAAGTGTAAGGTAAGGGTTTTCTTCCCATCTCACATTTATTTTTTTGGGACATATGTTTAATTCACCACATATTCATTTTGCGTGTGGTATATTCTGAGATTTTATATTTTATATAATGAACTTTTTTATTCACATGATACTTAATGTTTTCTTAAATATTATTCTTTTATGGGGTATACGATTCGACTGATTACAAGTGGAAAGGGATTTCATATCTTAATTTTCATTCATTTGGTTAAAATTCTATTTTATTAATTTTGGAATGATAATTTTATACATGAAATTAATTTTTTTTATATATAACTTTATTTCCACTTATTTTATGTGGATTTATATAGAATACACGAAATTGATTGTTTTTTCCTCAATTGTATATTACATATGGAGTCTACATTGATAGATATTTGAATTGTGGAGAAAATAACATTAAATATGCATCTATTACTCAATACGTATACTTGATGGTAAAAATTCTTGGTTAATGAATTAAATTTAAATTTTAAATATATAATTAATTCTTTAGACATGAAATAAAGGTTGGAGACTATATATAAAAAATCCCCTGATGCATCGGTAGTCTCATGAGATGAATAATGTGGCCAAACTAAATGGGTTTTTACCAATAATGAATAAACTATCTTGTAAAAGATCATAATGATGTTGGTTCATATGCTAGATACATGATGTCCAATAACAAAACATTTAATTAAGAATTCATTTATTATTATCCATAGGATTTAAACTATGAGAAAATCAATAGATTCATTTCATAAATAGTCTATTGGTTTAATGGGATGTGTGTTTAGTTATCTACCTTTCCATGGTGTTTATTATCATTAATTCAAGATAGCTTCATCTATATATAACTCTTACTAGGCATCTGAGATCACCCTTTTATTTTTTATCTTTTCCCCTAGTTATGAATATGAAATGTTTGAATGATTTAAAAGATAAAATTTACATTCCTTTGTTTTGTTTTTAATTACCAATGTATTAAGGGCACCATGTATATATATATAGTTTTTAAAGACAATAGAACTATTCTGTCCTATGTGATTAGAATCTTGTATCTATTCCAATGTAATAAATAAAGGTTCCAGCTCCGAGCTATAGGGGTCGGGGTTATTATATACTCAACTTCCTCTATACTAAGAGTTATGGAATTTCGTTTAATTATATGAAAACTAACATAGCTTTATACAAGAAAAACACTCCATTAGATATGGATTTTATATCATCAACACATCCTAACCAATTTTCATTTATATATCCAAAAAATTTAATATTTTCTACATTTCCATATTTCAACCCAAAATCAGGTGTGCCTCTGATATATCTGAGAATTCATTTTATAGCCATGAGATCATATTATTTTTTGTGCACTTTGATATTGGGAACCAAGTGTGACAACATACACCATATCAGGACTTCATCCCATTAGATATAATAAATTTCCAACAGAATTTCTAAAATCTTTAGGACTCATGTCCTTTCCTTCACCATTTTTGAAAATTTCTTGACACTAAATTCGATGTGGAAATTGGTTTTGAGTCTCCCATTTAAAACATCCTTATAAGTTACATAGCATACTTTTCTTATGGTAGGAAAATATACATATTATTTTGTGATATTTTTAGATAATTTATTTTTCATTTCTCCTAACATATACATCTTAAAAAACTTATTTATTTCCTCAATAATATTTTCACAAGTTTCTTCATCATTCCCATCAAAGAAAATATCATTAATAAAAACATTCATGATTTGGGAAACCTACTAATTTTATTTTATGTAGATGTTAAAATCAACTCTTCCATTCTTAAGGTCTAACTTCTTTAAGTAAGTATCCAGTTGGGAACATCAAGATTTTTTATATTTCTTCAAACCATATAAATATTTCTTCAATTTAAACACAAAATTTATGTCCTTCTCAATCATGAAGACACATGATTGTACAATATAACCTCTTTTATCAAGCTCTCCAATAAAAAAATATTACCCTACATTTATATGAATAATTTTATATCTTCAATGATAAAAAATAGTATTAATGATTCTTATAGTTTATAATATTTAAATTTAATAAAAAATATCATCGAAATAAATAAATTCAATTTGTGAGTAACCTTTATAAACCAACCATTCCTTGTTTCTTATAACTTCACCATATTCATTCTACTTGTTTTAGAACACCCACTTTGTTCTAATAAAATTCTTATTATTTTTTTTGGATATAGGTTCCCAGGTACCATTCTTCTCAATTTGTTTGATCTATTCACTTATATAATTAATCCACTCCTTATGATAAAATGATTTATTAAAATCATTTAGATCTACTTCTGTATTTATGGAACTATGTGTAACTAATATTGATGTTCTTCTAGTTTGATCCCATTGTCATTGATCACCAATAATGTTTTGAACTTCCACTTGATTACTTGGGAATGGATGAGATAAAGAATGTTGTTCCAATTTACTTGGCAAATATGATTCCAAATCTTCATCTTGATCATATTTAACATTGTTACTATCATTCTGAAAATTTTCACATTGCTCGGCTACAACTATCTTATGTTCCTTATCACTCACATCTGTATTTGTTTGTAAAAATATCTTATCCAATTTTTCAAGAATTTTTACAACTATAGAATTAACTATATTTACCATTTACTTATTAAAACATATAAATCATTTGCTATTAAGAGAGTATCCATGAAATAATCCATGAACACATATATTATCAAACTTCCCAAGATTTTCACCCTTAAAATTTATAATTCGAGGACTTTTGATAACCCTTATGAGCATAAGACTTCTAGTTTCGTTATAAAACATTTTTAAGGAGTAATATCAAAGTTCAACTTGTATAAATACTATTTTTGAATGTAAACTACTGTACTAATTTTCCACCTCCAAAAAAATGTCAAGTTTCATGTTCAATCAACAGTGTTCATGCCATTTTTGCAAAAAATCTGCTTCTATGGTGTGTATGGCATACTAAACTAATGAAAAATGTCATGTTTTTCAGAATTATATCTTATATATTTATTTTTATATTAACCCCAATGATTGTTTTGCAACATATTCACATAATATCCACATTCTTTTTCAACACTTCTCGAAAAATTCATTATCATTTTTATAGACTCTAATTCATGTTTAAAAAACATAATATTTATAATGTGAGAAAAGTAAAAAATTAATGAAATAAAGTACATATATACATATGTTTATTTTTTATTAATGGACCCATAAATATTACCATTTATCACTCAAAGGGATGAGTTGAAAAAATCTCAACTTTTTTATTTACTAAGTTTGTAATATTCCATTTTTGAAAAATGGAACAACACTAATATCTTATTTTTTCATGTCTAGAATATAATAAATACTCTCTATTTATTATTATACTCATATTAATGTGACACATATGTCCCATTCACTTAGCCCATATCTGATTTTATCCCATCACAATAAGATAACAAAAAATTTGTACACTACTAACTTTAAATAATATTCCCTTGGTTCATTAGACGTTCATAACAACTTTCCCATATTCAAATCTCTTTAAAAACTATATTTTCTGAAAATAACTTTATTTCCTTCACCACAATGTTGTAAAACACTTAACAAGTTCTCTTTTGGACCATCAACAAACAAAGATCTTTTGGATTTTAAATTTTCTTCCCAAATGATGGAAGATGTAATTCCTTTGATTCTAAGTGGCTCATTGTTCCAAAAGTCATTTTATCTTCTTCAAATTAATCAAAATTATTTAACAAATTCAAATATCCTATAATATTTGAAGAATAACCAGTATCTAAAATCTAGGGTAATTATCCTTTTTTAAGTTAAATAGACATTTTAACAATTATGGCATTTTACTTCCATTTTTCTTTCTTTTTCACACAGATATTGAGATTTATTGTATAAATTTGGTTATATCCATATTATAATAATAAATCATTTTGAAAGATCTCCAGGTTGATTATATCTTTCAAAAATAGTTTACAAAGGATAGAATCTATTTGGTTAACAAGTGTAAACACCCAGAGAGGGGGGGAGTAAATCCGGGTGTGATAGATTAAAACAACTGCCCCTTTGATCTTGTTTCATTTTTAGACAAAAATCTCTCCTCTCTCCTTATTATTGTAGAGTATTAAAAATTCTTAAATCATGAACATTACACAACAATTTTACTTGTTTCTCCCTCAATAGGATATGTCCAAGGAGCATAAATCAAAAATGTGCGGATGTACCAAATCTAATAAAAATTCACTGTTGTTTACATGTTCTAAGCAGACTCACTATCCCTCTATGTTTACAACCAATCACTATTTGAGAACTAACTACTCACTAAACTAAAGTGAGATCACTGCTTCTTCGATAGATCCACTCACATATTATAAACCTATATGTATCTTCATTATCCATTAATGAATGCATCATCCACTTTATGTAGATGCACTTTTGAAGTCCAAAGTTCATCCACTAATGAATACACCATTTCCAAAGATCACTGGGAAATAACCTTTGGAAATAACTTCACAAAGATCCCTAATTTTAGAATCTCCCAATTTTTTTAAGCTCAAACATGCCTTCACGAAGTACCTGCTTCTTCACAAAGCACATACATTCGTAGATCTCACTGCATTGTAGAGCACACTGCTTCGCAGAGCTCAAGCCTTCATAGAGCTCAAACCTTCACAAAGCATAGTCCATTACAGAGCTCAAGCCATCGCAAAGATAATTCCTTCACAAAGCTCACTGAGACAACATAGAACACACCTCTTGTGCAGAGCTAGATTAACCTCTCCAAAGCTCCTACCTTTCACGAAGCATTATTCCTCTGCCGACCTCCTTTGCATTTAAAGAGCACAAAGTTTTCTTGAAAAACACTGTCCAATTCTCTCAAGGGGGTCGAGGTCTATTTATAGGAGATTCCACTGACTCAAGAACCTTTCGCCCAATGTTATCACCATATAAGCTCAAATCACAATGCTTTGAAATTATGGCTAAAATTATTTCTATATTTCAAAGCACAAAGGTGATTTTAAGAATGTAAAGCTCATTGTAATCATAGAGAATTACTTTAATTACTATGCACAAACTCCACCATGCTCCCTCATAATGCTCTTCACCTCTTCTATTCATGAATCTCTTCGTAATCGTAGAGATCGCTGTCAACATTCTTCTAGTCGTTATGAAATCTACTTTAGGAATCCCATATCCATGAAACTCAAGCCTTTACATATTTTAATGATATCTTTAAGTAAATCCTCTTTTCATTATGCTTACAAAATCCCAAATTTTGGGTGCCAAAAATTTAGAAAACACTAAAAAATAGAGCCACCTTATATCTATTATTTTGTACTGCCACCAGATCTTCCATTCCTTTGTCACTATTCTTTTTTCAAGACGTATTGTCAAAAACATCTCTAGAACTCAACAATTCACCATGAAAATATTCTTTGTCAACAAAAACAACCAATCCTAAAATGATAAAATGTTACCTTGAAGGATTTTTGTCCAACAGAATCTATTTTAAATATTTAGAAAAACATTACTAGGTGGTCTCTTTTGATAGGAATGTCTCCCCCTGAAAATATTCCTCCAGCTTCTTTTGGATTCTATGTAATGTTGATGATTAATCCAACCCATATATATTTTATTCCTTGGTCCACCATAATTCTAGTAGTAAACACATTAATCATATCTCCCTTTTTATCATTTATACTATTTAGAGTTTTCTTTGTGTATTTCATCAACCTTCTTACCTTCCACATTGATATGTCATTTCACACCAAAGTTTTGGTAACCTCCTAAAATTTTGTTCCTAAGATTATAGTTCTTCTCAGTTTCAATATAACCAAATATATTAGAAAATTTTAGTTCAGGCTTTGTAATAATAGAAACATATTATTTTTCATCTTGGTTTGTTTTAAATACATACATGGTTTTCTTAACTTCATTTTCATTTTAAGAATATTAATTATTTTTAGTAACCATTTAGGATAATTTTTTTATCCTTATTAGGGTTCCTCTACTCCAAAAATGTACCAACTTCTATAAATGAGTTTTGGATATTTGTATCTACTTGATTAGATTTAAAAAGTTCTTATTGAACATGCTCTAACTATTTCCCCTTCACCCTTAACTTTTCTTCAGGCACTAGATTGTGGTTTTCTTTATTATCAACCAATTTTCCATATTATAAATCTCTTTTAGAAAAATGGATTTTTCTTCAAAAAAATATCCATGATTTTTTTACTGAAATATATTATTTCTAAAATTAATTTTTCTCTCTTTCAAGTATTAATATATTTTTAAGAAATTATTTTTACTCTCTTCTTACAATAAACTCCATTTTAGCCTCTTATTCATTAAAAATATTTCTTTTACCCCCATTGAGATTTTCATCATTCACTTTTGAAATATAATTATTTTTAGCATCATCATCATTGAAGTTATCAACTTCTTCTTTGCATTCATCATCTTTATCACATTTAAATAATTAATTTCACCTATTTTATTTATATAACTTCTTATAAATTTCTTTAAGATGGTAATTTTACATATCTTCCTTCTTAATGAATAAAATTCTTGACTTTAAGTCATCTTCATCACTTTATTCAATTTCATTTTTTCGAGGTCAATTTGCCGCAAAATGTCATGTAGCTATACAGTAAAAATATTTTAGTGTTAACTTCTATGTATACATTCTTGTTCCTCTTTAAAGTTTTTTAAAATAAATACAGAAATTTATCAAAATATGTAATAAACCCATTTTTGTTGTTAGTTTCATACAGTTATTCAACTAAGAAATATTCTTAGACTTTCTTTAATTAACAGCATTGAATGAAATTTACAAATCATCCTTCTCCATATTATCCATAACCTCTTCTATCCCCATTTCAAAATAATTGAGAGTTCAATATAGATAATCCAAAGATAGGGTTTTCAGATATTCAAGTTACTATGATAAAACTATTCTAACAAATATTTTAGGAATGATTTGTAAGATATTTTAAAATATAGATAAATTATCTAGATTCATTGATATACATCTTAGGGTGCTCTAAATGACATTCTATCAATTAAAAAAATCACCTACAGATTCATATTCACCCATTTTAAGATCTTCATACTTCGTCCTCCATATTTTAAACTTTTCCTTATTTACTTTACTATTCCCTGTATAGTTTTTTTATATTTTCCAAAAATCCTTTAACCATTCCAACTAATTTAACTCTAATAAAATAATTTTTATAGAGAAAAGAAAGTATTAAATTTTTGGTTCACCCATCATTTTACAAATTATTCTTATCAATGGTTGTAATGGGAAAATTATCAACATGAGTAATAAATACATATATAGAAACTTTGAGAAATTCATAACCAAGGGACATAAGATATAGAAGCATTTCATATTTCTAAATATGACAGTTCTTTCTATTGAAAATAGGAATCCACTTACTATTCAAATAATTTTGAGCATATATATTAAAATATATTTTCATTAAACTTTTTTAAAGAGTTAATAAAGGAAACCTTCCCTTTGATACAAATTTAACATACCCCTTACGATCTATGTCAGCACTCATATTGGGGGGGTGAATCAATGATATTTCCTTTTTATTTATTGTTTAATTTTGAAATATCCTTCACCTCCTATTAAATATTTATATCCTTTTTGAAAAGAAGTATACAATCAAGATACATAGGAGCACAAGAACTTACAAGGTCCACTACTGATTAATAGTAGACAGTCAATTGGTTTATAAATAATATAATACCACAAAATACACTAAAATACAATCCTTTTTTGTGGTTATAATAAGTAGATATTATCCTTAAACGTATGTTTCACTATTATCAAAACTACATTACATGTTATTTTTATAGAGATAAGATGTAACATAAATTTCATAATAAAATTTTAAATCTTAACCAACATTCTTAGAATATTGTCATTATGATTATTTTACTTCTTCAAACTTTTACTTCTTGAAAATTATTCTCCTTCACTTTATCAGCCAATAGAGTGTAGGAATTAACATCCTAGAATTTAGTATAAAAATAATGTCTTATCACTATTTATATGAATTCTATATTTTATTTTTCTATCTAATATGTCCTTCTAAATTGTTCATCCAGAAATTCTACTGATATGTTTTGATAATCGACATAATGTTCTTTCACATTTCTTATTTTATTTCACTTGATATAAAATATTATATGATAAATATTTGTTCATCTATTTAAACCAATTGAAAAAATTCTAATTAATAAAAATTTCTTCCATTTATTCTTCAACCAAGAGATTATATGGTTGGAAAATTCCATTTTCAAAATCGATCTTTCAGAATTTTGACATTATTTTTTGTATGAAACAATTTCTACCAAACATTATTTTTTGAATTTTTGAATAGTACACCACCCTTAATTGTAGTTATATAGTATTTATAGATGAATGAAAAGGAGAAAATGTGGGATACGGATTTTTATTTCCCACTCAATGAAATCATGATTTTTAAATCTCCCACTCAGTATATTTCTCAAATTCAAGCATTCACAACCTTACCTCAAACTCAAAAAGAATAAAAAATATTCCACTCATGATATTTTAAACTTTTAATGGTAACTCAAGTAATCTTATTTAATATATCTACAAGAACGTTATAAATACATTTAATCAGCATGAATATTAACCACTTGAAGTTTATCCAGTGATAACTTTGAAACAAAACATCCATTAAAAAATACCATTTTGATTTTCCTTTATAAACATCATAGAAAAGTTTTAAAGGCTTTCCCAAATTCTTCCTCAATCGAAATAATTACATAATAAATATTATTTTCATATCCTTAAATTTCCCATAGTTATTTTGATAATATTTATAATAAAACATTCATACGATCAACATTAAAAAACTTTAATGTTTATAACTTCTTACAAGTCCATCCAATGATAATTGTACAAAAATAATATATGATTAACTTCATACAAAGAATTGTTATAATTAGACTTATCCCTTTTACATTATTTAGTATCTCCCCTTGTAATTTTTCAACTTTAATTTTTTCCACTTTAAGAATTATGCTTGAAAATATTTCATAGTGCTTCATCATGTTTAGAAATACAAACTCTTCTCATCCACAAACATTTTATAGTAGATTCTGTCTAGTGAACTTCTAATGATATTCATAAAAAGAACATTGAAATTCTATAAAAATTTTAACCTCTTTTTTCTAAAAGTTTTTATTATGATATATTTCTTAACAGATGATTTTGGAAACATTAACAAAATAAAAACATCATTAGATTATATTCATTGAAAAATTCATATGATATAACTTTGTATGAAGGATTTGGTTCAGAAAAACTCCCAACTATCTTCGTATGGTCTTATTTACATCTAATAGACTTTCTTTATTTGATGTTCTTTCTTCATATGACCACCTTTAATAGAATTATCACCAATGTTTGGAAATTTTTAACTTAAAAAAGTAAATTGAATAAATGTTGTCAAAAAAAGATAACACCTTAATAAAATTTCTTATAACTAAAATCTTCCTTAAATTTTTCAGTTTCTTTAAAACAGCTCCATCATATTATTCCCAAAATGATCCTAATATGTGTAACACTTTTCTACTTAAAGATAATTCCTCTATTTCATTAACAAAAAATATTTACTTTCAAATCCAAATCACTATTTGAGAAATTTTTCTCTTGTATTTTCAATTAGCATAGGGCTAACTCTATCACCATAGAATTTTTCATGATAAAATATCCCAATACCTTATTATGTTCATCACTATAGATCAAAAAAACTTCTCCATTATAAGGTAATGTGGTATCATGTTAACTGGATAACCTTCTCTTTAGCCTCTTTAAATTCTCTTCACATTTATCTTTCCACAAAACCTTAACCCAATTTGGATTCAATATGGTGAATGGATTATATTATCTTAAAAAATCTCTCATAAAATATTAGTAATGTCTATCTAATCTAGAAAAATTATGGATTTTGATTACTACGGTTTCTCTAGTCCATTTTTCAATAACTTCCGTATTTAAAGGATCCATCAATATACCCTCACATGAGATTATATAACCCAATAATGAAACTTTTTATAAAAAAAATCATACTTGGTAAATTTTTCATACAACTTATCCTTCTTTAGGGTCATCAAAACAATTATAAAATGATATTTATGATCTTAATTTCTCTTTTAATATATAATAATATTATAATTAAAGACTACCAAAAACTGATCAAGGTAATCTATAAAGACTATTTTCATTAAATCCATAAAGATAGATGGGGAATTAATAAGTCCAAATTTAATTGCTATAAATTAATAATACACATACCTCATATAAAAATATATCTTGAGTTTATCCTCCTTATTAACCATTAATTTATGATATCCAAAATGATGGTAAATCTTGGAAAAGTATTTACCTCCTCATAATTGATCCAAAAATCATTAATACAAAGTATATGATTATTTTTCTTGATAGTGATCTTGTTAAGTTCTCTATAATTAATGAAAAGATACACAAAACATTATTTCTCTTTAAAAAATGAATTGGTTCACCCAAAGGGGACAAACTATGGAATATTAATCCTTTATGAATATTTTCAATTATTTTTTATTCAAATCTGAGAACACAATTGATGAAATTATGGAAGGATTATTTGAAATAAATGTATCACCATTTATATGTCTTATAAAAAACCATACTTCAAAATTTTTTGGAATACTTAGAAACTATTATGGAAATAAATATAAAAACTATTGTACCATAGGAATATCCTTAGTGTTAATTTTCTCCCAAATCATTTGGGATAAATACCATTCATGGATAGGAATTAATACACACAATATAGATGTAATATCCATTGTAATTTCATATTCATCCTCACACTGATAAATGATCATAGGTTCATTTAGAATATAAAATGTGACATCCCTTCCTTTGAAATTGATATGATCCCCGTATGAAAAATAAAATCCATGCTAAAAATCACATCAAATTCAACTAGAGGAAGTATCACAAGATTTATAAGAATCATATTCTCATAATCTTTAATTAGAGAGGAACTATAAACTTGATTTCTGATCATCATACCATTAGTATTTATCATTTATAACTAAACATATAATAATTGAGAATAATAATTAACATTATTAGATAATTTTCATGACATAAATAATTAATATGATTATGATCAAAAAATATACTTCCATATTTGAGTTTTCCAATCACTACCTCATCATCATTGTTTTATTTTAAATTCATTATTAAAACCAAGATATGAATCAAACTTCATAGTGAAAAATCATGTATAATCATTCATAGGATGTTAAACCATGAAACCTTATATTCAATATATGTCACCTTATACTTATCGAAGGTAATTAATAGTCATCATATATTCAAATCCTTCATAATGGTTTATATAGAAAATATTATTTAACATGGGCATATCCCTCAGGTGTGTCAAACTTGGTGTGTATTAAGGGCACATTCATTGTGCACTATAATGATGATTGAGATATACATGACCATATATTTTCAAGGTCATTACCCCTGGATAAGTATATTCCAAAACCATGTACAATTGTATTCTCCAGAAAAGTATGTGTTTTTAGTAAAACCATATAATTTTTATATTACAAAAAATTTAGAATATTATCCTATACTTAGACTTATCCCTAATGTTTTCATTGATGTTCACTAATCCTGATATCTATTGATTAACCAAGACCCTATCTAATAATAACTCATATTAACCAAGCATTATATACATAAATATTACATTATTTTAGATGAATATTCAATACATACCATTACGATCGATGCCTGAATCATTAAGGTTTAGAGTATTCTGAGACTAGATACATAAACATATTATTTAGGTATATTATGTATCATCATTCATAAATTTCATCACACTTTATACCCTTATTGAGAAAACAAACTTAAAACAATTTTTGATAATCAAGGGAAAGGAATTATATGAATGTGTGAGATAATATTCTCAGTATGGGTAAATAAGGGAGATATCCATCGATGTTCATATATAAGAAAAAAATAAGTATAAGGGTTTGAAATTATGGTCAAAATAATGAATTTTTATACCCAATTTATCATGTATCATAGCCATGAATCAAGATATAAATCTTTATCATTTGAAATATATGAATCATATAAGTAAAAAATCTTCTCAAATCAATCAAGACCCATGAGTTAAAATCATAGGCATATTTTTTTTCATAAATGTGTGGAACCATCATAAGCATAAATAAACATTTCATATGTTAAAGTTAACAACCAGGACCATAAAATCATAGTGGATCATTCATAAAAAACAATTTCCCATACCATAATTGGTCACGAATTACCACCTATTTCCCACAATAATTATGTATCCCTACTTATGTCCAATATTGGATCAAGCACATCAACTTGTTTCCCTTAAATATCTCATGAGATGATGATATTTAACGAATAAATTTTAGAGATATATAATTATGGGACCACCCATAACATAATAAAAACCCTAAAAATGTGTTCCATGGGATCATAAAACATTCATCATATCATCATAACATAACCTAATGGAAGGTAAATGAGTTTCAGAATCATTTCATTGTTTCATCATATAACTTGTGGAAAATAAATTAGTTTCATAAAATATCATCATCATAACTATAAAACATTAATAGGAATAATATTCATGTTATCATTAGAATATATACCTATTAATGCATAATTAACATCAAATTATGTTATCATAGATGAAAATTCCTTGAAAATACCAATCGAATATTTCATGAGGTAAATTACCTTTTCATTATGAATTTAGTTCATTAAAATATAAAAATTAAAAAAAAATTATGGAAAAAAAATTATTTGGAAATAACCATAGAAAATTGAAAAGAATGATACAAATATGTTAGTCTTCATGATATCATGAAATTCAATTCATGTTGTGTGTGTTAAAATAATCATTTCTTCCGAATTTTTGGTAAAAAGTAAAAATTAACTCATTAGGAAAATGGAAAGAAGATTATGTTTATGTTTTTATATAAATTAAAACATGGGTAAAAATGAATTTAAACATTAATATGATAATATTAAATTATTCTTGAAAATACTGTAAAGAAAACATGGACACATAATAAAAGGATTCTTGAACAAAAAGGAAATAAAGTATCTTTTTCTCGAAAACATTTTCTTCATAATTTTATGTACCATATAGAGAAAAATAGTAATATTAAATTAAAATGACATGAATAAATTAAGGAAATTAAAATTAAATGGATTTATTATATACGTATCATAAAATTTTCTCAATGGTAATTCAATAATAAATATTATCTATTAAATTGGGATTAAAATATAAATCAATTACCTCAAGTATTGTTTTATTCATATGCATTCGAACCTCCTATATGGTAAATTTAAATTTACTATACATATATTAACTAAAATTAATAATATATACCATACCATATATTATTTACTTATTACATATTATGATATGTTAATTAACAATTCAATATTAAAATATGTGTTTTGGGTGACAACTCATTTATTTCTCATGGATGTTTCGATTTGAAAGTCCTTGTCCTTATAATTTTATCATTGTTAAATAATCTCTAGAATGTTGATGAAGTCATGAGAATCATATAAAATAATATATATACTTTTATTAGATTTCATAAAAATCAGTGATGAAAAAATAATTACATCACTTTATGGATACAGTAGTCCATATATACACATGGGTGATATTTCTATTTTTTAATGGATAGAAAAAATGAAGGTAAATAAAAAATATTCTTTAGAGAAAAATAATAATATAATATATATCATGTATATTTTTTAATTAAATCATTATATCCCTTAATGTGAATGAGTTATCAAAAACGACACACATCACTTCATGGAGGTAGTAATCCACACAAACACACAAGCGATGTTTTCTTTTCCAATATGATGGTAAGGAGGAGGATAATGGTTGTTAAATCATAACAATAACAGTTATGTACATTAAATATAATTAACTAATTATTTTATAATAGATACCATATATTTATAATTGGTAAAATAATAAATAATTTTGAAAATACTCAACTAAGAGTTACATCACTTTATTAAAAAACCACTTTTGGATTACAACTTAATCCTTGAACGGATGGAATTTTAAAAACAAAAGATGATCTAGAACAAGGGGTAGTTAGTTAGTAAGGTTTTATGGAAGTATTTAATGATATATATGGCCCTAAAATAGTGAGTAATATAGGATATGATATACCCTTTTATAAGTGAGGTGAGGGGCACTCTTAAAATTAATTAAAGTATTAAATTTATATAAATTATATTTCATGTTAATGTTACTAAAAATTGTTATATTGAAATTATATTATTAGTATAAGACTATATAATCTCATAAAATAATATTTATATAAGTTTACATGATGTTTTAATCCTTATCTATTAGTTATAATCCCTAATTAACACTTTTGTCAATTTTTACAATATCAATGTTTTCTAATCATTAAGGGTCAATACTGTTACGATAAAAGGAAAAGTGACACATAAATTGACCATGGTTGATACTTTATACTATATCCAATTCACTTGTATAAGGATAATATTTTTATGAATTTTTAATTATTTAATAAAATATTGTTTATTATAAAATATAATTAATTTCATTTTTAGAACTATTCATTTACTTTGAATTTAATTTCATCAAGATAGTTAAAAAATTAGAATATAAACTTTTCAAACATCCCTAATATGTTATATTTATCTAAAAAATTATGTAACCAAATAATTCTGCAATATTATATTACTTTTAAATTTTTTAAAACTATTTATTTTTATTTTTCAACTAATTGAATTAATACTATGATGGTGTTGCATAAGAATTTAAGGTAATTATTAAATCATTAAAAATTAAGAATAAATTAAAATCATTAAAAAATTAATTTATTTTTTAAATAAATATTTATAACAAAACATTACCTCCTTTTATACTTATGAAAAAAAAAACTATTTATGTTATAACTAAGAGAGTGGCATTTTATATTTATACTTTCCTTAAAATAATATAAAGGTCATAATCAAAAAAAATTGAACCAATTGGACATATTTTGGAAACATGGTTTAGAGTGTTTGAACTAAACTCATCCAATAGGAGAAAGGAATGAATTAGATAAAATTTAAATACTTATACCAAATTTTTAACCTTGTTTTATCTGTTTACCCTTACCGAGGTGACAACTATTTACCAAGGTTACTATTTATAATGGGAAAAAATTAAAGGGACCTATTTATCCATTTTGAACCCACCGATTAAAAATTTGGGATCTAATTTTTAATATTCAATTTCTATATGTGAGATAAATTTATTTAAAATAAGTGTATCATCACATTACTAGATTTTAGGTAGATATTTTTCCTTGTCTTTGATCCCTTTTTGTTTGGGTGTTGTTTGTAGTTGTTTATGTAGATTTTGGAGATATTTAAAATTTTTGGGTATAGAGATTCATATGGGGATATTGCATGTATGGGTGTAATTAGATTGTGGAGTGATATTGGCTTAATTTTGGATGTGATGTCTATGGCATAGAGACCCAAGGAGTGGTTTTGGATGGTTCTTCCATTTTAGTTGGTAGTTTCCCCATGGATAGGAGGCCATCGTGTATCACTCTTCTAGAAGCTTGCTTTTGCGGTGTTGGGGGAGTCTTCTTTGGTGAGGAAGTGTTTGGGGGATTTTCCATTTTGTGGGTAGTTGTGGTATGGTGTGTGGTTTGTGACATATACTTGGACAAGTTAAATAGGATTTGGGCATGGTAGGAAATGTGGATTCAAGAGGTTAGTTATCCAGGGGTGTCTATAGTGTGGTATTTTATACTATTCCATGGTATTGGTAATTTTCCGCATTTCTTTAGCATGATATTGCGGTATCATCCATGTTCTCTTTTTTTCATAGTTAAAATCCCAAATTTTTCATTTTATATTCCAACCTCCCCCACTCAATTCTATTCTACCACTATATCTTTTAGAGGATCTCAAGAGATAATTTTCCCCTTCAACACCATTCCTCCTAGATCAAAGTGTTGGTGGATGTGATTTTTATTCTTCTGGTAAGTGAGTCTCTTATTATTGTGGAATCCTCTTTTATTCATCGATCTCTATCTTTGAGTGTGATGAAAACACATGTTGTGGATGGATTGGAACATTGTTTTGATGGATTTTGATTCTTGGGATTCCATATTCATCTTATACACATTTAACTCTTCATTAGTGTTCCAATTCCAGGTTTTAGATTGATTTATCTCATGATAAAAGGTATGTGGTCTGGTTAGGATTTTCTATACATATGAAAAAACATTTATTTTTAATCAAAATGTGTTTTCAATTTATTTATAAACCTTAATTTGACTATTTTAAAAAAAATTAGGGTTTTGTGAAGGAAACCCATTTTTAAGTCTTGAATAAATTGAATAAATTTTTGAAATAAGATGGATGCAGTTGGATAATTATATGATGTTAAATCTTAATAAAAATGGCTTAAAATGAAATATAATTTTTAGAGGCATTAATTTAATAAAATCCATGACATGGTTTTGAGATTGAAAAGGTGTGTTGAAATATGAAATCTTGTAAATTGAACTCTGAATCATGAAATGTATAAAAATGATTTTTTTTAAATGATGTTTTGTTTAATTGAATCACATGTGATCCTGTATAGTTTTTCAGTGAATATGATAAGAACACTAGGAATCATACTAGATATAAGTGGATTGATGATGGAAACTCTAAATAACATTTTTTTGCATGATTAATGTTGATAGGATGTTTTTTTTAATGGAATGAGTCGATGACCATGTGCACATTTGAGATATGATCACTAATTGAGTAGTTTAAAGATCCTTGAACTAGAATCTAAATAACACCAAGGATTATGAAATAGTTATACGATACCTTTTTACTTGATGATTACTTTCCATTGATTGCAAAACTTTTTTATTCATTCCCTCCTGTTTTATTGAGATGTTCATTTAAGCCACTATTGAAATATTTTTCAGCTACTTGATATCAAATCTTGTTTTCAATGAAAATGTGACATGATTTTTCATTCCTTGTATTTATTTAAAATTGAACAGTATATAGTTTTTTTGTTATATAACTTCTTATAGAATACTTGGTGAGATCCTGTAGGGATAGTTTTCTAATAAACTACATTTTTCTTTTGGGAGTTTTTAGATTTTTTATGATAGGTCTTGGAAAATGGTAAGTGCCACATAGAGGTAGTTAGTCTTTTTGTGCATGGGAGTTGGGCAATGTTAGTAATAGGTAGAGCTCTGGTCTACTCATTATATAGATTTTTGTAGTTTTTTCTTATGGATGTTCCGATTTCCTTTCAATTATTTATATCTTCAATCTTTATCTGTTTTCTTGTGGTAATTTTAACATTGAGGATTTTTTGTTATACCAAATCATCCTTCTTTATCTCCCTTTAGTATCTCCTTTTTTGTTTTTTCTTTTGGAAAAAATAATTCCGTTTTTATTTTGAAATTATTCCTACTTCTATTTTCTAACTCATTGGGGTTGGGAACACCCTTCGAGCAAGTTAGAACAAGATCAGCTACAGGGGTAAAAGGGAATTCGGTTTATTTTATGACAAAGTTATATTAAAGGACGATTTTAGGAATCATTCATTGATGTTTTTATATAGTATGGTATTTCTTAGTAGATAAGGGTTAGGATTATAGGGACTTAGGTGTTAGTTACAAGTGAGTTCCTAACCAGCTCACATCATGGAGATCCTTATGTAAATATAGGTGTTTGAGGGTGTCTTTAATGAATAAATTTATCATATTAAATTATTTTCCTAAGTTTATCTGAGTAATTTGAAATCCCAAAATATTAATTTGTTTTTTGTTGAATTGATATACCTTTATCTCTTGATTGAGTTGATGATATGAGTATCCTTGATGATGTTTTCTTGTTTTTTGATGATCTTTTGTAGTACCATGACCTAATGATGATGTTTTTATAGACCTCAGGAGGTATATCCTAATGCACCATAGAATGTAAATCCTCTATTTTATTAGAATATAGATTCTGTAGTGGGGCATACTATCCATGATCTGGGACATGTAACTGTACGTGTTCCTATTTTGGATCTAGTAGCATGACCATGAAGTGATGAATCTAGGGATCATTATAAATATTTTATTTATAAAAAACAAATAACTTTATAAGGTTTTAATGATCCTCAATACAAATAGGATTCATTAAAAAATATCATGTTTACATTTGATTTCACAGAAATTCTAGATTCAAAAAGGTGGAGTGTGCTGCCAACAAACACGAAGGTCCTAAAAGGAGTTTGTAGGATATGATGGTTATAATAAAAAACATGAGGCTTTTGAATTTAAATAATTTAAATATCATTAAAAGAAAAGTTTTATTTAGATTATATAGTTTTGGAAAATTCTATAGTGTTTCTTTACCTTCAACAAGGTGACAACACTGTGACTCGGTATGCATACTATTTTTCTGAACTTGTTCAGTTTTATTCTGAGGTAGTGAAAAATTATAATATAAAGTCATAAATATTATAGTCGTCTCTTAGATATATTATTTTCTCTTATGTTTTCATGATTAATCTCACCTCTTATGAAAATGTACTGGATAATGTACTTATGGTGGAGCTGGATATGAATGGTAAGTTAGGGTTGACGGGGGTTCTTCTTACTCCTAGTGATAGTTCACTAAGATTTATTAAAGGAAATAAGAATCATGATGTGTTTTATAGGGTAAATAAATAGATTTTATCATTGATACCTTCTTTAGTGTATTGAAGAGGCCTGTTGACTTGTTTTCAATGTGAAAACGCCAAAAATTAGAAGCAAGTTTGTACTAAGGTTCTAAAGATCAATAGTTCTTATGGTCATGCAGAAAACCTGAATTTTTTTCCATTTATTTTATACCCATGTAGTAGATCATGCTCACAAACTTCTAAATTTACATCATTATGATCAGATGCATATGTAATTAAGTGGTTCCATCTATATACATCAACTAATTTTTTTTCACAAAATAGAAGAGTTTCCAGTGGTAGTTGATGCAGGTGTAGCAATAGTGGGAAGAACCATCACAATATATTTATTTTAGTGACTTATTTATTTGATACCATTGAATATAATTCATACATATTGACTCATGTTTTTAATTTTTTAAACATTCATTTGTATCTTATATCCAATGTGATGGATATTGCTATGCACCTCAGAAAAAAGAAAGTGCAGGTTATTTGAATAACTTCATGTGCCATATTTTTATTGAAGATACTCCTCACATGGGATTTTTTGGTTCTCGATATGAAATATTTTTTTTCATTCTTGACATGTATTGTTTTCTTTCCCATAAATCAATGATTTACTATTACCTTTTTTGGATTCTCTTTTACTATCCCTGATGAGTTGTGTCATATTTTAGAGGGATAATAGGACTTGAAATCTATTAAATATAGATCTCCCATTCTAGAGTTGAGAAGGTGATATCTATGGTTTTTTTCAACTAGGACAAGAATTATTGAGTGATGATCCTACACCAGTGTTCATCAAGTTTTAAGAAATGTTTTCAAATGATTTTTCTAGTTTTATATCATTAAGGGAGGCAGAGTTCTGTATTTATTTGGTGAAAGATACACAACCTATATCTATTAATTCTTACCATATAGAACTAACAAAATAGAATAGTTAAATATTCTGTTGGATAATTTTTTGGATAAAGGATTTATACACTCAAGTGTTTCACCTTAGGTGGTACTTATTATTATTTCAAATAAAGTCAATGGGACACTTCACCTTTATATTGATTTCTGAAAACTCAATTATGTTACAATACATAAAAAGTATCTATTATCTAAAATTAATTATCTATTTGATTAGTTAGAAGGGGACAAGTGGTTGTATAAGATTTATCTTTGGTCTGGTTACCACTAGTTTAGAATTAAATAATATGAAATTCTAAAGATCACCTTTATGAGTAGGTATAACCCTTATGAGTATCTAGTTATACCTTTTGGTATAACAAATTATCATGAATTTTTTATAATGTTGATGAAAAAAATATTATATGATTATATTTAATTTATCATGGTGATGTTTTTGGATGATATCATGGTTTAATGCAAGGCCGATGAGAGCAATGCACATCATTTGAGGAAATTTATAGATATTTTTTGGAAATAAAAAACATTATGAAAATATATAGAAATGTAATTTATGGATTCGAGAAGTGAATTTCTTGGGAAATGTGGTCGTGAAACATGGTATTTATATTGATCCTAAGAAGGATAAGGGTGTTGTAACATAGGAAAAACTATGAAATGTTTTTGAGATTCAAATATTTTTGGTTTTCTCAGGGTATTACCCCTGGTTCATAAAATATTTTTCAAATTTGTATTCCATAATGAAAACTCTTACTCAAAAAGAAGTAAATTATTTTTGGGATTTAAAACTTCTTAATTATTTTGATGAGTAAAAATTTGTTTTTAAATTTTTATTAGTGCTGACACTTCTATAGGTTTTTAGGGATATGTGGTCTTTTATGATGTATTAGTTTTTGGTTTGGGCTTCTTTTTCTTATAGTGCGATCGTTTTGTGGTATATGGTTCCCAAAAACTTAGACCACATGAGTAAAACTATCCAAACCAGAACATGAAACTGTGATGAATTATCCTAAGAGTTGATGAAATTACCTTTTTGGGTAATTTTTACAATTAATTCCCATCAAAAAATCTTGAGTTATATATTTTCAAAAAATGATTTTAATAATCTCTAGAGGTGATTGGTGAAATACCAATTTTTTTTTATTTCAAACCCTTTATAAGGGTAATTTCATGGATGATTCTTTGAGAAGGCAAAATCCAACCCAATACATGAAGGAATCATTAGAAGAGTGGACATTTTTTGATCTCATTGCCCATATTAATTTGGCATTTTGAGAGGATGAGACTAAGATTATCCTGGAAAGCGTTCAGTTGAAGTCCTCTCTTCTTGAGATTATTCTTTATATAAAGTATCCCAATTATGATTTATATAAAATTAGGGACTCTCTTTAAGGTCGAAAGACCATTGGTGATTGGTATTTCACATGAATGGGAATCCTATGGTTTTAGAACTAGTAAATTGTACATTTTCTTGAAAGGAAGGCCATGATGGGGGATTTTCTTGATTCTTAGTGGGTGGTACACCATATAACCATTAAGATGTTACATGAATTTCATTAATGATTATGGTATCCAAGTATGAGATTAGACATTTCTAATTTGGTTTCTCTTTACTATACATTCCAATATTTTATGGTTGAGAACAAAAAACCTTTAGTTTTTCTTCAATACCTTCCTAGGACCACATAGAATTGGGATGATATTTACATAGATTTTGAGGCTTGATTGAGTTGTACCCCATGAGTGAAGAATGAAATATGAGTGGTGACAGATCAAATAAATAAATCAGCTCACATTATAACCATTCATGATACATCCAATGTTAGGGAAATGTAAATCCTATATGTGCAAGAGATTTTAAGATTGAAAAAAAGTTCCATATGATATAGTTTAGGATTTGGATCATCATTTCACTTATATTTTTGTATAGGACTCTATTAGATGATGGTACCCTTGGTTATTTTGTGCATGACACATCATATGTAGATGGATGGCCAGATAGAACGGGATAAATAGCTTCTTGAAGACATTCTTCATGCTTGCATTATTAATTTTTGTGGATATTGGGATGAAATATTGGAACTGAATGAGTTTTCTGATAAAAATAGATACCAATAATAATATAGGATAAAATACTTTGAGACCTTGTATATCCATTCATGTAAATCTCCATTCTGTTTCTTGGGTATTTGTGAAACTTACTTGATTGGGACTAGTTTGGTTCATAAGATGACATAAAAAATTTAGTTGATTTCCCAAATATTGGAAACAACACACAGTTGGTATAAATCCAATTATGATCATCATAATTTCCCTTTAGATATTTTAGTTGGTGGACAGGTTTTTTGGTGGGTTTCACCTTGGTTTGGCCACCAACAATTAGGAAAAATGGGAAATCTTACACTGTGATATATGGGTATGTTCAAGATTTTTGAGAATATTTGAAAGGTGTCTTATCGCTTGGATTATCGACCATAGTTGGTATCAATTATAGATGTGTTTCATGTATCTTAGATCAGAAAATATCTTTCTAACCCATATCGTGTCTTGAGATGGGAGGACCTTGATGTGGAACTAGATTTTTTGATGACTAATAAACCATTAAGGATCATTTATTATGAGATAAAGGTTCTTCATGGGAAGTCAATACCATCGTTTTGAGAGTTTTGGTAGCATAGTTTTGATTCATATGAGACTTGGTAGTGTGAGGAACTAATTAAGGAGTAGTGTCCTCATCTATTTGACATAGAGTATTCTTCATAGTATTTTTGTCAGTATAAAGTATTTATGGTGTTTATGTTTTAATACCTTATTACCATATTTTAAATACCTCTTATCCATTATCTTTTATCCATTTTTGAGGTCTTATTTCTAGTATTTTATATATCTTTTGAAGTTTTTTGGAATTTTGTGTTTGGGAGTTTTACGGGGGATTCACTGTGGAGGAGAATAGCTATAGTGTGGAGTGAAATTGGCAATTCTGTGGATGAGACAACTATGGTGAGGAGTGATTTTTTATAGTTCTTTTTTTAAGGGTTATCTGTACCATGGATAGGTGGATTTAGCATTAACCTTTTCTAGTGTTTTTTTTAATGTGTAGAGAAATTTTATTTTACAATTGAGGTCTTTGGGGTTTCTTCCATTTGGGGGTAGCTTTGACATGGTGTGTGGGATGAACTGTAGCCTTTTAATGGTTAAATAGGATATGGGTGTAGTTTGAGCCATGGATTTAGGAGCCCAATTGGTCAGAAGACTCTTATAAAAATGAATTATATGGGAAGTTCAGGAAGTGTGAATTTTGGATACAATTAGTTTCCTTTCTAGGACACATCACCTCTAAAGAAGGAATATATGTTGATCCTGCAAAGACAAAGGTTGTGCAAGAATTTCCTACTCCAATGAACATAACTGAGGTACATTTTTTTATTTTTTTTAGCAGGTTATTGTCACTGTTTCATTCAGAACTTCTCCCATTTAGCCAACCCAATGACCAAGATTACACGTAAAGGGTTTATGTTCATATGTACAATGGAATGTGAGGACTATTTAAAAGATTTGAATAGATGATTAGTGAATGTTATGACCTTAACCCTACCATAAGGTAACGATGGTTTTGTGTTATATAACGATGCATCCATAAAAGGACTTGGTTGTGTCCTTTTACAAAATGATATAGTTATTTCCTATACATCAAGTTTGTTAAAAATTTAGGAACAAAACTTTCCAACTCATGTTCTTGATTTAGCAGTGGTATTCTTTTTTTTGAAGATGTTGAGACATTATCTCTATGAAAAAAATGTGAGATATATACAGATCACAAGAGTCTAGTGTATATCTTCTCATATAAAGATGTCAACATGAGGAAAATGAGATGTCTTCAAATACTCAAGGATTATGATTTCACCATACACTACCACCCAATAAAGGCAAACAAGGTAGTTGATGCATTGAATAAGAAGGATCGTGGGGTTCTGAACATAATGTAGATTGAAAAATATCCTTTGTACATGGATCTAGTAAGGATAGACATGGGAATTATCAAATAAGGTGAAAAATAATTAGTTTTTCAAAGGTTGACCAAACATATTTATTAGAAATAATTAATACTTCTCAACCTGATAATGAAAACCTTCAAAAGACAATTAAGCTATGAAAGATGGAATGATAGATGAATTTCTGCGTGGAGATGGTGTTCTAAAATTTCGGAAGAGGCTTTGTGTTCTGGTTATACCAGATCTAAAAAGTGGGTTATTGGATGATTAAAATAGTTTAAAATTCTTTATACATCATGGAATCACAAAAATGTAAAGATATTTGAAGGAGAATTTTCAGTGGGACAACCTGAAGATGAAAATTGTGGATTATCTATCAAGATGCTTAGTCTATCAATAAGTGAAGGATGGAATGAAATAGCCAAAAAGAGTCAATAAACCTTTACCTATTACTAGGTGGAAATTTGATAACATCACCATGGATTGTTTCACTAGATTCCCCAAAACTACATGGAATAATGATGCGATATGGGTTATTGTAGATCAACTTATGAAATCTACACCTTTTTTCAATATAAGGGACGATTTTCCACTGGAGCACCTAGAGAGAATCTATATCAATGAAGTTGGGAGACTTCATGGGGGAACCTCTCTCCAAAGTGTCTAATAGTGACCCATAATTTACATTGATGTTCTAGAAAATTCTTCAGAAATCTGTGGATACCGAACTTCGATAGAGTACTGCTTATCACCCACAAACTGATAGGAAATTTGAAAGGACGGTCCCAACCTTAGAGGACATGTTGAGATTATATTCACTTGACTTCCAAGGTATGTGATATCAATACTTACCTTTAGTGGATTTTTCCAACAATAATATTTTCCATTCAAGCATTCAAATAGAACTATATAAAGCATTGTACGGAAAGAAATGTCATACACCAACTTGTTGGGATGTAGTTGTTGAAAGGAAGCTTGTGGGCCCATAGCTTGTGGAGGAATCAACAGCGAACATAATGACTATTCAAGGTCATATCAAAGAATATAAAAGCGTACAAAGGAGTTACACCAATAATCAAAGGAAGGATCTGGAATTTCAAGTGGGAGACCATGTCTTCATGAGTGTATCTCCATGGAAGGGTGTTATAAGATTTGGGAAGAAAGGGGAACTTAGCCTTATGTATATAGTCCCTTTTGAAATTCTGGAGATCATTTAAGTTTTTTCACATCATTTGGATATTCCAACTATCTTTTCCAAAGTACACAACATGTTCCATGTCTCATTGATGAGAATTTACATGCTAGACCCAATGTATGTCCTCGCTTCTGACGGTATAGAGTTAGAACTTGACCTATCTTACTATGAAGTACATATCCAGATTCTGGTTACTCAAGAACATGTGTTGAGGAATCAGATGACTAATAAATTAAAGATACTTTGGAGGAATCATAAAATAGAATAGGTAACATGGGAACCTAAGATGATTATGATGAAGACCTACAACAATCTTTTTGCGAGGTAATGTTCTATGAATTTCGAGGTTGCAATTTTTGTAAAAAGGGTAGAATGTAACACCCCAAGGTTTTGAAAATAAATATTTAAAGCATGAAACACAGAGTCCCTACAAAACAACACATTTTATAATCTTTACATTAAACACAACTTTGCCTTTACTATGTTTTTAATTTCAATAAACAGTCATCTAGAGCTGTGATTAGTAAGTCATTTGGAGTCTGATAGAACCAACTTTATTTTTTTGAATAATAACATACCCCTATGAATAGTAATTTGACCCTTATAAATAGTAAATAGGGATATTTTTTATTTTTTTAAGGTAATAAGATAATTAGATTTTAATTAATTTTTCAATGTGATATGAAACTAATTATACCTTTAAAATTGTTATTTATTAAATTAACTATGATTTTATTTAAAAAATAAATCAATCATATTTAGAATATTATTATTAAAAAAATGGAGTTCATTTTTTAATTATACATGTCAAAAAATGGTTAGGGTGAATTTTTGTTATTTTTTTGAAATTCATGAATTTTCGATGAATAGTGAAATGTGGTAAAATACATTATATACAAATTATCAGTTAAATACACTATTTATGACATCATGAGAGATGTAAGGCCACTTGGTTCACACTCACATTAACTTATTACAATTAGGGTTCACATGAAACAACAATACTGTTTGTATGGAGGGAAATAATAAAATAATGAATAAAATATTCAAAATTTACTCATCTCTTTCACTATAATCCCCCCTCACTCCTTCATGTCTTCACTTCTCTAATCATTTAATATCCTCAAATTTCTTCCCAATTAACCTTCCCTAGTACTCCCCATGTCTAGGAATCTCCTGTTCATTGAAAAATATTTATTCCCCTTCCCTTAAAGATATTCTCAAGGAGGTGGACTCAGGAGGTAAATTCACATTTTATATCTTTCATTTTCATTTCATGTTCCTTCATATGGTTATACAATCCTCACCTCATATATCGAAAATGACCATGATAACTCCATTATCATCTATATACAGAAATTATATCATGTTAATGGAAGAACCGGAATCAATGTTCTTACTCTCTCTCTCTCTCTCTCTTATTTTATAAACAAAATCATCGTTCGTGATGTTCCAATTTACAACTTTCGTGGATGATAAATTTTAGTTCTTTAATTTCTTCTTTAATTACTAGTCATGAAACCATTTTTATGGATGAAACAAACTATAATATATTTATTATAACCTATTTAAAATTCATTAACCAGTATATATCCATAATATTAAATCCTATGTCCAAACTAGCTCCAAAGAATCAAATACTGCTAAAATAATCTATATGATTATCATTAATATTTCATCTAATGATTCATACTCATGCCATGTAACCAGATGATATAAATGACCGTCAACACCTATGTACGTTCATAAATAATATGTAAATTCAATTCTTGATATTTACATCTATTCCACATGAACTCCATTACATAAAAACAAGTGAACCGATTATGGAAATCAGGAAAACATACACTCCGGAACAACATAATTCAATATTACTACTAAACTTTAATGACATAATGGACTTAATAAAATAATGATAAAATAAATATATGTTTAATATGTTCCTTAATTAAGTTATTGATAAGTCTAATTTTATATTCTTGGACCTTAAGTTCAAGAGCGGAATAGATTCAGACTTAATGTAAGGGTTCTTTCACCCAAACCTCTATTTTCATTCGGGTTACTTTTATTATCTACTTACCTAAATTAAATTTTTATTCATTTATATTAAATCCTCATAATTTCTGTTTTAATGATAAATATATATGTTTCAACCTGAATCATAACTTCATTTATGCAGAGTTATATGTTTTAAAACGATCTTTCAACAATTCTTCCTAAATTACAATCCAGATTCAAGGGAATTTCACAAATTCTTACCTATTTTATAGGGAACACTATAATATATTTTAGCAACCATTATATTTCTAAAATAAATAATTTTATTATGAAAATACTATCTTAATTCAGTTCTAGTTTCATTTAATGTATTTTCCAAAATAACTCTTTTTTTCAAAATAAAATAGTATTTATCTCAAGAAACACTTAACGATTTTATAAGAGTATTTTCGTCTGTTTCAACACTCTTGTTGATTCTTATGAATTATTGAGATTAATAATTTAGGATGTCATATATAATATTTAATTGGATGTTTTTTTACTAGTTTGATTATGTATTTTCTATCCAAAACCATTCACAAATTTACTTGGAATAGTTAGTGTTTAAGCTTAATGTTCGTGGAAAATTATCTACATTTCATGTGTGAGTTTCAATATGAATGTATATATTGTTTATGTTTATCCCCACTCATATGAGAAATGAATTGGAATTATTATGTTATGGTTGGGGCCTTCTATAGACCCTCGATGCATCAGTAGTTCTCATGAGACAAATAGTAGCAGACTTGGCTGATGCCTTGCCCATTTTGAGATATGGTTTTGGCCGAGGCCTTAATCATTTTAGACATCTTGGCCGAGGCCTTGACGGTATGTTTTAGAATTTATGGCATATAAACTTCCTTCATTAAGAAGCTAGTAATTAATATTTCATGTAGTTATTTGACTAGTATAATACCAATGATTATGTTTTATTATGGCATTATTTACTCATCTCATACTCCTTCCATAATGTGTTGAAGTTTATTATTTGTAAAGGCATGTATTTAAATTATTCACCACTCCTAATGTTCATTGTTAATGATGTCTTAAACTATATTTATTAATCTTTCTAAGAATTTTATCTCACCCCTTTCTTATTTTTCATTTTCCCTGGATATAAAGAAAGTATGATATTAGTGACTTGTAGGTAAAATCTAGGAGGCATGGATAATTCTAATGGAATAAGTTAGTGTTGTATTACCTTTCGTGATGTAATGTTGAACATATTTGTATATCTTTTTTCAAAAATATACTAAACTACTTAGTCCTTTAGGATTCATATTTCTTGTTTATATGCCAATACAATAAAATAAGGCACTGGCTCTGAGCAACTGGGTCAGGTCCTTACAATTAAAAAAAATTAAAAGATGAATAAAACATAAATTATTTTAAAACACCAAGAAGATAAAATATGTATCCATGTGATTTGAAATGAATATCATAAACCTAATAAATAACATATAAATACGTAAAATAAATTGATATATTATAAAAATATTGGGAGATAAATTAATAAATGTTATAAATTATTTTAGTGGCGTATGCAAGTTAAATATTAACCACGACAGTAAAAAAATGATTTTTCAAAGAATTGTATTTTTATAAATATTTTTTATATAATTTTAATAAATAAATTAATTTGAACGATTATTATAATAAAATGTTTCAATGAATAAATAAATATTTTAAGACCAATTTCAATTAGTAGTTGACATGAAATTAAGAACACTTAATGTTTTTAAAGATCACTTTTCTATAACAATAGTTTTATCCTATATAAATTATGTGACGATTTAAAAGAGTAAGTACTCATATTTAGAGACTTATTTTGAAAAATGGGTGAAATATTTTGAATAATCATGTCATATTTGGGTAAAATTTTTAATTTAATTTTTAGTCATAAAAGTAGTTTACTAAGGAAAGAACGGAATTTTCATGATAAGGTTAAGCAAGGTGAAAATGGTAAAACTAAGCAACAAAAAAATTATCACAAAAACATATTTATTAATGGGTGGTATAAGGATTTATCTACTATAACCAATATTTAACTCTGCAGATATAAATTTTGGAACGAATTTTCTTGAATAATGAATCGATTTTTATATTAAGTAAAAAGTATTACAAAAACACCACTCCTATCACCTATAAAAGGACCCCTTCACTACCTCACTTATCCTCACAACATTAGCTTATTATTTTGACTAAAATATTCCAAATATTATTCTAAAAATTCCTAGAAAATTCATATAGGTTCTTTTATCATCAAATGATCACCCTTTAGATGCATAATTCATTTGAAAAATGAGTTATCCTAAGGAGAATAGTACGAATTCCCAAATCACTATTTTAATTTATATTCCTTTAAGTATTCTTATTCAACCTAAAATTATATGATAACCATACTAATGTAAAGAAATATATGTATTAAATATACTGAAGTATTTTTATGTCTATGGAATATCCATCATTTATCTTCCACTGATTCATTAGAGAATGAAAAAGTTGTATGTGTAACGTACGAACTACCACCTCTATAGATGAAATATTTAATTTTTCATTAACATAATTCATGGATAGTTCTAAATATTTATTTATTAAATAAATATGATATTTATGAAATTATTAATATTCTGAAAAAAAATTAAATAGTCAATTTATTTTTAATATTAATAATAAATAATCATTTTTGATTTAACTGCCTTAAAACGAACATAAAAAGGATCTTTTCTAAATTTGAATATATTTTCTACTACATATTAAAATATATATCTTCTATGCTAATTTATTGATTATTAATATATATTTATATAAATCTTGATATTTTGAAACTATTTTATAACCCCTTTGTCCACAATCAACATACCAAATAGTTTTAGTAAAATTGACTGAACAACCCCAAGTGTCTGATAAGAGAGAAAAAATATAAAAAAATGAATGACATATGATAATAAATGGACCTTAAAAAATTAAATAAACATGAAAAAGTTTATAAATCAATTATTTAATAAAATTAATTTATTTATACAGTAGGTTAGATCTTGTTCATCTAAGTGGGAATCCAAGGTATGATTTTTCTCATCTCAATTTTTATTCATAGAGATATGTTTAATATTAACCTCTTCATTATTTATGTTGTTCATATAATTACCCATGAATATATTTTTCTACATAATAATTGTGATTTAAAATTGAATATCATTTTCTTTCCTTTAATGGCCTCTAATTTAAATGTTATCAAAGCAACAGGGGTTTCTCATCTCAAATTTCCTTCATTGATATACATTTTATATTATAAACCTATTTTCATTTATATAGTGTATATACTACCCCTTTGAAATATTATATCATGATTCACTCTTTATTCATGGTATTTAAATTCATATTTCATTTTCATACCTTCAAGGTCTTTTGATTAAAATATTACCAAAAGCATAAGTGCTTTCATCTCAACTCCCCCTCATTTAGGCATGTTTTCATGTACTGAACCTATTATTATATGACATAGGTTATCTAATTCCCCTATTGAATTATTTTGTCATAAATCACTTTTAATAATGTTATTTATAATTCCATTTCTTAATCACTCTTTCAGGATTAATTTAATTCATATACCACCAAATTTACAAGGGTTTCAGAGACTCAATTATCTTTTTTCTGGTCACAATCATTCTGTCTTCACTAGAAACTTATAAGTTTATGTATTTTTTAATTTAATTATTTCATATGGTATTTTTATTATCATAATATTCTTTTTTAGGGATTCTTTCTCTGTAAAAATATTATGTTGTTAGGAATAATTCACATTTCATCTAATAGATATTTCTCCTCCTTTTTTATAGTATTATTACAATATATGTTTCATTATATCCAGATATATATAATTTTATATAATTTTATTATCTATTATATTTTTATAAAAGGTAAATTTATAAACTATTTAATTGATATGGGATTTTCTTTAAAACTACCTAATGAAATTAAAAATGAAATTTTTTTTCATTTTCATAAATTTTTATCTTCCAGTTGAAAATTATTCTCTTAAAGATTCATTCATTAAAAAATCTTATTTTGGATATTATTTTAAATATATTTTCTAAAAATTCCACCATTCACCTTTTCAATATTTTTTTGATTTTGATTTGTAACATTGAATTTTATGATAATGATAAAAATGAATTCAGAAAAAACTTTATTATTAATTTACTTCCATTTTCCTATCTATAAATAAAGTTAAATCTCTTATGGATTAATGTTCATGTTCATCCTCTATGTTCTTTTATTATGTAATTATATTTGGAGATTGAATTTTGTTATCAAATTATCTACTTGATATTATTTGAAGCCCATTATCTTATCCAGGGTTTTTAATGATATGATGACTAATTGATTTCACATGACACATATATGTATAATATATCAATATTTGATGGGTGAGGCCATATATAGCCCTCCAATGTAATTTATAAACTTTTATGTCTCATGAGATAATTTTGTTAATGTGTGGGAATGATTGGGTTTTCTCAAATCACAATGCA
This sequence comes from Viscum album, assembly GCA_963277665.1. Taxonomy (NCBI): domain Eukaryota; kingdom Viridiplantae; phylum Streptophyta; class Magnoliopsida; order Santalales; family Viscaceae; genus Viscum; species Viscum album. The sequence continues at coordinate 1,950,354,543 of OY728133.1, forward strand.
TGGGCATAAATGGGTTTTATCATATCATAATGTGTGGACATGATTGGGATTGTTCAAAACATAATGTGTGGGAATTATGGGGTTATCACATAATCTTCTTATTACCTATGTTTATTCTTATAAAAAATTTCAATGTTATTCTACACTTATATAATTTTTTTATAGTTATAATAATTTCAACTAATTTCATGAGGTGGTAAATTTTTTATACTTCCATTATGGTATTTTTATGATTTTATGATCCCATTTAATGATCTATGATGTTCTACTTTTTTTTTATTAACACTTATGACCATGTGGTCCTTTTAATAAAATATTTTTCCATGTTCATTTTTTCTCACACTATAATGATATAACCCATTGTTACACTATGATAAGGGGTTATATTACTATGATTTTTACCTCACCCCTTATTTTTTTCGTCATTTCTTATGGAATTATATAACTATTAGGTGTTGAAGGAAGTATTTGTAATGTCCTATATTTTCCATGAATTTTTTTTTAAATTATATGGGATTATTTTGAGACTAGTAACTGAGACAACACGTGATTTTAAGGCCTAGGGTGGCCAGAATAAATGTTCAAACTATTTTTAGGTTTATTAAAAATAGCACGCATGTGCAGTTTTAGTAACTTCAAAACGGATGCCCAGATCAGAAATCTGAGGACACCATTTAGCTCAGAACAATGAGTTTACCTTAACCGGGGCCTAACATCAGCTGGTGTGAGTCAGCTAAAAAAGTTAATCTATGTATTTATTAAGAGAAAATTAAAATCTTTCATAAAAGATATATTATTTTATTTCATCAACATTACAAAGTGAATCGGCAGCATTGCGATGCAGTGACTCAGTGATACCGTAATGCAGTGTCGTGGCAATGCTGAAACATGTTTAGAATTATGAAACAAATTAATGGGGTTCCTCCATTAATCAAAGGCAGGGAACAACATAACAATTCATAATGCGAGAGAATCTTCCCTAGATCCCTGAATATTCCCTGAGGAAAGAGAAAGATGATCTCTCAATGGAGAAGAAAATTTGGATATCAGAGCTCAGATCAAGCACTGAAGAATGATGTATCAAGGATGTTTGAGGAAAAATCACCATCAATGAAGAATTCCCACCTCTAACTGATCCTTTTTCCAGGTAGGGAGTTTAGTTGTTGGGTGTTCTTCTTCCCATTATTTCTTTCAAATGAAAAACACGGATCAACCAACAAACATATTGATTTGTTGGTCGATCGTTCTTGTAGGACGTGTGTTATGTTGTCAGGTTTGATTCGAGAATTATCCATGCTAATATTTAATGATGTTTTACTCGCCGTTCATAAATTTTAATAGTGATGGATTGAGGCTAACCTGAACAAGGCCCAGATCCATCCACTTTGTGTGTTCTTGTTCTTATCCTTTTCTATTATCTTCATTCTCCTCATTCTATATTAAGCGCAATGATATGGAATAGGATCTATGAAAACGACAGTGTGAGAAAGATCCAACATTTCTAGGTAGATTATGGTGAGAGGAGGCTTCCAGCGGGGCGTTCGACAGTAGAGGTGGCATCGGCCTGGCAGTGTGGCTAGGCTAAGTAGACAGCCTCCAGCATGGAGGATGATAGCGGTGGCGAACCACGGTCCAACGAGACTATGAGGATGATACAACCCACAAAAGGGGGATGTGGGTGCAGGTGTAGGAGGTCTATATGTATATGGTTCATAGAAAGAGCTCGTTGTGGCATTGAATGCAAAAATCAGTGACATGTTGTGGTTACAGGCTTTGACAGTGGAGGGACGTGACTCCCCGATCCGCATCAAATGTAGGTCTCGCAATAGAGTCGTTGGTGTGTGCTAGTCAAGTGGACTGGACATATTAAAAATGGTCCATCCACATCCCAAGCAGATGAACTGGCCCACTCGAGTGGGAAGGACCATAGATGGCGGGTCGGACTGGTAGCAGGTCGGGCCGGTAGTAGGCATGGTCGACTTGATGGGTCGGGTCGGGCCCTGTGGGTCGAGCCCGGCCCGACAGTTAGCGTCAGGCCTAGTGGGTCGAATCGGACCCTATAAGCACGTCGGACCCAGTGGGTTGGGTTTTCAGACTCCGGGTTAGGTTAGGTTGGGTAGGCCCACCTAGGTTGGACCATACGCTGACCCAACTGACACCTTTTAACAAAAAATACCCATAATTTTCAAAATGTAAGTCCGTTTGACGATCCATTTGTAGCATTAGGACCCCTGTAATGAGGAAGTTATTTTTAGTTGGAATTGTGGTATTTTTATTAAGGACCAAAAGAGGTTTGAAGCTTCCCCTTGGTTATTTCCTCGAGGTTTTGGTATGGCATTACGTCCACATCAATTAGAAACAATCCCCTCAAGAGGATAGAGTCTCATATAGGGTTATATCATCCACCTTGGGACTTGGGTGATAATATATCACCCCGATGGAGTTTCTTGGTTATTGACATGACTTCCAAGCATAGAGCATTAATCCTGTATCTAGTGGTCCATGTCGATAAGGTTCATGGTATTCTCTAAGGAGAATCCCCTACATTACGAGCCCCATTGGTTGGGTTCATGGTATTCTCTTAATAGAATCCCCTATGTTTCAGGTTAATATAGATTGGGTTCATAGTATTCTATGAGGAGAATCCCCTATCAATATATCATGATATTTGAACATTGTTTTCTCTGTGGGAGGATCCCAAATTATTAAGACCTCTTGTAAGATTCCCTGATGGCATCAAGGATCGAGGAGTGAGTTCTCTCGGAATGAGCATGCCTCGAGTGGAATCATGTGGATAATGATTGGCAATGACTTATCCTCTATTCATAATGGATATATATGAGTATATTTGGATTTTCTGGGTATATGTATTGGAATATACCTATGTAGAGATGATTATTCATTTTTATGAGGTTATTCTTTTGTGGTTTTGGGGTGTCCTACTAAGTATTGTTTTACTCACACCTACAAAGGATTTTCCTTCACTTTTCATGTATTGTGTAGATGATCAATGCTGTGATGAAGTCCTAGGTAGTTTTGGACTGGGACTATGACTGGATGGTGCCTTTTGAGATTAGATGGGCAGAGGTGTTTCTAAAAACATTCTTCAGAAGCTTCAGTACCCTTGTTTTTAGGTAAGACATTGTAGTTGTCTTTGTTTTGGTGGGATTTTATTCAACCCCAATTTACCATATTGTACTTTAATTTCCTATTGAACTCTATTTTTGGTTGTTAGTGTATGAATGCATGGTGTTTTTTGTTTTCTCATTTTAGCTTTGTGGGTTTGTAGATGTGTATGTGCATAAATTACTCCCATTTATGAGATATGTCTACTCAACACTAGTCTCCTACCCTTGGGATATTGGATATGGGCTTGGGGTAGTCACAGTACAAGTCCCACTAGGAAGATTCATAAACGAGTGGTACCAGAGGGGCTCGGTTCCACATTGGGACCCTGAGTCTGTGAAATTGGTCTAGGGAAATAGTGTTAAGTGATTCAAGTTCAGATTTGAGGCTAGGGAATCCAATGTTGGTGTGGTGGCCGACGTATCCATACAACAGGACTATGGACACCTTCCTTCTAACTCAGTACATGAAAAACATTGTTTGCAGGGAAATGAATGGTATATGAATCATATAGGAATGGGTTGTGTTTTCCTTTTCCTTTATGAGTTATCTTTCTAGATATACTATATTGACCGTGGTTAATCTTAATCTCTTTCAGTATGCCTCTAAGAAGACAACCATCTATAATTCTAATGTGTGATCATGAGGATGATCCTCCTAGAAATGAAGCATCAATACAGGGGCCTATTCCCAACATGGAACCTCTGAGTGGATTTCCTTCTATAGTGCCACCTATCGAGAAGCAGTTCATGTCGGCATTACAAATAGATGATGGATGCAGGTTGAGTGCATTTGATGAGTTTTAGAGGCAGCGACCTCTCAAGTTTATGGGTGAGACAGTCCCATAGGTAGTTGAGGATTGGATGGAGGTGGATACATGTGTCTTCCACCTTGTGAGGTCACCTACGGATCATATGATATTCCTAGTTGTGAGTCTTATTTAGGGCTCAATAGGGCACTGGTGGAGCTTAGTGATCCAGAAACATTATGATATCACTCTCTCTTGGGATAACTTTGAGAAACTCTTTAGGGAGTAGTTCTTTATAGAGACATTTCACTCAATACGCATACATGAGCTCCTAAATCTTGAATATGTAATCTTGATAGTAGCAGGGTACTCAACAAGGTTTATCGAGCTTTCTTGCTACTCCACAGATATGATGTGAGACCCATTCTTCTGGACTTAGGCTTTTGAGAAAGGACTATGTCGGGAGATCAGGGAGTCCAGGGTATCACTCAACATACCTACTAGGGAAGGGGTACTATAGTGATATCTACTCATAAAAATATTTTTGGCGGAACATATGCTAGCAGTAGGATCTACGAGTAGGTACCAGGTAGCTTAGTCTTCAGTGGTGGGTAGTCGACACTAGACGAAGGGGCCCAAACAAGACAGGTCATTCAAGAGATAGCCTCAATATACAGGATCAGCGGTGCAAGGCTTCTAGGGAAGAGTAGGATAGATGAAGGATAGACTGTGTTTCATGTACAACGGTCAGGGACACATATATTGTGATTTCCCAACACACTGTATGAATTATTAGTGTATTGTTGAGGAAACACCAAGGTAGAGGTAGAGGTTCAAGAAGGGTGGTTATTAGGATTGAATACATGGAAGGGGAGAAGGTAGAGTAGTTGGAGGTGGGCGGTGGTTCAAGGAACTACCACCACCTCCCCCAGGTGGTCGACCATAGGATTTGGGAGATGGTGGGTAGGTGTGGGGCCAGCTTTAGGTGATGGAGTCTTACAACCCCATTTCTCTAGAGATGATTAGAGGTATGATATGTGTTTTTTCTACCCTATCAATAGATATTATAGACATAGGTTCAAATCACTTCATTTTTTCTCTGGACCTTGTTCGGATCTCCGAGATTCTGGCGGAGATGTTCACCTGATCCTTACGTTTAGTGACTCCTATGGGAGGGGATTCTATGATTAAAAACTAATGCTATAAATGTGAGATTACTCTTGGTGGTGATAGATTTAGATGGGATCTCATAGAAGCAGCATCTAGGCCTTACGACATCATTCTGGGTATGGATAGGTTTTCTATAGTTCATGATCAGATTGACTCTTTTAGGTGAAGAGTGTGGTGTGTTCAGGGAGATGGAACCGAGTTTTCCTTTACTAGAGAAAAGGAAACGCATGCAATTTAGGATGGGAACTCTCAAAGGAGGGTGAAACCAATCACTCACTAGTTGACTAGCCTCATTGTTGGTGCAGTGGAGGAAAGGAGTCCCCAATTTTCTATAATAGTGGATGATTAGGAGGGCGTCCTCTCTTAGGATGTTCTAGGATTAACTCCTCATAGGGAGGTTAAATTCTGCATCGATCTGTACCCCAAGACGTTACTGATATCCACACCTGTATATCAGATGGATCCTATGGAGCTTCATGTGTTGAGGGTATAACTGGATGACCATTAGAGGAAGGGCTTCGTGAGACCCAGTGTTTCACCCTGGGTAGCCCCAGTATTGTTTTCCCAAGAAGGAAGACGAGATATTGGGGTTGTGTGCGGACATCCAACAACTAAATCAGGTAACTGTGAAGAATAATTATCCACTACTAAGGATTGATGACCTATTTGATCAGCTAATGGGAGCAAGATGGCTCTCAAAGATAGAACTTAGATCAGGCTATCAACTGCTTCAGGTGAAAAATGAGGACAATTAGAAGATTGATTTTAGATGTCACTATGGAATCTATGAGTACTTATTGATGTCGTTTGGCATAAAAAAAATTATATCAGTGTTTATGGGACTCATTAATAGGATCTTCCATACTAATATAGACTATTTTTTAGTGGCCTTTATTGATGACATCTTGGTGTACTCGGCATCCGGTGAGGAGCTTGAGATACACTTGAGAATGGTCCCGGACTTAATTCAAGATCACCAAATTTACTGAAAGCTCTCAAAGTGTCATTTCTAGATATGAGAGGTCCACTTTTTGGGACATGTCATTCTAGAGTATGGAGTTGCAGTAGATCAAGTGAATATAGAGGTAGTGCTTGCATGAAGGCCACTAAATAATGTTACCAAGGTGAAAATTTTAATTAGGTTGGATGAGTACTATTTAATGTTTGTTCTAGAATTTTTCAGATTAAAAACTTCCATGATAGACTTGACCTAAAAGGGGAAACCTCTTTGTGGATGAAGATGTTCTAGGAGATATTTTATCACCTAAGGAAGATTTTGATGAGTGCATCCATCATGTGATTGCTTGAGGAAGGTGTTGAGTATGTGTTGTTCTATGATTCATCTGGGATCAATATTGTTAGCTTCTTGATGCAGGGTAAAGTGGTGATTTCCAAAGGTTCATGGTAGTTGATACCATATAAGAATAACTACGCAACCCATGATATGAAGTTGGTGATGGTGATATTTGCATTGAAGATGCGGTGACACTACCTTATGGGTGAGAATTTTATCGTCTACTCATACCTCAAAATTCTCAAGTATATCTTCTCTCATAATGATATGAACTTGAGATAGAGTCATTGGTTAGAGTTCTTCTAGGAATATAACTTAGAAATAGTCTACACTTCAGGTAAGGGGAATGTGGTGGCAGATGCTCTCAGGTGGAGGTCGAGTTCACATCTGCTAAATGATGTCATAGAGTAGTTGTTCTCTCTTCAGATATCCTTCATGTATATATATGGAGAATCTTATCTCCATTTTTTGGTAGTTACACCTCCAATCTTATAGAAAGATAGGAAATCACAACTAGGATATACCAGCTGCAAGACTACATTTGCTCAGGTGTCCATAGGGCAAGCCCCAAATTGATATTCAAAAGGTGGGGAGCATGTCATCTTTTTTAGATGAAACCCAGTTATACCGGATGAATTACGAGAGGAGGTGTTAAGGGAGTTACAATTATCACGTTTAGTGGTACATCCACATGTGACAAAGATATACCAGGACTGACGTTGTATGTTTTGGTGGTTGGGGTGAAGAAGGAAGTGGTAGAGCTTGTCTCCAGATGCCTCACTTGCCAGTAAGTGAAGGACAAGAACCAAGTTTTAGTGGGTTTGACCCAACACCTTGAGGTGTTACAGTGGAAGTGGGATTTAATATCGATGGAATTTGTGATGGGTTTACCACATAAATCTAGAGGAAAAAATACCATCTAGGTGATTGTGGGCCGACACACCAAGTCAGTCCACTTCTTTGCGATTTGGGAACAGGGTTTAGTAGAGATCTTATGACGCCTCTGCATATAGAATATATTTTGACTCCATGGAGTCCCATCTATGATATCCTGAGATCATGACACATTTTTCCTTATTAATTGTGTAAGATATTTATGGAGGTGTTTGGGACTCATCTATGATGAGCACAGCTTTCCACCTGTAGACAGACGGCCAGATGGAGCGGACCATTCACAACCAAGAGGAAATGCTATATGCTTTCATCCTCAATTTCACCCATAGTTGGGAGGATCATCTACCCCTGGTGGAGTTTGTGTAAAAAAATAGATACCAATACACCATTGGTATGAGACCATTCGTGGACTTGTATGAGAGACCCTGTAAGTTTTCACTTTACTATACTGACCCCAGAGTGTCATCGTTCATGGGTCCCGAGATGCTGTAGGCTACTATAGAGAATGTGCGGGTCATCCAAGAGTAGATGAAGACAGCACAGATCTGTCATAATTCCAATTATGATAGGTGATATAGACCCTTGGAGTTAGAGGAGGAAGACCATGTGTTCTTTAAGGTCTCTCCTCGACATGTGATATAGTGATTTGGCCAGCATGACAAGATATCTCTAAGGTTCCTCAGACATTTTCTGATACTGTGTAGAGTAGGATAGGTGACATAATTCTTTTCCATACCTCCATAGTTAGATCGTGTGCTTCCATATTTCACGTATCCCAGCTGAGGATATATGTACATGACCCATAACACATCATTTACTAGGGAAAGCTTGACATTGATGATGAAGAGACTTTTTTGGAGTTCCTAGTGGAGATTGAGGATCGACATGAGAGAAACCTCCATGGGTGATCAATTCCTCTAGTGTGAATTCAGTGGTAATATAGGAATCTCTAGTAGATAATGTGGGAGAGGGAGTCTCAAATTCATTCTCTATATCCCTATTTGTTGTTTAGGCATTGTTTTGGATTTTGGGGACATAAATCCCTAAGGTGGGGAGAATGTAATGTACCATATTTTCCATGTAGATTTTTTGAAAATTATATAGGATTATTTTGGGACTACGAATTGATTCAGAAAGTGATTCAAAGGCCCCAGGTGCCAATAATAAATGTTCAAACTATTTTTAAGTTAATTAAAAATTACATGTGTGTGCAGTTTTAATAACTTCTAAATAGGTGCTGATTCAGAAATCTGATCACACCATTGAGCTCAGTATAGTGATTTTACCTTAGGTGGGGCCTAACATCAGCTGGTGCGGTTCACCTACAAAAGTTAATTTATTTACATTTTAAAAGAAAAATAAAATATACTTAAAAACTTATTTTATTTTATTTCATCATTGTTACATAGTGACTCAGCATCTTTGTTATACTATGACTCAGTGATGCTACAATGCAGTGTCATTATAATTTTGAACACATTTAAAATGATCAACATGTGTTAATGAGTTTCCTCCATTAATCTAAGGTAGGGACCACCATATAATTCATAATACTGGAGAATTTCCCCTGGAACCATAATGTTTCCTTGAAGAAATAGAAGGAATATCTATCATCAAAGAAAATTATTTGGAGATCGAATATCGGATCAAGCACTGATGAATGACATATCAAGGATGTTTGTGGACAGATCACCACCAAAGACAAATTCCCTCTTATGACTGATCCTATTTCTAGGTAGGGGTTTATTTTATGTGTATTTTTCTTCCAGTTCTTTCTTTTGAATGATGAATGTGGATCACTCCATGAACTAGTTGATCTGTGGGTCAATCATTGTTGTTAGATGGGGTTTCTGTTTCAGGGTTTGATTCAGGAGTTATCCATTCGAACATTTAATGTTGTTTTACATGCCATTAATAAATTATAACATGGATGGATTGAGGGTGACACGAAAAAGGATCAGGTCAATCCAATTTGGGTGTCTGGTTCTCTGCCTTTTCCCCTATTTTTTCTCCTTGTTCATTGTTGAGTAAAATGATCTGGAGTGGGATCCAGGAAGATGATAGTGTGGTGAAGCTCCAGCCTTTTTAGGTGGAACATGGAGAGGGGAGGATATCGGCAGGGTGGTCAATAGTAGAGTGGGAATTGGTCCAGAATCACGACCAGGCTAGGTGGAAGACATTTGGAATAGTGGTCAGTGGTGGTGACGAACTGAACTCCAACGGGACCACAACGACGAGAGAACACACGAAAGGGGGGCCGTAAGTGGATGTGGACGAGGCCGCCGGATTGATGGCCTGTAGCGGGATCCCATGGCAGGTGGAGAAAATCCATAATAGGAGGTTGTGATGGTAGACGGATGCTACTCCCTGAGCCACGTCGGATGGTGGACCCGTGACAGAGCCACATGTGTGAGGTGGTCATACAGACCAGGCACGTGAAACTTGATCCAGCCATGTTTACCAGGAAGAGATGTGGTGACCACTGCATCCTGGTTGGATGAACTAGACCACTCGAGTGGGTCGTGATAGAGATGAAGGTATGGCATGAAAGTGGTCCAGGTAGGTAGACCTCGGGTTGTGTCAGGTCGGGATGGTCCATTCGGGTAAGATTAGACTTAGACCCAACTGACCCATTTTCACTAAAAGGCCCTTAACATTAAAATTGTATGTCTGTTTGATGAGATTTTTATGGAGTTGGGAACCTCATGATGAGGAGGTTATTTTGAGATGTCTTTGTGGGGTTTTAGTGAGGACCAACATAGGTAAAAATATTCCCCTTTATTATTTCCTCTAGGGTTTGGTGTGACATTACATCCACATCAATGGGCAGTAATCCCCTAGAGAGGATAGAGTTCCGTATAGAGTTATGGAATCTTTTTTATGGATGGAGTGATACTCTATCACCCCTAATTTTTATTTGGTATTAACAAGTACTTTGAGTGTAGGGCAGTAATCCTCCATCTAGTGGGATGTATCGATAGGGTTTGTGGTAATATTTGAGGATAATACCCAATATTGTGAGTCATATCAGTAGGGTTTGTGGTTTTCTCTGAAAAGAATCCCCTACATTGTGGGTTAATACAAATTGGGTTCATGGTATTCTCTGAGGGAATCCCCTATCTGTATATCATGATCTTTGAACATCTTTTTCTCTATGGGCGGAGATCAAGTTAGCAAGACCACTTGTAAGAGTCCCCGATGACATCAAGGCTCGAGGATTGAGTTCACCCAAAATGAGCATGCCTCAAATAGAATCCTATGACTGATGATTGGATATGACTTATCCTATCTTTATTTATGCCTGGTTATGAGTATATCTAGATATTCTTGGTGTATATATGGGAATATAAACTTGTAGATCTGATAGAAAATTATTTTGTGGTTTTTCTTTTGTGGTTTTAGGGTGTCCTACTGAGTATTATATTACTTTCTCATGCACAAGATTTTCCCGAACGTGTCATGTATTGTGCAGATGGTCGACGCTTTGATGGAGTTCAAGGCGGATAAGGACCATGACTAGGACCAGATGGCTCTTTGTGAGATTAGACAGTCCGAGGGGTTTCTGGTAGCTCTCTACACCAGCTTCAATACCCTTGTTTGTAGGTCGGAAATTTCAGTTGTATTTCTTTTAGTGGGATTGTATTCTAGCCTAGTTTACCTTCCTATAATTTACTTTCATGTTTTACTCTATGGTTGGTTATTAGTGTATTCATTCATGGTGGTTGGTGTTTTCTATTTTTAGATTTGTGGGCTTGGAGATGTGGGTGTGTGTTGGTACTTAGAAAAATGCCTCTCATTTGTGAGATATTTCTACTCAGCGCTAGTCTCTAGCCCCTGGCCTATTGGAGGCGGGATTGGGGTAGTCATGATATGGGATCCACTAGGATGGGTTATGAAAATATTATATAGAAAATTTTATGGGGTATGTTGAATAAATAATGTTTAATAAGATTTTTATATATCAAGTTTCCAAAGACACTAAAGCTTTTGGATTTGGTATTGTGAGATTAGTCATGAGATTTAATGTTTAAATTATGAAACAATGAGGTATATATTCATGTTTAGATTAGGTATTCTCAGTTGTTATCAAATTATATTTTAGTTATTTTTTGGGATTAGGACTACAAAACATTATTGAAATCCTTGGGGATAATCTTAAATATTGGAAAAATCCATTTTTTTGATATAGTTTAGAGATATGGTTAACTAAGAATAACATACTAGTTTTGATATAAATGAGTGGATGCTATATTTTGATTAAATGAACCTAGAGGTAATAACCCTAAAAATTATTGGATGAGTATCAACTCAATCATTACTAGATGCACATAAAATGGTCCTAACTAAACACTTGGTTTGACACTCCCAGAGAATATGATTTTGGTAATTCACATTATCTGTATAAACCATTATGAAGGATTTCAATATTTTGTTGTTTATTAGATGCTAGAGTAATTATGATTAAATAATAAAATGAGTTAATAATTTTTTGGAATAAAATTTTATCTGTATAAATATCCATGGGGGTTGAAAGGTGATTTGTTGATAAGAAAATTTGGGTTATTCTAGGAAGAAATTAATGTAATTTTGGGACTATTTATGGCTAATGTATATATTATCTCATATGCGATTTTATGGTAAAGGGTAAGTTGAATTTTGGGAGTACTCATTTCAATGATTTTGTGGTTTTGGATATAGTATTAAAAGTTCATGCTAATTTTGGATCAGATATTTATGGAAATTGTTAATAAGTAGTACAGAACCCAATTAAGGAAAATTAGGTTATAACAAAATTATAATAGTTTTAAGTAATGGTTACATAAGATAGGATGTTTCATGATTATTGTTAATATTTTAACTCTTTATAAAAATATTAAATTAAAAAAATGTATTGATAATAAATTAAAACATTTTAAAAGACATTGAAAATTATAATTTTTTTCATTTTTATAAGATGATATTAAATAAAAAATTATATTAAATAGATACAAAGTCATCCTCTATATGGATGGGTAGAATTTTCAAACAAACCTCCTTTATCTCTGAGAGGATTCAATTATAACAATCATTAAAAAATATAGTTTAAGTGATTTGGAGGCCTTTTTAAACATTCAATATACATGAAAATAGATTTATAATGTATCCAAATTCTTTTCAATACATCTATATCAGGGTGGATCAGGGGAAACATTCAACCATATTTTGAAAACCCAGTTATCCTATATTACTCGATTAAGAGAATACCATATGGGAATTTATTAAATTTTTTAAATTGAATAATCAGAAGAAGGCCATACAATCCACCATTAAGAAGAAATATATGGTGAAATTAGAGCAGCACATGTTTATTTATATTTGGATGATTATTAAGAATATCATAAATTAAAACCTTTATTAAAAACTCAACTAAAATTATATATGAAGGTTTTACGGATTTTTTTTGAAATAATCTTTCAAAACTATACATTTAAACAAAATGGTTATTTACAACTTCTATTTCTATAAACATCCATTCAATCATGATGTAACAACCAGAAATGTGTAATGGAAGAAAAGGAATTTGGATAAATTTTAAAGCATTCTATTAATTCATGGTTTCGACCAGTAGTATCATGGGGTATCAGATATTGACAATTGTATTTATACAATTTGTATCACCCAGACCCAGTAGTCACCAAACTGGTGCTCTAGGATAGTGCACAACATGGCCTTAGGCACACCACCCCATATTAAAGAGGCTACCAACTAGTAGATAGGTTCTATTGGGTTATAGTGGGGATAACATACTCTCTAGTGATAATAATAATAATGGTTATAATAATAGCACCACAAAAGTACTCAACCACAATCAACATAAAAATACAAAACAACAACAAGAAGAAGAAAAAAAATTATACCTATTATATGTAATGGATAATATCCATATGTCAAGATTGCTATAAAAATCATACATGGCCTCCCTTTGAATGATCATATATATAAATACGAAAACAATAAAATATATTTATAGATCGAAATAGAGGAGCCACCTGGACCATTTTATAAAAACTATTCGATCCATTTAATGCAACATTGGCACATCCCTGCTCACTAAGATGAAAACCATGATCTAAACCCCATTCCTATACTCAAATACATAATTTCCACATGCATAACTTGTGTCCCATACAGGGTGTGAGCATGAATTAGTATACAATAACCAAAGGTGTCCCTATAATACATCCATACATATAATAGTTTATGCAGATCATAAAAAAAGTTTAAATGAATTACACATCACATAAATCACTACACTTGTGCTCCATAACTATAAGGTAACCTTTACCTACTTAGTCCAATTTCAGGGTTGAATGATGTATCCACTATCTATCATACTGTAAAAACCCTCAGTCTCCCATTGATTTCCATACCACACGACATCACGTGCCAACCGTTACCACATTCCTAACATATCACTACTTTCAAACTTCTCTATTAAGTCCCATAATGTTAATATGAATTCCCACTAATATCCCCACAAGAAATTAATAAGTCCATCATACCTCCATTAATTTTATCACCAATGTATTAATATATCAAAGTCCCTAGGCATCATGATACTCATCCTTCAATAGTCTCAACCCCTCATCCCCAACAAAATGACGAACCACGTCACCCATATGATGGTCTCACACACCATCATCCAAGACCTTTTACAGTGATAACCTCTTATATATTGATGGTCATCACCTTCCCCTATTCCACTAGATCTATGGATGCCTCAAACTATATTAAGTGATCAATACCACCTCAATGGGGCCTTATCCTATGTGAAAACAACCACCGCGGTCCTATCAGAAAACCATAGTGAGGATAAATAACCAAAAATACTACAAAACACCTTTGATAAGACTTTATTACCACAAATGTTGTTAACCAGTGTCACCCAAGGCCTCACAGGACATGCCCATCATGTTCCAATGGAACCAACATAGCAATATTATCACTTTAATAAAATAACATAACCAAAAAATCATTATAATACAATCAAAGATACCCAATTTATCACCTTACATGCTATATTTGGATAAAAAATACCCTATTAAACACATTAGTACCCTTTGACACCTCCCAATGATGACAGAAAATAAACATAGTATAAAACCGATCACACCTTGACCACCCCACTCATGCCTATTTAACATGAATATCATAGCACATGTATAATCAAGATAAAGCTAGGAAATACCTAATTTATACCCTTAAATGTCTTATAATTGATGATCGACCTCTGATTCATATTTATATGATAGAAATAGAGAACCAAATAAAAATCCTAAAAACATGGCATAATTCTACAAATGAAACAATACCTCAAAAGAGGGAGAGAAATAAAAGAAGAAGGAATAAGGGGTTTCATCCTTACCCTATGATACATCCTACAATTAATGGCACTAAAAAATTAAGAGATGTGGAATAACCCTATTTAGAGGTCTAACCAATGAAGAGAATGCTTCACCACTTCCCCCTGACAGAATGGTTATCTTTTAACATTTATTTTATTTTTTTAATGGATGTACTGATTTGAGGTGTGACCAACAGGTTCATGCTATGAATTCCACAGTATATAATTGATCTCCCTTGTCTAAAAATTTCACACTAGGGAATGCATGTTCAAAGAAAGAATGGTTGTATCCTATAGCCAACTCAAACTTTGGGCCATCTGATTCACCCATAAGCTCCCCTAGGTCACTCCCATCCTTTAGAACACTAGAAAAATCTCAAAATAAAAGGGGTTAAGCCATTTTTATGCTGATACATGCATCCTATGAGATCTAGGATCTTATAAACTTGCTACAGTGAAATAAATCAGCCTCGATCTATTTAGCCACATACTGACCCAAGCTCCCATTCACCCTAAGAATCACACTCTTCACTTTTCTTCATGATGAGATGATACTGAACATATGAATCTCATTTAGAACATTCAAGACTACCCCAGTTACCCAATGAACAAGCCTATTACTTTTTTGGTTCTCTCCACCTTAGGAATCACCTACTCAGTTGCTTTCTATCCCATTTGAAAAAATCAATATGGTTCTATACTAACCATCCCCCTAGACACTCAAATCACAACTATCACATACCACCAGCACTGCATCTCATTATAGGCTCATATTATATCCAAGTAACATATGATTCCCATAATATCTTGTATCACAATCAATTCCCAAATGTCCCACATAACACATGATTCTCTAAGGATCATGTATCATATTTTATACCCATAGAAGTTCACTGATGTCAAAAAAATCCCCCTACCATTCATAAACCATTCTGGATGCTGACATATTAACCAAAAAATGGTTAATTACCCTACCACACATAAACCTCATCCAAAAATTTATGTCATATATAAACTAAAATAATATGACTATTCTCATTCTTGAAACCTTATTTTTTTAATGATCACAAATCATGTAAATTATGTGTTCAATGTTTTAATTGTTGTGTGATAGCATTTCATAATATAATAAAAACTGTAAAAATCGGTCTAATTGTTAAGAAGACTCACCATTGAGGATGATATACCACTATAAAATAATCACCATTGAATATGAGTCACTACCGAAAAATACTCACTGCTGAACTTGAGTCACCATCAAGAATGTATGACCGTTGAAAAGGTGCCATAATTGAGATGAGTCACCACTAATGATGACCTACTATCAGACAATTCTCTTTTGAGAAGAGTCACCACTGCGATGAGTCATTTCATTCTGACTGGCCATTGGTCTGACTCACCACCATACTTGATTCACCACTAGAATGACTCACCACCACTATTCTAGTATATTTATGTAAAATTCTTCTAAAGGATATATTTTTTAATTTAATGTGGAGTATTATTTTAATGAGTAATCTTAAACCAGTGAATGGAACATTAAATTATTTCATAAATAATTAATAATATATAGAAGGTCTGGATAATCGTTCCACGAATTATCTTTCCATCCTAAAGAGATATATATTAAAATAAGTCACCCTCGTGCGTATAGAGAGAAGAATGAATGAATTCATGCTATCTGAGTGTGAATATATGATCAATTTTTTCATTTACTAGAGAGCCTTACATGAATTATTCTTAACTACACTAAACTATTAAATATTAGAATATACTAGACATTTAGAACCTTCCCTTCATAAATAAAAAATAGAGCTTACGACGCTCTATTTCTCTGTGATGTTACAAAATATGACTTGAGCTCCACTCCAAGCTACATACAACGAGTATAAATATTCAGCTAATATCATATCAAGGAACTTTATCTTTTATTTATCTTTATACTTGCTCATTCTATTTGTTAATTTTAATATTGAGTAGTGTGTGGTCTACTCTATTTATTAAACACACACACTGTCACATTTGATTTAACTATAAGATAAAAGATATCTTCTTTACTCAATTTACATTTTTTACTCATGGTGTTGTGGAAGAGGTACTTGTGTGTCCTATGAATATTTTATTCCCACGGTTATTTTTAATGAGGTCCCTACATAACCTGGAAAACTTTTATCTATTATATATTTACCTGATCTAGGTTGTGGATCAATATTTGGTTTATATAATATTCTTGGAAGAGGGTAATTTCCAAGTGGATAGGATTAGATTGTATATTGAGACCAAACCACTTATTTTAATTCCATTGTGTTGCTTTAATTTCTTATCTTTAATTTTATAAAATAAATTTGTTTTCAACTGTAAAAAAACCACAACATTGACAGTTAATAGTTACTTGTGTTTATATAAGTATTTTATTAAGTAAATTGATTAAAATAGATAAAATACATTTCATATTATTTTAACAAATCACTAATCAATATTTGATGAATATTTTAAAATATCAAATCTTGTATTTATCTACTATTTTAGTTAATTGAGATATTTTAATTAAATTAGGGGATTTTAATTGAACTAGTTTTTAACAAAAAAAAGTATTCAGAACTCAATTCTTCACCATCTCAAGTTACTCACTACGATAATAACTGATGGTGTAACTCTAACCATTATCAACTCCCCAGCATTCTCTAAACCTATCATCTCAACTGCATGCAGATAAATTGAAGTCTGACTACCCGCCACCTGTCCTCCATGTAGAGTTGTTCCCACTACCTTTATCTGCCCCTATTTTCTAGTATCTATCTTCTATCCATGTTTGATGCATGAAATCAAATACAGTATATATGATCAAAGTACTACTCCTGGTCCAACCTTAGATCTTTATGCATGACATGGTCCCTGACTCTTAGTAGTCCAAGATATGTTCTAGAAAAACCTATCCAAATTCCCCATATACACAAAAAATTGACACTCCTTTGAAGTTTCTTCACACTAAGTCTGAAGGTGACCAAGATTCCTAATCTATAATCATAATATCTAGGACCATCTCCTTAAAAGCCTCCCAAAGTCTCTAACCTGTATAGTCTACCAAGTCTCCACATGAACTAACATTCAGCTACCTAGAGCACCACTTCCTAGATCACCATACACCATTTCTGGATCAATAAAGTTCTACCCATCAAGTTCCCATCGAATATCAATTCCTGTTTTACTGCCTACGAGAATGAGGTCAATATGAAGATGTTCACCAATACCTTTTGGCATGCCTCAAACCAAATTTGAACCAACTCACCATAGATATTTCACCTTCTACCATAGTGGGTAAAAACATGACATGTACATGAACCTCCCATCATAATCCATTACCGAGGGTTCTTCGTGATACGAGTTTATAAACACACATGATTTATATTCCTTAAAAATATCACGGAATAATTAATCGAAGAATATATTCTCAAAGTCTTTACATGTTAGTCCCACATGTTGGCCTTCTTGTACCTATATATACCGCTAATGCTTCATCGATCCCCTGATCATATAAGCATAAAACTCAGCCCAATTTTATGTGGGTTTCACAATCTTATTAAAAATAGTCTTTACTAAATCTGTCCAAAACACTACCACTTATGGTCCACCCACAACCGCAAACAAAGGGGGTGATATTATTGAAATTCTCACATCATATATTCCATGGATAGATATAGTCTATGAGCACCCCATTAAATTATTTGAATATACCACATTAATATAATTTTAAGATTCTCATATATCAATGGACCAAACTCCACTACTGACTATGACTATCTATATATCCTCTAAGTATCCCCCCGTGGTCCATTCTCACCACATCCCTTAGGGGCCTCTTCCAATGCATGGCTTAGAAATGCCACATCTCTCCCCCTAATGTTCTAATGTAGTTTTTCATGGTTTAATAAAAATAATTAATAAATACAATGATAAATACCAATAAATGTAATCCATATATCAAAAATAATGGAGGCTATAATAAAAAGAAAATATCATCACCCTTAAACTTCCCTATGAAACCAATAATAGATATCATCTGGTCTAATGACCCCCTTCAAACCAATATCAGATTCAGGAAGAACATACACCATATACATGTAAGAACACATACCAATTTCAAAAGAAACCACATACCTATTCAAGAGTAGTATAATTCCACTAAGAATCTATGAAAGGAAAAACTATGTATCCTGTTGTTAACTATTTATACAAATTATCTATTTCCTTTATTCCATATTCCAAGAAACAACCACAAGAAAAAATATATGTCACAAGATTTTATGTGTCTATCATGATGAAAATATGGCCTCCCTCTGACTCTTAAAAAAGAGTCTAAATAGAAAATAGTAACATCAAATAAAAATCAATCTGAATCAAATAACTCAATTCTAACAATGAAAACCAGAAAAAAAAAATCCTTTTTTTTCTATGGTAACTTGGACTTCTGTTCATGTAGGTGATAGATAAAAACGAAAAACAACTTCTATACTAAGTTATAAAACATTCCTAGTCTCTAGTCTGCCATATATTAAATAATAAAACATTTTTAAAAACCTAACTATATTATCACTTGGAAATCATTTGAACGTTGTCACCACATTGTAACTAACCCCATTATAACACCACTTTTAACACCCCGACTCGTAGCACCAATTTAGGGGTTCCGGATTTGGGTAATTTAAATATTGTAGATTCATATTTAAATGGAATGTATAGAATACCCCTTCTCTAAGATAAAGTGGAAGAAATTATACTGAAGTAATTTAAGGGAGGATAATGAAAGATATGAAGATTTTAGTATGAATTTCCTTTAAAAAAATATTTTGAATAACTTTTATCATAAACAATAATAAACTAATATAAAACAAAAAACATTTTATTAATATATTAAAATAAAATTTAAACATGAATAAATTATGAGAATATAATAATAACTATCATTAAAAAAATCCAAGATGAATACATCCATAAGTATATAAAAACCCCATCATCATAAAATCTGTATCATCATGGTTTACCATGAAGATCAAAACCTTGATCACAACTGTATAAATAATTATATATATAATTTCTATTATAGGCATGTTGATAGAGAAGTGAATGAATAAGTTTAATGAGTTTTGTGACATATTAATACTAAATATTAGTTATCATGGTAAAACAATTTTTTCAAAGAATTGTACTTTTCTAAATATTGTGTATTTTTATCATGATAAAATAAGTTTATCATGTTTAAATTATTATTATTATAAAAAAAATTAATGAAAAAATAAATATATCAACACTGATATTAATTATTAATTGACTTGAAATTTATAACACTACATGTTTTTAAATATTTATTTTTTATAAGAACTGATTTTTCCGATATAAATTATGTTTTGATGTAAAAGTAAAATTTAAAAAATTTATATTTTTTGTTAAAATGGATGTAATTTTTGGAATCATTATTTATAATTTTTTCAGGTAGTTCAATTTTATTTTAGTTCTAAAAATAATTTAACGAGGTAACAAATAAATTACCATGGTAGAGGTAAAGAAAAGTAAAGGGGGTAAAATTAGTAATAAAAACAAAAAATGTCACAAAAAACTATATATAAGTGTGTTTATAAGTGATTTATTTACCATAACGTATATTTTACTCTCTAATTATCAATTGTTTAGATAATGACTCCATTTTTATGTTAAGTAATATATATTACAAAAAATGGAAATCCTCTCGCCTATATAAAGTTCCCTTCACCACCCCAATTATCCTCACACCATAAGACTCTTATTTTGACCCAAATCTACCCAATCCATACTATAAACTACTAGACACATCTTTTAGATTTTTTTCTTATAAAAAACCTACCTTCAAAATAATATTCATATTTATGAAGGAATTGTCCTTAGGAGAAGGGTAAGTAATTCCAATTCACTCATTTTCATTTATATTTCTTTAAGTATTATTATTACACCTAAAAATTATAATATGATGACATTAGTATCATAAATATACTGGAAATATTTTTATATTTATGGAATAACCATCATCTGACTTCCACCCCTTCATTTGAAAATGAAAATGTCACCCATGTTGCGTGTGGACTATAACATGCATGAATACTATATCTCATTTTACATAACCACATTAAATTTATGGTTATAAAAATTTATTTAATAAATTATTTTATATTTATTCAAATATTAATTTTTTAAAAAAATAAAATAGACATTCTATTAATAATATTAACAATAACTAGTAATTTTAAATTTAACATCCATAAAATGATCACATCGAGACCATTTTCTTAATTTGAAAATAATTTTGATAACTAATTGAACTGTACAAACATTGTTTTATTAGAATTTTAAATAAAATATATCTCTATAATATTTATATGATGACACTATTTTAAATTTTTTTCCCATGGTCAACATACTGAAGAAATTTTGGAGAAATTGATCGAACAACCCCAGGTGACCTTTAAAGAAAAAAAATACAAAAAATGATTAAAATATGAAAATATTTGGATATTAAAAAATTAAATACGCATTAAAATGATTCTGAATAATGTATTTATTTAAATTAATTTGATTATACAATATCATAGAGTATGTCTGACTAAGTGGTAATCGAAGGTAAGTGTTTTCTCATCTCAATTTTCATTCTTTGAGATATATTTTATATTCACTACCTTCTTTATTTTTGGTATATATACTACCCCATGACTATAATTTATCGTATAATTCTTTAACTTCATGTGATTTAAATGTTCATATAATTTTATTTCCATTAATGACTTATAATTTAAATTTTACCAAAGCGGTATGTGTTTCTCAACTCAAATTTCATTCATTGAAACATATTTCATATAATGATACTATTTTCATATATATAGTTTATATAAATAACTTTTTATATATTATATTGTGATCCAATCCTTATTCATGGTATTTTAATTTCCATTTTATGTTGTTCCCTTCTAAGTGTTTTGATTCAAATGTTTTAAAAATCATAAGGGTTTTCGTCTCAATTCCCCCTCATTGAGGAACATTTTCATTTTGTTAGCATATTTTTATATAATATATGGTAACTAATAACCTGTTTAATTATTTTTTAATAAATAAATATTAATCCTGCGTTTTAAAATTCCATCCTTAATCTCTCTTTAATGATTTTTTAATTCATATAATATAAAATCTGTATGGGTGTTGTCAAATCAATTCTCTTTTCATTGGGTCACAAACTATCTCAGTTCACTATAAACATACATGTTTCTTATATTATAACATTTAATTATTACATATGGTATTTTATATTTACATATGGTAATTTTCATTTTCACATAATAATCTTCTTCTTCAATAGAGTCATTTTTTGTAAAAAAAATTGTATTAAGAATAATTATCATTCATTCTAATAGATCTTTATCCTCTATGTAAATATTATTATTACTATATGTGTTTCTTAATATCTATGTATATATAATCTTTATTAAATTTTATATTTATATTTATCTATTTATGAAAGGTAAATTTCTAAATTCTTTATCCAGTGTGGGTTTTTTCTTTAAACCCACTTAAAAGCATAAAAAATGAACTTCCTTTCATGTTCCTACATTTTTATATTACACTCTAAGGTTATTTAAATAAAATTTATCATTATAAAAGTTCCATTTTTTGGGATTATTTTAAATGAATTTTAAAAATGGTTACTTTAACCTTCTTATTAATGTTTATTAAAAGTGACTGGTAACATAGTCTTTTATTACAATGGAAAAATAATATAAGAATTTTTTTAAACTTCGATTCAATTTTAATAGAAAAATAAATAGACCTATCTCTTATGTATTTACCTTCATGTTCATCATATAAGTGGCTTTATGATGTACTTATTTTTTGAGATTGAATTTTGGTGTTAACGGATCTACTCTATACCATTTGAATACCATTATCTTTTCATGGTGGTTTTCATGATATGATGACTAATTAGTTTCATATAGAAAATATATGTATGGTATATCATTATGTGATGATTGCGTTCTTATATATCCCACCAATGCATTATTTAATGTTTTATGTCTTATGAAATAATAATGTCAATGTGTGGGCATGGTTAGTTTTTCTCACATCATAATGCATGAGCATGATTGGGTTTGCTCACATCATAATGTGTGGACATGATTGAGTTTATTCACAAGTAAATATGTAGGAATGATATGGTTTATCACAATTTTATGATTATGTATATTTATTATTATGCCATATTCCTATGTTAATCCACATTATTATGACATCTTTCATTGTTAGGATTATTGTCATATGGTTATAATATATCATAAATATTTTATACTTCCATGATAGTATATTTATGATCCTATGATCTCAGGGAATGTTCTATTATTTTTTATAATTATTTATGATTAACTCTTGTAATTCTATAACCCTTTAATAAAACATGTCTCCCTAATCATGTTCTCTCATATTCTTATGATCTAACTCGTTGTTTCTCCTAGATAAGTTTCTTTTATTGTTCAATTGAGCTCAAACCTAAATTTATTTCACATTTCCCATGGATTTATATACATGATTATGTGTATAAGTAAGTCTTATATTGGTATATTTATGGGAGATTTTGACGAAATAATGTGTAATAAGATATTTATACAAATAGCATCTGAACTAAAAAAAATGGGTTATGGGATTCTAAAATTATTCATGAGATATAATTTTTAAGCATTATAAATGAATATGGATATAGGTATGTTTAAATTTTGTTGTATCAATGTTTATTATAAACATAATTTTGTTTTTTAAAATTAAAATCATTAAAAAATGATTTCAACATTACCAAAAACACTTTACAGACTTAAAAAATATCAGAGATCTTGGTATGATCATCTATCTAAATTTGTACTTCAAATTTGTTTTATTAAAGAAAAAAATGAACCTATTCATTTATCAAGAAAAATTTAGGGATGTAATTTATATTAAAATTTATTTCAATTACATTATATTTTATTCAACTCATAAAACCCTCACATGTATTATTTCTAAAATTATGTAGAGTGAGTTCACGATTTGCATGGTTGTTAAACATAATTCATTTCTTAGTTTCTAGATAACATAGAAACTATATGGGAGAATCTTAATTAAATATAATTATAGAAGATTCTTAATTAAGTGTTTTTTACAATTCTTTATGTATTATTACTTCGGTAGGTACCATAATTAAAATTGATCTTGATGGATCTAAGAAACCAATAAATCAAAAAATATCAATAGGTATGGTTAGAATATTACCCAACCAATCCATTAGTTGAATATAAATTATGTACTCTATACTCTTTTGTATGATATTACAAGAAAATATAATGGAATCACATCTTCTGTCTGTAAATTGGATCATCTATTATCTTAAAGGAACAACAAAACATGGTTTATTTTATTTATCCAAAACTATTTTTTATTTAAATATAATTTATGAATCTATCATTTGTAGTTGTATAATGAAAAAGAAGAGTGCAAATACACCTTTTAATTTTCTCATTGAGTATTTAGACTCTTGGTCAAACTTTTCTTCATGAAAGATGAATATTTGAGGGTTAGAAGTTATTGCGTTCAATTTTTTTTAATGGAGAACACACTCATATATTTGAATTTTTCTATCAATAAATGTCTAATTATTTATGATAACATAAGTTCTATCACTTTGTCTAAGAAACCATAAAATCACTCACATGTAAATAACATATAAATTAAACACCTCATCCTTTGGCACCATACACAAAAAAGATAAATTATTCTCATTATCATCAAAACCAAATTTTATCTCCCAAAAAAGTTCACCAAACTATTAAAATCTAATAGATTAGAATATATTAAATAGATGTTAGGTATGATCGATATAAATTGATCACAATTTCAATTTCATGTTTCTCCATATCATGACATTAAAAATTCCTTTAGAAAGGCTGATGACACTTCTTTGATAGAACAATGATAAATTTTCATGTAGGTACTTAATACAATGCAGAATTTCATGGAACATATATTATCAAATTAATTTTGAAAATATTTTGGAAGCTGCCCCTAATATAAGTTAGTATTAATAATTAAATTTAATAGAAATTAACTTCTAAAAGGTACCTTTTTCTATGTGCCTTGCTATTTTCTAAATAATATCTTTTATATTAATGTTCACCAATAAAATATCTTATGTATTATACATAATCTAATACATTGTTGTCTTTATGAAAAGTTAATTGTTTTTAATAATTTATTTAATTTTTAAAAAATTTATACACATATGATTAAACCTTATGAGAGAAAGATCTTTTTTATATATTTTTGTAAAATAATTTATCTTAAATCATGAATTAGATAAGTTAATATATTTATAACATTCTCCAAAACCAAATTTATCAAATAAATATCACTCATTAGCATCAGAGGATGATTTTTACAATATTAAAAACCTTTATTCTTATTATATATTATTATTTTTATTATAATTCACTCACTTTTTATTATATCTAACACCAATGGTTGAGAATGTTGTTCTATTTAACAAATAATTTTTTAATAAGGGAGAGAGGTTCATTTAAAATAGGAAAAATAGAAAATATGATAAGAAGAGTGATTTATTTTAATATATTTAATACCACCGCCATATATCTAGGGGTATTAACCTATTATAGTAATTGAAAATGATTTAATCGTACGTATGACTATGATCTAAATCAGATTATCCCTTATAATTAAAAGCAAACTTAGGATTGTATTGATCTACATGTATATTATATATAACACTAGATAGTGGTTCTAAAAACCTATAATAGAGTTCGGGTTAATATTTTACAATGATATAGAGTCACAAATCTAAATAATATCATAATAAGTTGATTCATTTATTTGGAATTCATGGGTGGGATACTTGAACATAAAATATAACAGTTACCCTAGTTTGGGAAAATTCATTATAATTGTAATATTAATTATGTGATTTCATGATTTAATGACATTAAAGTTATAAATAAAAAATTAGAATCCAATGAGGATGGTACATATGTATAGTTGGGTATTATTCATTTTAGTTGAGAATATTTTGATAACATGCATATTTGTTCAAGATATCCTTTTGATTGTGAGCTTCCTTAAAGGACTTAATAGGAGTACATAAATTATGGTGATTTTTAGCATTCATTAATAAATTTAATTCTATGAATTTGGATTAAACTTTTCTCATAAGAATAATTGAAAATAGGTGCACACAAATAAGTAAGTGAAATTTATTAATCATAACACAACCTTTAGAAATGAAAAATAGTGGGAGATAATATAATTAGGAAGAATGTTCAAAGGGGTTGCGAGGAAGGAATCATGAGATTAGAATGTTCAATCACAATAAAAAAAATAGGGTATTAGGATTCAAGGGGAGGTAAAATCCCATCCCTTTTATCACTGATTCTCCCCCATCTGTACTGAAGTGCATAAAAACACACCCGAATTGTACAGTTTTTCAAGGGGAATTTACCCCACACTATCATCCTTGTACTCATATGAAGGATTATAAATCTAATTATTTGTATTGTATTATATTTGTTTTTCAAAATAAGGTGAAATTAAATTAGAATCATTATGTGAGGGTTTTTAGAAGAAAAATTGTATCCCCTAAAGAAGACCACACCAATAATTGATGTGTTCTTGTAAACTAAGTAATATGGGGAACCACAATGCCACCCTCTAATGAGTAAGCATAATAGGACACAAAAACAAACATGAAAACACTTTTACATTTATATATATGTGGGGAATACACATATAAAGGATTGAGAGGACCGACACATGTGATGTCGATGAAGAGATGATGGATGTGGTGAGGGAGAGGTGTCCTTTAATATAAGTAGGTTTCAATTTGGAGGTGGGGAATGTTTTTCAGTAAAATTGCATCTAGGGAATGAATTAGGGTTTCCATAGAGAGCAGAATGTTTTCCTACATCCTTATAAAAATATATAAGCAAAAAATATTTCACCTGAGGTCATAATGATATTATAGTTCACTAGTATTTTCCATGTTTTTTCACACTTGATAATTAGTTATATATATATATATGGGTGTGTATAAATAATTTGGTATAAAAATTTATAGAATTATATAAATAAATTCTTAGTTATAAATATATTAAAATTTTATTTATGTAATATTTTAATTGAATATGTTATTTATTTTTTAAATTAACAATTTATAAATATATAAGAATAATTCTAGGAATTGATTAATTTTCTATATGAAAAATTTTATACTTAATAAGAATAAATTTTTTTCATTGGATAAGATAAAGAATATTTTTTAAAAAATTACATAATTGTATAAATTTTAGAATTTGTAAATAATGGGAAGAAATATAAGAATGAATTAAAGAGACATTTAAATTAAAAAACGTCACTCATACCACCCCATAATGTAATATATTTTACTTCCATATCTAAATTTTTATCATAGAACATCATTAAATGTATGATCACAATACCTCACCAAAATCAAGACAATAACCCCTAATTGAACAATAATATAACCTCACTAAACCCATCACAAAATCATTATAATTTATGAAAATTGGATAGAAAAACATTAAATACACAAATATTTTGAATCATTTAAAAAACTATAATGATAAATATAAGACAAAACACAAAAAATTAGAATATGATATTCAATCAAATTAGTTCACATTCATATAGTTGTTTTAATGATTCGGTTGAAATAATATAGTTAAGTATCAAAAAAATATAGGCCCAACGTCTCTATAAGAGTTTTTATTTGGAATTTAATGGAATATTCTTATCATATCATAAATTATGAGTGTTATAATAAATTTTTTTCAATAACCACAAACAGATATACCATATGACATAGAAAAAATAAGGTTAGAAATAACCAATTTTCATAGTTGAGATTCATTTCTTAGTCTCTATGCTCTTGATTCATTTATAAAAATTTTAACTGAACTCTTTGAGATATATTTTAGAAAAATAATAATTTTTATAAGATAATTTAAAAAGTTTTAGGATTAAAATCCAATTTCGTTAATAGTTTTCTAAAATTTGAAAAATTTTCAAATAAAAAATCTAAAATAAAAATATATCTTTAATTTTTTATAAATTTAGTTGATTAGTTTTTGTTAAATATTTATACCATTGAAAATAATATTTTTAATTTTCAAAAATATATGTATTAATGAAAAAAATAAATTAAAATTTTATTTTATAAAAATAAAAAAACTAATTTTCATTTACATTAAAAAAACACTTTTTTACCATTAATCATTATTTTTTCTTAAATAAACTTTCAAGAAAAACTCACAATTATTTTAGTATAGTAATTTATTATAAGATAAAAAATCTTCAAAAAGTGTTCTTTAATTATATATAAAACAAAAAATAACATAAAAATTTTAAATACCTTTTTTAAAGCATCCCAAAATAACTTATTTATTAAGCTAAAAAATAAAACCTTTATTTGAATTTCAGTTAAACCCAAAAAATATGTGTATAAATTTCATTCAATGTTATCATGAAAAATAACTAAAAATGGATGAAAATTATGCTTAGTAAAAATATGACATTTTATAAACTACCTCATCTATATACTATAAGGATTCAACAACATTCTATAAAAGAAATGGAATGGGGGTAATAGATCATTATTTATCTTCTTATTTCCCATCCAAAAGGTTCTTGGTTTTTTAAAAAATCTATGTTCAATGATTATTGAAATTACATCACCATAATTATTAATCCATTGGATTTGGGAACTTTAAAAAAAATAACTTTTGGTCATTTCATGGATATATGATACTATGTTAAAGTTTTTAAGAATAACTTCTTAAATTTAATGAATTATAAACTCTTTGATAGTTGTTTCATTGTGATTAATTCCAACCACATTAAATTTGGTTCCTTGTCATGTGATGTTAACTCAAACATTACTTATTTCTATAAATTAAGAATCAATCAAACCTAAGATCCCACTCTTAATGATTCAATTGTATTAAGATGTGTAGAAAATATAAATTAATAAAAATATTCTTCTTTTACTAAGTTAGTAATAGTTTTGAAGGATTCATCTGATTTGATAGGTGATCAACTATATAGGGAGATTGCTCTATATAAGAGAGAAGACTCCCAAATAAAATATTGTTTTACAGCATTATTAATGAAAAGAACACAATATATATTGAATACTTTTTATTCTTTTAATATAAATGAATTAAAATAATATGTTTGAATATAATGATAATATAAAACAACAAAAAGATCTGAAATCGTTATATTAGAAAATATAAAATTGTTATAAATTTAGAGAACATTAATTTAATAATTAATAATTATGTATGTTTCATCCAATAATATTTAAATAATTATATGTTTTGAATTAATAAAGGATAACGCACATAAAAACATTTACATACTTTTCAAAAAAATAAAATAAAAGAAAAATAAAATAATTAAATTAGAAACTATAAAATAATAATTAATCTTGAAAAATTAGATTGAAATAAACTCAATCACATGTAATATGTAATATTAATAGGATGTAAATATTAGGATGAAATAATGAAACTTAATGATTTTTTAAAAATTAAATAATATAAATCTTATATAGTTTTTATCATAGTTTTCTTGGAATATATTTTTTAAAGTAAAGTTTTCTAACAATGAAGATGTATTATTATGTAGAAATTGTAAATCTAAAAATTAATAAGGTTAATAATGATAATGTTCTAACTTATGGAAATAAAATCCTAATTAGATTTCAGAATATTATTTAATTTATTTTTATATAATTATACCTTTCAAAAAAACTATTACATTATAATTTGGATGGTATATTTTTTATTATAGAACAATATTAAAATTAATATTCAGTATATCAAATTATGGTTTGATTATCATTTCTTCACAATTACATATAATAATAAATTTAAATTTTATTTATGGAATATGAGGGTTAATATAATGAAAATATAATTTTTATTAAATGATAACCATACATGGTGCTCATTTAAAAACATTAGTTTAATTTAATATGATAGCTTCTATATTATAATTCTAAGGTCAAGTATTTTAAACAAATAAGTCACAAGTACTTGAAATGTATGTCACTTTGTAGAATGGTTCCAAACTGACCAATGCTCACTATATCTCCTCAATTATATTGAAAATATGTGGAGGTATAAATCATAGTAGTATTAAGAGTTAATAGATACCTCAAAATCCATGGTCATAGAATCAAGAGCCCAAAAATAAAAAATTGATGAGAGAAAATAATTAAGAGAAATAAAAAATTAATGATTAAGACTATATAATTCTTAGATAGAGGAATTTACCTTATAATTTGTCTATAAATATTTATTTATTACTTTTTTATGGGATAATATGGCATAGATAGTATACTAATGGTGAAATCTATCAATTTCATTTTTGAACATTTTATGGTGATAAGTGTTTTCAGAACTTACCTTATTTTTTATTGTTTCCACACAAATAACATAAAATATAGAAGTAGGATTAAATAGATTAAACATGTAGTTTGGATGGAATTGTATCATGTTATGTTAGATAATCCATATTTATATTTATCTAGTTAATAAATAAAAAATGAGATTTGGAGGGTAATGTCCCAAATTGAATTAGAACATTATGTACCAGTGGGTGTCAAAATCATAAAGGGATCAAGTTTGTATAATTTAAATATATTGAACCACTTATTATATTTTCCTTTCATTATGATATTTCGTGATTATATTGTATCCTATAATACCCCAAAACATTTCAATGAAACTTTATCCCTCACATAACTCATAGAACTATCCAAATTCACAAAATACTATGAAAAATTTATTACACTATTTTAAATATATAGGGTAGTGCTTACATTTAATGAGATATCCCCCTTATCTCTTAGGTTGTGTAAACCTTTAGATCCAACCATGTAAAGTTGAGAAAAAAATTTCAATATATAATACTAAAATATGGTTATATAGGAGCTTATAATGTTTGGTGATATATTACAAATCAAGTGACCAGATTAAGCATGGAGTTGGATTGGGTGATTGTATGAATGAATCTCTAACATTGTAGAGCATATTAAGATCCTTAGGCTCTCCATTAACTAAATATAGAGGTTTTTGGGATGTTTTTTTTATTAGTTGGATTGATTCCATGTAACTTGTTATTTCTGCTGGTTTAGTTCAAATAATCAAATTTGATCAATGAAAAAAATATAGAAATAGAATCGAGTATTATAAATAAAATATTTCATATTTATAGAAATGAATAATTTTAGTGAATACAAGAGAAATAAATTTTAATATAAAAATAAAATTTAATATTGTTCAATACATCAATAGAATATAATTTTTTCATTTGTAAAAATAATTATCACAATATTAGTGAATCATGTGTATACATATTTATATATATTATAAATAACTCAAGAGAGTTTTGAATCAAATTAAAATTATATACTTAAAAATTTACAAATATAATACATAATTATTATATTTATTTATATTAATTAATATATAATTTCAATATCATAAACATTAATGGAAATAATGTTATTAATTTAGGCATAAGCATAAGCAATTTTTCTGAAATTAATAGATAATTTAAATAGTGCATTGATAATTATTATATGATGCAGGTGTTACTCTGGTATCCATATACAAAGTCAAATTATCATTGCACAAAATAGTTTGTCCAAAAAAACAAAGTATATATTTCAAAATTGGGAAATATTTATATTAATAATAGTTAAATAACACAAAATTTTTAGGATATATACAAGTTGGGGGAATATTTTATAAAATCATTGTAATTATTATTTCCATCAAAAGAGAAAAACTAATATTTTTGTATTCTATTTTTATGATGTCAACTTTTGGATTTTATGAATTAAAATTATGGTTAGTATGATGATAAGGTTACATAACATGAAAATAATGAAAAAAACAAAAATTGAGAAACTTAAGGTAACTAAAAACACATGTATTAGTAATATTGGGAATGAAAAGAAATTAGAACATTCTATAACCCTTTTCGTGTAAAAAACTATATCCAGTTCTGCATTAGTGGGTAACTAAATGGATGATGGTTTGAACAAGAAATGATGAAAATACATGGAATATAATAGTAGATTTTGATTATAAAAATAAAATAAAATAAAATATTATATATATAAAATGACGTATATGAAAAATATAAAATTATGAAAATGTTTACAAACCAATATAAGTTTTTGATTTTATTTCCTTCACCAATAATCACCTATGTAATCTCACTTTCATAGAAATTTATTTGTACTTCAATGATAACTGTGAAATATATTTAATGGTATAGTAATGTGTTTTATGAGATTGTTATGATCATAATTTTTTTAATAAGTGCTAATATTAAGAAACATTTAAAGAAAATAAATTTATGAAATAATAAGACAATTGAATTAAATATAATACTTATACAGAAATGTAATGTAGTGATGGATATACTAGGGTTTAGTGAAATGCATAATGAAACAATAAATGAAATGAATAAATAAAATTATTATATACAGGTATATTTTAAATGATATATAATACTCATAGATATTAATATATATGAAACAAACATTCCCAGGACATTAAGATCAACTGAAAAAAATAATTCCTAAAAAAATCTATTATTAATAGGTATAGAGATTATTATTTATCAAGTTGAGTAATATTATTAAGAAAATAATAAGGTATAAAAATATAAAATTTAAAAAAATTAAAAATTGTGAAATTTTTCTTCAAATAACAAATCTTAGTAGAAAATTTATGACAGTTCATTACTTCATTTTAAAGA
This sequence comes from Viscum album, assembly GCA_963277665.1. Lineage (NCBI taxonomy): Eukaryota > Viridiplantae > Streptophyta > Magnoliopsida > Santalales > Viscaceae > Viscum > Viscum album. Next base: position 1,950,387,060 of record OY728133.1, read on the forward strand.
GGCTGACATGTCGTAAAATAATAATTCTTTTCAAAGAGATGATCCAATAGTTGTTGCATCAAGGGTTCATATGATTTTGTTTGTCCTCATGATACCTTAAATATCTCCAAAACATTTCAAACCTAAATCACAGAACAGGGGGAGATAAAGAAGAAAAATAAATGGTTAATCAAAAAATGGGTTCCTAGAATCAAATAATTTTGTGTTAGTTATCAGAATTTAAATAAAAAAAAATAAATGAATAAAATTCTATAACTAGAAAATAATGAAAATATATATTAGATGTGGGATTGATATAATTATTACTTAAAATAGTTGAATGAACTAAAACCCCCTCAAATCTAATGAATGATGTGGGAAGGTGTTTCACAATGAAAAGGGGATAATTAATGAACTAATAAATTTATTGGGATTTGTAAAATTAATAATAATAATAATAATAATAATTTATTAATTGAGACTAAACAATAAAACTATGATGTATATTTTGATTAGTTTTAGTTCATGTAAATTATATTTGAATTTTTTTAATGGATATTAATTTATCTTTAATCTACGAGGGAACAAATAAATATCACTAATGATGAAGTAGAAATGTATAAAATTTTAAGTGAAAAATAAAATTGAATCAATTATATATAAAAAATGATATTATTATGATGATTTACAGAAGTTATTAGTATTAGGGAAAATAAAAACTAGAAGAATATTTCATTGTTTGATCCTAGTATTAGTAAATAATAAAGGGATTGACCTAGTTAAGTGTCCTATAGGAGTGGATGGTGAACTACAATTGTGAATGTGATTTGGTGAAATAAAAAATAATATGGCTTCAATTGAATCTAGAAAATCACTTAGAGCCTTGGGTGATGTAGGAAAATCAAGAAACAGATAAATGTGAGAGGATATATGAAATTTGATAAGGTTTTGTTGTAAAATATCAGTGAACTAGATAATGTTTAATGAAGACAAAAATTACAGATTTGTGATTAAATGATTGAAGAGGAGTTCTTGGAGTATTGAATAATTAAAGATAGAATTTTTTGAGGAATATGAATGTAGGGATTATTACATATAAGAATAGGGAGGGTTTTTTTTATGAGGAAAAGGTAGACGTGGAGGTATAGAAGAGGGGAGTCAGAGAGGAGTGGGGAGGTATGTAGATTCAAGAGGGAAAATGGAGGAATCATGTGAATTGACTAGGGAAATATTTAGAATGGAAAGTGAAACTGTTAGAGTGAAATGTGTAATAGAGGGTATTGAGGTGGATTATATATATATATATTTTTCATAAATAATTACCTTTTTAATTTCTTGAAAATTAAACTAGAAACTATTGAATCATTTGATGGTTTTTTATTTTAATTTTCTAATGAAATAAAAAAATTCCAAGAAGTAATTTTTTTCAAAGATAATATAATTTTGAATATGAATTTCTTGAAAATTATTTATTTATGATATTTTTGATTGGTAATTATAATTTTTATAAAAATATATTATAATTTGTTACATAACTTTTTAAACAAAAACTTCACTCAAGTCTATTTTTTCACCTTGATCTATTACAAATTACATTGACCAGAATTTTTGTAGAGGATGTGTTTAAAGTAATTTAAACATAAAAAATTATAATAATAATAAAAGATAATTAATTAATATTTGGACACTTTAATGCATTATTGCATGTAATGTTTACCAATAATGTACTTTTAGAATGATTTTTGGGAATAATTTTAGGTCGTGATTTTAATTGTTCAAAACCCAAGCTAAATTATTTATGAGATTTTCATATTATTATAAATAAATGACTTAAAACATTGGGATGACCATCCTATATATTGTCTTAATAACCATTTTCATGTGAATATATGTATTTTATGTCATACCAACCATCCAAAACACTATATATAATATGGAGTAAAGATTGTTCTATAATTTTTTCATCATGAGGCATGAAAAATAGACAAGGTTCCTAGAAACACTAAAAAGAAGGAAAAAATATAAGTAAAGATATAAATGAGTGTAAATCAAAAAAATAAAATACATTAATGAAGAAACATCTAACTTTAATGAAGCACATCATTATTCTCAAAGGGATAAAGTTATACATCTTAGATAATCCACTCTATAAATATATGTCATTTATATATTTGATATGCAATCCTATGTAACTACCATATTGACTAATGAACATTCATTTTATGCATCCCAAAATTGATCATTCTTGTCCCACTATGATGCTTATTGTTGAACTCTTATCATATTTATCACTAAGGCTATGATTAAAATCCAAAAATGAAGCTCCTTCACTGAAATTCATACTTTTCAGCTACACACTCTATAAGAGACTACCCATTTTAGGAATGTAGTTACCCACCACTAACTAAAAATAAACCATACCCTTTTATAAATAGAAACACATGAGAGAAATGGAGGATGTGGATGAGTTAGTATAGATCTGAGTAGTTGGGTTATTATGTTTACATTGAGGAATGTATTCAGTGTTAACCCCAACAAGAAATTTCAGAGATAAGAACCATAAATAAAAATGACTGAAAATGAGCTTGGTGAAGCACATTATTTCCAATGCACCACTAGAGAACCTAATTCATGAATAACTACATAAATAACCTTATTTTCAATCTTTACTTTCAATATTCATTTAAAAATTATATCTCTCATAAAATCCTTTTTATAATCCTCCACTTATGCATTTCCTATACATGTCATGCTCCATTTCTATATCACCTTCCTTTATATGAACTTGGTGGGGTTGAATATACCCATAAACCTATTCTCATCATCTCTAACTCACATAACATTTGTTCTTCTAAGGAAATTTTTTTAAATAACCCAAATGTTTATAAAATAGAGCTATCCAATGTCCCATATTTCTTACAAGTATCCTTATTGGGCTACATCAACCCAAATTACCATTGTAGATTCCTTTTAAAAAGTTCAAAACCCTAAAAAACCACTTTCAAAATTAATATACATACATTACCAAATCATATGTCACATAAGAGTTCCCTCCATCGACCATGTATTCTATTTATAAGGGATTCCCATAGATTATACTCCAAGATATATAAAACCCTTAGGTTGATCATAACCATATATCCCCTTGGTAATGAGATTCTTCATCGTGGGGACACTTGAGTTATATGTAACACAATGAGTCAATATTATTTTATTATAATAATAATTTCTATAGTAATTTATATTTTTAAAAGTTTATAATTTGAGTTTTATTTTCTATAATTCTTTATTTTTTTCATGGTTTGGGGTGCATAGTTTAGGGGTAACAATGTGAGTATTCGTATTTTAGGGATTTTCAAATTTTTTTGAACATGCATGGTTTAAACTAAAAGAATAACACATTGTTGGGGTGAATCATAGTATTAACCCTATGTATGTTTTTTTCCATTATTTTTTAACAACCCTCTATTTTAGTAAACACCTTTTCTTAAATCATGTTTTGTATATTTTCTTATAAGGAAAACCAAACTATGAAAATGATTATATGTTAATAAAATAAAAATATTAAATATGACAATTATATTATAGACATAAAATTATAATTTATTAATAATAATTAACCACCTTAAAATAATTTTGTAAATTATATAAAAAATTTAAGGTCATTATATGATTGAAAAGTACTTTTTTATAAAAAATGAGTTTTAGGCATTAAGTACGATAATATGTAAAATTAATTTTTTCCCCTAATATAAATTTTATTTGTTAAATTATTTTAAAATTTGTAATCATTGTGTCCCAATTAAATAAAAAATTATATTTAATTTTTTGGAAAAAAAATATGATTATGGTTACTAATGTTAATTACCATGATAATGGTAAAATAGTTATTGTAACACCCCAAGATTTCATAGTACGTTATTTCTTCAAAGTAATTCAATAACTTTCACTACACGCAACACTGAGTTCAAGCACACCACGACTTACCAAACTAGCCGTTCAAAAGCGGTTATGAATATTATTAACTGAATTTTGAACTTTATACAGTTCTTATAATTTTAGAATCCATATTATGATTTCTTTAGACATAATGTAAGAAAAAAATCATTTTTTTCAGACAAAAGAAGTATTTTTCAAAAAAATGCAATTTTACCACCTTTTAATGGACAACCTTTTTTAAAATCCAATAATTGAAACATTTATATATTATATTTTACAAGATAAACTTATTCTTTAGAATTGGAACATAAAAATTTAATTTCAATAAGTTTTTGGTGTTTTTCTCATAACTTTCATATTTGGGTGAATAGTGAGAAATACTATATTTTAACTGAAAACAACGTTTTTAATCAAAATAATTTATAGTGTAGAATTATACATTTTAACAGTTTGGAAGTATAATTAGATTATAATTTTACCATTTAATCCAATTAAGGTCATTGTAAGTAATTTCACTTTGAAATTACACATAAACAAGTGTCAATCTTTTTATATTTATTATTTCTTAAAAATACGCTTTTTGGTTTTGACAACGGGAATTAATTTTAAATTGATTAATTAATCTTATATGTTTTGAAATTGGTGAAATAGAATTCATTTTTGAATTAGGAATATCAAAATTTTCATAGGGTTAATTTTCGGTATTTTTTTGAAAACTTTCAATTTTTGATGAATATTGAAAAACACTGAGTTATTGTTTAAAGCCAACTTTTTATTTAAATAATTATTTATTCTATTTAAATTTATTTTAGGTAAAAATAGAAACATAATACTTATATAAGTTCAATGTAATTCATTGGAGTCAGTTTTATAATAATTTTAGATATATAAAAATTTTATTGAACATTTTATCGTTTTTTACCCACCTCCTAGAAGTATTTGCAAATTTTCATAAAACTTAAATTTACCGCTTCTGTGAGTTGAATTTCAAAAATCTGAGAGACACGGTTGATATCATTAAGTAAAATTTGGTTTAATAAGATGAAAATAATTTTTGGTGAATAGTAACTTTTAACTTTTATTTACCATGGTTAAAAGTAAATAGTGTAATTAAGGGTAAAAATGATATTATTATTACCCTAAAACATGTCACAATTATATTGGATGAGTGTTTCTCGACCAAAAACAACCTTAGAAATAAAATATCATCCTTTAGGTCCACTTGGATTATATTAGGACATTTATTATTATTTTATTTAAAAAAGAGTTAGAAGAGTTAAAATCAAATTTTAATAAATAAAACATTTTTACTAAAGGGTTATACATAAGATTCAAAGATAAAAATTCATTAGAAATATAAAAATATTTTTTACATAAACTTATTTTATTTATAATTTTTAGACATTTAATAATTAAATTTATTTATGACACAATGATGATGCAGTAATTACCTTATTAATGAAAGATTAAAACAATTGATATTATAAATATCCAAATAAATCTAATTTGAGACTTTTGATGAATGCCACTAATTTTCTAGGTTAATATGACATTTTAGGGTTGATTAAATAAATTTTTTCAAAGTAATAATACTGTTATAAATTTAACAAAAAAAATACCAAATAGTGTCAAAATTGACATAAAAGAGTTTTTAAAACAAATATTATATTATTAATTTATATTCAATTCCTAAAAATATAATGTTCTTCCAAAGAGCTTCAATAATATTTTATATTTCATTAATGAACCACTTTAGGTTCTCTTGGAAGTTTATAGTAAGTTTAAAAACCATATAGTGTAAGAATAAAAGAAGACACGGTAAAAGTTAAATTATTAACTTAGAGTTAAATATAAAAGATAAGGTCAAAATGGTAACCTAAACTTGTCTAAAACCTATTGGTTGAGATTATTTCGACCCATACCCACATTATATTAGAAATAAATAAATTTGGAGTCATTATAAACATAATGAGATTTTATTATAAAATAATATTTCAATCTTTTTTTAAGGTGCCCATCACCCCTCTTATAAAAGGGCACTCCCCCATCTATCAAATTCACACCTTCAAATCCATCTGGATCAGACAAACCCTGCCCAAATATCCTCTCAATTGTCCTCCATTAATCTTATAGGCCATCCTTTAGTTAGAAATCCAACCTAAGGATCCCTTTTGATCAAATCAAAAGGAAGAACCCGAAGAAGAGGTAAATATTTCATCACCTCCTTCAAGTTCCTTTCTTCTTCCACTACCTCTTTCTTTGCTATTTCCATTCTAAAATAATAACTCTAGAATATTCTATATACTGTGATGTTATTATAAAAATGTTACAACCATATTCATTATTTTTATCCATCCTATTAATGAAAAGTCACCACACATGCGTAAGTACGGCTTACTATCTCCACGTCGTGGTGTAGTTTGTTATTCAAACATTTCCTCTTTTGGATGGGTATAATAATGATTATAAATGATGTAAATAATAAATATAACATTATAATTATTCTTCATATATGATATACCATCCTATTATATACGATTTTAATATCAAAAGAATGATATTGTCACTCGTGTGTACGTACAGATTACCTTCTCCACGACGCGATGAGATTCATTTCCACGTTCACTATTCAACGGTGATTATAAAAATATATATTATTAATAAGTATCTAATATATGACATAATAATGATACTAAATATATATATATGTATGTATGTATGTATTTATGTATGTAATTACATATATCCTATTCACTTCCATTCAATACGATATGAAAACAGAAACAATGTTTATGCGTACGTACGGCCTACCGTCTCCATAAACGGTGTTTTCCATTTCATATGTATATCTATTATAAATATTTATATTCTAAATATATATGATATATAAATAAAGGTTTATATTCTTTAATTATTTAAATCATGATCTAAATGATATGATCAAAAATAACAAGTTAAAACACGTACGATAAAGAAAGCGATTATTACCTGAAACGTTAATTTAACATGAAAATAATTATTAAATAAGTATCATAAATTCATAAATGGATCATTTATGATATAATAAATATGAATATCGTTCTGGTATAATTTGATAACATACAATGGTCATTATACAGGAGGTTAAACATACTCTGCCAAAGGAAAGTAGAAGGTAAGAGTTATTTCCTCAATCTCATTATTTATCTGATATTCTTTATGTGTAAGTACTTTATGGGACATATTTATCATCGATATCCATATTTAATAAAAATGGTTTCAAAAGGTATCTTCTATGGTTTTATGGGAGGTCCTATATAATTATATAATCATTTTAAATGTGTTAAAGATTTATCTTTCTAAACCCTTTTAATCAATGTCCATGTTTTCAAAATGATTTTAAGGATTTATTTATATGGACATGAATGTTTTGAAATGATAATTCTTTTCAAAAGTTTTAAAGTGGTATGGGACACTTTGATTCAAAAATCTCTTTTAAATGACTTCCTTTATAAATTGTGAGACTTTTAAACGATTTCATGAAAAAGGGTATTTCTCTCAAAGCATTTTACTGATCATTTTCATCTATGTCTATATCCTTTGATGGATTTTAAACTTATTTGAAATCTATTTATTATGATACAATCTTTCATATTATATTGAATGAGTTGTGCTATGTTTGACTATGAATGTGCTATTTTTATACCATTCATGGTTTATGGATAAAGTATTGACATTTTGTATGCTAGTTTTAATATGAATGTTTATGTTATGTTTCAACCTTTTCATATGAGGAATGCATTGGACTTAGTAAGTGACGGGTGGATCCTGGTATAGCTCCTCGATGCATCGATAGGTCTCATGAGACAAAATAGTGTCTTGGCACAAGGCCTTGGCAAAAAAATTTATTTGTAGTCTTTGCACAGGGCCATGACAATGTGGTTATGAAAGTCTGGAATTATGCATTCCATCATTATGAATGTGGCTATTGATATTGCATGTGATTATTAGACTAGTAGAATGTCCATGTGAATAAGTAAATGACATTATTTTATTGTATCTTTTCCATATTATTCTGAAGTTTTAGTTTAAAAGGATTTTGTTTTAGTTTTATACATTTCCTTGAATGTTTATACTTATTTATAAAATTTTCCGCTATATTGTTATCCTTAGTGAGCATCTGAGCACACCCCTTTCTATGTTTTAATTTTCTCAAGATTCCATGAAGTGTATTATGATTGATAATCAGGGTTAAGCCAAGGGATTAATGGAATTCTAAAATGATCATTTATGTTGTGTTTTATTTTCTAATGTGTAATGTAACATTCATGTATATAATCTATTTTCCAAGACTGCTAAACTGATTGGTCTTTTGGGACTTGATTCCTTGTAATCATTCCAATGTATTAAAATTATGCACTAACTCTAGGTAACTGGGGTAGGGTCATTACAGTTTGTATCATAGGAAGTTTAGTAACAACCTTGGAAACTAGATTTAGATAAAATCGGATTAGAGCACATTACCCTAAGATAGACTTTGACGATTAGTATAGAATAACTTCCTAGAATTTTGGTATTGTAGAGATTTTGTGAGTTTTATAAGCAATACATACCTATCTAGATATGAGCAGGTAGAGGCGGCTCTGGAACAAATGTACCTAGGGGTAAAACCTGAAAACACCGCTTTGATCTAGACTCGAACAGAAACTGGTGCACAACAACGGGCCTTGCTGCACTCTTGGTTATGACACTCCTGAGGGATGTGATTAGGACAATTCTAATTTCCTTTACAAACCATTATGAATTGTTTATGAGTATATACTTCCTCGAGGAATATATTTTAGTGATTATGGATTATATCCATAAACTGTTCAATTTATGTTAGGAATTTTTCAAGTTTTGAATTATTCATTTCAATTCATAAACTGACCTAGTGTATGCCATTGTATAGAAATAGCGCCCAGTAGAAGGAATGTGAACTCCAGAAATATGAATGATCCAAAGAGTAAGAAGGATCATATCTTTTACAGTATTAAGACAACATTTAGAATAGAAATAGTCTCCCATGTATTCTCAACATATGAAGAAATGGTATCATGTGTTAATAATATAAGTAAAGAATTCTCTAAGTCCTATGGCTTTGAAGGGAAGCAAGAGAAGAAAAGGATGGAAGAGAGAAAGATGGATAAAGGGAAGAGGGAAAAGAAGAATTTTCCCATATGTGATAACTGTGGGAAGAAACACCCTGGGACTTTCCTGAAGGGAATGGTATTTTGTTATATGTGTGGAGAAAATGGACATCAAGTACGTGACTGCAAGGGTAAGAAAAATGTTTCAAATGTACAATGCTTCATCTGCAAAGATTTGGGACACTACGCGAATCAATGTCCAAATCATCAGATTATACCCCAAATTCTGCTATTGGATAATAATAAAGTTATGATACTACCGAAGATGATGAGTAATGATTAGATTTATTACGTTGTTATTAAATTATTGTGTCATTTGAGTATTGTATTAATGATGTACATGTTATAAGAATTATAGAGTATATAAGGATTGCACTGTAGTACTATTTCATTAAGGACTTGAGATTGTGTAGAACCAAGAAAAGTGACTCAATAGCAGGTTAAATTTTTGGAAAATATATGGTTGAGAGAAAGATAAACCATAATATGGTTCTGATACCGAGGTAATGATTTTTGGAATAATACATGATTGATTTTTATAAATTATATTGGATATTCTTGACTACCTTGAAACTGATTAATGATTTGTATATTCCATCATTGTTGGAGTTTACAAATTTTTTGGATAGAAATATTATATCCAGTATTCTATAAGTAATATGGGAACATGAATGTAATCAATAAGGTTTTATGGTCATTCTGGATGTTTTATTGTTTCAAAAGAATACATGATGAAAGTGTTCACATGTTATTACGTGGAAAACAAATCTTCATTGTGTTTACCTTCATTATAAATTTTGGACTGTGAGTTTGGACAGAAGTATTTTGGATAATTCTAGTTTGATATTATTTTTGGATTGCCAAAAAAAGAACAACCCGGAGTTCGGGCGGCAACCTGTCACGCCTAACAAGGCCGCGAGACTTAAACCAACTACTGAAGGGTGAATAGGGTGTATCACCTACCACTGGCCCATGTGATGTCTTGGATTGAATAATGTAGTTTTTTTAAAGGTATGGTAGATGAATTATAAATTCATTTTTTTAACCCTATATGAATAGGATAAATAAAATATTTTTTTAAGTTCTATTATCTTTTAGAATGAAAGATGAGTTTGTGGTAGAAATTAGTTAAAGGATAGAACTCTACTTGTCAAGTATATATATTTTTTCCTTCTTCTATTAATCTATGAAGAAATAAATTCTTAAACTTTAGGTAAGTGATCTTAAAACTAAAAATATTATATCCTAATACCTTATGTTTTGTTGAACCGATTATATTTTAAATCATCATAGATTGATGGCTTTGAGGCCCTCAATTCTACAATTGTTTATGACTGATGACCTTAATCAATCCCTATAAATATTTAAAATTTTCCTCCAATTATGTGTCACTAATTGACACTAATGTTCTCCTAATTGAGAACATAATTTGGTGGTGACTTTTTCATTCCCATTTTCCTCTTATTAAGACTAAATTTCATTAACCCAATTTTTGATGTGGGTTTTCCCACAAAGGTATTTTCTATTTTTAGCCTTTTATTTTCAAAGAACAATTTCATATTATGAGGATGAAATTTATTGAAGGAGGGAAGAATGAAACACCCCTAGATTTCATAGTATGTTATTTCTTCCAAGTAATTCAATAACTTGCACTACACGCAACATTGGGTTCAAGCGCACCACGACTTACCAAACTAGCCGTTCAAAAGCGATTATGAATAGTATTAACTGAATTTTGAACTTTATACAATCCTTATAATTTTAAAATCTATATTATGAGTTTTTTAGACATAATGTAAGAACAAATTAATTTTTTTTAAATAAAAGAAGTATTTTCCAAAAAATGCAATTTTACAGCCTTTTAATGGAGAACCTTTTTTAAATCCAATAATTGAAACATTTATATATTCAATTTGAAAAGATAAACTTCTTCTCTAGAATAGAAACATAAAAATTTAGTTTTAATAAATTTTTGGTGTTTTTCTGATAACTTTTATATTTTGGTGAATAGTGAAAAATACTACATTTTAACTAAAAACAACTTTTTTAATCAAAATAATTTATAGTGTATGATTATAAATTTTAATGGTTTGTAAGTATAATTAGATTATATTTTTACCATTTAATCCAATAATGGCCATTGTAAGTAATTTTAATTTGAAATTAGACATAAACAAGTGTCAATCTTTTGATAGTTATTATTTCTTAAAAATATGCTTTTTGGTTTTGACAACGAGAATTAATTTTAAATTAATTAATTAATCTTCTATGTTTTGAAATTGGTAAAATATAATTCATTTTTTAATTCAGAATATTAAAATTGGATTAGGGAAAAATTTTGGTATTTTTTTGAAAACATTCATTTTTTGATGAATAGTGAAAAGCATTGAGTTATTATTTAAAACTAACTTTTTATTTAAATAATTATTTATTCTATTAAAATTTATTTTAGGTAAAAATAGATGCATAATACCTATATATGTTCAATGAAATTCATTGGAGTCAGTTTATAAGATATATATAAATTTTATTGAACTTTTTACCGTCTTTTACCCACCTCCTAGGAGTATTTGCAAATTTTCATAAAACTTAATTTTACCGCTTCTGTGAGTTGAATTTCAAAAATCTGAGAAGCATGGTTGATATCAATAAGTAAAATTTGATTCAATAAGATGAAAATAATTTTTGGTGAATAGTAACTTTTTACTTTTATTTACCACGGTTAAAAGTAAATAGGGTAATTAAGGGTAAAAATGATATTATTATTACCCTAAAAATGTCTTAATTCTATTGGATGAGTGTATTTCGACCAAAAACAACCTTAGTAATAACATATGATCCTTTAGTTCTACTTGTATTATATTAGGACATTTATTATTATTTAATTTAAAGAAGAGTTAAAAGAGTTAAAATCAATGTTTAATAACTATAACATTTTTAATATAGGGTTATACATAAGATAAATTAGACTATAAATATTCATTAGAAATATAAATATATTTCCTACATAAAAGTATTTTATTTATAATTTTTAGACATTAAATAATTAAATTTATTTATGACACAATGATGATGTAGTAATTTTCTTATTAATGAAAGATTAAAACAATTGATATTATAAATATCAAAATAAATCTATTTTGAAACTTTTAATGAATTTAACTAATTTTATAGGTTAATACGACATGTTAGGTTTGACTATATTAATTTTTTTTAAAGTAATATTGCTGTTACAAATTTAAAAAAAACAAAATAACCAATAGTGTCAAAATTGACATAAAAAAGTTTTTAAAACAAATATTATATTATTAATTTATATTATATTCCTAAAAAATATAAGGTTCATAAAAAGGACTTAAATAATATTATATATGTCATTAATTAACCACTTGAGGTTATCTTGGAGGTTTATATTAAGTTTATTAACCACATAGTATAAGAATAGAAGAAGAAACAGTAAAAGTTAAATTATTTAACTTAGAGTTAAATCTATAAGATAATGTTAAAATGGTAACCTAAAATTCTATAAAACCTATTGGTTGAGAGTATTTCGACCCATAACCACTTTAGCTTATAAATAAATCAATTTGGGGTCATTATAAACCGAATATTAGTTTATTATAAAATAATATTTCAATCTTTTCCTAAGGTGGCCCTCACCCCTCTTATAAAAGGGCACTCCCCCTTCTCTCAAATTCACACCTTCAAAGCCATTTGGCTCAGACAAACTCTGCCCAAATATCCTCTCAATTGTTCTTCGTACATCCTGAAGGCTTTCCTTTAGTCATAAAGCCAACCTAATGATCCATTTTGATCAAATGAAAATAAATAACTCGAAGAAGAGGTAAATATTTCATCACCTCCTTCAAGTTCCTTTTTTCTTCCACTTCCTATTTCTTTGTTATTTCCATTCTAAAATAATAAATCTAGTATCTTCTATATATTGTGATGTTATTATAAAAATGGTACAGCCATATTCGTTATTTGTATCCATCCTATGAATGAAAAGTCACCACACGTGCGTACGTATGGCTTACCGTCTCCACGTCGTGGTGTAGTTTGTTATTCAAACATTTCATCATTTGGATGGCTATAATAATAAGTATAAATGATGTAAATAATAAATATAACATTATAATGATTCTTTATATATGATATAACATCCAATTATATACAATTTTAATATCAAAAGAATGATATTATTGCTCGTGCGTACGTACGGATTACTATCTCCACGACACGATGAGATTCATTTCCACATTCACTATTCAATGATGATTATAAAAATATATATTATTAATAAGTATGTAATATATGAAATAATAATGATACCATAGATATATATATATATATATGTATATACTTACATATATCTTATTCATTGTCGTTTAATACGATATGAAACCCGAAATAGCATTTATGCGTATGTATGGCCTACTATCTACATAAACGGTGTTTTACATTTCATATATCTATATATTATAAATATTTATATTCTAAATATATATGATATATAAATCAAGGTCTATATTCTTTAATTATTTAAATCATGATCTAAATGATACGATCAAGAATAACAAGTTGAAACACGTACTGTAAAGAAAGTGATTATTACCTGAAACATTAATTTAACATGAAAATCATTATTAAATAGGTAGTATAAAGTAAAAAATAAATCATGTATGATATAATAAATATGAATATGGTTCTGGTATAATTTAATAACATACAATGGTCATTATACAGGAGTTTAAACGTACCCTCGACTAAAGGAAAGTACAAGGTAAGGGTGATTTCCTCAATCTCATTATTTATTCGAGATTGTTCATGTGTAAGTACTTTCTGGGACATATTTATAATTGATATCCATATTTCATAAAAATGTTTTCAAAATGAATCTTCTATTGTTTTATGGGAGGGTCTATTTAACTATATAATCATTTTAAATGTTTTAAATATTTATCTTTCTAAACCCTTTTAATCAATATCCATGTTTTCAAAATGATTTTAAGGACTTATTTATATGGACATGAATGTTTTGAAATGATAATTCTTTTCAAAAGTTTTAAAATCATATGGGAAACTTTGATTTAAAGATCTCTTTTAAATTACTTCCTTTTAAATAGTAAGGATTTTAAACTATTTCATGAAAAAGGGGTATTTCTCTCAAATCATTTTACTGAACATTTTCATCTATGTCCATATCCTTTGATGGATTTTAAACTTGTTTGAAATTGATTTATTATGATATAATCTTCCATATCAGATTGAATGAGTTATGACATGTTTGACTGTGAATGTGCTATTTTTATACCATTGATGGTTTATGGATAAAGTATTGACATTTCGTATGCTAGATTTAATACGAATGTTTATGCTATGTTTCAACATTTTCATATGAGGAATGCATTGGACTTAGTAAGTGATGGGTGGAGCTCGCTATAGCTCTTGATGCATTGGTAGGTCTCATGAGACAAACTAGTATCTTTTCACAAGTCCTTGGAAAAAAATTATATGTAGTAATGGCACAAGGCCTTGACTATGTGGTTATGAAAGTATGACATTATGCATTCCATTATTATGAATGTGGCTGTTGATATTGCATGTGATTATTAGACTTGTATAATATTCATGTGAATAAGTAAATGGAATTATTTTATTGTATCTTTTCCATATTATGCTAAATTTTATGTTTAAAAGGATTTTGTTTTAGTCTTATACATTGCCTTAAATGTTTATTCTTATTTATGAAAGTTTCCACTATATTGTTATCCTTACTGAGCATCTGAGCTCACCCCTTTCTATGTTTTAATTTTCTCAAGATTCCAAGAAGTGTATTATGATTGATAAACAGGGTTAATCTAGGGGCTTAATGGAATTCTCAAAGGATCATTTATGTTGTGTTTTATTTTCTAATGTGTAATGTAATGTTCGTGTTTTTAATCAATTTTCCAAGAATGCTAAACTAATCGGTCTTTTGGGACTTGATTCCTTGTAATCATGCCAATGTATTCAAATAATGCACCGACTATGGGTAACTGGGGTTGGGGTGTTACAGTTATTTTCAAAGAATTATTTTATTACCATTATGTAATTTTTTTTAATAAAGTAATTAAATATATTCTTAAAAATGACTATAATATAATTTTTAAACATAGTTATAAATATGTTAACACTCATTCAATTGGTAATTATTTCAAAATAATATTAAGAACACTTAATGGTGAAAATGTAATTTTTATACAAAATAGGTCATCTATATATTAAATGTCTTCATCTAAAATTTAATATTCTATTATTGATTAATATAGTTAGAATAAATATATGTTTACTTTATATTCATAAAATCCAAATTTTTTAAGAGGGGTTATTTTATATTTTTAGTAAAACTTGTATTATATAGCTAAAAACTAGTTACCTATGTGAAAAAAAGATGTAAAAATGTAAAAAACTAATGCTAAAAGACTAGAAACATATTTAAAAATGTGTGGAAATGAGAATTAGAGGATCAATTAACCTTATATCACTAAAAAATCTATATTTCTCAATTTTTTAGCCTTTTATACTTGAATAGTTTCCTAAAATCCTTGATATGTAATACGTATTTACAAAAAATGTCAATTTCTTTCACTTACAAAATAATATCAATTCCATCACATTTCAATACCCATTAGAAATATTTGCCTATATGAAAACTCATATATAGTATCTCATAGTTATTATAACCATATAATATAGGTATTATTCTATCAAAAATACAAATCCAATGAGTTTTAATGTGTTACCAAAGGGGGGATACCCAAAGGGAGAAGGTAATGCTCTTAATCGTGCTCCCTTAGTTTCTTTTTTTACTTTTTCCCTATAAAACCTTTTATACATGATAATTTATGATAAAATCTATATTATTTATATTATTAATGTTATTATAATAATCTAATATCACTCTTCTGCCTCCCTTCAAAAACTTTTGAAAAATGAAAACAATGTCATGCCTTTGGGCATACTATATCCTCCTGGAGTGATGATATCTATTTTTCATAAATTCATTATACGAAAGGTAAAAATGATTTATTTAATGAAAACATATAATAAGTATAACCTGTTTCATATTTTAATATTATAATTATTTGATTTTTATACCCCCTCCCCTTCTACAAAAAATGAGAGCATCGTCTGTGT
Organism: Viscum album; assembly: GCA_963277665.1. Classification (NCBI taxonomy): domain Eukaryota; kingdom Viridiplantae; phylum Streptophyta; class Magnoliopsida; order Santalales; family Viscaceae; genus Viscum; species Viscum album. Next base: position 1,950,403,325 of record OY728133.1, read on the forward strand.
ACATGTAGACTACCGGCTCAATGGAATGATGTATCTTGTTTTTATATTAAATACTAACATGGATGATTTTAAAAATATTTATAATATATAAAATTATATTTATTGGAATTATAATATTTTTAATGATTATATTTGACAATATACATGTAATTTTAAAAATAAATTGTTATATTAAATTTAATCACATTGGATGAACATATTAAATCACCCTTATTCATTTGAGTAAATTTTGATACCTAGAGAAGTATATATATTTTGTGGTAATAGAATAATAAATGACATAAAAATATAAAATTATAGATATCATTAAGTTATTTTACAACACATCTGACAACAGTAAACAAACTGAAAGGGTTATGGAGAAATTAACCGAATAACCCCAAGTAATCGACGTAAAAATAAATTATATTAAATAGAAATAAAAAAATATAATAAATAGGCCTTATAAAATTAAATATATAGGAATATGGTTTTGGGAGTGTATTTAAAAAAATTAATTTTATTATCAATATTTTCAAGTTCTCATGCAAAAAAATCAGGAACGAAGGTAATGGTTTTGTGGACTCTACTTCTTTTAATAATATATTTCTCCTCCTATCATGTTTTATCTTATTGTTATGGTATAACCATTGATTAATGTATGATATTTTTTCCATTAAGGATCATTTTAGATCTTCCCTTTATTATTTTTCCATTCCATATGATTTGAATATGATTAAAGATTATGAGAAGTCTATAAAGGAACATAGTGTGGCCCATTTAAATAGGAATATTCCCAAGTGTCTCATAATAAGTTTCTTATGTAACTAGTCCTCAAAGACACTAAAACTTATACTCTTGGGATTTTGAGACTATTTTGTGATATATAATGCTTATCTTATAGAGATTATATAAAATAAATATATGTTTAACTTTTTTGTAGTTTGAATCAAATCAAGTTTTAGTTATTTTGAGGATTACTTTATTTATTTTGTGGTTATGATGAGATAAATTTTGTGAAACCCCTAAGGGTAAGTCTAAGGGATAAGTATAAGTATAGAATAACATCATGAATTTTTGTCCAATTAGATATTATATGGTTTACAAGAAATTACATATATATCTAGATACTGAAAAGTAGATGTATCTATAGAATAAAATCACTTAAGGGTAATCACCCAAACAAATGATGGTTGAGTATCAACTCTATCTTCAATATAGTTCACGATGAGTATTCAAATGGATCTTCACCTGGAAAAACTGCACCATGGTATATGATTTTTGAATTAACTCAATCTTTATGATACATTATAAACTATATGAGAAAATATTTATAGTATGGTTATATTACATAATAAGTGATAAATAGTGAATGACCTAGTTTGAAGCTTATAAATTTATTAAATTTATGATTTCTTCCATTTGGGTTAAATTTTATAATTCTCAGATAAAATGTTATTATAATTAGATTTTATTTATTTAATAAGTGTATAGATTCAGGAAAAACTAATTTAACAATGTGTGTGATAGGAAATATTATGATTGTACTAATAATAAACCAAACGGGATATGATTAGAAGTAAAAAATCCTATAAAAATCCTCAATCAACCATCCCATGATTTGAGTAAAATTTAAAACCATGTTGATCTCATGAATTAATCAAGGAATGAAAATATTGCAATTGATTATTTCATAAGGCAACATCCACCCTCCTTTATTGGCTCTTTTAATCATATTATTATTGATCAATGGATTAATGCAATAAAAAACCTATTTTTTTCTTTAGTGCTCAAAAAATGAGAAGTTAGTGATGTCTATTTATCATTCACATTTTGGCCTAACTAATAGTGGGATATTATTAAGAATATAATATAAATAGGACATTTAGACTCTATGAAATGGGAGTAAGTTTAGGAAGTATTATTCAATAAGTATTTTCCTTGTACTCTTCGAATTAGGATGGAGAGAAAATTTTTGGAGTAAAAAAATGGAGGGTAAATCTATTGAAACTTATGAAGAAAACTTAATGAGGCTCACAAGGTGTTCCTTTATATTTATCTTTGATATGAAGTGTAAAATTGATCATTAATTTAGTGTCTTAAATTCATTTCATTGAAATGAATTATTCATTAGATACTATGGAAGTTACAAAGATATTATTTGATGTGCATTGATAGTCAAGATGAAATCTTGAGACTATCATTATTCTTGAGAGAGAAAAAGGAAAGTATCATTACATGGAATCTTCAATGATATGTTTCCTAGGGGAAATAAAGTTCAATTGTGTAAATTTGAAAAATATGGGTGGGGGAACCTAATTAACTACCTCTAAGGAATAAAGAAGTGTTTCAAGTGTATGAAGTTAGATATAAAGAAAATGATTGTTGCACTGGGATAAAGAGGCCATTTAATGTGATAGAGGAAAAAGGTACTAACTAATGTTTCACCTAAACTTCAATTCTCCAAATTTATGGATTTAGGTAGTTTTAAAATCAATTCCTAAACCCTAGTGTTTCTACTCTATCCCCAGTTTCCTTGAGCCAGTGTCTATTACATTTTCATAAGTTACAAGAAATCACAACCTAGTGGAACAATTTTTTTTTTAATTTTAAGATGAGCACTTTCCCAAGAGGAAAAGCCTCTTTTATTAGCAAAAAATAATGTCAAACTTACAGAAGTATAAATAAAGGAAGTCTAATGGAACAAATTATGTAGTATCTTGGTTAAATATAAAAATAATTTAATTAAAATTAAATATTAAAAAATAAAATACACAAAGTATTTTATTTGGGAACACTATTATACCCTTTATCATATCCCTTCATATCAATCATAAAACAGTTCTTGTTATCCTGGGGAAAATAGAACATAATAAAGGGGTGTGATCAAATTCTTAGTAATGGTAAAATTACAATGAAATATATGAATAAATATAGAATAATAAATATGTAAAGGTAATTATCTTATAACACATTCCATTTAATCAATAACTTTATCCTAATATGTAATGAATGAATGATCATCAAATAATTCCATATAAATAATTATACAATCTTGAAAACATAGCCATGGATATTTAAAATAATATAATAATCACCTGGAAAATCAATAATTGAATTCATAATGAAGGAATGATTAATTTCAAACATATAAAACATACTTTTAAGGCATTTTTCCATGATATCTAATTAAATGGGTAAGGACTCATCCAAAACCTAATCTAATTTGTCTCGTGAGACCTAACAATGAATACAGGGGATATAAAAGGCCCCACCTATAACTTAATAATAAAAATTCATTCATAATATGAAAGGGGTGAAGCATAATCAACATAAACATTCATATTTGAAAACTAGAATGTGAAATGCTAAATATTACCCCAATCAGTAAACATAATCTTAAACCATCCACATTTATATGAATGAAATAAAACTGGTACATACACAATCAAAATGATCATAAACTATCCAAATAAATAGTAAGTATGATATAAGTATAACATATCTTTACTGCATTATAATAATAATGATGGGATTTTGTCATTAATAAATAGAAATACCATAAAATATCCTTACAAATATTTTTGATGAAAATAACCTCTAAATTTTAAAAATAACCCTTTGAAATAAAAAATCATAGAAAATCTTAAAAATTATTTTCATTTAAAGTATCATTAAAATATTGTAAAATAAGTTTTAAAAAATTGAGTGGCCATGATTGCAGGAAATTATATTCATTTCATAGATGTTAAAATAAGGATTCCATCCATAATTTTGGTAAAATCCATATGGGCATTTTTTTGAAAATGACATGAACATTCCTTTAAAATAATTTTATAATAAATTAAAATGGTTAAAAAAATATTTAATAAATTATTTTTAAAATGTTAAAAAATTAAATCATTTTTGTAAAACATGTATTTTTGATGAAAATGGTTTTTCGACTAAAGAAATAAATAATATCAATTTTCATTAAAATTAATTTCTCAATAATATTAATTACCACAGTGTGAAAAAATGTTACCATTTCTTAAAGATATCATGAATAAATATACTATAATAAAATATATATTTTTTGATTTAGAAATATCAAATAAGTCCCCAAAGGGTGATGTAAATAATAAATAATCCTGAATAATGATGAGATTATGAAATAAACCCTTACCACATTGGTATCTTTTGGATCATAAGCCCCATAAAATAATTAACTTTAACTTAAAATTTATATAACATTAATATAAATGAATTCATTATATATGATACAAAATGAGGATTATATACACCAAAAAAATAAATAAGTGGAGAATATTGTATATGTCTCACGGATGTAAAAGTGAGACGTGAAATCATTACCTCGGGACTGATTTTCTTCCTACATGTCCATACATATTGTATAATTGTTTTATGAAAATTATTAATATATACCAGAACCACAATCATATTTATAACATCATATATTATCCTCTTATAACATTTTATCACTCATTTGTTAATAATATTTCATTATTTTCATTATTTTTTAGTGTTAATTGCTTTGTATTTTCATGTGCATTTTGTCAAGAAAGTTTCATTTGTTATGAATAGAATATATATATATATATATCATATAAATAATTATAATATTATTTAAAATATCAAATTTACTCATTAGAGACATTTTATAACCATTTAGGAATGTTGGACACGGAAAATGAATCACATCGCTTCGTGGAGATGATAGGTCATACGTATGCACCAGTGACAATATCATCCCGTTAATCAGTGAAAGGGTAAGGAAGTGGGTGATATATAAATTTTATAAAATCAATATTATATCATATATATTATGTAACACCCTGACCCTAGTTAACCAGAGTCGGTGCATTATTACATAATATTGGCATGATCACAAAAGATCAAGTCTCGAAAGACCGATTAGTTTAGTAGCCTTGGAATAACTAGATACATTCATAAAGTTTACATTACATCATAAAGTGAAAACTACTACAAAAACATCTTTTCTTCATAATCCACACTCATATCCCCTCATTCTATCCCTACAATTCATTAATAAATTACTTCTTCACATCCTGGTAAAAATAAAACCTTGAAAGGGGTGAGCTTAGATGCTCAGTAAGGATAACAATATAGTAGAAACTTTCATAAATAAGCATAAACATTTAAGGCAATGTATAACTAAAAAAAGCCTTTTAAACTTGAACTTCATAATAATATGGAAAAGATAAAATAAAATAATGCCATTTACTTATTCACATGGATATTCTACTAGTCGAATAATCACATGCAATATCAATAACCACTTTCATAATGATGGAATGCATAATGCCAGACTACCATAACCACAAAGTCAAGGCCTCGTGCCAAGACTACAAATAAGATTTTGTCAAGGCCTTATGCCAAGACACTAGTTTGTCTCATGAGACCTACCGATGCATCGAGGAGCTATAGTGGGCTCCACCCGTCACTTATTAAGTCCAATACATTCCTCATATGAACAGGTTTAAACATAACATAAACATTTGTCGAAAAACTAGCATACGAAATGTAAATACTTTCTCCATAAACCATGAATGGTATAAAAATAACACATCCACAGTCAAAAAAATCACAAAACCATTAATACAATATGGAATTTTTGTATCATAAAAAATAAACTTCAAATAAGCTTAAAATCCATCAAAGGATGTTGACATAGATGAAATAAAATCTATTTGAGAGAAATATCTCCTTTTTTGAAATCATTTAAAAGTCACATAATTATAAAATAAAACATTTACTTTGAAAATATTCTTATAATCTTGTAAGGGAAGCTTCAACGATTTTATAACGGCGTAAAATAGCCGCACCTGCCATATAAGTTAAAAAGGACATTCTTACCTTAATTCTGTCGAAAAGGTTAAAAAGGACCTTGTTTGGAAAACGACAGAAAGATTCCTTTATAAACTTATTATAAAAAATCAACAAGGGTATAAATGACTTTATCCCATAGTCTTTAAAATATTAAGAATAATTTGAAATACATATTTAATAAACATGGATGTGGATGACAAAGAGGTCCCAGTAGATAATCACATATAAACAACCTCGGATAATGAAGAGACTGTGAAATAAACCATTACATTGTACTTTTCCTTAGTCGATGGTATGTTAACCTATTGTATAATAATTAAAATATTGTTATTAATTTATACAGGAACCATATACATAATTATGATATCATATATGATCTTCTATAAATGCTTTGTTAATAATATTTTAGTTTTATCGTCGTTTCAGGTGTAAACTTAATCGTTTTCTTTTATATGTTTTGTTACATAAGGAATGTTTGTTATGGATAGGTTATATATTATTCATATCCAGAATGATATAAAGTCCTTAAACATTATTTTTAATCATCAAATGAGAATTATACTTGAATGGATACGATGGGGAATGAATCTCATCGCGTTCGTGGAGACAGTAGTCCGTACGTACACACGAGCGACAATATCATCCTTTTGATATTAAAATAATATATAATTGGATGTTATATCATATATACATAATAATTATAATTTTATATTTATTATTTACATGATTTACACATCATTATTATGCCCATCAAAATAATAATTTATTGAATAACAATTACACCACGACGTGGAGACGGTAAGTCGTACTTACGCATGTATGGTGACATGTCATTATAAGGATGGATAGAATACTGAATATGGTTGTACCATATTTATAATAACATCAAAGTATATATAAGATACAGGAGTTATTATTTTATAGTAGGAATAACAAAAAAAGAAGAAGTTGAAGAAGAACGGATCTTGAAAAAGGGTGGTGAAATCATTACCTCTTCTCCGGGTTCTTCCTTTTGATTTGATCAAAATGGATCCTTAGGTTGGCTTTCTGATCAAACTAAGGCCTCTAGGTTGTAGAGAGGGAAGTTGAGAGAGTATTTGGGCAGGGGTTGTCCTAGACAAGAGGCTTTGAATGTTTGAATTAGTGATAAGGTGGAGTGCCCTTTTATAAGAGGGGTGAGGGGCACCTTTGGAAAAGCTAGAAATATTATTTTATAATAAATTTATATTCAGTTTCTAATGGCTACAAAGTAGATTATTTAAATTTTAAGGTAAGGATGGGTCTAAAACCACTCAAACAATAGGTTTTAGACAGGTTTGTGTCACTATATTAACCATATCTTTTAGTTTTAACTCTTAGTTAATTAGTTTGACATTTACCATGTCACTTTGTATTTTTATATTATATAGTTAATAAACTTACTATATACATCCAAGCGACACCCAAGTGGTCCATTAAGGATACAACTATCATGATACAAGTATTTTGGCCGAACCATAGATTTTTAGGAATAGAATATAAATTAATAATATAATATTTGTTTTTAAAACTCTTTTATGTCAATTTTGACACTATTGGGTATTTTGTTTTTGATAATTTTATAACTGCATTATTACTTCGAAACAAATTTATATAACCAATACTAATATGTCATATTAACCTAGAAAATTAGTGGGATTCATAAAAAGTCACAAATTACATTTAGTTTTATACTTATAATATCAATTATTTTAATATTTCATTAATTAGGTAATTACTACATCACCATTTTGTCATAAATAAATTAAACTATTTAATGTCTAAAAATTATAAATAAAATGCCATTATGTATGAAATCTTTTTATCTTTCTAATGAATATTTACAATCAAATTTATCTTATGTATAACCCTATATTAAAAATGTTTATTTATTAAACTTGGATTTTAACTCTTTTGACTCTTCTTTGAATTAAATAATAATTAATGTCCTAATCTAATCCAAGTGGACCTAAATGAAAATATTTTATTCCTAAGGTTGTTTTTGGTCGAGATAAACTTGTCCAATAGAATTAATACATGTGTTAGGGTAATATTAATATCATTTTTACCCTTAATTACCCTATTTACTTTTAATCGTGGTAAATAAAAGTAAAACGTTACTATTCACAAAAAATTATTTTCATCTTATTGAACCAAATTTTACTCCTTCATATTAACTGTGTCTATTGGATTTTCGAAATTCCACTCACAAAAGAGGTAAAATTAAGTTTTATGTGAATTTCCAAATTCTCCTAGGAGGTGGGTAAAAGACGGTGAAAAGTTCAATAAAAACTTTATATATCTAAAATTATTCTAAACAAACTACAATGAATTAAATTGAACTTATATAGGTATTTTGTATCTATTTTGAATTTAATTAAATTTAAATAAAATAAATAATTATTTAAATAAAAAATTCAGTTTTAAACTATAACTTAGTGTTTTTTCACTATTCATCAAAAATTGAAAGTTTTCAGAAAAATACCAAAATTTCACCCTAGGCTAATTTCGATATTCCAAATCCAAAAATGAAGTCCATTTTGAAAGATAAAATTTATAAAATTTCAAAAAGTGGGTATTACTATTCATAACGGCTAGTTTGATTGGTTGTGGTGTGTGTGTTAGAACTCAAAGTTGCGTACAACACACGCTACTATATCATTCAAAGGGAAGCGTACCGTGGATGCTTGGGGTGTTACATTCTCCCCTCCAAATAATTTCGTCCTCGAAATTTCTAGAATAATACCCCATGAAAAGACTCGGGTGGTTCTTTATCATAAGTTCATCAGGTTCCCACATTGTCTCTTCCATCTTATGGTTTCTCCACAAAACTTTTACCAGACGAGTCATCCGGTTTCTCAGTACTTGTTCTCTCGTATCAAGAATCCTGATGGGATCTTCGCAATAAGACAGATCGGGTTCCAGTTCTAATTCCTCATAGGTGAGTACGTGTGTTGGTTCATGCATGTATTTCCTTAACAGTGATACGTGGAACACATCGTGAACTTTGGATAGACTTGGAGGCATTGCCAAACAATAATCTACAGCCCCAATTCATTCTAGAATTTCGAAAGGTCCGATGTACCCGGGATTGAATTTACCCTTCTTACCGAAATGTATAACTCCCTTCCATGGAGATACCTTCAAGAAAACATGATCTCCTACCTGAAATTCCAAACCCTTCCTTCGGTTATCTGCATAGCTCTTATGCTTACTTTGAGCTGCTTTGATGTGGTTTTGGATTACCTTTACCTTTTCCATTATTTCCTCCACCTGTTCTGGGCCTACACGTTTTCTTTCACCAACGTTATCCCAACAGGTTGGTGTGAAACATCTCTTTCCGTATAACGATTCATATGGTGCCATCTGAATACTCGAATGGAAGCTATTGTTATAGGAAAATTCTACCAGAGGTAAATATTGATCCAACATACCCTGAAAGTCAAGTGAGAAGGATCTCAACATGTCTTCTAAGGTTGGAATAGTCCGTTCTGATTGTCCATCTGTTTGAGGGTGGTAGGCAGTGCTCAAATGAAGTTCAGTATCTAAGGCCTTCTGAAGACTCTTCCAGAATCTTGAAGTAAAATGGGGATCACGATCAGAAACAATCGATAGGGGTACTCTATGAAGTCTCGCAACTTCATTAATATATAGTCTTATTAGTCGTTCAAGTGGTAAATCTTCGCTTATAGCAAGAAAATGTGCTGACTTGGTAAGATGATCAACAATGAGCCATATTGAATCGTTCCTTCAAGGAGTCTTTGGTATCCTCATGACGAAGTCCATCGTAATATTATCCCATTTCCACTTAGGTATGGGAAGTGAAATACTCCACTAGGTTGTTGCCTTCCAGCTTTCACTTATTGACAAACCATACATCTTGACACAAAATCATCAATCTCCCTCTTCATGTTGCCCCACCAAAAATGTTCCTTTAAATATCTATACATTTTGGTGCTCCCAGGGTTTATAGAGAAATTGGAACTATGAGCATCATCCAGCAATTCCCTTTTTAGATCAGGTATATCGGGAACACAAAGTCTCTTCCCAAATTTCAAAATTCCATCTTCATATATAAAGTCTCTCAATCTCCCATCATTCACAACATTAATCTTTTTTTGAAATTCTTCATCATCAGTCTGAGAAATCTTAATCCTTTCTAGTAAAGATGGTTTGGAAACCATTTGAAAAATCATTGATGTTTCACCTTCCATGGTTATTCCCATGTCCATATTCACTAGATCCATGAAAATTGGATCCCTTTCAATTCTCATATTGTTCAAAACTCCATGATGTTTTCTGCTCACAGCATCTGCCTCCTTGTTTACCTTCCCCAGGTGGTAGCGTATCATGAAATGATAATCCTTGAGTAATTCAAGCCATCTCCTTTGCCTTATGTTGAGTTCTTTTTGTGAGAAAATATACTTCAAACTCTTGTGATCAGTATAAATCACACATTTTTTCACCATAGAGATAATGTCTCCATATCTTCAAAGCAAAGATTACAGCAGCTAACTCAAGATCATGAGTAGTATATTTTTTCTCATGAATTTTTATCTGTCGTGATACATAGGCAATAACCCTACCATTCTGCATAAAGACACAACCAGGTCCTTTCTTTGATGCATCACTATAAATAACGATCTCATCATTCCCTGATGGTAGAGTCAATATAGGATCATTGACTAATCTTCTCTTCAGTTCCTCGAAACATTATTCACACTCATTTGTCCAAACAAATTTAACCCCTTTACGTGTGAGCTTTGTTAATGGGTTAGTCAACCGGGAAAAATTCTGGATGAAATGTCGATAATAACCTACTAAACCAATAAAACTATGTACCACATTTATACTCGTCGGTGTTGGCCATTCTTGGATTTCTTTGGTCTTAGAAGGATCAACAGAGATTCCATCTTTAGAGACAATATGGCCAAGAAAAGAAATCTTCTGAAGATAGAATTCACACTTGCTAAACTTCCTATATAATTCATGTCTTCTCAGAGTCTTTAGGATAATTCACAAGTGATTTTCATGATCTTCGTAGCTTTTGGAGTATACCAAGATATCATCAATAAATACCACCACAAATTCATCTAGATATTCCTTGAAAACTTTATTCCTTAGATCCATGAATAAAGAGGGCACATTAGTCAGCCCAAAAGGCATTACTATAAACTCGTAATGCCCGTACCTAGTTCGAAATGTTGTCTTCGGAATGTCTTCCTTATTCACACACAACTGATGGTATCCAGACCAAAGGTCAATATTTGAAAAGTATTGAGCTCCATGCAGTTTGTCAAATAAATCATCAATGCGAGGTAGGGGATACTTGTTCTTTATTATTATAGCATTGATTTCCATGTAGTCGATACATGACCTCATAAATCCATCTTTCTTCTTAACAAAAAGGATAGGGGCTCCCCATGGAGAAACACTAGGTCGAATAAATCCCTTATTACTCAATTCCTCTAGTAGTTTATTTAGTTCGACTAATTCCACAGTGTCCATTCTATAAGGGGTCTTCAATAAAGGCCTTGATCCAGGAATTAAATCAATGGAAAACTCAACTTCTCATTCTAGAGGATGTCTAGGTATATCTTCTGGAAACACATTGACATATTCTTTCACAATAGGTACATACTCTATTTGGAAATTCCTTTCCTCACCCACAGTTATTTCATTCTCTTCCTCCCCAATAATTGAATTTAGTTGAGCTACTGGGGGTGGATCTACATAAGAATTAGGTGGTGGTGATTCCGCTCTAAAGATAAGGTGTTCCTTATCATCATCATCAAAAATAGTAACCTCCTTCTTCTTACAATAAATTTTTGAATCTTGGTATGAAAGACAATCCATACCGTGGATTATATCAAACTCAACCATAGGTATGACGATGAGATCAGAAGATAAAGAACATTTATGTGCTCTAATGGGGACTGATTCACAAAACTTTGTTGCAATGATTCTTTCCTTAGGAGTTTTAACTGACAACTACTTTGTTAAATCAAATTGGAAATATATAATTTTATAAAAAATTGGGAAGATATGAAACAATGCGACTATACAGAATCAAATAATGCATTTGCTAAACTTGAGAAAACCATTAAATTACCCGCCACCACGTCTTTCGGAGCTTCTACCTCAGCAGTAGTGATAGCATAAGCTTGGCCTTGATCCCTTGGCCTTTTCTGAGGTAATTTCCCCTGATGCTGAGAACATTCATTGGCATAATGTCCCATATCTCTATAGTTGTATCATTGAACATCAGTAGCTTCTTTCTTCCCCTTGAAATCATGAGCTTGGTGGAATTTTTTACCACACTTGTAACATACTCTCATTCCCTTCAAGCAATTACCAGGGTGTTTCTTCCCACATTTACTGCAGGATGGATATTCAACTTTTCCATTATTCCCCTTATTTCCATTCCCAGATTGATCAGCAGATCTTTTCTTCTCTTGATTTTCTTTAAAGTCATAAGATGTAGAGAATTCCTTTTCTGTCTTGGTAGCACATGAGACAATATCTTCGTACGACGAGAAGGATTGAGACACTAATGCTCGATGAAGAATTGGTTTTAACCCATCAAAGAAACGATCAATCTTACTTCTTGGGTTACATATATAATATCCATTATACCTTGCTAACCTTGTAAATTTATCCTCATACTTTGCAACATTCTCATCCTCCTTTTCTCTCAGACTCAGAAATTGCCTTTCCATATTTGCTCGATGGTCATGAGGAAAGTATTTTTCTAAAAAAAGATCTTTAAACTCCCTCCATTCCATATTTGATACTTCATCATCTTCCTTCATGTTTTGAATCAATGACCACCATTGATCAGCATCTCCAGTGAGGCGATAAACTGCCATGACAACTTTTTCCCTTTCACTACTCCCCAAAGCCTAAAATATTTTTTCTAGGGAAATTATCCATTTCTCATCTACTAATGGATTTGTACTCCAATTAAATGTTGGTGGTTGCTACCTCATGAAGCCATCTAACATTGATCCTCCACACTGTGGATCAGGTTGCTCCATATGGTTAAGGTTATTATTCATAACCTGAGTGAGTTGTCCTAGTATGGTGATTAGTTGATCAGCACCAGTTGCATCACCAACTCCACTATAATTATCTTGAGCATGAGGGAAATCCCTACATGGAGTGCGTGCATTGATAAGGTTTCCATTTCTTCCACTATGCACCATTTCTAAACAATGGCATAAACTAGATCAGTTTATGAATCAAAATACATAATTTCATACTTGTAAAACACTTAACAAAAATTGAACTATTTGTGGATATAATCTATAATCATAAAAATGTTTTCTTTGGGGAAGTATATATACATAAACCCTTAATAATGGTTCGTAAATAAAATGATAATTATCCTAAGCATATCCCCTGGGAGTGTCGTAACCAAGAGTGCAGCAATGCCCGTTGTCATGCACCAGTTCCCGTTCAAGTCTAGCTCAAAGCGGTGTTTTCGGGTTTTACCCATAGGTACATTTGTGCCAGAGCCGCCTCTACCTTCTCGTATCCAGACAGAGATGTGTTGCTCAGAAAACTCACAAAATTTCTACAATACCAAAATTCTATTAATTTCTTCTATACTAATCCTCAAAGTTCATCTTAGATCTATGTGCTCTAATCAACTTTTATCTAAATATAGCTTCCAAGCTTTGTACTAAACTTCCTCTGATACCAACTGTAATGCCCCGACCCCAGTTAACCAGAGTTGGTGCATTATTACATAATATTGTCATGATCACAAAATATCAAGTCTTGAAAGACCGATTATTTTAGTAGCCTTGGAATAACTAGATACATTCATAAAGTTTACATTACATAATAAAGTGAAAACTACTACAACAACATCTTGTCTTCATAATCCACACTCATATCCCCTCATACTATGCCTGCAGGTCATTCATAAATTACTTCTTCACATCCTGGGAAAAATAAAACATTGAAAGGGGTGAGCTCAGATGCTCATTAAGGATAACAATATAGCAGAAACTTTCATAAATAAGCAAAAACATGTAAGGCAATGTATAACTAAAACAAAATCCTTTTAAACTTGAACTTCAGCATAATATGGAAAAGATAAAATGAAATAATTCTATTTACTTATTCACATGGATATTCTACTAGTCGAATAATCACATGCAATATTAATAACCACTTTCATAATGATGGAATGCATAATGTCAGACTATCATAACCACATAGTTAAGGCCTCATGCCAAGACAACAAATAAGATTTTGTCAAGGCCTTGTACCAAGACACTAGTTTGTCTCATGAGACCAACCGATGGGTCGAGGGGCTATAGAGGGATCCACCCATCACTTATTAAGTCCAATGCATTCCTCGTATGAACAGGTTTAAACATAACATAAACATTCGTATTAAAACTAGCATATGAAATGTAAATACTTTCTCTATAAACCATGAATGGTATAAAAATAACACATCCATAGTCAAAAATATCACAAAACCTTCAATACAATATTGATGTTTTGTATCATAATAAATAAACTTCAAATAAGCTTAAAATCCATCAAAGGATGTTAACATAGATGAAATCAAAACCATTTGAGAGAAATATCTCCTTTTTTGAAATCATTTAAATGTCACATAATTATAAAATAAAAAATTTACTTTTAAAATATTCTTATAATCTTGTAAGGGAAGCTTCAACGATTTTATAATGTTGTAAAATAGCCGCACCCGTCGTATAAGTTAAAAAAGACATTCTTACCTTAATTCTGTCGAAAAGTTTAAAAAGGACCTTGTTTAGAAAACGACAGAAAGATTCCTTTATAAACTTATTATAAAAATTCAACAGGGGTATAAATGACTTTATCCCATAGTCTTTAAAATAGTAAGAATAATTTGAAATACATTTTTAAGAAACATGGATGTGGATGATAAAGAGGTCCTAGTAGATAATCATGTATAAACAACCTCAGATAATGAAGAGATTGTAAAATAAACCCTTACCTTGTAATTTTCCTTAATAGATAGTATGTTAAACTCCTGTATATTAATTAAAACATTGTTATTAAGTTATACAAGAACCATATACATAATTATGATATCATATATGATCTTCTATTAATGCTTTGTTAATAATATTTTAGTATTATCTTCGTTTCAGGTGTTAACTTAATCGTTTTCTTTTATATTTTTTGTTACATAAGGCATGTTTATTATGGATAGGATGTATATTATTCATATACAGAATGGTATAAAGTCCTTAATAATTATTTTTAATCATCAAATGATAATTATACTTGAATGGATACGATGGGGAATGAATCTCATCGCGTTCGTGGAGACGGTAGTCTGTGCGTACGCACGAGCGACAATATCATCCTTTTGATATTAAAATAATATATAATTGCATGTTATATCATATATAAAGAATCATTATAATGTTATATTTATTATTTACATGAATTAAACATCATTATTATACCCACACAAATAATTATTTATTGAATAACAATTACACTATGTCGTGGAGACGGTAAACCGTACGTACGCACGTATGGTGACATGTCATTCAAAGGATGGATAGAATACTGAATATGGTTGTACCATATTTATAATAACATCACAGTATATATAAGATATTGGATTTATTATTTTATAATGGTAATAACAAAAAAAGAAGAAGTTGAAGAAGAAAGGAACTTGAAAAAGGGTGGTGAAATCATTACCTCTTCTTCGGGTTCTTTCTTTTGATTTGATCAAAAGGTCTCCTTAGGTTGGATTTCTGATCAAACTAAGAACTCTAGGTTGTAGTGAGGGAAGTTTAGAGAGTATTTGGGCAGGGGTTGGACGATCCAAGAGGCTTTGAATGTGTAAATTAGTGAGAAGGGGGAGTTTCCTTTTATAAGAGTGTTGAGGGGCACCTTTGGAAAAGCTAGAAATATTATTTTATAATAAATTCATATTCGGTTTCTAATGGATAAAAATTGGATTATTTAAATTTTAAGGTGGGTATGGCTTGAAAACCACTCAACCAATATGTTTTAGAGAGGTTTGGGTCACTATATTAACCTTATCATTTAGTTTTAACTCTTAGTTAATTAGTTTGACATTTACCATGTCACTTTGTATTTTTATATTATATAGTTAATAAACTTACTATATACATCAAAGAGACCCTCAAGTGGTCCATTAATGATACACATATCATGATACAAGTATTTTGGAAGAACCATAGATTTTCAGGAATAGAATATAAATTAATAATATAATATTTGTTTTAAAACCTCTTTTATGTCAATTTTGACACTATTGGGTATTTTGTTTTTGATAATTTCATAACAGCATTATTACTTCGAACAAAATTTATATAACCAATACTAATATGTTATATTAACCTAAAAAATTAGTGTAATTCATAAAAATTCTCAAATTACATTTATTTTGATATTTATAATATCAATTATTTTAATATTTCATTAATTAGGTAATTACTACATCACCATTGTGTCATAAATAAATTAAATTATTTAATGTCTAAAAATTATAAATAAAATACCATTATGTAGGAAATATTTTTATATTTCTAATGAATATTTACAATTGAATTTATCTTATGTATAACCCTATATTAAAAATGTTTTAGTTATTAAACTTTGATTTTAACTCTTTTAACTCTTCTTTGAATTAAATAATAATTAATGTCCTAATCTAATCCAAGTGGACCTAAATGATAATATTTTATTCATAAGGTTGTTTTGGTCGAGATACACTTGTCCAATAGAATTATGAAATGTGTTAGGATAATATTAATATCATTTTTACCCTTAATTACCCTATTTACTTTTAACCGTGGTAAATAAAAGTAAAAAGTTATTGTTCACAAAAAATTATTTTCATCTCATTGAACCACATTTTACTCCTTGATATTAACCGTGTCTCTCGGATTTTCTAAATTCCACTCAAAAAAGTGGTAAAATTATGTTTTATGTGAATTTCCAAATTCTCCTAGGAGGTGGGTAAAAGATGGTGAAAAGTTCAATAAAATTTTTATATATCTAAAATTATTCTAAACTAACTCCAATGAATTGAATTGAAATTATATAGGTATTATGTATCTATTTTTACCTTAATTAAATTTAAATAAAATAAATTATTATTTAAATAAAAATTTGGTTTTAAACTATAACTCAGTATTATTTCACTATTCATCAAAAATTCAATGTTTTCAGAAAAATACCAAAATTTCACCCTAGGTTAATTTCAATATTCCAAATCCAAAAATGAAGTCCATTTTGAAAGATAAAATTTATAAAATTTCAAAAAGTGGGTATTACTATTCATAACGGCTAGTTTGATTGGTTGTGGTGTGTGTGTGTTAGAACTCGAAGTTGCGTACAACACAGACTATTGCATTATTCAAAGGGAAGCATATCGTGGAAGCTTGGGGTGTTACATATTAAATATATTTATTAATTGTATCCTTATTACATTCCATGTAAAGTGTAAGTGAAAAAAGAATCACATTGCAACATGTGGCGGTAGTCCACCATTCACACGGGCGACATTATTGTATTTGAAACATCATGGAATGTAAAAAGAAATATGTGATATTAAAATAAAAAATTATAATAATATCATAAATAAAATATACGGGTGGTAAATCCATAATTATATCCAACCTTGAAAGGAATTGATAGAAAACAAAATACATCAATTCGCGAGGTGATTCTCCACCATACACACAATTGATGACTTCATTTCCCATATAATGGAAGTATAGATTGAATAATATTAGAACATAAACATAATACTATATAATTATATTTTAGATTATGTTTTTATTATATTGGAAGTGTTAATACATAATTTTATGTGGAAAAGAAAGAGAAAATCAATGATATTGGTTAATATAATTACCTTCTCTAAGATAAATCTCCATTAGATATCCTATTAAGGACCATGGGGATGGTATTTTGGGAGAAATAAAAGATATATAATGTATTTGAGGATGTTTTTGAGAGATTATGGTAGGGTTTTGACAAGAAAAAGTGCTTTATAGGTGTGAATAAGTTTATGGAGGAAGAGTGCTTTTAAAAGTGGGGAATGTTAACCCTCATGGAAATTTTCTAAAAGAATAAAAAATGATAAATTTATTCACCAGAAAAAGCATAAAAATAATATTATATTCTAATTTAGGATAGTATTAGGTATAAATATGGAAAATAAATGAGATTTTTTCATGTTTGTAGGTTATTTTAACTCTTATTTTCTTAGTTTAACCAAACAACATACTATTTTTTACCTTAATCGTGATAATTAATTTTTATTATTTTCACTATCCCTTTTTGTAAAAAAATAATCTTAAAATTTTTAAATAATATAAATTATTCTGATTCCAAACATGGAATCCATTTTTATTAATTAAATTCATATAATTTTAAAATTTTAATTTAAAATAAATCCCACGGGCATGACGAGAAAATAGGTTTTCAAAGAGAAAATCTACAAAAGTTTAAAGGTTTTTATAGACAAATTCAGTATGAAAATTATTTTAATTACCAAAATTAGATTAATAGATATATATTTAAACTAATTTTACTTTAAATAAAATTTAAAATATTATTTAACTTTATAATAATTTAAATGAAAAGGTGTTTTTCAATTAAAATTCAGTATCTTTGACTATTCATCAAAAAAGTAATATTTTTTGATAATTTTTAAAAATTTAACCTAATATAATATTTATATGATGATTGGAATTATGATTTTCCTTTTATCAATTAAATTTTATAAAATTTTCCAAAATTAAATTTATCATATGTGAACATAAAGCAATGAAACATTTCTCTTTAAAAAATTTAATTTTTACGAAAATTTTTTTAACTTTAAAATTACTATAATTTTATTTGTAATTAATAGATATCAATTTAATTTATTTTATAAATTTGTAAACACTCTAATTTTTATAATTTATTTAGTATTATTCACACGTGCCAATTTAAACAGCTAGGTTGTAGTGATCATGTATAAATAAATAAAAATTAATAGAATATAATGTTTAAACCTGGCGGTGTATGTATCACAAGATATCAAAAAGATTGAATTTATATAAACATAAATATGGTGTATACTATATGGGTGTAATATTCTCTTATAATATTTGTTTTTCATGTCACAAATACTATTGAATATTGTATTCTTATTTTAAAATTTTGAGGTGTTATATTCTACTCCCTTAAATAATTTCATCCTTGCAATTTAATATTGATTTTGTTTATAAAGGGTTTTATATTTTAAAATAAATTTGTGGGAAAACCAAATTTTAAATAGGTTTTATAAAACTTCCTCTTAATAAGAGAGATAATTAAGTATTAAGGTCATCCATATTAACACATTACTAGGTTTCCATATATAATAACATTGGTGGGAAATGAAAACATAGACATGGAAGCTAATACTAATTCCCATGAATTAATATATAGTTATAGAGAAAATTGATCAAAACAATGTGGAAGATCTAGAAAATTCTAATAAATAAAAAACCATAAATCCTTGATAAGTAAAGGGGTGATATTATTTATCATAAATGAAGGTACTAGGATAATTTTTTTTTGTTTCAAGATCCATTCTTTAGATTTATGGAATTAATTTTACCCTTATATTTAGAAAATAAGAAAATATAGTGATCTAATATCTTCATATAGGCATAATTTTATCATTTGGATATGGTCTGATGAAAAACTGCTTCATCTTTTACTCCATGAAATCAATATCTAATTTTAATTTTTATTCCCAAAGCACTAAAATTAATAACTAACATTTCATTATCCTAATAAAATAATGAGAATTCAATACTCTTAATCTAGATATTTCAAAAGAAAAAAATTGTTATCCAAATTTATATAGTAACACCCATAGTTCAACTTAATACAATCCATTGATAGTTAACCAGAATACTCATCAAAAATTTGTTTATCAAAATCTAATATCCGTTTTTTTAAGAAATATAGAAAAATTAAAATTATATTCCCTAGAAAATATAAAATGGAACTTAATTTCACATTTAAAATATGTGAATTCCTTGGTAACCATAACACCTTAATGAAAACAAGAACAATTCCAAATATAAAATGGTAGGTTGTAAAATATATTCCATAAATCCATACCTATATTAAACTCCAGAAACATTGACATAGACCATCAATCTTATGACCAATTTCATGGTTACTAAAAATACACCATAAAACTCTCATTATTATCTCAACATAATTAATATATTAAGGGGGTTCCTTCCTTAATAATTTTTTCCATGATGTTTACCTTTTAACTCAATCACTTATATTGGTACCATTCAATACATTATTTTAAATCCTTAAAGATATACTATTTCTATAAATCCTTATAAATTTTTTAAATCTTATAACCATAACATCATTGATTAAAATACTCATATAAAATAATTCTTTAATCAAAAACTAAGAAAATTAACCATTCCACCCTTTCTATAGTAATACCATAAGCTTGAAATTGATCCATTAAATTATTTTGAGGTTTATTCCCTTAACTATAAGGGAATTAATTTGGGCAGTGACCTATATCTGTATAGTAGAAGCATTACACATTGGAATATTATATATTTCCATTGAAATAATGATCTTGGTATAATTTTTTCCCACACATGGAGAAAACTCATTTTTCTTATAAGAATGTACCAAGGTGTTTCCTTCCACATGTATCACATGTTGTAAAATCCTTCTTTCCCTTATTCCCATTATTTTTCTTTTAATCTAACATCCCCTTACTATCTTACTTACTTTAAAAGTGACAATAAATGGATAATTATTTATCTGAATTGAAAGCACATGATACTATATCCTAATATGATGAGAATGATTGATAGAATAGTTCCCTTTAAAATATCAGCATAATCCTATAAAAGAAATAATCATTATTACTCTTTGGGTGAATTGACACATTTTCCATTAATTCAACTAGGATCCATTTATAAAAAATATTATACACTAGATTATATCATAATATTATGAAACATGTCTCTTAATCTCAAAACATTGAAACACTTAACATAAATTGAATAATTTATGCACAGCTAATATCAAAATCATAAATATGGTTTATTTGTGTATATATTTATTTTAAAATACCTCATAATGTTTTTCAATGAAAATGTAATTTTCCTATGTATATCCCCCTAGAGTGTCAAACTAAGTGAACAATAATGACCATTTTCATGCACTATGTGATGATCGGGTCAAGGAAAATGCACCATTTTCAGAGTCATTACCCTTACACATAACTATTCCAGAACCACACCCACTTATATTATCCAAGCATAAATATATTGTAAGGATAAACCCCATAACATTTTACATACCAAATTATTTGGATGTTCTCTTATAATTACACTCAAATTATATCATATGATTATGTTCCAGAATCCATGTTTTTCTAAATTTAGTTCATATGGTTTTTATTAAACTTGCTCTAATACCAGCTATGGAGACCCCGACCCCAGTAAAATAAAGCTCGTGTTTACTTATTTATATTGGTATAAGTTACAAGAAATCACATCCCAAAGGAAAAAATAGTTTCATAGTCTTTATAAACTCTATACATTCTTTTATTCACATTACATTTTAAAAAATTAAATACACAAATGATTTTCTTCTAGATCACCATTATTCCTCTAAGAATATCCCTAAATATCAACCATAAAACACATCCTAAAATCCTATGTAAAATAAAACATAAAAAATGGATGAGATTAGATTCTTAGTAAGAGAAAGTTTCATACATATGCTATGAATAAATAATGTATAGTCTATATGGAAATGAAAATAACTAAAAAACATTCCATTTTATTAACAACGTGATCATGATATAGAAAGAATAAATTATGATCAATAAATTTTGTATAAATTTTCCCATGATCTTGAATGCTTAACCATGGATATTATAAATAATCAAATAGTATCATGGAATATCAATAACTAAATTCATAATAAAGTAATGAATAATGCTGGAAATCAAAAAAATACCATCTTGGTATTGTTCCAAGACATATAAATAAATTTGTAAGGCCATAGAAAAAAACCAAAATAGTAAATCTCATGAGACCTGCAGATAAATTGAGGGTCTATTAAAGGCCCCAACTATCACTTATTTTGTCCAACATATTCCTCATATGAAATGGTTAAAACATAATCAACATAAATATTGATATAAAAAAACTATCATATGAAATGTAAAAAATTAGCCCAATCAATAAACATAATAATAAACTATTGAGAGTAGTATAAATGGTAATAAACTGGTATATCCCAAGTTAAACTGATCAAAAACAACCAAAATAAATAATAAGGATGATAATAGTATAATATAACCACATTACATCATAAATACAATAAAGGGATGATGTCATTGAGGAATAGAAATATCATAAACGACCTTTAAAAACATTTATTAGGAAAATAAAATTTTCATTTTGAAAATAACCTTTTAAAACAATAATTTAACAAAAATAAATAAATTTATTTGAAAACAACCAATAAGTATTATAAAATAATTTTAAAAACATTGAGTGATCATGATGGTGTAAAATTACATTTATGTCGTACATGTTAAAACAAATACTCCTTTCACATTTTCAGTAAAACCCTAACGAGAATTATTATGAAAATGGCATGAATAATCCTTTAAAAAAAATTTAAAAATAAAAAAAGGGTAAAATTTATTTAATAAATCATTTTTAAATTTTTAAAAACATTTATGAGAACATATTTATAACACATAGGTTTTGATGAAAAGGATTTCTGGCCGAAGAGAGAAATAATGTTATATTTTCATAATTACCAAAGAGAGAAAAATGGTAATATTTATTCAAAAGTTAATTAATGACCATATAATAATAACATATGTTGATTTTATTATATGAATATCAAATAATTCCACCAAGAAAGACAATAAGCATAAACAATCTGGAATAATGAGGATATTGTGAAATAAACCCTAACCACTTCGGTAACTTTTGAATCATAGCCCCATGAAATAAATAAATTTAAATGAAACATTAAATACAATTAATATAAATTTATTCATGATATATCATAAAAAAATTGGTAGTATATACACCACACCAAAGAAGTATGTTGTGAATAAGGTGTGTGTATCAAGGAAGTAAAAGAGAGAATATAAATCCTTGCATCGAGTCCTATTTAATTTTTACGCATCCTTACCTCATATATAATTATTTTTAGAATATTTTTATTTTACAATAGAACCATAATAATATTTATAATATCATATATGCTCCTATTGTAAAAATTACAACCCATTTGTTAATAATATTTTATTATTTTTATTGATTCAGGTGTTAATGGCCTTATTTTTTCATGTGTGTTTTATCATGAAAGTTATAGTTATTTTAAAAATGATACCTATATATATTTCATATAAATTATTAATATAATTTTATAAATACAATATTTAATCAATAAGTACATTTTTATAACCATTTAGGAATTTTGGACATAGGTAACTAATCATATCACTTTTTAGAGATGGTAGTTTGTACATATGCACGAGTAACAATATCATTCCATTAAAGAGTGAAAGCATAAGAAAGTGGGTGACATATTATTTTTAAATAATAAATATAATATCACGTATATCACATATATAAATTAATTTCATGTTTATTTAATTATATGTAAAGCGTAAGTGAGAAAATATTCACATCACTTTGCGAGACGGTAGCCCTCCATACACACAAGCGACATTATCATATTTGAAATGTAATAGAATTTAAAAATGTAAATGTAACCTTAAAATTAAATAAGAATAATAATTTCATAAATATAATTTAATTTTAGTAAATCCATCATTATATCAATACTTTAAAGGTGGTATCAAAAACAAACTACATCAATTAGCGAGGTGGTAGTATGTCATACAAATTATTAATGATTTCCTTTCCCATTTGATGGAAGTGGAGATAAATAAATATTTTTATTAAAAACATCTTAGTATATGTTAGGTACTGGTATTATTATATTTTAAGAGTTAATAATTAATTTAATATAGAAAAATTTTAACATACCATGTAAATAACGAATAAGATATTTTACATATTTATTTATATTTGTAAATTAGATATTAATTTTACTTTAAAGGGGATGCTATGTTTGATGGTGTACCTAATAGAAAATAATGAGTTTCTTTGAAATAATATGTTCCAAAATAATAATATAATATTAATATTTTAAAGGGTAGTTAACTCCTAGCTGTTATATTAGTGGTAATGAACAAAACTAACTAAAATATTATTATACATGTTTTTTAGAGGCTTAAAATGTGAATGAATCTAATTTTAAGCATAATTTACATTAAAAGGTTGATTGCCAACTTTTGATGGAAAACCCTATTTAAATCTAGTTATAGTCACTTTTATAAGTTCTATTTGACCAAATAAAATTCTTTTTTAGAATCGGGACATCAAAATTTACTTTGGGTAAATTTTTGGTATTTTTCTGATGGAATTCATTTTTTTATAAATAGTGAAAATACTGTATTTTAATTTCAAAGTGCATTTTAATATAATTTATTTATATGGTAAGATTATATTTTTAATTAGTTTTAAAGTTTAAATAGACTATATTTTTCACATTTAATTCAATTTTGGTCATTGAAATTAATTTCACTTTGAAATTAGACATAAACAAGTATCAATCTTTTGATAGTTATTGTTTCTTAAAAACGTGATATTTGTTTTGAAAATGGGAATTGATTTTAAATTAATTAATGAAAATTTTATGTTTTGAATTTGGTAAAATATACATCATTTTATAATTTGGAATATCAAATATAGATTAGGATGAAATTTTGGTAGTTTTCTGAAAAACATCAATTTTTGATGAATAGTGAAACCACTAAGTAGTAGTTAAAAACTGACATTTTCATTTAAATAAAATTTTACTACTTCTGTGGATTGAATTTCAAAAATATGACATACATGTTTGTTATTAATAAGTAATATTTTTTTCAATAAGATGAAAATAATTTTTGGTGAATAGTAACTTTTGACTTTTATTTACCGCAGTTTAAGATAGATAGGGTAATTCAAGGTAAAACGAATATTATAATAATAAAAAATTACCATAACACTTGTCCTAACCTTATTTATTGATTAATTTATTACCATGGACATCTTGGGATAGATTTTGGGTCCCCATGGAGCCACTTGGGAGTGATAATGACAATTTATTTTAATTAACATAAAGTAAAGGCAAAAATGACATAAACAAATATCTTATAGTAAATAAATTTTTACATGGGGTTATATAAAGATATATTTTAGACTATAAATATTAATTGGAAATCTAAAAATATTTCCTACATTATGGTATTTATTTTATAATTTTTAGACATCAATTAAATTAAATTATTTATGACACAATAATGATGCAGTATTTACCTCATTAATAATGATTTAAATAAATAAGATTATAAATATTAAAACAATATCCAAAACTTGTCCAATTTTTAATTGATTATTTTATTTAAAACTTTATTCATCTTATGTTCAACTTTAATGAGTTTTGGATCTTTAGAAACCGAAGATAAGTTATAATAAAATAATATTTGCAAACTTTCCTAAAGTGACCTTGCTCCCCCTTATAAAAAGCCCTCATTTATAACCCATTAAATTCGCCTCTCAAGCCCCTTGGATCATCCAACCCCTTCCCAAATAATCTCTCAAGATCCCTATCCTTTCCCTAGAATCTTTATCTTAGGCATAAGGCACTTCAAGAAGGCCTTTTGGTTAAATCCAAAGGGAGTTACCCAAATTAAAGTTAACGGTTTCTCTTAACTTCATTTATTTTATTTTACATCTAAAACCCCTAAAATCATTTTATTACTTTATTTTATAACAAAAAAAGTATCCTAAATATACTATGATGTTGTTATGAGAAGGATTCGAACTAAACTTACACACACCTCCATCTAATGGGAGAAGAACATACTGTTTCTGTGAATTGAAAACTAACGCCTCAAGAAATTATGATTGTTCGATTATCTCCTACCGCATCTCAAGGTGGCCATTAAGATGAAACTATATTTATATATGATATATATTATGTTTATTTTTTCTTTATTCTTCTTTATTTTTCTTTTATAGCATACCTTTATGATTTTCATTACGGGTAAACGCGATAATTGTATTTGAGGAAGTGTGGACTACCACCCCCTTAAAGTGATATGACTTGTTAATGCCATATGTGGGACATATAAAAGATGAAGTTAATGATATTATATATTATATTATACTGGAATAATAAAATACCTATGAATAATTATGTTTTAATTCCATTAAAATAAGAAATATAAATGAAAGTAGCGTTCCTGCATACGTACGGCTTACCGTCTCCATGAATGGTGCATTTCATTTATTACCTCCAAATGTTATGTACTATTATAAATATGTGTATATACTAGATATATATGATATATATGATATCTAAATCAGTAATATCATTCTAGATATAATGAAATTTTTACCATGTGAACAACTTGTAATTATAAGAAGCCCATTTTTGACTTAATTACCAAATATCAACAAAACGAATGTTATTAACTTAAATGATTAAATAATATTTATAATAAGGTATTAATTAATATAAAAGGAATAATAAAATTAAAAATGTTATTAATAAAGTAAAAAATTAACTTTAGTTTATTATTCAGGAGATTAATGAACGAATGGGTCAAGTCGGACACGAGGTAAGGGACTTCATCTCAATCTCCTTTCATTAAATCATATTTTGATTTAATACATGACTTTCTTTTATATGCTATATAAATAGCATTGAATTTTAATTTCATTCAAGGAGAATCTTTTTCTATGAATCTTTTTACTAAACAAAAAAAAATAATGTTTCTTTTTAACGTAAGTGGTGAAAACGACCTTTCCGTTGCCACGAGTATTATTTGATCATTGGCCTCCTTAACAAGACATAATATTTTTAATAGGAAAATAAAATACCATATACTATTTTATTTATTTTGGTATTGAAGATGGTTTTGATAATGGACTTTTTATGTCAATATATTAAAATGATATATTTTTATTGAAATATGGAAATGTTATCTTCCATTTATGTTTGATTTATGTGTTATGAATATGTTATGGTTCTTCGGAATTGTTTATGTATATGGGTGGTTCTGTGATAAACTGAGGGTGGGTGTGCCCGAGATAGATCTCCAATGTATTGGGTAACGTGACGGAGGTAAACGTGAATGTTTCTCCTGAGAGATTTAGGGTATATACTGTGATGGGTATTCCAAATGTAACTCCTTAAATAGTTGTTATAGCTACAATGTAAGTATGATATGAATGCCATGAGTTACCTTTATGATTTATGTTTTCTATGTGTTATTCATAAATCTTATGATTTCATGAAGTTTGTTAAATATTTTATGTTATGTATGAAATGATGAACTAATTTTTTCTTTATTTTTTTTTATAACCTTTACTGATATTTTTATGCTCATCCCATGTTTTTAAATGTTTTTCATATAACCTAAAGATGAATAGGGTCAAGGATGGGATCAAAGAAAAGTCATGCTGTCTAAAACATGGGACTAGACATGACTCTTTTTTCAAGAGTTTTTATTTTATAAAAAAAATAAAAACTGAGTAGAAGTGTATACCTTGTAATTTTTGAGATGTAATGTAATAGTTATGGCCAAATTCTCTAAAAATATAAACCTAAACAGATCCTCAATGTGAATTATTCATTTAATTCAAGATTATGTCATGTTTAAGGCTGGGTGATTGTAGTTGGTATCAGAGGTCAGTTTAGATAACTTTTGGAGTTATGGTATTGTTAAATTAATATCTATAAATTAATTTATGTTAATATTGAAATGATATATCATTTACAGATTACTATGTTGCTTATCCTAAGATATTTCTTTGTTCAGAATGGTCTTCTGCAGAGAAAACAGAGAAGATATGTTGGGACGACATTAGGAAGAAGACAACCTTCCAAATCAACAACCATAGATGGTTGGAATCAGAACTGAACATTTTGCTGCAGTGATGGAATAATTGAATCAAGCTATAAATGGTGGTGGTATCCATATACGAGATCATCCAAATCAACAACAGAAGAACATGTCAGTGGTATAACATTTCATGAGGCAACATCCCCCATCATTTAGAGGATCATCTAACCCTGTACAAGCAAAAGGGTGGATTAAAACACTGGATAAAATTTTTTATGTCATTGGGTGTTCAGAACATCAAAATGATTGTCTTGTTATTTACCATTATGAAGGTGAAGCTGATCAGTGGTGGTCGATGGTGAAAAATGTCTAGGATAATGAGGAATTGATGCTCTTAATTGAGATGAATTCAAAGGTGTGTTTCTTGAGAAATATTTTCCTAAGGTGGTTCATTATAGTATGGAAAAACAATTCCTAGAATTAAGGTAGGATGATGACTCAGTGGCTGCTTATGAAAAAAAATCACTTGACTGGCAAGGTATGCTCCAAATTTCATACAAGATCTTGATAGTAAAATCAACCATTTTTACTCAGTTCTAATTCCAATGTATTGAAGGGCTTTGGCTTCTCGTGAGTTCAAAAGTTATCAAAAACTTTTTCATTGTGCAGAGAAGGTGGAAATGGATTTTTCCGATGATGAGGTGTTCTTTGACAAACAATAGAATAAGAGTTCGAGGTGGAAAATAAAGGGAAGAACTCCTCAAAAAATTCTGATGGTAAGAAACAGAAGTTTACAATTTGTGAAAATTGTGGTAAAAACATGCTAGTGAATGTATTTTGAATTCTGGTAAGTGCTATCGATGTGGTAAAATGGAACATAAGGCTCGTAATTGCACTGAAAAAGAGCAGGGTAATGGTAAGAAAAAA
This sequence comes from Viscum album, assembly GCA_963277665.1. Lineage (NCBI taxonomy): Eukaryota > Viridiplantae > Streptophyta > Magnoliopsida > Santalales > Viscaceae > Viscum > Viscum album. The sequence continues at coordinate 1,950,432,120 of OY728133.1, forward strand.
TCAAATTTACAATCAGTAAGATTTTTTAAGTGCAATGAAATGGGTCATTATGAAAATGAGTGTCTAATGGAGAACTCAACTGAGTAAAAGAAACCAGAATACAAGAAGAAAGGGGCGGTGAAGTGCTTTTCAACTACATCAGCAGATGTTGGGCCATAAAATGAAGTAGTATCAGGTACACTGTTTTTTTGTTCAGATTATTCCAATGTGTTGTTTGATTTGGGGTCTACACATTCATTCATTTCTGAGATGTTTTCTAGTAAACTATGAATTCCATCTCAAGATATGAATCCTGAACTTGTGGTAAAAATATCAGGGGGAAATTTTGTGACAAAAAGAAATTATAAGAACCTCCATATCCTTGTGTGTAGAAAGAATCTACCCGGAAACCTTATTATTTTTCCTCTAGTAGAGTTTTATGTTATTTTGGGTATAGATAGGCATTCTATTTATCTTTCTAAGACTGACTGCAGAGAAAAAGAGGTTTCTTTTCAAAAATATTTTTAGTTTGTGTCTACGAATAAACCCTTTCTTTTGATAACATATCAGGAATCTAAGAAACTAGTAAAAGATGAAAATAAAGGCTACCTTGCACATATTGTTGAAAACAAATAAACTGTTGAAATTAATGATTTTCTAGTGGTAAATGAGTACCTTGATATTTTTCTGGATGAATTTCCTGGTATTATACTTGATCAGGATGTTTAGTTTACAGTTGACTCAGTTCTTAATGCAAAGCCAATTTCAAAATCTCCTTATCGAATGGCTCAAATTGAACATTTAGAGTTAAAGAAACAATTGAAAAAGTTATTAGATAAAGGTTTCATTCGACCATGCAAATCACCATGGGGTGTTACTGTCTTGATTGTTAAAAATAGAGATTGTTTAATGAGACTTTACCTTGATTATTAAGCAATGAATAACATCACTGTTAAGAAAGAGTATCATTTTCCTCATATCATTGATTTGTTTGATCAACTCTAGGGATCTCAATATTTTTAAAAGATTTATTTGAGGTTGGGGTACCATCAATTGAATGTAAAAGAAGAATACATTCCGAATAATGCATTCCATACTAGATATGGACATTATGAATTTTTAGTTACACATTTTTCTTTAACTAATGCACCTACTATATTTATGGATCTTATGAATATAATTTTCCATGAGTTCTTGGATAAGTTTGTGGTTGTGTTCATTGATGATATTTTGTAATATTCTAAAAGTAAATACGAGAATGAAAGTCATTTAAGGGTTGTCTTGAAAACCTTATAAGAAAAGAAACTGTATGGGAAATTCAGCAAGTGTGAGTTTTGGTTACAGAAATTTTCTTTCCTTGGTCACATAGTTTCAAAAAATAGCATAGCTGTTGATCCTACTAAAACAAAAGTTTTTGAAGAATAGCCAAGACCCAAAAATATAACTGAGATCAATAGTTTTCTTTGTTTGGCAGGTTATTACCGAAGTTTTGTTGAAAATATTTCATGGTTATCTAGTCCACTAACTAAGTTAACTTGAAAAGGTGTTAAGTTCATTTGGAAAAAATAATGTGATGATTGTTTTCAGGAATTGAAAAGAAGATTGGTGAATGCTCCAGTTTGGGAACTACCTTCCAAAAATTGAGAGTTTTTTATTTACAGTGATGCTTCATTGAAAGGACTGGGTTGTGTCCTTATGCAGAATGTTCAGGTAATTGCTTATGCTTCACGTCAGTTGAAACCTCATGAGTTAAATTACCCTACACATGATTTGGAATTAGATGCTACTATTTTTGCTTTAAAAGTTTCTTGGCATCATTTGTATGGAGTAAAATGTGAAATATATACTAACCACAAAAGTTTGAAGTATATATTCACTCAGAATGAATTTAATATGAGATAGAGGATATATTTGGAATTAAGTAGGGATTATGATTGCATGATCATTTACCATCCAAGAAAATAAAAGAAAGTGGCTGATTCTTTAAGTCAAAAAAGTAATGCTTCATTAACCATGATACGTTTGGAATGAGATCCTTTGGTTTTTGATTTGATAAAATTTGGAATATAATTTGATGGTGCAGAAAATTCTTCTGTTTTGTTTTAGGTGCTTATGAAATCATCTCTATCAGATAGAATAAAGAAAGCACATAAGAAAGACAGTGAGTTGAAGAAAAAGGTAGATTTGGTTCAGAATGGTAAGTTGCCTGAATTTAACATTAATTATGATTGTGTTTTGAGGTTTGGGAAGAGATTATGTGTGCCTTGTAATTCATAGTTGAAGAATGAGTTGTTATGTGTAGCTCATAGTTCTCCATTTTCAGTTCATCCTGGAGTACTGAGATGTAGAGAGATCTTCGAGAGTACTACTGGTGGGAAGGAATGAAAAGAGATATTGCTAATTTTACTATGAATTGTTTGACATGTTAGCAGGTTAAAGAAGAGTGGAAGTTACCAAAAGGTAAGCTTCAATCTTTACCGGTGCCCGAGTGGAAATGGGAAAATATATCCATGGAATTCATTGTGTGATTACCAAAGACATCTCAAGGTAATAATGAAATCTGGGTTATTATTGATTGGTTGACTAAATCTACTCATTTATTTCCTATTCGTGATAAATTATCTCAAGATAAACTTTCTCGGTTGTATGTTAAAGAGATAGCCAAGTTGCATGGTGTTCCCCTATCCATTGTATCAGATCGTGATCCAAGGTTAACTTCTAACTTTTGGAAAGGCCTTCAGAAGTCGGTGGGTACTGAATTAAATTTTAGTATAGATTTTCACCCGCAATCAGATGGGAAATCAGAACAAATAATTTAGTCCTTGGAGTATATTCTATGTGCTTGTTCACTGGATTACCAGGGATATGGGGACCAACATATTTCTTTGGTAGAATTTTCTTATAATAACAGTTCTCATTCCAGTATACAGATGGCTCCATTTGAGGAATTATATGGAAAGAGATGTCGGACTCCAAATTTTTGGGATGAAGTAGGTAAAATTAAGCTAATGGGACTAGAATTGGTAGAAGAGATGCTAGAAAAGGTTCAGTTTATTCAAAAGCACATGAGAACAGCTTATAGAAGGCAGAAAAGTTATACGAATAATCGGAGGAAGGATATTTTTTTAGGTAGGTGATCATGTCTTTCTTAATGTTTCTCCATGGAAAATTGTGATAAGTTTTGGTAAGAAGGTAAATTTGAGTCTGAGGATCATTGGTGTCATGACCCATCCTCGGGGCCCATGCCGTGACTACCCCAAACCCACCTTCCATAAGCCAGGGGCTGGTGACTAGCACCAATGGAATAATCCCTATAAAAAGGGATGACATTGCCTTTTATCCTGTAACACACACATAGCATTAACACAAGAAGTATAGTACACAACTGAAAGTAAACACTAAGTAAAAATGTATAAAAACGTAAGTGCTGAAAGAAAAGGGGCCAGAAATACAAGCCCAACAGTAAGTACAACAACTGTAAAGCTAGTAAAACTGTAGAAAGGTAAACAGAAACTACTGAGTTGTCCTCTAGGAATCCCACCTGAAGGGTGGGTAAAGATGGCCTCCTCAGCACCCTAGGTCCGTCCGTCCGCTCCAAGTACGTATCGCCAAGTGGTCCACCTCCGGGTACCATACATCTCTACAACCATCTGCCTCAATCAGTGTTGTCTGTCATCTATAACCAACACAACGATGTGCAAGAATAGCCCGTGTAGGGGTGAGTATAATGATACTCAGTAGGGGACCTCGAGACCCCCAAAGGTCTCCCAGAATCCAAAAAGGATAAACCACATACATAATCATGAAGTATCAACCAACCTTACTTAGGTATATACCCATAAATATACCTAAGTTACCAGTCACAACCCGGCTCCAACTCTTGAGCCCAATCACAACCCAGTCCACATAGGAAGTAAAGTCAATCACATTGATGATAATTATTGAAAGACAAGACTCAGCTCACACAGGTACACATCTTTCATATAGCGATAGAGATGATCATATGTAGTCACTGATTCATATAAGCTGTCAGACCCACATAGGATATAGGACCATCTAAGCTGTCGAACCCACACAGGATACATGACCAGCTACGTTGTCGGACCCACACAAGATACAGGAACAGCAGTCAGAACTGTTGAACCAATGGAGGATTATGGTATCGTAGTCGTTGTTTTCAAACCCACAGAGGATTATGGTACAGTAGTCATTGTTTTCAAACCCATGGAGGATTCTGGTATAGTATTCATTGTTGTCGAACCCACGGAGGATTCCGATATAGTAGTCGTTGCAGTCGCAGCCAGCTCTAGGGTTCCCGCACACATCACACTTGATTCTGGGAGGGTCCACTCCTTGAGCTAAGCGTTGATATATCAACTGTCAAGAAGTCCTGAGTTGATGTATCTCATAGTTCCACCTCATCATAAGGAACCCAACGTGATAGATGGCGCATCAATCGGAAGCCCGGTCTAAGAGTTATTAGCATTTCTATTCCAGGGTCCTGATTGGATTTATGCTCGTTCCAAGCCCGGTCATTTTCCAAAGTCATCCAAAACTCAATTATAGTATCGAAAAAGGATCACCTCATCATGAGGGTCCCAGTGTCGTATACGGCGTGTTGATTAGACACGTGTTCTAATAGATATTCTCATGTATGCGAAGATGGGTCCGGCCCGTCAAGCCCAGTGGGCTGGCGGGTCGGCCCAACCCGGTTCGACGGGTCTGACCTGACTGGGGGTCGGCCCGGCATGGTGGAGTGCGGCCCACCCACGGACCCAGCCCGGTGGGTGTGACCCAGTTGGGGGGTTGGCCTGGCCCGGTGGGGTGTAGCCCACCCGCGGACCCGGCCCGCACTGCGGGCCGGTTCGATTCGCTCGGCTGTGCCAAACGGCACCGCCCCTCTTCTGCCCGGCCGACCGTAGTCATCCGATTCTGTCCGGTGCGAGCGGCCCACATAATGGGCCGCGGTTCTCCCCACACGGCTCCGCGATCTTCCAACCCGGCCGGCTGGTTCGCCCAGCAGAGCATCCCGCACAACGAGTCGCGGTCTTCTCTGCGTGGCACCTACGGGCACCGCGGTCCTTCTGCCTGGATGGCAGGCAGCTGACCGGTTCCTCCAGCCGAGTGGCCCAAGGTTGTTGGCCGCAGTCTTCCAGCGGGCCGGCCGGATTGGTCGGATGGTCGTCCCGCGGACCGGCTCCACGGTGGCTAGTTTAGCCAGCTGCCTTTGCACCTCCATCACGGCGTGACGGCGTCGTGGTCTTGCTGCTCTCTACGTGGTGCGACGGCATTGTGCCACCTCTTCCTTCATGGTTCTTCTCCGGCGCAATGCGACAGCACCGCCCCCTTTCGGCTCCGCCTCCGATGTCAACCAAACGAGATTCAACGGGGGGTCGTCGGGCCATGTTTGTTCGGCCCACACCCTCTACATTAAGTGATATCAATTTTCCACCATCAAACCAAAGTAAACATCGAATAATCGAGGATATAATTTTATTCATTTAAAATTAAACAAATCCCCCTACCTCGATTCAAGAATGTTGTCGAAGTCGCGGAAGATGGAGTCACAGAAGAAGGACATCGTTCTGTCAAAGTCGGAGGGAGATTTGTTGTCATTGGCGACGTTCTTTGTGGGTGGTGTCTTCCTTTTCTTGACCTGATTGGAAAGGAAGGAGATGTGTCATTGTTCTTCAGTGGAGACAACATTCTTCGTTGGAAGAAAACTCTCCCTATTTCATCAAGGCTCCACTAATACTCCCAAGCTCTCTAATGATTATGTGAACCCCAAATAAAATAATAGCTTCACTTATTTAAAGTTGGCATAATTGTTTCAAAATTCAAACACTCAAATTAATTAATTAATTGTAGAGCTCAATTAATTAATTAATGGTGTTGGAAAATTAAATGAGAGAAATTGGGAGGTGGAGCGTTTTCAAAATTAAAAAGGGATGTGGAAAGTGCAGGGTTTAACCCACATCAATGGGGGGTTTCAAGAGTTTCAAGGAGGAGTTGAGGGGTTTGTGTTCGTGTGGGCCCCACCACACAATATACTCCCATTGGAGGTTATGTGGGGGGTGGGACCCACTTCCATATTCCCTTTGGTGGATTTAACCTCCACCCACATAAAAATATGTGAATCATATTTTTATTTATTTAAATTAGAAAACCCACAAAAAATAACTTCCAACCTGTATAAAACGCAATTGTGGTAATGGTCTCCTTAAGCGAATACTGGTGCTGCGAGTTCATCGGTGTCCTTAGATTTCAATTCTGAGTACCGGTTCATAAGATATAAAATCCCGCTAATACGTCTACTGAAAGTACCCGAACAAAACTTCAGAAAATTATTTCGGGCACACTGGGCCTCGGAATCAGGTACCGTGAAAAACTGCAGACTCGTAAAATTCCTATATATTTAAGAAAAACTTTTCCACCAGATTTTTGGGTCTTTACATTCTCCCCACCTCAGGGCTTTACGTCCTCGTAAGCTACAACACACACTAAGGGAACAAATGGGGGTACTGAGCACGCATCTGAGCCTCCCGCTCTCATGTGCTCTCCTGGAGGTTCCCGTACTGCCAGTAAATGCGCACCAAAGGAATCAATCGTCCTCCTAGGACCCGCACCTGTCGATCCTCGATCTCCACTAGGACCTCTGTGAATTTCGCCCCATCATCGATGTCCAGCTCCCCATGTTCGATGATGTGGGATGGGATGTGCACGTTTCTTATCAGCTGAGATACATGGAAGACATTGTGCACCCGATGCAACTGAGGTGGAAGGGCCAAGCGATAAACCACCTCGCCTACTCTACTGAGGACCTGGAATGGTTCAATGAATTGCAGAGATAACTTACCACCTCGTCCAAATCTCTGCAGACCTTGTTGAGGTGAGACCCGTAAGAAGACGTGGTCGCCATCCTTGAACTCCAGTGGTCTTCGTCTACTATCAGTATAGGACATATGTCTTCTTTGTGTAGTCTTCATCTGCTCCTGGATGATTTGCACCTTCTCCGTCGTAGGCTGAACCATCTCTGGTCCTACAAGTGCAGACTCCCCTGGGTTAATACAGCACAAAGGTGATCTGTAAGGTCGGCCGTACAATGCCTCGTAAGGCGCCATCCCGATGGTGGAGTGGTAGAAGTTGTTTTATGCAAACTCCACCAAGGGTAAGTGAACCTCAATTTGATACCAAATGTGACAATTGGGCCCTAGTGACAGCAAAGACACCCCACCTTAACATGGTCGTCGGGTCCTGACCTACACCAATTGCCCCGCAGACATGTTGGGGCCACCCCAGGGTCCACTCACATGCCCGAACAGGTCATTTGACTAATGACAGTCCTCACAGGATAACACATGTCCTTTCTAGTGTGCTTTTTCCTTACTCACACACACCCTAGAAAAATTCCCAGAAGGTCACTAATCCAGATCACTACTCCAGGCCAAGCATGCTTAACTTTGGAGTTTTAATCAGACAGGCTCCCAAAAAATAATGTGCACCTTGTTGACATGAGTCATATCATTTAGTAATTTAACCCCTTATAATTTGGGGGTGTTACAATCACCCCCCCCCCCCCTTTAGAGTACAACGTCCTCGTTGTCGACCCTACATCTCAACCTAGGTAGTTCACCACACTTATGGTTGGGTACCACCTCTGATACCAATTTCTCACGACCCGTCCTTGGGGCCCATGCCGTGACTACCCCAAGCCCGCCTTCCATAGGCCAGGGGCTGGAGACTAGCACCAAAGGCGTAATCCCTATAAAAAGGGAAGGCATTGCCTTTTATCCTGTAACACACACACAGCCTGAACACAAGCAACAGATTACACAACTGAAAGTAAACACGAAGTAAAACTGTATACAAAAGTAAGTGATGAATGGAAAGTGTCCAGAAATACAATCCCAACAGTAAGTACAACAACTGTAAAGCTATTACAACTACAGAAATGTAAATAGAAACTACTGAGTCATCCTCCGAGAATTCCACCTGAAGGGTGGGTACATATGGCCTCCTCAGCACCCCAGGTCTGTCTGTCCGCTCCGAGTACGTCTCGCCAAGTGGTCCACCACCAGGTACCGTCCAGCTTTACAGCCATCTGCCTCGATTAGTGTTGTCTGTCGTCTGCGACCAACACAACGATGTGCGGGCATAGCCCGTGCAGGGGTGAGTATAACGATACTAAGTAGGGGACCCCAAGACCCCTGAAGGTCACCCAGAATCCACAAAGGATAAACCACAATAGAAAGATACAATCACGAAGTATCAACCAATACTACTTAGGTATATGCCCATACATATACCTAAGTTACCAGTCATAACCCGGCTCCAACTCTCGATCCCAATCACAACCCAGTCCACACAGGAAGTAAAGTCAATCACATCGATGATAATGATTGAAAGACAAGACTCAACTCACACAGGTATACATCTTCCATATAGCAATAGATATGATCAGATGTAGTCATTGATTCATCTAAGTTGTTGGACCCACACAGGATACAGGACCAGCTAATTTGTGGGACCCACAAAGGATACACGACCAGCTACTCTATCAAACCCACACAGGATATAGGAACAAAAGTCAGAACTGTCGAACCCACGGAGGATTCTGGTACAGTAGTCATTGTTGTCGAACTCACAGAGGATTCTGGTACAGTAGTCATTACTGTCAAACCCACGAAGGATTCCGGTATATTAGTTGTTGCTGTCGAACCCACGGAGGATTTCCGTACAGTAGTCGTCGCAGTCGCAGCTAGCTCTAGGGTTCCCACACACAGCACACTCGATTTTGGGAGGGTCCGCTCCTCAAGCCATGTTTAGATACATCAACTGTCATGAATTCCTGAGTTTATGTATCTCATAGTTCTATCTCATCATAAGGAACCCAACGCGACAGACGGCGCATTAATCGGACGCCCGGTCTGAGAGTTATTAGCATTTCCGTTCTAAGGGCCCAGTTGGATTTATGCTCATTCCAAACCTGCCATTTTCCAAAGTCGTCCAAAACTCAGTTAGAGTATCGAAAAAGGACCAGCTCATCATAAGGGTCCCAGTTCCGTAGATGGCACGTCGATCGGACGCGCAGTCTAAGAGATATTTGTGTTCAAGTGAAGACGAGTCCGGCCCGTCAAGCCCAGTGGGCTGGCGGGTTAGCCCCACCCGGTTCGGCAGTTCCGACCCGGATGGGGGTCGGCCCGGCCCGGTGGAGCGCGGCCCACCCGCGGACCCAGACTGGTGGGTTCGTCCCGGTTGGGGGGTCTACCCGGCCCGGTGGGTCACGGCCCACCCGCGGACTCAGCTCGCGCTGTGGGCCGGTTCGGTTCGCTTGGAGGTGTCAAGCGGCGCCGCCCCTCCTCTACCCAGTTGTCCATAGCCGGCCAGTTCTATCCGATGCGAGCGGCCCGCACAGCGGGCCGCGGTTCTCCCCTCGCGGTGTCAAGCGGTGCCGCAGTCTTCCAACCCGGTCGGCAGGCGGCTGGCCTTTTCACCCAGTCGAGTGGCCCGCATAGCGGGCCACAGTATTCTCCACGAGGCGCCTACAGGCTCTGAGGTCCTTCAGCCTGGCCGGTTCCTCTAGCCGAGCGGCCCACGGTTGCGGGCTGCAGTCTCCCTACACGAGGTGCCTACGGGTGCCGCGGTCTTCTAGCGGGCCGGCCAGATTGGTTGGCCAGTCGTCCCACGGACCGACTCCACGGTGGCCGGTTTAGCCAGCCGCCTCCTCACCTCTACTGCGGCGTGATGCTGTTGCAGTCCTGCTTCTCTCTACGCGGCGCGACGGTGCCGCGCCACCTCCATCGTCGCGGTTCTTCTCCGGCACGGTACGGCGGCACCGCGCCCTTTCGGCTCTACCTCCAATGTCAACCAAATAAGATTCAACGGAGGGTCGTCAGGCCGTGTTTGTTCGGCCCACACCCTCCGAGTTAGGTGATATCAATTTTCCACCATGAAACAAAAGTAACATCGAAAAATCGAGGATATAATTTTATTCATTTAAAATTAAAAAAATCCCCCTACCTCGATTCAAGAACGTTGTTGAAGTCGTGGAAGACGGTGTCACGGAAGACGGACGTCGTTCTGTCAACGTTGGAGGGAGAGTCGTTGTCGTTGGCGACGTTCTTCGTAGGCAGGGTCTTCCCTTGCCTTCCCCAATTGGAAAGGAAGGATACGCGTCGTCGTTCTTTGGTCGAGACGACGTTCTTCATTAGTAGAAAGCTCTCCCTATTTCTCCAAGGATCCACCAATACTCCAAAGCTCTCCAACGATTATTCCAACCCCAAATAAAATAATATCTTCACTTATTTAAAGTTGGCATAATGTTTTCAAAATTCAGACACTCAAATTAATTAATTAATTTTGGAGCTCAATTAATTGATTAATGGTGTTCGAAAATTAATGAGATAAATTGGGTGGTGGAGAGTTTTCAAAATTAAAAAGGGAGGTGGAAAGTGGAGGGTTTAACCCACATCAATGGGGGTTTCAAGAGTTTCAAGGAGGAGTTGAGGGGTTTGTGTTTGTGTGGGCCCCACCAAACAATATCCTCCCATGGGAGGTTATATGGGGGGTGGGCCCCACTTCCAACTTCCCTTTGGTGGATTTAACCACCACCCACCTAAAAATATGTGAATCATATTTTTATTTATTTAAATTAGAAAACCCACAAAAAATAACTTCCAACCTGTATAAAACACAACTGCAGCAATGGTCTCCTTAAGCGGATACTGGTACTGCAAGTTTATCGGTGTCCCTAGATTTCAATTTTGAGGACCGGTTCAAAAGATATAAAATCCAGATCGTACGTCTATTGAACGTACCAGAACAAAACTTCAGAAAATTAGTCCGGGCACACCAGGCCTCGGAATCAGGTGTCGTCAGAAACTGTGGACTCGTAAAATTTCTGTGTACTTAAGAAAAAAATTTCCATGGGATTTCTGGGTCTTTACAAATAGACCTTATGAAACCTGGAGAAAGTTGGATCAGTTACATACGGAGTGGATTTACCTCCATGTTTCTCTCAGGTACACAATGTTTTTCGTGTTTCAATGTTGAGAAAGTATATTACAGATCCATCTCATGTTTTAAGACTGGAGGTAGTTCTGTTGGAAGAGAATATTTTTTATGAGGAATAACCAGTCCAGATTCTTGACCATAAATAGCAATTGTTGTGGAATAAGTTAATTCACCAGGTAAAGGTTTTGTGGAAAAACAATATGGTTGAAGAGGCAATGTGGGAATCTGAAAATGTTATGAGGGATAAATACCCCCATTTATTTGATAATTGAATAAAATTGCGATGACGGAATTTCTAAAATGGGGAAAGGATGTAACTTCCTAGGTAAATAAAGAATAATAAATTTTCCATATTTATTAATATTTGTGAATTAAAAATTAATTTTACTTTAAAGGGGGTGCTATGTTGGATGGCGTACCCGATAACCAACAATGGGTTTCTTTGAAATCTGACGTTGCACAATAATAATATAATATTATAATTTTAAATGGTATTTAACTACAAGTAGTTATATTAGTGGGAATGAATAGAACTAACTACAATATGATTATGCATGTTTGTTAGAGGCTTAAAATGTGAATAAATCTAATTTTAAGCATAATTTACTTTAAAAGGTTGATTTACCACCTTTTAATGGTGAACCCTCTTAAAATATAGTTATAGTAACTTTTATATGATATATTTTACCAAAATAGATTCATCTTTAGAATCAAGACATCAAAATTTACTTTGGGTAAATTTTTGGTATTTTTCTGATAAAATTCATTTTTCATGAATAATGAAAAATACTGTATTTTAATTCAAAAGTTCCTTTTAATCTTATTTAATTATATAGTTAGATAATATTTTTTAATTTTTTTAAATTGTAATTATATTATTTTTTTAACATTTAATCCAATGTTGTTCATTGGAATTAATTTCACTTTGAAATTAGACATAAACATGTATCAAACTTTTTAGAATTATTGTTTCTTAAAAACATGCTATTTGTTTTGACAACGAGAATTAATTTAAAATTAATAAATGAAACTTCTATGTTTTGAATTTGGTAAAATAGACATCATTTTTTAATTCGGAATATCAAATATATCTTAGGTTTAATTTTTGGTAGTTTTCTAAAAAACTTCAATTTTTGATGAATAGTGAAACCACTAAGTAGTAGTAAAAAACTAACATTTTCATTTAAATGAAATTTTACCGCTTATGTGGATTTAATTTAGAAAATACAACATTCATGGTTGTTATTAGTAATTAAAATTTGATTCAATAAGATGAAAATAATTTTTGGTGAATCGTAACTTTTGACTTTTATTTACCGTGGTTAAAGGTAAATAGGGTAATTCGAGGTAAAAATAATATTATAATAATACAAAATTACATTAACACTTTTACTAACCTTATTGGTTGAGTCATTTAAGACCATATACATCTTTGGGTCGATTTTGGGTCACCATAGATCCACTTGGAAGTGATAATGACACTTTATTTTAATTAACTTAAAGTAAAGGAAAAAATGACATAAACAAATATGTTTTAGTAAATCAATTTTTACATGGTGTTATATAAGTTATATTTTAGACTATAAATATTAATTATAAATATAAAAATATTTCATAAATTATGGTATTTATTTTAAAAAATTTAGATATCAAATAAATTAAATTATTTATGACACAATAATGATGCAGTATTTACCTCATTAATAAATGATTTAAATAAATAAGATTATAAATATTAAAACAATATCCAAAACTTGTCCAATTTTTATTCGATTATTTTATTTCTAACTTGAGTCATCTTATATTTAACTTTAATGATATTATGATCTTTAGAAATTGAAGATAATTTTATAATAAAATAATATATGCAAACTTTCTTAAAGAGCCCCTCCTCCACCTTATAAAAATCCCTCACTTCTAACCCATTACACACACCTATCAAGCCCATTGTCTCGTCCAAACCCTACCCAAATAAGCTTTAATGATCCATATCCTCCTCCTAGAAGTCTTAAATTAGGAAAAAAGAACTTCAATAATTCCTTTTGGTTCAATCCAAAGGGAGTTACCCAAATTAAAGGCAACAATTTCTCTTAACTTATTTTCTTTTATTTTACATCTAAAACCCCTAAAATATTTTTATTCCTTTAATTTATAACAACACAAGTATCCTAAATATACTAGGTTGTTGTTATGATAAGGATTAAAACTACACTTACACACACCTCCATCTAATGGGTGAAGAACATACTGTTTCTGTGAATGGAAAACTAATGCCTCACGAAACGATGATTGTTCGATTATCTCCTACCGCCTCTCATGGTGTCCATTAAGATGAAAATATATTTATATATGATATATATTATGTTTATGTTGTCTTTATTATTCTGTATTTTTCTTTTATAGCATTATTTTATGGTTTTCATTATGGGTAAACACGATAATTTCATTTGAGGAAGTGCGGACTACCGCCCCCTCAAAGTGATATGACTTGTTAATGCCATATGTGGGACGTATAAAGGATGGAGTAAATAATATTATATATTATATTATACTATAATTATAATATACCAATTTATCATTATGTTTTAATTCTATTAAAATAAGAAATAGAAATGAAAGTAGTGTTCATGCGTACGTACGACTTACCGTCTCCATGAACGGTGCATTTCATTTCTTACCTCCAAATGTTATGTACTATTATAAATACATGTATCTATTCAATATATATGATATATATGATATCTAAATCATAAATATAATTCTGGATATAATAAAATTTTGACCATGTGAACAACTTGTAATTATAAGGAGTCCATTTTTGACTCAAGTACCAAATATCAACAAAACAAGCATTATTACCTTAAATGATTACATAATGTTTATAACATGATAATAAGTGATATAAAAGGAATATTAAACTTCAAAAAGGTTCTTAATCAAGTAAAAATTAACTTTAGTTTATTATTCATGAGATTAAAGAACGAACGGGCCAAGTTGGACATGAGGTAAGGGACTTCGTCCCAATCTCATTTCATTGAGGAAAATTTTGTTTTAATATGCGACATTATTTTATACACTATATAAAAACCTTTGACTTTTAATTTCATTCAAAGGGAATCTTTTCCTACGAATAGTTTTACTAAACGACAAAAAATAATGTTTCTTTTTAACGTAAGAGGTGACAACGACCTTTCCACCACCGTGAGTATTATTTGATCTTTGGCTTCCTTAACAAGCCATAATGTTTTTAAAAGGAAAATAAAATACCATATACTCTTTTATGTATTTTGGTATTTAAAATTGTTTTAATAATTGATTTTTTATTTTAATATATTAAAATGATATATTTTGATTCAAATGTGGAAATTTTATCTTCTTTTATATTTGTTTTATGTGTTATGAATACGTGATGGTTCTTCGGCATTGTTTACATATACGGGTGGTTCCGTGATAAACCTAGGGTGGGTGAGCCCGAGGTAGCTCTTTAATGTATTGGGTAACATGAAGGAGGTAAACATGAATGTTTCTCCTAATAGATTTAGGGAATATAGTGTGATGGGTATTCCAAATGTAACTCCCTATATAGTTGTGATAGCTACAATGTAAGTATGATATGAATGCCACAAGTTACCTTTATGATTTATGTTTTCTATGTGTTATTCATAAATCTTATGATTTCATGAGGTATGTTAAATAGCTTATGTTATGTATGCAATGGTGAACTAATGTTTTCATTCTTTTTTTTATCACCCTTACTGAACTTTTTATGCCCATCCTAAGTTTTGAAATGTTTTTCAGAGGACCTAAAGACGAATAGGGTCAAGGATGGGATCAAGAAAAAATCATGTTGTCTAAAATATGGGACTAGACATGAAACTTTTTTTCAAGAGTTTTTATTTTATGAAAAAATGGAAACTGGGTTGAAGTGTCAACCTTTTAATTTTTGAGATGTAATGTAATAGTTATGGACTAATTCTATAAAAATTTAAACCTAAAAAGATCTTCAATGTGAATTATTCATTTAATTCAAGATTATGTAATGTTTAAGGTCGGGTCGTTATATTTGGTATGAGAGGTTAGTTTAGATAACTTTAGGAGTTATGGTATTGTTAAATTAATATCTATAAATTAATTTATGTTAACATTGAAATGATATATCATTTATAAATTACCATGTTGCTTCGAATAAGATATTTCTGTGTTCAGAATGGTTTTCTGTAGAGGAAACAAGGCAGCTATGTTGGGAAGATGTCAGGAGGAAGGCAACCTTCCAAATCAGCTACCTGAGATGGTCAGAATCAGAACTAAACAGTTTGTTGCAGTGATGGCACAATTTACTCAGGCTATAAATTGTGGTGGTATCCATGCATGAGATTAGCCAGATCAACCACAGACGAACATGTCAGTAGTGGATCATTTCATGGGGAAACAACCCCTATCATTCATAGGATCACCTAACCATGTGCTAGTAAAATGGTGGATTAAAGAACTGGAAGAAATTTTTGATGTCATCATATGTTAAGAACATCAAAAGGTTACTCTTTCTATTTACCGTTTTGAAGGTGAAGCTGATTAGTGGTGGTCGATGGTGAAAAATATCTAGCATATTAAGGGGATTTATGTTCTTTATTGGGATGAATTAAAAGGTATGTTTATTGAAAAATATTTTCCTAATGTGGTTCATCTTAGGATGGAAAAACAATTCCTAGAATTGAGGCAGGAGGATGACTCAGTGGCCGCTTATGAAGAAAAATTCAGTCGACTGGCACGGTATGCTCCAAATTTCGTAAGAGATCTTGATAGTAAAACCAACTATTGTTACTCAAGATTAAATCCAAAGTATCAAAGGTATTTAGCTTCTTGTGAGTTCAAAAGTTATGGAAAACTTTTTCGTTGTGTGGAGAAGGTGGAAATGGAGTTTGCTGATGACTATGTGTTTTTTGACAAACAACGGAATAAGAGGTCAAGGTGGTAGAAGAAAGGGAAAAACTCTTCAAAAAAATTTGATGGTATGAAACTTAAGTTTATAGTTTTTAAAATTGTGGTGAAAAGCAAGTTGGGGAATGACTTTTGAATTCTGGTAAGTGCTACTGATGTAGTAAAATGGGACATAAGGCTCATAATTGCACTGGAAAAGAGAAGGTTAACAGTAAGACAAAATCTGATTTATAATCAATAAGATGTTTTAAGTGAAATGAAATGGGTCATTATGCATATGAGTGTCCAATGAAGAGCTCAATAGAGGGAGATAAACTATACTACAAGCAGAAAGGGGTGGTGAAGTACTTTGCAACTACTTCAGCCGATGTTGTTCCATCAAATAAAGTGATATCAGGTACACTGTTTGTTTGTTAATATTATGCCAATGTGTTGTTTGATTTGGGGTCTACACATTCATTCATTTCTAAGAATATTTCTAGTAAATAGTAAATTCCATCTCAAGATTTGAATCTTGAACTTATGGAAAAAACACCAGGGTGAAATTTTGTGACAAAAAGAAATTATAAGAAGCTTCATGTCCTTGTGTGCGAAAAGAATCTACCAGAAAACCTTATTTTTTTTCCTCTAGTAGAGCTTGATTTTATTTTGGGTATGGATTGGCTTTATATCTATCATGCTATGAGTGACTGCATAGCTAATTAGGTTTCTTCTATGAAACATTTTTAGTTTGTGTACAAGAATGAACCCTTTCTTTTAATAACATATCAAGAAGCTGAGAAACTAATAAAATATAGAAATGAATGCTACCGTGAATATATTGATGAAAATAATGGAAATGTTGAGATTAATGATTTTATAGAGGTAAATGAGTGCCTTGATGTTTTTCATAATGAATTTCATAGTATTATACATGATCGGGAAGTTGAATTTACTATTGACTTAGTTCCTGATGCTTAGAAAATTTCAAAACCCCCTTATCGAATGGCTCAAATTAAACTTTTAGAGTTAAATAAGCAATTTTAGGATTTATTAGATAAAAGTTTCATTCAAACTAGCACATCACCATGGGGTGATTCTATCTTGTTTGTTAAAAAAGAAATGTGGTTCAATGAGACTTTGCATTGATTATTGAGCAATGAATAACATCATTGTTAAGAAAAAGTATTCATTGCCTTGTATTGATGATTTGTTTGATCAGCTTCAGGGAGATAAGTATTTTTCAAAGATTAATTTGAGGTCGGGGTACCATCAATTAAAAGTAAAGGAAACAGACATTCTGAAGACCGCGTTTTGTACTAGATATGGCCATTATGAATTTTTATTTATGCGTGTTTTTAACCAATGAACCAGCTGTATTCATGGATATTATGAATTGAATTTTCCATGAGTTCTTGGATAATTTTTTTGTTGTGTTCATTGATGATATTTTTGTTTATTATAAAATTAAATAGGAGCATGAAATTCATTTAAGGGTTGTCTTGCAAACCTTAAAAGAAAATAAACTCTATGGGAAATTCAGAAAATGTGAGTTTTGGTTACAGAAAATTTATTTCCTTGGTCACATTGTTTCAAAAAATGGCATAATTGTTGATCGTGCTAAAACAAAAGTTATTGAAGAATGGACAAGACCCACAAATATAACTGAGAACCATAGTATTCTTGGTTTGGCTGGTTATTACCAGAGGTTTGTTGAAAAAAATTCACGGTTATCTAGTCCACTGACTAAGTTTACTCTAAAAGGTGTTAAGTTCATTTGGAAAAAAGAATGTGATGATTGTTTTTAGGAATTGAAAAGAATATTGTTGAATGCTCTAATTTTGGCACTACCTTCCAGAAATGGTGAGTTTGTTATTTACATTGATGCTTAATTGAAAGGACTGGGTTGTGTCCTTATAAAGAATGATTAGGTAATTGCTTATGCTTTACGTCCGTTGAAACCTCATGAGTTAAATTACCCTACACATGATTTGTAATTAGTTGTTGTTGTTTTCGCTTTAAAAATTTGGAGGCATCATTTGTCTGGAGTAAAATGTGAAATATATAAAGACCACAAAAGTTTTAAGTATACATTCACTCAGAAATAATTGAACATGAGATAGAGGATATGGTTGGAATTAATCACGGATTATGATTGCACGATCATTTACCATCTGGGAAAAGCAAATAAAGTGGCTGATGATTTGAGTCAAAAAATTAATACTTCATTAACAATGATACATTTGGAAGGAGATCCTTTGGTTTTTGATTTTATAAACATTGTCATAGAAGTTTTTGGGGCAAGAAATTCTTCTATTTTTTTCATGTGTCAAAGAAATCATCTCTATTAGACAGAATAAAGAAAGTACAGAAGAAAGACAGTGACTTACAGAAAAAGGTAAAGTTAGTTCAAAATGGTATGTTTCCTGAATTTAACATTGGTAATGATTGTGTTTTGAGGTTTGGGAAGAGATTCTATGTGCCTTGTGATTCATAGTTAAAGAATGAGTTGTTATGTGTAGCTCAAAGTTCTCCATTTTCAGTTTATCCTGGTAGTAATAAGTAATATAGAGATCTTAGAGAGTATTACTGGTAGGATAGAATGAAAAGAGATATTGATGAATTTGTTGTAAAGTGTTTCATATTTCAATAGGTTATAGAAGAGTGATAGTTACCAAAAGGGATCCTTCAGTATTTACCGGTGCCAGAGTGGAAATGGGAAAATATATCCAGGGACATCATTGTGGGATTACCAAAGATATCTCAAGGTAATAATAAAATATGGGTTATTGTGGATTGGTTGACTAAATATTCTCATTTCCTTCTTATTTTTGATACTTTATCTCAAGATTAACTTTCTCAGTTGTATGTTAAATAGATATTTAGGTTGCATGGTGTTCCCCTCTCCATTGTATATGATCATGATCCCAGGTTTACTTTTAACTTTTTGGAAAGGCCTTCAGAAGTCATTGGGTACTGAATTAAATTTTAGTACAGCTTTTCATCCGCAATTAGATGGGTAGTCAGAATGAACAATTTAGACAATGGAGGTTATGCTACGTTCTTGTTCACTGGATTTCTAGAGAAGTTGGGACCAACATATTTCTTTGGTTGAATTTTCTTATAATAACTATTTTTATTCCAGTATACAGATGTCTCCATTTAAGGAATTAAATGGAATGTGGTTTCGAACTCCAGATTTGAGGGATGAAGTAGGTGAAAGGAAGCTGATGGGACCAAAATTGGTAGAAGAGATGGTAGAAATGGTTCAGTTGATTCAGAATCATATGAGAATAGCTCAGAGCAGGCAGAAAAATTATGCGGATAATCAGAGGAATGATCTTTCTTTTGAGGTAGGTGATCATGTCTTTCTCAATGTTTCTCCATGGAAAAGTGTGATTCGTTTTGGTATGAAGGAAAATTTGAGTATGAGGATCATTGGACCTTATGAAATCCTAGAGAAAGTTGGATCAGTTGCATACAGAGTTTCTATACCTCCAAGTCTATCCCAGGTACACAATTTTTTCCATGTTTCAATGTTGAGAATGTATATGCCAAATCCATCTCATGTTTTATGTCCAGAGGTAGTTTAGTTGGAATAAAATCTCGCTTATGAGGAACAACCAGTCCATATTATTGATTGTAGAGAGCAAGTGTTGCGGAATAAGGTAATTCACTAGGTAAAGATTTTGCGGAAAACCCATATGGTTGAAGAGGCAATGTGGGAATCTAAAAATGCTATGAGGGATAAATACCCCATTTATTTGATAAGTGAATAAAATTGTGAGGATTCAATTTAAAAAAGGGGAAATGATATAATATCTCAGGTAAATAAATAATAACACATTTTCCATATTTATTAATATTTGTGAATTAAATATTAATTTTACTTTAAATGGGATGATATGTTTGATGGTGCACCTGATACGCAACAATGAGTTTCTTTGAAATCTTACATTCCACAATAATAGTATAATAATATTATTTTAAATGGTAGTTAATTCCTAGCTGTTATATTGGCGAGAATGAATAGAACTAACTACAATATGCTTATTCATGTTTGTTAGAGGCTTAAAATGTGAATGAATCTAATTTTAATCATAATTTACTTTAAAAGGTTTATTTACCGCCATTTGATGGTGAACCCCCATTAAATCTAGTTATAGTTACTTTTATATGTTCTATTTGACCAAATAAAATTCTTATTTCGAATCGGGACATCAAATTTTACTTTGGGCAAATTTTTGGTATTTTTCTTAATAAATTCATTTTTATGAATCGTGAAAATACTGTATTTTAATTCAAATGTGCCTTTTAATATAATTTATTTATATGGTAAAATTATATTTTTAATTGGGTTTAAAGTTTAATTAGATTATTTTTTTACCATTTAATCCAATTTTGGTCATTGTAAATAATTTCACTTTGAAATTGGACATAAACAAGTATCAATATTTTGATAGTTATTGTTTCTTAAAAACACGCTATTTGTTTTGACAACGAGAATTAAATTTAAATTAATTAAAGAAACATATATGTTTTGAATTTGGTAAAATAGACATCATTTTTGAATTCAGAATATCAAATATATCTTAGGCTGAATTTTTGGTTTTTTTCTAAAAAACTTCAATCTTTGATGAATAATGAAACCACTAAGTAGTAGTTAGAATCTAACATTTTCACTTAAATGGAATTTTACCACTTTTGTGGATTTAATTTTGAAAATCTGACATACATGTTTGTTATTAGTATGTAAAATGTTGTTTAATAAGATAAAAATAATTTTTTTTTGTGAATAGTAACTTTTGACTTTTATTTACTGCGCTTAAAGGTAAATAGAAAAATTCAAGGTAAAAAGAATTTTATAATAATACAAAATTACCTTAACACTTGTCCTAACCTTATTGGTTGAGTTATTTATTACCATGGTCATCTTTGGGTCGATTTTGGGACCCCATGAAGCCACATGTGAGTGATAATGACAATTTATTTTAAATTACTTAAAGTAAAGGCAAAAATGACATAAAGAAATATCTTTTAGTAAATAAATTTTTACATGGGGTTATATAAGTTATCATTTTGACTATAAGTATTAATTGGAAATATAAAAATATTTCCTACATTATGGTATTTATTTTATAATTTTTATACATCAAATAAATTAAATTATTTATGACACCATAATGATGCCGTATTTACCTCATCAATAAATGATATAAATAAATAAGATTATAAATATTAAAAAAATATCCAAAACATGTCCAATTATTATTTAATGATTTTATTTTGAACTTGAGTCATATAATATTTAACTTTAATGAGTTTTGGATCTTTAGAAACCAAAGATAAGTTTATAATAAAATAATATTTGCAAACTTTACTAAAGAGCCCCTCCTCCCCCCTTATAAAAAGCCATCACTTATAACTCATTCCACACACCTCTCCATCCCCTTGGATCGTCCAAAATCTACCCAAATTTGCTATCAAGATCCCTCTACACCTCTTAGAAGCCTTACTTTAGGTACAAGGCACTTCAAGAAGTCTTTTTGGTTCAAACCAAAGGTAGTTACCCAAATTAAATGTAATAGTTTCTCTTAACTTCTTTTCTTTTATTTTACTTCTACAACCCCTAAAATATTTTTATTATTTTCTTTTATAACAAAACCAATTTACTCAATATACTAGGATGTTGGTATGAGAAGGATTCAAACTACACTTACACACACCTCCATCTAATGGGTGAAGAACATACTGTTTCTGTGAATGGAAAACTAATGCCTCACAAAATGATGATTGTTTGATTATATCCTACCACCTCTCATGGTGGACATTAAGATGACACTATATTTATATATGATATATATTATGTTTATGTTTTCTTTATGCTTTGGTATTTTTTTTAGAGCATAACTTTATGGTTTCCATTATGGGTAAACGCGATAATTTCATTTAAGGAAGTGCGGACTACTTCCCCCTCAAAGTGATATGACTCGTTAATTCCATATGTGAGATTTATAAAGGATGGAGTTAATGATATTATATATGATATTATACTGTAATTATAATATACCTAGGTATCATTTTTTCTATTCCATTAAAATAAAAAATAAAATGAAAGTAGCATTCATGCATACGTACGACTTACCATCTCTATGAATGATGAATTTCATTTCTTACCTCCAAATGTTATGTACTATTATAAATACATGTATACACTGAATATATATGATATATATGATATTTAAATCATGAATATAATTCTTTATATAATGATATTTTGACCATGTGAACAACTTGTAATTATAAGAAGTCTATTTTTGACTCAAGTACCAAATATCGAAAAAACGAACGTTATTAACATAAATGATTACATAGTGTTTATAACATGGTAATAAGTGATATAAAAGGAATTATAAACTTGAAAAAGGTTTTCAATCAAGTATAAATTAACTTTAGTTTATTATTCAGAAGATTAGAGAACAAACGGGTCAAATCGAACCCAAGGTAGGGGACTTCGTCTCAATCTCCTTTCATTGAAGCATATTTTGTTTAAATACATGACATTATTTTATACACTGTATAAACACCTTTGAATTTTTATTTCATTAAAATAAAATCTATTTCTACGAATCGTTTTACTAAATGAAAAAAAATGTTTCTTTTTAATGAAAACGGTGAGAACGTCCTTTCCGTCGTCGTGAGTATTATTTGATCATTGGCTTCCTTAATAAGATGTAATGTTTTTAAAATGAAAATAAAATACCATATACTCTTTTTTGTATTTTGGTATTGAAAATGGATTTGATAATGGATTTTTTTTATGTCAATATATTTAAATGATATATTGTGATTGAAATGTGGAAATGTTATCTTCTATTTATGTTTGTTTTATGTGTTATGAATATGTTATAGTTCTTGGGAATTGTTTATGTATTTGAGTGGTTCCAAGATAAACCTAGGGCGGGTGAGCCTGAGATAGCTCTCCAATTAATTGGGTAATGTGACAGAGGTAAACATGAATGTTTCTCCTAATATATTTAGGGAATATACTATGATGGGTATTCCAAATGTAACTCCCTGTATAGTTGTGATAGCTAGAATATAAGTATGATACGAATGCCACAAGTTACCTTTATGATTTATTTTTTCTATGTGTTATTCATAAATCTTATGATTTCATGAGGTATGATGAAGATCTTATGTTATGTATGCAATGATGAACTAATGTTTCCTTTCTTTGTTTTATAACCCTTACTAAGATTTTTATGCTCATCCCAAGTTTTGAAATGTTTTTCATAGGACCTAAAGATGAATAGGGTCAAGGTTGAGATCAAGGAAAATTCATGCTGTCTAAAACATGGGACTAGACATGACACTCTTTTTCAAGAGTTTTTATTTTATAAAAAAATAGAAACTAAGTAGAAGTGTCTACCATCTAATTTTTGAGATGTAATGTAATAGTTATGGACTAATTCTCTAAAAATCTAAACCTGAAAAGATCATCAATGTTAATTATTCATTTAATTCACAATTATGTAATGTTTAAGGTTGGGTCCTTATAAAAATAATAAATAAAATGAAAGAGCTTTGTTATGATAATTACCTTCGTTATGAGAAATTTTCTTGGGATATCCTATTGAGGACCCTACGAATGGTCTTTTTGGAGGACCCGAATAACTAGATTGATTGAAAGGATGATGGGTATAGATAGTTGTATTGTTTTCTCAAAAAAAAATTCCTATGAGTTCCAAATAAGTGATGGGAGGTAGTTCACTTTTATAGGTGGGGAAGTTGATCCCTCCATGAAATCAGTTGGAAATTCCCCAAAATAATCCAAAATGATAAAGTAATTCTCATTGTAAATGCTTAAAAATAACATTATGTTAACAATTTTGATATTATTTGGTGGAAATATTTCCATAAAAAAAATATTGTTACAATTTTGTAGGTCATTTTAACCCTAATCTTCTTAGTTTAACCCACAGTAAAGACATTTTTACCTTAAACACGATAATTAATTTTTACAATTTTTACTTTTCATTTGGGCTAAAAATTAAGTTTAAAGTATTTTATAATATAAAATATTATTATTCCAAATAGGTAATATTTGTTTCAAAATTCAATTCAAATAATTGAAATTTTTTAATTTAAAATTAATCCCATATATGTGTTGAGACAAAGAGTTTTTAAAGAGAAAATCGTCAAAAGATTACAAAGTTTTTATGTCAAAATTCAATATTTAAATTATTAAAATTATATAAATTGGATTAATAGATATATAATTCAAATAATTTTACATTAAAATAAATTTATAATATAATTAAAATTTATAATTAACTTAAACGAAAGGGTAGTTTTCAATTAAAATTCAACATTTTTGCTATTCATCAAAAAACATTCGTTATAGAAAATTATCCAAAATTCACCGTATGATAATTATGATATAATTAGTTAAAAAATAATAATTTTCAAAATTAATTTAATAATAATTGAACAATAAGCAACGAATCCTTTTTCTTTAAAAAATATAGTTTTTTAGAAAACCGTTTTTACTTTAAAATGATGATTATTTATTTATAATCAATATATATCTATTTAATTTATTTTATACATGTGTAAACCATATAAGTTTCACAATTTATTTATTACTATACATACCCACTATTTTAAAAGGCAAGGCTATATTTTTCATGTATAAATTATAATATTTTAATAGAGTTTCATATTTAAACACAGTGTTGTGTGCATCTTAATATATCTAAGATATTGA
This sequence comes from Viscum album, assembly GCA_963277665.1. Classification (NCBI taxonomy): domain Eukaryota; kingdom Viridiplantae; phylum Streptophyta; class Magnoliopsida; order Santalales; family Viscaceae; genus Viscum; species Viscum album. The sequence continues at coordinate 1,950,456,799 of OY728133.1, forward strand.
ATTTATTTAAAAGAAAACTTATTTTTATGTATTGGGGTGTTATAAAATATTTAATCATGGTGTTTCATGTCACACACTCTATTGAATATGGTGTTTGTATTTTAAAATCTTAGGGTGTTACACCTAGAGGTAACAATGATAATATACAATAAGAACCTCCTATACCAAGGGAGAAAGGCTGAGTGTATTCCATCACTTCTACTGAGGCAGATCATTATAATTAAGTGACAAAAGGTACAATCATTCTCCACTCTAGATTGGTGAATGATTTATTTGATTCTGATTCTTCTCATTTCTTCATATCATGAATGTTTTCTAGGAATATTGATTCACCACCTCATGCGTTAGATATTAAACTTTCCATAAAAATACATGGCAGAATAAAGATCATTTCTAATATATATATAAATCTTATATAATATAAGTAGAGGGAATATACTTCTTATGAATTATTTTTTCTTAACTTTTTAATTTGACATAAAATTGGGTATGGATTGGATTTATCTATATAATGCACATATTAATTATTGGGATAAATAAATCCCTTTTAGTATCTCCAATCAACCTGTTGTAAAATATAAATTTAAGGATTTTCATGAAACCCATTATTAATAAAATTTAGTAATATGGGTCATGATACCTACCGATAGGGGACTTCTAGGTCATATGATCAGGGAGGTAGTCAATACTGGTGATATGCCTATTTTATGAGAATATACTGATGTATTCTCAGACTAACTGACCGGTCTTCCCCTAGATCATGAGGTTGAGTTTTCATTAAGTTCATACCCAAATCCATAGTGATCTCAATGATTCCTTATATTATATCCCTTATTTGGTTGGGTGAATTAAAAACAATCCATAAGAGAACATAGTCAAGGTTATTATACACCCTATTACTTCCCCATATTGTAATCCAGTTCTTTGTAAAAAAGGGATAGATCAATATTAATTTTCATTTATTATCATGAGATTAAGAAAATACCAATATAGAATAAGTATCATATACCTTGTATCGATGATATATTCAATCAACTCATTGGGATTTAACACATCTCAACAATTTAATTTTGATTTAGATATAATTAGTTAATGTTTAAAATAGAGGATATTTTCAATACATCATTCTATATGAGGTATTGAAACTATCAATTTACTATGATACCATTTGTACTGTTGAATTATTTCTTTATATCCACGGATCTAATGTGTGTAGTATTTAGATACTACCTTGATTAATTCAGGATTTTATTTATAGATTATAATCCTATATATTCAAAGAGAAATGAAAAGTATGAATACCATTTTCAAATTGTGTTAAAGACATTAAGAAAAGGATAAACTATATGCCAAGTTATAAATTTTTAGTTATAGATGTAGAAAGTATCATTCACGGGTTATGTATTAAAATGAGAGGGAAAATATTTTGATCATAAAAATATAATTTATCAAGAAATACCCCAGACTGACCACAATGACCGAGATACAATGTTTTCATGGCTTGGCTGGGTGCCATCAATGCTTTGTGAGAAATTTACCATGACTGTCAAATACACCAACCAAGTTAACACATAAGGGAGTGAAGTTACTTTTGATAGATTAATGTGAATAAAGTTTCATGTAAATAAACATTTGTTTGTTCACCACACTTGTACTTACATTACCCTATTGTGGGGAAGGTTTTTTAATATAAAATGTTGCTTCAATAAAGGGGTTGGGATGTTTTCTCCTGCATAAGGATAAGGTAATTACATATGCCTCATGAAAATTAATGAATCACAAGAAAAATAAAATTATGTATGATTTGGAGATGTAAATAGTGATACATTCATTAAATATTTTCTTTCATTGTCTCTATGGTAATAATTGTGATATATATACTAACCAAAATATTCTGAAACATATATTACCATATAAGGAGTTGAATGTGAACCAAAGGATATAATTGAAATTAATAAAAAAATTGAATTCTCAACACATTACCACTCAAGTAAGGAAAATTATTTGTCTGTTACTCTATGTAGAAAATATTATGCTACTATATCCATGATGAGGATTGAAAAAGACCCAATACTCATGAATTTGCAATAGATAAATCTTGGAGTCATAAAGGAAGGTGATAATTCCTATATTTTCCAAACAACTTCTCAACCATCCACTGATGTGGAAATAAAATTATATTATAAGGATGGTGTGGAGATACAAAAAAATTTAATGGATATTATATATATTAACATTGATAAAGATGGATTTATAAGGTTTGGAATCCATATTTTTGTCCCATCAAAACTAGAACATAAGAGTGAATTTTTGGATGATGCTCATAACTCATCCTACTCAATTCATACAATATAAATGAAGATGTATAGAGATATATATAAAAACTATTTGTGGGATAAAATGAAAAGATAAATCACAAATATTTGTATTCTTATTCTTATTATGCCAAAAATTTAATAATGAATGATATAATTCAAATTGTGTGATGAAACAAGTATCCATACGAATATTGAAATGGGAAAATGTCCCCATGTATTTTGTCAAAGGAATCCCAATGATATATAAAATAAATAATTCCATTTGGGTTTCAGTTGATTCCATTAAAACTATAGTGTATTTCATTTCCATCAAAAAATATTTTTCTCTTGAACAACTCACCATAATATACACTAGGGAGGTGGTAAGGATGTATTGAGTACCACTCTATATTGTATCTAATCAATATTTGGGATTTTACTTATGGTTATGAAAATGTATTTAGTGAGGTTTAGATATACATATGAAATGTAGAACAACTTATCACCCTCTTAAAAATGTTCAGTCAATGAGAACCGTTCAAACTCTTGATGATATGTTGGTATTATACTCAACATATTTCCAAGGATATTGGGATATAGACCTTCCCTTGGTATAGTTCTCATATAATATCAGTTTCCATTCTATCATTCCGATGGAACCACATGAGTCTCTGTATAGGAACCAATGAAATACTACAAAATTTTGGGATGAGGTTAAATATAGGGAGTCAATAGGACCCTACCTTGTCTAAGAATGGATAGAGAAGGTTCAAACAGTTCAGCATCATATGAATGTTCCACAAAATTGGAAAAAAAAATTATAAATATAATCATCAATGAGACATATTGTTTGAATTTGGTGATAATGTGTTTCCCTAAATATCTACTTATATGTGATTCAAGAGATTTGGGAAGAAAGGGAATTTAATACCTAGGTATATCAGTCCCTTTGGGATCCTTAATAGTTTTAGGGATATAGCTTATCACTTAGAAATCCTCTCACATCTCTTAAAAGTACATGATGAAATCCATGTATCGATTTTGAGTAAGTACATACCATAACCTTCATATATACTAAATTTATAAGATTTGAAATTTGAATAAGATCTCTCATATGAGGAATCAAAAATGGGAATTCTAGATCAATGCGATGAAGTACTAAGGAACAAGACCAACTATCTATTAAAAGTTCTATGGAGGAATCATAAGTTTTAAAAAGATATACAGAAACACGATGGTGTAATGAAGGAAAATTTTACCATATTGTTTTCATCTAAATTATAAAATTTCAAGGATGTAATTCTATTTGGGGGGAGGGTTAGAATATAAAACTCCATGATTTAAGTAAATATTTTCTCTTAAATCATGTTGAGTAGCTTGTCTTGTATTGAAAACCAAACTAAAACAAATACCATGACTCATTAATAAAATAAATTTATTAAATATGACCTTTATATTATATCAATAGAGTTGGAAGGTATCAATAATAAGTAAACACCATATAAAAATGATATAAAATACATAATCAGAAAAGGTCTCATTATTCTTGAAAATACATTGTTTGTTTTCTAAAAAAATGTTTTTATACATTAAGTGTGCTAATGTCAAAATTTATTCTTTTCTCAATATTATAAATTTTATTTCTTAAAATGAATTTGGAATCAGTAGGTCCAAATTTTGTGAAAAGTTACATTTTATTTTTTGGAATAAAAATATGATTAATGGTATTAAACTTAATTACCATGATAGTGATAAAACTGTTATTTTCAAAAAAGATAATTTTTTAGAATTTTTTAATTTTTATTAAATAAAAAAATATATTATATTCAAAAAATAATAATATAAAATAATTTTAAAACCTATATAAAAATTTATTAAGACTCATTCAATTATTAATCAATGCTAAATATTACTAAAAATACTTAATGGTAAAAATAATATCTTTCAACATAACATCATTTGATATATTAAATTTTTTAATATAATTTTATATTTATATCATTTAGAAGTTGAATTAGATTAAATAGAGGTTAAATTTAGCTTCATCAAACCAAAATTTGGTAATATGGGTTATTTTTCATTTTTCATAAAACATATATTACTTAGTTAAAAAATAGTTACCATGGTGAAAAACAAAGATGGTAAAATGTGAAATCCTAAATCTAAATGAATTGAAATATGTTTATAAATGTGTGAAAATTATTGTTAGAGGATTTCATGACCTTATATCACTACAAACTTCATTATTAAACAATTTTGGAGCTATTTATCATCGATTAGTGTCATGAAATCATTGAGATGTAATGGGTAATTACAAAAATTCCATTTTCCTTAACTTATAGAATGGGAATACTTCTACCACATTTCTCCACACATTAAAAAGATTCATATATACTAAACCTCTTCCCAACAATCTATTCAAACCTATAACCATGTCATAGAAGCCTTGTAATTTCTAAAAAATCATTCCAATGAGTCTTAATGTGTTACCTAAGGGAGAATATCCAAAGGGAGAAGGTATTGCTCTAAACTAAGCTCTCTTTTTTTCTTCATACTTAAACCCTATTTAAAAATTTATATACATGAAAGTATGAAAAAATAATTATTAATAATATGATTAATATTATTTTAATAATGTAAAATCACTTTTTTTACCTCCAAATAAAACCATTATAAAAATAAAAACATCATTATGTGCTTGTGAGGAATACTGCTTCCATGACTGATGAGTTCTATTTTCATATACTCTTCACATGGTATGAACAAAATATTTATTTAATTAAAAAGTATAAAAATTATATCATGAATAATATTATGAAATTATAATTATTTTGTTTTTATACCCCTCTCATTTTATAAAAAATGAGGGCATCTTCCAGGTACGTGTGGACTACCCCCTCTACACAACGACATATCTCATTTTTCCATTACAACCTAACATGGATAATTTTTAAAATGTTTTTTAATATTTAAACAATATATTTATGACATTAATAATATTATTTAATGATAATATTTGAAAAGCTATAATTAATATTAATAATAAATGCTAATGGTAAATCTAATCGCATTAAATAAACACATCAATGCAACCTTCTTCATTTGAGTCCATTTTAGAATCCTATGGAACTATATATTTTTTGTGTTAATAGAATAATAAAATCAATACACATAAAAAATTATATATATCATGAAGTTATTTTAATACAAATTTGAACATGGTCAACAAATTTAAGGTGTTATAGAAAAATTTAACGAACAACCCCATGTAACCAACATATGTGGAAATTATATTAAACATATATAAAAATTATAATAAATGGACTTTATTGAATTAAATATATATGATTAAGGTTCTTGGGAATTTATTTAATAAATTAATTTTATTATTCAGGATATTAGGTGCACACATAGAATGAATCATGAACTAAGGTAAGGGTTTTCTTTTCTAAACTTCTTTTCCTGAGTCAAAATTATTCCTTTTTTAATATGTTTTCACAAGTTGGATTTAATATATTATATTATGATACATTAATTAATCCTTTTTCTAGAGAAAGTTAAAATTATAATTAAAATATTTGCCTTGATGATTTTATTTCTCCAAAGTATATCATTGTTTATAATAATTCATTCCCACTATAACTATGATTTCCCCTCACTATCTATGTTTTCCTTTTTGAAAATTGTTCTCATTTTTATGTGGAAAAAAATTCTATTATATCTTATTTGACCATAATATTTTTCTTCTCATGTTTTATAGAATATTTTTTTAGTGTTTTTATGATGGAATTTTCAACAAAGTCTTTTCAAAATATTAAATAGGTTTTCCATCCTTTCAAAATCAAATGTTTTATCTTCCACTCTAAATTCCTTTTAATAACCTTTATATCTTATCTAGGAACTATTAATGATAATTATTTTTAAATAAATTTATCTCCAAAGTTGTCACTTAATCTTTTCAAAAATTAATTTTAAATGTAATCTGAAACTTCTTTTTTATGGTAATGTTATAAATATTTTCTAAAAACACTTTTATGGTTTCCAGGCCATTTTACTCTTTATCTTGAAATGATTTATTTCCTCAGAAATTATTTTTCATGAATCAACTTATTGGATATGATAAAAACTAAAGGGTAATTCAAAGTAATGTTTTGGAATTCTTAGATATGCTCAAAATATAATGATACCCCATGCTTATATTTGTTCCAGAGATCCTTGATATGCTATGTCTCTGGGAAAACTTACATTTCCTTTCCATCTTCTTATTATTATTATCCATGCATCATGTTTATTATCTCATGGATACACACTCTTTATCCATCTATCCAACATAAAAATTTTATTAATGATAATCCAACAGTGCATAAGAGGATGAAGAGTAGAAGGGGGAGAAAGACGTAAACAACCTATGGGGTCTAAAATAATGGAGACCCAAAGCATATCCGCTAATCAAATTCTCTCCCTCGGGCATGAATGGATGTGTGTTTGGGAATATATTTAACCATGAATCTACCATGGAGGCGAGATAGCCTTCCACCTTTTTCCCCTCTCACCACGTGTGAGCCACCTGTATATTGCTATTAAGAAGAGTTTTTCACTTTCTGACCATATATGATATGTACCAGGGGTAACACTTCTTCCAAGAAGAGCATCATGGAGGGTCAACGAATCAGTCTCCACTTGGGATATCTCTAGGTTCTTCTGATTGCAAAGGGACAAACCAGTAAGCATAGCTTTCTCCTCATCCTGAAGTGGGTCACCGTTGTCGTACGTCTCAGCGAAGGCAAGAATAACTTCCCCTCATGTGTCATGCACCATGCCCCTACATTTCATTCTTCCCATAATGTAGGATCCATCCATGTTAATCTTATAGCCATCTCTTGGGGGGTGCCAACAGACCCATTGACACAGTAGATTATTGCTGGAAACCTGGGCTGCCATGGCTGGTATCTTGAGTAGGTTACGCAAAAGAGCATAACAACCATCTTTGAAGAAGGTGAACATGTCAATCAGCAAGTTCTTTATATGCACAATGATAATCCTTGATTTTGGACTAGTTCCCTCATACATGGTTTGGTTTTTAGCCTGCCACAGCCACCAACAGATGCCACTGAAGATGATGGACCTCGCCGCCCGACCAGGTCCCTCCTCTAGAGTCCCAAGAAACCAACTGTCCAGGAAAGAATCCCCATCATGGGCATGGAATGTGGACATATCGAGGCCACCAAAGAATAAACAGACTGTCCAATCACACTCGCCTTGAAAAAACAGGTGAAACGTTCTTTCCTCCATAAGTAATATGCAGTAGTGAAAGCGAGAGGCCATGTTGATACCCACTTTCTTGATGTTGTCGTTTGTTGCCACCGCCTATCACCTTAGTCTCCAAGTTAAGAAATTGAACATGGAAGGAATTCTGATGCACCAAACTATATCATTCAAGTTTTTGTGATGATCCTGTTCATACTGAATCCTCCGAAAATCCCTAATGGTAAAGGCCCCCAATGGGGAAGGAGTGAAGATAAATTTATCAAGCTCTGAGAAGATAACAATTGAATCGAAAATGGCCCGATGCTCCTCATTCATAATTGCCTGACAGAACGAAGGGTACATACTCGCTTCCCTAAAGGTAATCAAAGGGTCAGAACAACTTGGAAAACAAATAATAGAACCAGCCCAATTGTGAGTCTTGAACAGGATGTTACCTTCCCCCATAAGTCAGCGCGAATGTTGATGGATTGTTTGGATGAGCTGATGAATCTTGGCAGAGAAGGGAGAGGTTTGGCATCTAGTGGCTTCCAAATTGCCCATCCACATGTGTGGAATAGACTTCCCCCAAAGCATAGGTACCTCAAGTATTTCCAATGCATGTTTTTCATGCATGCATTGATTCGTGCTGTTGAGGCTCCTCGCATTGATTCCTCCATCATGAATTGGCCTGGCCATCTTCTCCCATGCCACCCAATGTCTCTTGTCGTCTGATCTAGCATCCCATACAAAACTAGCCAGGATCTTATCAATTTTGTTGATAATGCCCTTTTGAACATTGGTGGAAGCTATAGCATGGATGGGGATGGCCGACAAAACACTATTGACTAAAGAAATCCTTCCTACGAAGGATAGAAATCGATTCTTCCAATTAATCACCATTCCAGCTATTCTGCTCACAATCTGAAATATGTCTTGGACTTGAAGTCTCCCTAAAGATATGGGCACACAAAGATATTCTAGAGGGAAACATCCTCACTACATGTCCATAGTACTGCAAAGCCAGGAGGCCCTGTGATCAATGCACTTGTTGGAGATAATGATGTCGATCTTATCATTGTTGATAAGCCGACCACTCTATGCATAGTACTCCTCCAGAATCATGTTGAATCCATTCACTGATCTCCTTCCTCCATTGATAAATACAATGGTGTCATCCGCAAACATCAAATGAGAGATGGTTGGAAGGTTAGTTTTCCTCTTATAAGGGAGGATATCACCATTGGACATTCCTTTGTTGATGAGGCGACTGAGGGTATCCTGTATGAGTATAAATAGACTGGGGGGGATGGGATCTCTCTACCGCAGCCCATGGGTTTCCTTAAAGAAGCCATAGGTCTTTCCAAAGAAGTAAACCTCCATCCATGGATAACTAAAACATTTGAAGGTAAGATCAATGACTTTATGGGAGAATCCCATAGTCGTGAGCACTCTGTTAATGAAGCTCCACTCAATCCTATCATATTCTTTGCTCATATTGAGTTTAATCACCACATTGGATCTGTGCGTCTTGATGTTGATGTCTCTCAACACTTCCGGCACCAATTCTACTGCCCCTTGGATGGACCTGCCCTTCACGAAACGGTGTTGTTCAATGGATAACCATCGAGGAAGATGCCCATACATCCTTGAATTGATGATGATCGCCAAGATCTTATAGGGGAAGTTACACATGCTTATTGGTCTATAATCCGCAAGGGAGGAGGGGTTCTCAATTTTAAGAATGAGCACTATGGTGGTAGCGGAGGCCACCCGCGGGAGGCTCCCTCCTCTGAAAAATTATTGTATCGTAGCAGTAACATCACCATTAACAATGTCCCAAGAATCCCGAAAAAATGCACTTGGGAAACTGTCGGGGCCCGATGCACTGTCTGGGTTGAGATTCCTAATGGCCTCCTAGATTTCTTCCACCTCTGGTATCTTTTCTAGCTATTCATTGTCCCTGTGCGAGACCTAGGAGGGCACTGCTTCCCAAAGCTCTACATCTCTAGTAGGGTATCCATTGGGCATTCTCAGATCGGGGCCAGCCATAAGGTCCAAAAAAAATGTCAAAGCCATACCTCCTATTACATCTCTGTCGCCTGTAAAAGTGACATCCTCCAGCTTGATGTAGGGATTGATGGGGTGGATTTTTTCTTTGATGCAAGCATGGAAGAAGGCTGAATTCTTGTCACCCTCATGCAAGCATTTGATCCTGGATCTCTCACGATCCATTCTTTCCTGCTTAATAATCATTTGGGCCCAAGTATCCTTCTTCTCCACAAGGTCTTCAAACGTCAACTCACTCCACTCCTCCTCTAGTTTGGTTTCCATGCTCTCAATATTTTGTTTCAGAGTCTCCAAATTCTGGTGGCATGTAGGGAGACACTTGACCACTTTTGTACCCTGAGTTTCAGCCTCCGAAGCCTATTATGGATGGCTACCCAAGTATTCCCATGGGTCGGCTCCTCCCACGAGTCACTAACAATCCATTGGTATTCAGGATATCTGGTCTAGTAATGGTAGAATCTGAACTTCTCCTGGGAAGCCTTTCATGGGTACAACCTGACTAGCAGGGGAGAATTGTTCGAAATACCATGGGTGAGATGCTCTACCATGACATTCAGAAACTTGGAAATTACATTGATGTTCGCTAGGCACTGGTCGATCTGACTCCAGCATCACCTAATTCCCTTATGGTTGTTGCACCAAGTGTAACAGTCACCAGAGTATCCCATATCAATAAGACCCGCATCTGCCAGGAATTGGACGAACTCCAAGATGGTCTGCCACGGGAAAGTCATTTTCCCTTGTTCTCTTTAGATTTTGAGATAATGTTGAAGTCCCCACCCACCTGCCATGGGAGGACGCCCAGGTCCAATGCATTTAGATCCTGCCATAACCGTCCTCTATCGTTGGCATCGCAGTTACCGTACACAAAGGACATGTATAAGCTTTCCCTGTCTTTGGTGACTTTCGTGGTGATAAACTAATCTCCCACCCGAATCAAGTCCACCAAGATCTCCTTCTTCTAGAATACCCATATGTGCCTATTAACGGGGTCTGCATGCATGGATCCATTCATACGTATCCTACGACAAAACTCGTTAATCTTAACCGGGTCCTGCTTGTGTTCAAGGACTACCCCAATAAAAACCTTGTTCTGCTTGATCTCTAAAGCAAGGAAGTATATTTTCACCCAATCTCCAAGGCCTTGAGAGTTCCAATTTATTATGGGTAACATTTAGATTCGAAGTGGTCCGGCTTTGGCCTCGGACTCCGTGGTCTCTTTTCCATGGGAGAGAGAGCTCTCCCGAAGCATCCTAATCTCAAACGCGTACAGATGCCAGGACTTGAGCCAGTGGGATTAGAACCTGGTGAAGACAGGTGGGGAGATGGTTTGAGGGATTTGCCTCTAACCGGGCTGGGAGTGGATAGTACTACCATACCTTGCTCCTCTTGAGGAGATTCTGGAGACTTGGGTCCATCACACTCAGCTAGAAAGAAAACTGTTCTTGAATTCAGCTCCTTTGAAAAGGCGGGTCTGGCCTCAGCAGTAACCACCTCTTCTGACTGCCTGGAGGGGTGTACTGGGTGAGGGGGAGACAACTCCACAGACACCAGTTTGAGTGAGGGGGTCCTTAACACGCGCAACATCATGCTTCCCTTCGAGAAAATGTGTTGGGGGTTCAGATAAACGGCCATCGGCACAGTGGTTCGGGAGGGTGGATATTGGCCAAGAAAAGTGCCAAAAAGTCCAAACACTGATCATACACTCTAGCTGGGGCCTTTACGACTGCTAAAAAGGGAGGGGCAGTCGGCAGGAGCACCGCTGTCATGGGAGCATCACTAGGAGAAACAGGCTCCACGCCACCCACCGAGGACAGAACAGGGGGTCCGCTAGAGGCCATCCTTTGAGCATGTCCTCGCTCGCCTTGCCTTCTTTATCTACACTCCTGCAGTGAGTGACCCTGTAGGGTACAGAAGGAGCAATCCCTGAGAAAAACCAGGAATGAGACATCTTGAAGCCACACCACTGAGTTCTACAAATTCAGGGAGATCTTTTCTGGGGGAGGGGTAGAGATGTCGAGCTCCACGCAGATACGTGCGTTAAACAAGTCCTCACCGTGTAGTTACGATAATCCACGCAGAGAAGGCTGGTGAGGGGGTCACAAATGGCCTTCATCATGGCACCATTCAGGAAACACAGTGGGATAACAGGGAGACACACCCACACCGCCGCTTTGGGGCTCTGTTTTCCCCTGTGCACATCCATCGACCAACAAGCCAAATTAAACCTCTGCCAGCCAAAAGACCGCAGAGATTTGCACCAAGCGTGGATGAAATCCAACTATAACTCCAATACCAAGTATAAGGACAAATGATGCAATGGGGAGATCATTGGCAGAGTAAGAAGCCCCCAGGAGTCAACAGATCTTTTTAAAATCGGCAGGGGCGGTTTCGCTGCACTGAAACGGGCCACCAAAGTCCACTTCAGTCTGTCCACCGCATCCTCAAACAATTCCATGGACACCTCAAGAGATATACTGGAACCCTCTCATGACACCATCAAGGTAACCGGGCGAGCGTCAGGGAGGCATGCCCGCTGGGATCCCAAGCCGCAAACCGCCTCACTGAAGGAGAGATTCGGTCTTCACCTGCAGGATGGCGGATCCGTGTGATACTGTGGAAGCACCACCAGGGGTCACGGATATAGAACCCTAGAAGTGAGGGGAGAAGGGGCCGTCGAAAGGGGAGTAGGGCGCGGGCAAGATCCGAGCTCCACCAGAAGCAAGGGGGCCTTCCAAGTCTTGGATGAGGAAGCTGCAGCGGATGAAAAATTTGAAATGGCCGACGGCGCGTGCCGCGCGTTCCCCCCATTCGGTTCCATAGCCTACACACTCTTTATCCATGGTATAGGTTTGATCATAAATATTTTTATATTATGAATCATGGAAAACTATAATGCTTCCATGTTCTTTTAATAACATATTTCTCCCTTTACCATGTTTTATCTTATGCGTAATGATCTTACTCAGTGATAAGTTTTCCATTGTTTAACATTTGAGCTCATCCATTTCTCATGATTCCATTCCACATGTTTTGAAAATTATTATAGTTTATGAGAACTCTAGAATGGAGTTTAGTGTGTCTCATTTACAGAATAATGTTTAAAAGTGGTGTGGAATAAATTTCTTATTTAGTTAGTCCTGAAAGGAAATAAAACTTTTATTCTTAGGATTGAGAGATTTTTTGTGATTTTAATTTTTATCTAATATAAATAATGTAAAATTGATATGTGTTTACCTTGGGTTGTTCTTTATTTTCCTTGTACATGGCTCACACAAAGTTAGGAAAACTATACGATAAGATTGTGATATGACTATGTGGTGGAATTATGTTGTTTGAAATTGTTATCGCATGGGTAGATGAATTGTGTGAGTTTCCTAGGAGAAACCAGATTAATGAAAATTTCATAAGAAGTTCCAACTGCACGGTTAGTTCACAATTTGTCAAAATATGTGGACTAACTATGTGAGTTATCTATATTCACATAAAAGTGAAATTAAAAAAGAACCCCTTTGATTTAAAGATCCATAATGGATTCATATACTACCCCTCTTAGTTGTCCAATCATGGAAGACACCCTAAGAGGCCCATCCCTCCATTACTATGGATTTTTAAGACTCTTTGACAATATTTTGTATGGATTCATTCAATGTAATACCTATTTTCCTCATCATTCTCCCCATTTTCCTTGGGATTATATATTCCTTGAAAACCCCATAGGTTATCAAACTCAATTTATGAGTAAAACATGATTGATTCAGTGGTATTTTGTTTTTAAAGTCTTTCTTGAGGTCCTATAATGATTAGTGAAGTGTTCTTCATCATAAGTTGGGACATTCAGTTTGGTTTTCATTGAACCGAGGTAAGTTAATTTTTTCCTTTTATTAATTAACATTTCATTGAGGGATTTGATGTTTAAATGCTTTATTTGTTAAATTCATCCATGAATGATGGATTGGTGGGTTTTTTAATCTTTTAAATGTGGTTTTCAACTAGGAATAAGTGTTTACTTATAATTTTACGATGATTGTGGAATTACAGGAATTGTGAAATAGTTTGAGAATTGAATTGAAATAAAATATGAATTTAATAGTTATTTAAACCCATTTGTGTTGTGAAATGAAATGCTATGTGCTTTTTTAAACTTTTATTTGTTTCTTCATTGTGAATCAAGTGGTCAATTAAAATTTCACGTGATTTTAAATTGTTAAAAGATGTTTATTATATAGAGTGCGATTTTTTAAAATACTATAACCCCAAATGGGTCATAATGTGAATTAAAAAGGGGTGTTTTATACACATTGAGGGTTTTAAATAAAAATTTATCGGTTATATAAATATTTGTTACAATTTAATTGTTAAAATTGAGTTGGAAGATGTTTTAAAAATGGATTTAAAGAGATTTTTTATAATTAATGGTTTAGAGTGGGACGTCAAACCACTGAGAAGTAACTTAGTATTCCAAGTCTATTGATAAAGGCCCGTTTGGAATATTAGATGTTTTCCAAATGGTATATGTGTGATTTGTGAGACCCTCTTGAGACCCCTTATTATCTTGATACCCTGATGGGTTATTTATTATTTATTTATATGAATTTTATCTAATGGTCTTGCTGTATATTTCATGTTTTATGAATTAAATGTAATGTGGTTGTTTATTGTGAGGGTGATGGAGGTGAGGTTAGATTTATTGCTTTGATATATTGATGCAAGTGATTTCCAACTTTTGTAACACCCTAAAAATCTTGTTTGAAGTATAATTATCTTGATGTATTAATTAACACACAATACCATGATTTAAGAGAATCATGATATATTATAAAGGAATTAACATTTAAATATGACCTTTATAACATAGTCATTGAATTTGGGGGGTAGAAAAAAATACGTGTAACCTAATTATGAAATATTTTAATAACAGAAATAGCTAATTCAAATTGATTGGTTAATTTAAGGAATTAAGCACTCATTTTATTTGAAGTCAATTTTTACTTTAAAAATTCTTTTGGTTTAAAAAATAGATCCCCATGTGTTTTTACGATTTATTTCAAAAGTTATTTCTTCCACTTATAGGGAATGAATTTGATAGAATTAATTCCATATTTGGAATCATAATTTAAATTTTTGGTAAATACGTCAACTTTATTTTTTTACATAATTAATTGTAACCTTGTTTGTAATGACTTGGATTTTCTAGGTATTATTTGTTGATATTGCATGGATTATTTTCGAGATGAGGCACTAAGATGGAATGTGATTATAAGGCCCAGTGTTCCCAGATTTTTTTTTTAAATATACTAAATATATTAAATAGTCTGTATGCCAAGGTTTCCTAAAAAAGTGTAATAACATCTAAACAGGTGTTTAGATAAAATATTTGAGAGCACTATTGTGTTTTTGAAAATGAGTTTACCCTAGGCATGGGCTAAACATTGTTAGCACAGGTAATATGAGGTAAATTTATTACAAGCATAAAATGAATAAAATAAATAAAATAAATAATTAAATTATTTTATTTGTTTCATTGATGCACCAATACAGTGACCTAATTCTCTTTCTTTAAATATACACTTATGATGAATTTACAGGGTTATTCGCATAACCCTGAAATCCATAGAGATCCTTTGGAGAGTGTGAAATAAGATTCCTTTGGAAAAAGATGACCACATTGAGGATCGACTACTAAAACAGGATGAAATCGATGGTTCTCATCAACTACTACGACACTACATCATTCTTCATTAGTAATCGGTCCAAATTGAGGTAGGGTGGTTGCTAGATTTGATTAGCTACCCATTATTTATTCACATGATGAACACGGATCAATCGACAAATAGATTGATCTATGAATCATGGGTATTTGTGGGATGGGTTTATTACAGAATGATTTTGGGAGAATTAATTTAAATTATTAATTTATTCATTTTTATTCTCAAAAAAATATATCGACATTGAGACAAACATTGATTGATGTTCCTTCCTCTTGTTTGTTGTTGTTCTTTTCTCCCCTGGTTATTTGTTCTCCATGGGAATTCTTCGTTTTCTTCGGGTTTGACATATCTCAATCAATTAACCATTGCACACCTATTTCATGGTGAAATAAACTGATATCGTAGATCAAGGATCAACACGAAACAAAGGTGGTGTGATGATAGAGACATCAATTAATCAAATGATGTAGATACCATATTTTATTTTTTTTCGGTGCACAACAATGAATGATGATGATCCCATTTTTCAAGTGGATTGAATGTCTGAATATTTTGGATTCAGAGATTTAATTACTTATCAATGATCAATCCTTATTTTGGTAGAAAAAAGATCACCGGATCGAAGGCATGATTACTAGGATGCGTAGAGTCGAATGTGTGATTCATGAAAATCCCACGTTACAAGAATTATAAGTTAGATCTACAATTTGTGTGGGCCAGCCCTAACTCATAGATAATGCTTCAGAGGAAAATATTAATTGTATGATATGTGACCCCTATCAATTAGTGTGCGGTACATCCCTAACAAATCAGCATGTATCTTGGAGGGTATAAAGACATGGGTTGGAGTACACGGGTCGGAGCACTCTGTGTACTCTGTTACATGACATGAGTTTGACCAAGTATATAGGCTACCTTGTGTTCTAGTAAAAAAGAACATGTACATAGAATGAAGCCATTTACTAACACACAGGTAGACTAGATGGGCAGCCTACATATCATGTACTTCTACACAAACATGGCTTAATGCATGAGTCGTTTACGTGAGCATGACTCGGGTTTAATGGAAACATCTTGAGACTGCTTCTACATGTCGTGTACTATTTTATACATGAATTATAATCTTTTTAATTCATATATTAGATAATATTCATTAGGGTGTGTTCCCCTTATCATTTCCATGAGAAAAAGTATGAAATCGTCTTCTACTATTAAGACTGTGATCTCATCAGCAATACTTCTTGGATTGATTAGTTGGAATCCCTCCCCGAGGCCCGAAGTGAGATAATATATTCATCTTTTATCACTATATGGAGTTCATGGTATTTTCATGACCAACACTATGGGCGTTCTGATCCAATACATATAGGGTTAATCCAGATTTAGTTGTTAGTATCACCCCATGGCCATGGAAGTGATCCTCATATATGTATAGTATTCTTTTCAGACTTTTGAAATGTACTTATAATGATGATACCAGGTGATAACTACCTCTGGGATTAAAATCATTATTTCTATTAGACCTAGGAGTGCATTCTCCTAGATGATTTCTTTGTAGAATCTTTGAGCAGGAATCCTAGGATGATATACTACAATTATGACTTACCACTAGACTACGTGTCTTTGTGGTGTATATCTATATATTCGTGTAATATGTGTTGTAGACATATAACTATGTAGGGATAACTATATTTTCCATTTTTTATGCTTTCTATTTTCAGGGTGTCCAACTAAATATTTTCATACTCACCCTTGCATGAGCATTTCCCACACATGTTATGTCTTGTGTAAATGACCGACCATTTGACTGAGTCCTTGATAGACCAGGACTGTATGGTGCTTAGTGAGACCGAATAGAATGAGGTGTGTTCCAAAGTCTTCGAAATTAGTCCCCCATATTTACTTTTAGTTTTGAATTATTTTCAGACTCTTTTTGGTTAGATTTTATTTGGACCAGCTTACCTTCATTTACTTCTCATGGTACTCTGATTGTGAGATTTAGATGTATGCTTGCATGGTTGAAATTTGTTATTTAATTTCAGCATTGTATAATCTTGGAGATGTGTACATGTGTATGGTTAATTAGGCCAAGGCCTCCCATGTTATTGATATTACTTCTTATCTCAAATTTACAACCCTCGGCCTATTATAGGTGGGCATGGGGAGTTGCGGCATGGGCACTAGTAGGTTGGGTCATTACAAAGCAGTATCAGAGAAGTATGTTCTAATTTAGGATTGCAGTATGTCAGATTGGTTTAAATAAATGGTGTTAAATGTTTCATTTTTGGATTTTCGGACAGGGACTCCAATGTTGGTGCGGTGGCCAACGTATCCATACACCAGGACTCTGATCAATTGCTTTTCAACGTAGTACATGAGAACACTAGTTTCAAGGGAAAAAAGTTGACATGCATCATATATTAATGGGTTGTGGTTTCAATATCCTTCATGATCCATCTCCCCAAAAATACTCATTGACCGTGGTACATATTTTTTATTTCAGGATTCCTCTACAATGTATGAAAGATAGGATAAAAATAAAAAACATGGGGATGATCCGCTTAGTGACAAGGCATTGATACAGGGAAACGATTCTGAGGTAATACCTCTAGGTGGTGTTCAATCTATACCACCACCTATAGAATATCACATCGTAACCATAGTACCATCAGATGAGGTGTGTTGAATTAGCACACTTCACAAGATTTAGTGAAAGAGACCCCTCAAGATCTGATGTGAGCCCAACCTATAGGTAGAAGAGGACTGACATGAGGTGGTGATTAGAGTTTTCCATCAGGTTAGGACAATAGAATATTATATGGTGGTCCATGTGGCGAGCCTTCTTCTTGGCTCAATAAGATGATGATGGGGTATGGTGACCCAGTCTAATGACGAGGTGACTCTAACTTGTTCATTGTTTGATCATATTTTTAGATTGGAGTTCTATTCATCTATGTTGAGGGATATACGTATCCAAGATATTCTGCAGCTCTAGTAGGGTAGCACAATAGTAGCTGAGTATTCTTTGAGCATTATGATCCACTCCAGGTACTTGATGGATATGGTTTCAAAAAAGTTATCCAGGGCCCAAACCTTTGAGAAAGGTCTCTGTAGAGACATTTGAGCCAGTTTTATCCCTATATTCATTCCTACCTATGGTAGAGTTCTAGATAAAGGTTTGCTCGTTGATAGTTTCTAGGTTGACAAAATTAAACATGTGGTTTGTAATGGTTGGAATACATGATCAGATACCCCATAAGTAGGGAGCCAACATCATTCCCAGGGACTTGGACATGCTAGATGTTTTAGGTGGAGGTCCCAAGATAGAGGGTCTATGGTTCAAGGCTCACGGGGTGGGTCTAGTAATCCTAGAAAGCGGTGGAGTTACCCATGTGATAGAAGATGACATCTTCCTAGATATTGTCTAACCCACCAGATAGTTGATAGAGATACCATGGATGGGCCTCAGAGGTAGAGACAATGGAAGGATTAGGTAGGTTCAGAAGATTTTGAATGTGGCCAAGAAGTTGGGAGGGTAGTGAGAGGTAGTTGACACTTTTACTTGTTACCACTACCACCTCTAGGTGGTCCATACGAGGCTTAGGGAGCTAGAGGACAGGGGAATGGAAAACTACCTGTAGTCAAATATTAGGACCTAGAGGCTCTATGAATGATTATATGTATGGTTAGGGTCTTCTAAACCTTACCTATAATACTAATACACATAAGTTTGAGTCATCACTTTCCATTCCCATAAATCATATGAGAATTTGATAGTCCTATTGAGACCTTGGCTATAACCTTATTATTAGTGGATCATACTAGAGAAGACTCAGTGATCACACACTTGTGTCGACTGTGTGACCTGACTCTTGGAGGTGAGATTTTTGTTAGGATATCTTTGTAGCAACATCGATGCATTGTGATGTCATTCTTGGTATGTATTGGTTATCTATTGTTCATGCCTTAATTGATTGTTTTAGGGGAAGGATGAAGTGTGTGTGTAGTGAAGATACTAGGTTTTCCGTTTTCAATGAAATAGAAACCCATACAGAATAGGATGGACTCAGTCATAAGAGGGTTCAGCTGATTACTAAATTGTTGGCTAGCGAAACCCTTTGTGCAATTGATGTTATGAGCTCCTAGTTTTTTTAAGTGGTGGTAGTGTATGATTAATTCTTCCTTGTTGATGTTCTAGGTTTACCTCACCACTGAGAGATAGAATAATTCATAGAGATACACCTCGAGACGACACTGATATTTTTTCCAGCATATCAGATGGCTCCCACAAATCTTTTCATGATATGGGTGATGTTAGAGGACTTGAAAAATAAGGTCTTTGTTAGACCGAGTGTTTCACCCTGGGTGGCCCCAATGTTTTTTTATTAGATGGAATATGGGAACTTGAGGTTTTTTGTGGACCACCAATTATATAATGAGGTGAACATGAAGAATATATATCCACTACCAAGGATCGATGACCTCTTTGATCAGTTGACAAGGGAACAATGGTTCTCAAAAGATTACCTCAGGTCAGGCTATCACCAGCTATGAGTACAGGAAGAGGATACAATGATATTGGAATTAAAATGTCACTATAGTCACTATATTGTACTTGGTGATTCCATTTGGTGTGACAAACACCCCAAAAATGTTCATGGGACTCATGAACCAGATCTTACATCCATTCATAGACCAGTTCATGGTAGTCTTCATTAATGATATCCTTGTGTATAGAACATCTGAAAGGAGTATGTGAGACAATTAAGAATAGTTCTAGATATAACATGAGAGTACCATATTTATATAAATCTCTTGATGTACTAGTTCATGATTCAATAGGTCCACTTTTTTTGACATGTTATCTTAGCAGATGGAGTGGTTGTAGACTCAACCATGTTCTAGGTTGTGATTGCTTGGGAGCTACCCAATAGCATGGAGGAGGTGCAAAGCTTCATGGGTTAGAGGGATATTATTTTCAATTCATACCAAAATTATCTAGAGTATCAAAACCCATGATAGTTTTGACTCGAAAGGGTAAGCCTTCCATGTGGAAGGAGATGTTCCAAAAGGCATTCCAGTAGTGGAGACATAGTTTGATTAATGCTACCATATTGAGATTTCTAGAGGAGAGTGTCAAGTATGTAGTGTTTTGGGATGCATCCAAAAATGTTCATAACTGATTTATGATTCATAGTCAGGATGTTATTTCCTATAGCTCAAATTAGTTGAGAACACATGATCATTACTATGCGACCCTTGATCTTGAGTTAGAATCAGTAGTCTTAGAACAAAATATGTGGAGACACCAACTGATAAAAAAGCTATTTGTCATATATTATGATAAAAAAAGTATCAAATATTTATTATCTCATAAGTATCTTATATGGAGACATAAGAAATATCTAGAGTTCTTCAAAGATTATGAATTTTAAAATTTTTATACTCATGGGAAGGGGAACGTGGTAGAAGATGCACTCAATAAGAGATCTTTTTCACAATTTCCGAATGATGCATCAGATCAGTTAGCCTTAATGTAGTTATCCTTTGTAGATAGAGATGGAGATGCTTTCCCCCAATCTATGGTTGTCAACCCTCCATTCTTGTAGCGAGTTAGGGAGACACAACCAGGGGATACTGACTATGAGACCCTATATTCTCAGATATCCACTGGACATGCTCCTAATTAATTTTTTAAAGGTGGGGAGCATGGAGTTATTTTCCAAGTATGGATGATGGTAGAAGTGATGTTTTGGGAAGTGGTTCTGATATAGTTTCATACATATCCTTTTTTGGTACATTTTGGTGTGGAAATGATGTACAAAGACCTAAAATGTCAGTTTTGGTTGCCAGGGTTGAAGAAAGGGTTTGTAGAGTTTGTCTCTCGATGCCTCACTTGTAAAAAAGTGAAGTATAATCACCATGTTATAGTAGGTTTAACTCAACACCTTTAGGTGAAATAATAGATGTGGGATGTGATATCCATGGATTTCGTGATGGGATTACCACATATGTACATGGGGTATGATTTTATCTGGTTGATCATAAACTGACTCACCAAGTCAGACAACTTATTAGCAATTCAAGAGAATATTTCAGTAGATATCATGGGATACATCTTCATGCAATAGATAGTAAAAATACAAGGAGTTATATTGATGAACATTTAATACTGTGATGATCTCTTGACATCTAAGTTGTGGAAGAGGTTTCAGGAGGAATTTAGGACTTATTTATGCTTAAACATAGCATTCTATCCCCAAATGGATGGCGATACTGAGTAGACCATTCATGTTTTAGAGTAAATTTTACATGATTGAGTGTTGGAATTTGTGTGTATTTGGAAGGATAAACTAACACTTGTGTAGTTTTTTACAATAATAGATACCATTCCATCCTCAATATGGAACCATTCGAAGCTTATACGAGTGACCATGTAGGTCACCACTTTTCTGAACTAAACCAGGAGAGTCAACACTCATGGTCCCAAAGTTGGTGTGAAAAACTACCAAGAAGGTAAAGATAATCTAGGAGTTGATGAAGATAAAATAGATCCATAAAAAATCTTTTTTTGACAGGTGACGAAGGCCTTTGGAGTTTGAGGAAGGAGACCATGTGTTCTTATAAGTCTCACCTTGAAGTGGATTTTGGAGATCTGGCCAGGGTGTAAAGTTATCTCCAAGGTTCATTGGCCCTTTATAGATACTAAGTAGAGTTAGAAAGGTGATATACTTCTTAGATCCACCTCCACAGTTATACTGAGTACATGATGTGTTCTACATGTTGCAATTGAGGAGGTACATTTATGGCCTATCACATGTTATCAGCTAGGGAAATCTGGAAATCAAGAATGGATCTACCTTTGATGAGTACTTGTTCGGGACTGAGGAACATAAAAAGAGGGTTCTTAATGAGAGAGATTACTTTAGTGCTTGTTTGGTGGCAACACATGAATCTTAAAGAGATAACATATGAGTGTGATGCTCAAATTCGTGATTAGTAAACACTTCTATTTGAGTAGCCCCTATTTTTGATTTTCGAGGATGTAAATCCAAAGGGGGGGGAATTTAATGACTCATATTTTCTATGTATTATTTTTGGATATTATAGGTATTATTCTTGAGACCATGCACTGATAAGGGGTGTGATCCTAAGGCCCGACGTGCCCATAATAATGTTTTGAATTCTGTTAGACATATTAAATATAATTCATGAAAATTTTTCCTAAAAAAGTTATCTATGTTATAAATGGTTTCCATGATCAGAAATCTAAGGGCATTATTGAGTTTAGATTATGAGTTTTACCCATGGTGAGGCATAACCGTAGTCAACATGGGTCATTTGTGGAACGCCCCTTACAGGAGGAAAATTTAAAAAATAATTAATTATTTTACTTTATTTTCTTCTTTGACTCAGTGACGTGGTGAACAAATTCTATTTCATTAAAATCATGATTATAGGAAAATTTCATGGTTAGATGCATAAACCTACAAATAGTTGGAGAGCCTTAGGATAGTGTGGAATGGGATTCTATTGGTGGATGATGATAGGATCAAGGATTGATGACTGAAATAAGATGGAATCAACGTCGATCACTGACAACTACGAAACCGCATCATTCTTCATCAATTATTGATACAAATCAACGTAGTGTAGTTGTTTGATTTGATTTTCTTTATATTTATGAGTTCTACGATGAAATGGATCAATCGACCAAGGGATTGATCTGTAGATCATGTGAATTTGTTGGATGAGTTTATTGTAGGGTGATTTTGGATGAATTCATTTTAATTTTTAATATCTTAATTTGTATTCTCATGGAAGTGAATCCAGATTAACACGAGCATTGATTCAATCTCGTTTCTCTCATTTTTTCTTGTGATTTTCTCCCTTTATTCATTGTTCACCATGGGTGTTCTTAGTTTGGTCTGAGTTTCAACATATCCTAATCAATTTATTTTTTTACACTTATTTCTTGGATAAATTATCCAACTTTGTAGATCAAAGATTAGCATGAAACAATGTCGGTTCGATGACATAGAGATCATCGAATCAGACTATGAATATACCCAATTTTCATGTTCTTTTACCTAAAATGAAGGATGAATATGATCCCATTGTCTAATTAAATCGAAGGCTCTAATATTATTTATTTGGTGATGGCATGACTCGATGAGCTTCAATATATGTTTTTGAGACAAAGCGGTCACTATAGCAAATGCTAGAGCAAGGACCGGGATGCATGGAGCCGTATATGGGATTTTGTAAAATCTATATTTACACGGTGTGTAAGTCAAATCTACATGCCATAAGGTCCCCCTATGTGGTGGATATGGTTTAAGAGGAACTTAAGTATCACTTGACATGTGAACCCTATCACATGACATTTGGTTCCTCCCCACAAACTAGACATGTACCTTGCAGGTTACACATACACAGGTTGGAGTAGATGGTTTGGAACACGCCATGTACTCCATTACATGAAAACAGTCTTGAAAAAATATATAGGCTAAGCCTTGTACTGGAACACATGCACACATACATGGGATGAAATCATTTACTAACACCAGGGGGGACTACATAGGTAGTCTAAAAATTATGTACTTATACACTGACATGGCTTGGGACACAAGATATTTAAATGGGAAGGACCTAGGGTATAGGGACATGATGTGTGACCCATACTAAACAACATAAACTCTTTTTTACATGTATTAGAACCATTTTACTTCATATATTGGACATTTTTTTGTTAGGGTGTGTTCCCCTAATCCTTTACTCTTTGTATCTTCATAACCAACACTGTGAAAGAACTGATCCTATACTAAGTGGGTTAATCTAGATTGAGTTTCTGGTATCTTCTCATGGAATTGAATTTGATCTTCATCTATCTGTTGTATTCTCATCATACCTTCAGAATGTACTTATAATGATTAGACCTGATGAGAACTTCCCCTTGAATGGTTATCATCTATCCTATCAGAATCTGGAGTATTTTCTCTTGTATGAGTTCTTTATAAAATATTCGATCTAGAATCAAAGGGTGGTATACTATGGTTGTGACTTACCACTAGAATGTGTGTCTTTGTTGATTATATATGGATATCCTTGTTAAATTTATTGTAAACATATACCTGTAAAGAGAGGACTGTATTTTTCTTTATTGTATGCTTTGTGGTTATGGGGTGTCCTACTAAGTATTTGTATACTCACCCCTACAAATGATTTTCCCCCACGTGATGTGTATTGTGCGGATGACCGACCTTTTGATAGAGTCCTTGACGGACCAGGACCAGATGATGATTAGTGAGGCCAGATAGACCTTTGTTTGTATCTACAGATTTGACAACATTCCCGAGTATTTAATATTAGTTTGGGCTTATTTTCCGAATCATTGTGGTGGGATATTATTTAGACCTATTTACTTTCCATTAATTCCTGTCATACTCTTATTATAGTATTTTGATATATTCATACATGGTTGTGAGACATTTTACATTTTATCAATGTATTGTCTTGGAGATGTGTACTTGTGTAAAAGTACTTAGGCTAAGGCCTCCCATGTTAGTGATATGCCTTCTCGGTGCTAGTCATCAGTTACCAACCTATTAGAGGCAGGCTTGGGGAGTCACGAAACATGCCCCAGTAAAATGGTTCATCACATCGGTAAAACTATTGTCACCCTAGTAAGGATAAATTAGGTAATTAAGGTTAAAAATAATTTTTTAGGGATTTAATAATCTATTTGAAACCTTCTTTATTTCAATCGTAGGAGTCTAATTTGATCGTGCTCATCAAATATTTCAATATATGGAAAATTATTATTTTTACAAGTGGTTTATTGAATGTTGGATGAATTATTTTTATCATGGTATTTTTTTTAAATGATGGAATAATGACCTTAAATACCTACACAACACTGAAAACATGTTTGGGAAAGTAGTAAAAAACCAAGAAAATGATTTTAAAAACATTAAAATTAATATTTTTTCCGATGATTTGCAGAGTTCCATGATTTTTTTAGATATATATAAATTATTATTTTTGTGTTAACATATTATATTCAAATTACATTTATATCTTGTTGTATTTAAATACAAACAATGTGAATAGTCCTGAAAATAGATTTAATGGAATCTGATGTTAAATAATATTTTGTTAAAGGAATTTAAATTAATATAAATATAATATTCTACCATGTGAAGGGGAAATGTTTGATTATATAAACCATTTGACACTTATGGGATAATTTTTATTTTATATTATTATTTTTACCACTAAAGTATAAAAAACGTTGATATCATGGTAGTCATAAAAAGGGTTAACAAGGTGTTAAAAATAACAATTAAGGGTATAAACATCACCTAATGTTTTCTAAATATTTTTAGATGAAATAATTTTAAATTATTTTTTTCCTAAATTATAAATATATAAATTTAGATCCACTGGAACTTAAAATTTAATATATATTAATTTAATAATTTATATAATTCCAAGGGTAACCCTATCCCCTATTATATAAGGACACCACCTATCATACCTTCCTCACACTTCTTGAGACACTTATCTTGGCCAAAATAAACCCAGATTTCATGTTAACTTCTTTATATACATACTAGATGTATTGGTCTTCCTAAAATACTACCCATAGAGTCTTTTATAGTAGATAGAAATGATCATCTTCAAAGATGAGGTAATCGTCATAAACAGCAATTTTCATTTTACTTTATATTTACCCCAATATATTATATATTAACCATAAAAATATAATAAAAAAGTTTCTATCATATAAATAAATGATATAATATTAATTTAATAACCTTATTCATCTACATTTCCCATCAATTGGGTAATGAAAGTACCGCTCGTGTGTACGTGTGGATTACCACATCCAAGAAGGGATGTGATTCATTTTACATCATCGCATCACTTGGATGTTTATAATGATATATTTAAAAAATAAACATGATATATATGATGTTATAATAGATTTGAAATGGTAAATTATCATATCCCTATATTTAGTTCTATCTATAAAAAATGTATATATCGCTCATGTGTAATTATGGACTACCGTCTCCATGAATTGATGTAATTAATTTTTCATTGGAACTTTATATGAATTGTTATATAAGTGTATATAATGAATAAATATGTTACTAATGAAATTAAAAACAATTTATAGATTATGTGACCTTGATCAATGTTCAAGGACCATAATTTCTAAAAAGAAACATGCATAGAAAATACACCAGTGTTTACATGAAAGCCCATTTTAAGAAATTGATATTAATAAAAGGATAATTAAAAAATATAAAATACTTGTACATATAAATTTATATATTAATATGGTTATAGTATATATTTATAATAAATATATATTTATTTAACTATATTTTCGAACATGTACAATGAAATTTGAGACTTGAGGTAAAGGTTTCTCGTCTCAATTTTATTTTTGTGAGATATATTCTATATTCACCACTTGTTTCCTTTGTATGGTGTATATAATACCCATGACTATATTTTATGATTATTTGCATGAAAATTATGTGTATATATAGATATATATATTTTTACCTCTTTCATGATGTTTTTATTAGATATTTTTGATGTGTTAAGTGTATTATATTATTATCTCATTTTTAACGGTATTATTAATGATTAAATTTACAATGATGAAATTTTATTATATATATCTCCCAAATATTTTTTTATTTTATTTTACTCTAGTTATTTCTGTAGATTAAAAAAATTAATTTTATTTTTCTCAATTTAAGCACTCATTAAACTAGATGATTTTGTTAAAGAAAATCAACTTTATTTTACAATTCAATTGGGAATATTTTTCCTCAATGTATGTAATTTATTTAAAATATTTTCATGGATGTTTATTCTATTATCAAAATATATTTAAATTAATTTTTACCCATGTTTTAATTTCAATAAAAATGTTTAAAGTTAATATTCTTTTCATTTTCAGTATGACATAATTTTTTATTTTTACCAAAAATGTGAAAATAAGAACTATTATAACTTACAAAGCAAGAACAAAAATTCTCACTATCATTATTGCTCAATTACTTGAATATTACTTTTCAATTTTCCATGGTCATTTTAAAAGAAAATTTTTTCCATAATATTTTTGAATTTATTATATTTTAAATAAGTTAATTCAAAATGAAATTTATATATTCTTTAAGAAAGCGTTCTGATGATATTTTAAAGGTATTATCATCTATGATAATATCCATTGATGTTACATATGGTTCAATGTGGATATGATCCAATGATACCATATTTATTATTTTTATGGAAATTTTATCATTATTATTATAAAATATTGATGAAACCCATCTTCTTTTCCATGGGATAAGTTATGATCGAATGATAAACTTTTTCAAGATTTTTGGAATACATATGAATATATAATAATTTGTGTGACAGGTGGGTCCATTGTATCCCTACTATTTATTAGGAAATGATTAATAATATATGAGCTCAAAGGGTACATAAGAGGTTTTCCCAATCCCAATATATAGTAAATGTTAGGTTATCCCTAGTCCAAAATAGGGAACAAAAGAGACTATCCCAATCCTAAATGAGTACACACTTGAGGTTATCCCAAACCCAACGTTTGTACATGGGTAGTAAGCTCAAGACTAACATGTGATGAATGTCTTTATGGGAATTCTTAAACTAATATTTCTATGATTGTGATTATTACACACTCTATTCCTTTATTTTATGTCATTATATAATTCCAAAGTTATGATCCCATGGATCACGTTCTCTGATTTCTTTATGATTCATGTCTTACGAAATACCACAATTTTTTCCATTACTCATGATAATTATCTATGTAATTATGGATATTATTTTAATATGTTATAGTCATGTTTTTATACCCTTTTTCTCATTTTATGATTCATATATCCTTGATATCTCCATTTCTTACACCTAACAAGTATCTAAGCTCGCACTTTTTTATGTTTCCTTTTCCACATGAAATGAATAAGGTTTTAAATTATGATATTTTTTATAATTGTGTTAGTTGTGATAGACTAAGTGGGATATGATGTAGATATAATATATACCAGTTATTTATATATCAATTTTTATAAAGTAACTAAACCTTTATGATTATGGTATAGATCATAGTAATATTAATCTAATAAGATGTAATATTTATGTATGTAATGTTTGGGTCACCACAGTTGGTATCAGACCAAGGTTTATCTATTTTTGGAATCTAGGATGTGAAAACTTTAGGGATAACCCTTATTATAAGACTAATTATTGGAGAACATTCTATGTTATTGTAAAAAAATAGTGTGGTTTTGCCTGAAATTTTATCCAAGTCTGGATAATAGTATGTGAATGTGGATATAGAACAGATGCACCCAGGGGTAACATCACAAAAAGGAGATAATTATGTATTTACATGGTCATAAATGGTATATAATTAGTGGTACTAAGTCCACACACCTATCTAGACACTACCACATAAAATTATGGGGTGGATTTAAATTTTTATGAACCATTATAAAGGATTTTAATATATAATGACCATGGTTGGACTAGTTAAACACAAGGAATCATAGAGTAAAAAAAGTGTCGTGATGTAAATACAATATGAATGACTTTTTAAGATTATATGATTTCTCAATATGATTATTTTTATAGACACTATTATATTTAATTTTATTAAATAGATAGAACTAGGAGGAATCATGTTAGAACTGAATGTGATAGACAACATAATGAATATCCTCATGAGAAACCAAATGAAATGGGAGTTGGAATAAAAAAATGTGTAAATATTCATAATAAATTATCTTGTTATATAATTAACAATTTCAACATGGGAGAGTTTCATGACACCCCTAAAATGGTAAAATGGAATTTCATAAAGCCCATATAGGTAAGAAGATTCATTTTGGTATATGTACAAAATGTAAAAAGAAGCACTGAAGGAAATCTATCAAAATAAAATAAAAATGTTATATATCTAGAAATAAGGGAATATAGAGGTAAATTTTTAAGTAAGGATTAAATGGGTTGTTAAAACTATTTAAGGGAATAATGGTTTCCCTAAGGTTTCACCTAATGTGGAATGTTTTAATTATCAAAATTATGGGAATTATGAAAATTGATGTTTTAGTGTGAAATATAGAGAAGAGGACAAACATGATTTTATGAGTAATGGTTTTACTAATCATTATGAAGATACTAGAAATGAATTATAAGAGGTATGAATTATTTTAATAGTATTACTTTTGATAAAATTCTGAAACATGATTATTTTGAGGTTGATGAATCTTAATATATAATTCATAATCTAGTAAAAAAGTATTAAGGAATAATATGATGAATATTAGTTAATTATTTAATAAGGATGTGGAATGATTCAATTATTTATGTATTGTGGTTAAATAATTATATTTTAGAAGTGTTTTATTAATGATATTATAGTTATAATAATCACAAAATATTAAATTACTATTATAAAGATGTTTTTATTTAAGTATTTTCAATCATATGTTGAATACTACTGATAATCTAGAAATGTGATTTTGTGGTATGGAGTTATTTTTTGAAAACACATGATTAAGGGATAGATAAAACTTAATATCTTCTATATGTTTAGATAATAATATTTATTTGGGATAAATAGATTATTTATATTGATAAATTAAATTGCATAGTATTTGAAACCTTGAAAATAGTTAGTGATTTGATGAAAATATGATATATGATAACATTGATGAAGTTTAAATTTATGTTTTTATGGAATATATTTGATAAAATATGATTATTTTATGAAAAATGATATAGTTTTTTTTTGAAATAATTTATGTCTTCATATGGTGATTCATGTTATTTTGGGAAATAATTAACATGTTTTATGATAATATATGAGCATGGTATTAAAATGTTTGGTGTGTAACATTATGAGATACTTTATATTGTTTTGGGATTACAGGTGATATTTTTTGAAAACATTTATTGACCTTATTTATATTATTTTGATTTTTAATTTGTTTAGAAATATTTTGTAGGATTATTATGGTTATCTTCTTATGTAATGGTTTAAGTTTAACTTTGAGTGTAATTCTTTAGGTTTTGTAGATTAATGTTTTATTTAATCATATGAATATTTATAAATATTGGTTAAAATACGCTAAATATTTTAGTTTTTGTAAATATCTAGAGATTGTTGTAATGAAATCCCTTTATTTTATGGATCTTATAATTTATTAAAAGTTAATTTTAGTCCTCTGGGAATGAAATGTTAATCTTGAATAATCATTTCTTGGAGTAAGAGTTGATGTTGAAATTGATCGAACCACAACCAAAGGATAAATTTTTTCATATGAAATACAAATAAATCAAGGAAGTATATTTTCTCATGTTCGGTATATTTATAGTAAAATAATCCCAAAAATATATAAAAATGATCTTTAAATAAAAATGTTATTCTTTTATCTTCATTTTTGATGAATTTATAGTCTTTTAACCACTCGATAATTTATGGTTTTTTGGTTATTAACTATCTCATGACCTTGTTCTCTATTAATATTTATTTATACATTGATGTTATTTTTTCTCTCCATATATATATATATATATATCATAACTTACTTCTAACATTATCATTATCTAGTAACCTGATTGTGTGTTATTTCGGGTAACCTTTATGTTTCCCACTCTCCCTTTTCAAATGAAATTTTATTATACAACTATACGATATGGGTTTTAAATAAATTTATTTGAATATATATAACCTTATATGAACAAGATAAAATTTATAGGACCGAATTTATTTAAGGGTTATAATGTAACACCCATGATGTTTAATGAATAATAATATCAATAGCTTTCTTAACATGAAACATCGATCTTTATGCGAATTGTGATATAAAATAGATATATTATTTTTAAAACATGGTCATATTCACATAGCCATTGAATTGGTAAGTATAAATTGGAGGAACCAAATTAATAAATATTTGTATAATGGTCTTACTAAATACAAATGTATTAATTAATTCTTAAGAAATAAGAAGTCAATTTTTAGTTGTCATTTTCTGATGGAAAAAAAATTCTTCAAATTTTTTTTGTTTTATTTCTTTTTTTGAGAAAATATTATAATTAGTTTATAAAGTTTTTATAAATTTTAATTTATAATAATGATATCATTTTTTGAATTAGAATATTAATGTTATCTAAGGGTGAATTTTTGGGTTTTTCTTAGAAGAATGATTTTAGTGAATAGTTAAAAATACCAATTTTATTGAAAACTTTATTTTTTCGTGTATTTACATAGTTACATTTTTTGATAATTGAATTTTTAATTTTAATTGTTAATTTTTATTTAAAAAATACAATTAATTTTATTTTAGTTGAAATTATTCTCAATTTTGGTATAAATCTATTTTTATACTTAAAAGGTAAATTTTCTAGAAAAACTTTTTTCTAGTGTTTTGTGGTTTTAATTTAAAGTTAATTATTAAAAAATATAGGGATTTAATTTTATGAAATAAATTCCATGTTTGGATTCAAAATTCTCATATTGGGTAAGTTGGAAAACTTTATTTTTAGGCATAATGAATAATAACAATGGTAAAAATGTTTTCACCTCAGTAAGGGTAAATCATATAATTAGAGTTAAAAATAATGGGAAGTGGATTAAAAAATATACCTAAAACATGAATTATTTATATTGGATGAGTTTAGTTTTCGGTACTCATCCAATATTTTATGATATGGTAACTTGGTGCCATTTTTCTTTGATAATGACCTCAATATTATTTTCAGTAAAAAATAAATACTAAATGTCACTCTCTTTGTTTTAGTATACCTTATTCATTTTCAAATGGGTAAAAGAAGAATATGTTTATTTATAAATGGTAATTTTAAATATGAATTTATTCTTCTATCATGTGACTTTTTTATAAATTTTTAATGATGAAAAAATTACCTTGAATTTTTATGTAACCCTCGCATAGTGTTTATGAAAGAAGTATACAAATAAATTGAAATATTTTTAAATACATAAAAAGTAATATTTATTTGATGATTTTTGGTGTTCCATGAATATTATGGATAAATATAATGTATCAGTGATGTTCTAAAGGAAATTATTTGAATTTCATTTTTATCTAGTTATATTTAAAGTCAAACGATGTAAATAGTCTCGAAAATGACTTTAATGGTATCTTATGTGAAATAATATTATACTAAATTAATTAAAATTCATAAAAATATTATATTAATCTAAGTGAATTGCATATTATTTATCATATTAACCATTTTTCACTAATGTGATAATTGTTATTTTATAGTAACATTCTAGACACTTAAAGAGTAAAAAACGTTTACATTACGTTAATTATAAAAAGTGGAGTTGGGGAAAAAACTAATAGATAAGGGTTAAAAAATAACCACAACTTTTATGAATATTATTGCATGTGAATATTTAGACATATATTCATCGTAAATTAGGATTATATAAATTTTAATCCACTTAAACATGAAAATATTTTATTATTTATTTGATATTTTAAGTAATTACAAGGTCTCCCTATCCTCTCTCATTTAAGGGCACCACATCTCTTCTCTTCACCACAGTTATTGAGCCAATTATCTCAAAAAAGTCTAAAAAACCCCTTCTTATCTTTCAGAACTGCATTATAGAGTCACTAGTTTTATAAAAATAATATCCTTGTGATCCTTAAGGAGAGATCTAATTGAGTTTCTTTAAAGAGGATGTAATCATCTGAAGCAAGAATTCTTTTTATCTTTTTTTTAAAGGGGTTTAATTATATTTATAGTTATTAACGAAGTTCCCTATTTCTTTGTAGGTAGTGTGAAATCCATTACATGGACCGAATGCCTATAGGCACAAATGCCTATGAGAAACCTAACCTAAAGGCCTATACAAGGTCCTCCAAAGGACCACATGACCCATAGTCCCATGAACCAGCCTAAAGGCCCATAGTGATATTTGTACTACATGCATGTTAATATCTATTATATGCCTCATATCTCTAACCCCACTGGTGGGTCAGCCTGATTGCTGGTTGTGGTACTACCTCGTGTGGTTTGTTGTTAGCCAATCCATCCACCCCAAGTGTAAAAACCCTATTGTCCACCATATCTTGAGATATCCTATTCATCATTGAGACACCACTCACCATGGTGATTCTTTACCACACATGGTAATACCCCACCCCACCGATTCCTGTGCATGTGTGTCCCCATGATTGTCTGCTACCTGGTGTCTTCCATCCAACCTGCCTCACTACCGTGTGTGTCCCCAAGATAGCCCCCATCAACAGTTTCCCACCAACATACACCTAAGTATAATGATGAATGAAGACCCTCCAGTTGATCCCCATGGAAATACCTATACAAGATCGAAACCACATCTCAATTTAGGTCTCATTGGGGATTACACCCTAGTCATTGATGCAATACAGAAGGTAGATGACCCCTCGTTTCCACCTTGTCTGCTTACAAATTATTCTAAATCATTCAATTATATCAAAAAATTATAATATAATAACATAAGTAACTCAAAAATAAAAATATTTTATTTTGTTTATGTAATAACATTATTCATATCCCTTTTCAATCAATTGAGAAATAAAATTATCACTCATTGTTAAGTGGGGACTACCACCTCCAAAAAGCAACACAATTTATTTTTCAATACCACATCACAAGTGTAGAGACCCAAATCTTGACGTATATATACATTACATTACTCTTGCAGAATATCTAATACATAATAAAAATAGACACCAAAGGACCGTAATAGTTTAGTGTCTTTGGAAACTTGGAATATAAACTTATAATCATGTTGAAAGATCTTCAAAATCTCCCATAACGATCATACCCCTTTTGTTTCCTTACCTAAAACCTTTCTTTTAATCCTGGGGGAAAATAAAACATAAAAAGGGTGAGCTCAAATGCCAGTAAGGGTAAGTATGGAGAAAATAAAACAAACCATATATATTTGAACTTAAAAACATGAACATAATGTTTAAACATCAAGATCTTGAGAAATGAAATAAAACATGGAATTACGTAAGGCATAGATCATAATGGAACATCAATCATGATAAAATATAATGGGAATAAAACTTGTAATTGTGGAAAAACATTAAGAACATGACATGATTTCCATAGTAGCCAAGACATTGCTTCCAAGAGCATCTTAGTGGACAAAGTCCCTTACTGAACTAGGTTTACTTGCCATTCCAGCCCTGTATTACTGAACCAGATTTACTTGTCATTTCAACCATGTCTATCTCATGAGATATAAATATTTACCCAATTCATTGGAGGGAGATATATGTTCCACACATCTCATATTGAAATCATTCTTACGTGTGACACAATACAATCATAAATCATTCATCATAACCCAAATAATAAATTGGGTTTCATAAACATCATTCCATCATAACATAATCCATTTAAAACAAATGGATATCATTTAATCATAATAAAATTGAAACCATATAAATTATAGAGACATTATACTTGAAACATACACATATGAAATAATGTTATCTTAGATGGAAAATGGTTTTGATAAAGCACTTGAAATGAATTCTTGAGGAAAATATCATTTCTTCTTGAAAATCATTTTATTTTCACAAAATTCCATTCAATTTTAAAAGAAAAGTATTTTTTTGAAAATAATCATGAAATATTGTAGAGTAAGCTTCATGAAAATAAGGCATTATGAAACTGTAAAAATCCGTTCATTCCGTATAAGTTAAAAACATTCTTCTCATACTTTTACTGGAAAAGTCAAAAAGTACCTCGTATGGTAAACAAAAAAAAGATTCCTTACATACCATGTAGTAAAAGTAAAAAATGATTAAAAATAACTTTAAACACACATGAAAACATTTTTATAAAACTTGGACATGGATGATAAATATAACCCTAGTAAATACTTACGTATAAGCAATCTCAGATAGAAAACAATTGAGATTGCAACATTATCCCTTACCTTAGGTCCGATATACTTTGTACGTATCCGAACCTCCTGTATAATGATTTAAATAATGTAATTGAATTATTAAAGAATCATATTAATTGTTATGATATCATATATGGTTCACATATGACTTTATATTACCCGTTCTTTTGTAAATCCATGTTAAAGCAGCGTTTTGGGTAAAATTGTTTCATTTATCATACGTGTTTCGACTTCATGTTCTTGATATTATTACTTATGTCCTTATTTAATTAATTTCAGATTGTAAAACATTATTTATATATAATAAATATTCAGCATATACATATATATGATAGATAGATAAATGGAATGAAATACACCGTTCATGGAGACAGTAGGTCGTACGTATGCATGAACGCTGTTTTTGTTTCCTTATTAAATTGAATGGAATTAAATGGATGAAATAAATATATATATACATAAATATAGTAGAATTATTATGTCATATATTTCATTATTATTCATTATATATACATTATAATCATTCATGAATGGTTAATATGAATAATGAATCTTATCGCGTTCGTGGAGATGGTAGTCCGTACGTACGCACGAGAGATAATATCGTTCCCATGATAATGGAATTGTATTGAAGTGTATGTATACTATTTAAGAATCAATATCACTATACAATAATTACATATAATTATTCTTTACACCATTATACCCATCAAAGTAAGGTGGTGGTGGAAAACAGATTACACCACGGTGTGGAGACGGTATTCCGAACATACGCACGCGCGGTGATTTCGTTTTCCGTAGAATGGATAGAAGGTTGAATAGGGTTGTTTCATATTTATAATAGCATATTATTATATGAGTGATAATGATGTTATTACTTCATAATTAAACAACTAAATAAGTGGAAGTATAAGAAGAAATAAATTTGAAAGAATCGGTAACGGATATTACCTCTTCTTCGACACGCCTCTTTGAAACCTCCTCTTAGGGAACTAAAATTGTTCTTTGAAGAATACCAGGACCTCTAGAATATTTATAGGGAAGTTCATAAGGAAAATGGGCAGGGTTTGTCCTATCTTGAAGTCTCAAAGTTGTGTAAAGATGAGAGGGAGGAGGTGCCCTTTTATAAGGGAGGAGAGGGGCACCTTTGGAATCCTCAAAAATATTAGTTTTATATAAATTCAAAACCCACATAAAAACCTCCAAAAATGAAGAAATTAGAATAATAGATGATATAGGGTTGTAATCCCATCAACCAATCAAATTTAAACATGTTTTGATCTTATTTTATACCATATCATTTTTATTTATCCTTATTTAATCTATTTAATTTTATTTGTGGTAGTAGAATTATAAATTATAAATGGTTATAAATAATCACTTAAGTGTTGTTAATTTTCCATAATTAGATACTTTATGTCATTTTAGACTATATAAATTTTAATTTATAATTTTTAAATATTTTTGTGATTTTTAAACAATTTAATGATTTGTTATTTTTATAAAATAACAATAGTGTCAATTTTGACACTATTCATTTATTTGAATTTAAATATAATCCACACAGAGGATATATTAGAAATAAAATATTTAATAGGTTTCTAACATGTCATATTAATCTATAAAATTAGTGGATCACATTAAATAGTTCATATAATATTTATTTTACTATTTGTAAAACCATTTATTTGATACTTCTCCTAATAAAATAATTTCTACAACCTTTTTGTATAATTATTAAATATACTTATTTGTTGAACAAAAATTAAAAATAAAATACTAGGATGAATATAAATCTTATATATTTCATAATAATACTTTTATTCGGATTTATATTCTACAACACACAACTTTTAAAATGTTATATTTACTAAATTATGAAGGTGACAACTTTGACATCATTTAAAATGAAATAAAATAAGTGTGATAATTACTTTAATAAGACTCCAAACGGTCATATATTCGGTCATTATATGATTATGGTGTATATATACACTACCAATAAGTTTTGGTCAGGTTTGTGAGCCTTTTAATGGGTATTATTATTTCAATAAAATCTATATTACTTATTTTTCACTAAATAAATAATTTCTGCATCATTAATGTATAAGCTGTTAAAATATAGCATGTTTTTACTATTCATTAAAATATGAAAGTTATCAGAAAAATATCAAAACATTATCCAATGTAAATTTTTATATCCTAATTCAAAATAAAAAGTTTATTTTGTAAAATTTAACTTATAAAATTTTCCAAAATTATATTTAAAATGGGTGTTCCATTAAAAGGCGGTAAAACTGCATTTTTTGAAAAAAACTTATTTTACCCAAAAAATTTATTTTGTTCTCATACCATGTTCTATAAAATGTGTAAGATGAATTATAATGTCATAAAATTCAAAATGTATTTACTACTATTCATAACGGCTAGTTTATAATAATATTATAACCATATATCATTGTTTAGTGAAACCCAGTATTGCATACAACACATGCTATCGAGGAAGGTTGCTATTGCGTGTAATGCAAGCCAAGTTATGGTTGCATGTAGTGCAAGACTCCTTTGTTGGTGCGTATAACAAAATCCAACCATATTTCATTTATACTTTGAATATATATATATATATACACTCAATGTTGCGTAGAATAACTACTATCAAACAAACTTGAAATTTTGTGTAACACGATCCAAGATTATATTGCGTATACTGAAATAAA
Source organism: Viscum album (assembly GCA_963277665.1). Taxonomy (NCBI): domain Eukaryota; kingdom Viridiplantae; phylum Streptophyta; class Magnoliopsida; order Santalales; family Viscaceae; genus Viscum; species Viscum album. The sequence goes on from OY728133.1 coordinate 1,950,494,840, forward strand.
ATACGGTGTTGCGTATAGCACTAGATAATCTTGGTGTAGCGTACAACAGAAGATATGAAAGAAATTAAAAAGAATATATCTTATAAAATATCGGGGTTTTACAACAAGGGTATTTATAATTATTAATTTAGTAAATATATATAATAATTGTGTTATTATTATGGTTCTATAATGTTTAATTATTATTTACCATTCTTTGGTTCCATATATCAAATAATGGAAACATTACTTACGCGTATGTATGGACTAACATCTTTGTGAATTGGTGTAATTAACTTTTATTCATTAATTTACATGAATAGTTATGAATGTTTATTTAATGATTAAATATAATAATTAGTACATGATTAACATTCTTGAGGTTATTAAACCCTGATGAAAGTTCAAGGACCATAACTGTTGAACCGAAACATGCATAGAAAATTGACCAGTTTTCACCGTAATATCAATTTTAAGTAAGAATTGTTAATAAAAGGGTAATTGAAAATTAACAAGGGATGTTAATGAAATATTTATGTATAAATATGGTTATGGAATATATTTATAACAAATCTATATTTATTGTTAATGATTTTTTATTGTGTAAAAATCTAGATGATACTTCAGGTAAGAGTTTCTCATCTCACTTTCATTTTGTGAGACATATACCATATTCACCTATTGTTACCTTTGGGTAGTATATATAATTATGATGAATTAATTTTATGATTATTCTAATGAAAATTTTGTAGATTTACAAAAACATAAAATTTTCTATCTTTCATGAGGTTTTGATTCAGATATTACCAATGTTGTATTGGTTTTACATTGAAATCTAACTTTTACCAAGATTATTTATGATTAAATCTATGATGATGAAATTGTATGATCTATATTTCCCAAATATCATTTATTTTATTATACACTCTTTATTTCTATATATTAAATGGTTACCTTGAATTTTTTTCTCATTAAGTACTCAAGAGACAAAAAGAATGTTTTTAAGAAAAACTAATTTATTTCACTATTCGGATTATAATATTTTAATTATATGTATATATTCTATTTAAAATGTCTTAAATAATAATTATAATGTTATATTATAATTTTTTAAATTATTTTATATCCATTTTTTAATTTCTATAATTTTTTTAAATGAATCTTAATTTTCATTTTCTGATTGAGGTATTTTGAATTTTTTCCAAAAATGTGAAAGGAATGATTATTTTAACGTACATGGAATGAATTTAATTTCACACTGTCATGACTGTTCAATAATTTTAATATTACTTTTTATTTCTCATTTGTTATTTTCAATGAAAAAATTTTCATTAATATTTTTTATATTTTTTGTTTTAATATAATTTATTTCAAAATGAAAAGTGTTTTTTCCCCATGAAAGTGATACAATAATCTATTAAAGGTATATTAAACTATGTAAACATCCACTAACGAAATATATCATACATTGAATATACGATCGAATGGTACCATATTTATTCCTTCTATGGATGGTTTATGATTATTATGATTAAATATCTATACAACCAATTTTCTTTTCCATGGGTTATGTTTTAATGGAATGATAAATGTTTTACTAATCTTGTGGCATGGATATGAAGGAATTTTGAATATGTTATGGGTGAGTCTATTGTATCCCTCCATGAATTGGGTAATTTTTATCATTTTATGCACTCAAACGGTATATGATATGATATCACAATACCCAAATAGGGTACATGAGAGTTTATCTCAAGCCCATCAGAGGGTACATGAATGTTTATCAAAAGGCCAAAGCAGGTTCACATCCATTAATCACAATCCTAACATGTAACAAGTCTCTGGGTTGGTAGCCCTGGAATAATATTTCTATTATTATTATTATGCCACACTTTATTCCACTCTTTTATTCCATTAATGTGTGATAATATTATTTTCTCAAGACTCATGTTATTTGATTTCTTAATGATTCATATCCAATGGATTTCTAAAATTTATGTTGTGACTCATGATTATGATATATGAATTACTAGATATGATTTTTAAATGTTAAGCTCTTATTATCATAACTTTTTCTCATGTTATGCTTAAAGGATCTTTGGTATCTCCATTTTCTACCCTTTCTCATCCTCTGAGCTCAAAATTTAATACATTTACTTATCCCCATGATATGAAGAAAGTTTTTTAGTATGATATGTCTAAGAAGGGTTTCATTTGTGAATAAATAAGTGTTATATTATGTAGATATTTTATGTACCATTTATTTAAATATTCTTATTTTCAGATACACTAAACTTGTATGGTACTTGAAATGATTGTAATAATATTCATCTAATATGATTTACTATTTCTGTATGTAATCATTTAGTCACCTTAAGTTTCATTGGATATATTTCATAGGATTCATAGTTGTCTACGTAGAAGTCTATAAAATTGTAATACCCAGTACGAAAAGTTCATAGACTAGGGATTGTGTCCCACATAGCTTAGAGATCTGGTAGAATTGAATTTGGCTATTAGAATAAGGGAGTTAACATGGGACATTCATGTGGCCCATTGTTGCACTGCGCACCGAAGAGATTAATCTCAAATTAAATTGATGGGACTATATAATATGAGAGGGATTTAAAAGCCCCAACCTAGGGATCATGGTAACAATTTAGACCTATATACTTGAGTCCTAAGGGTTTCCCATGATATTGATATAATTTATAGGATGACATATTTGATTTTAGTACATATTAATTCTTATATCCCTTGATGTTGATTATATTTTTTTACCTTCATTGTGGTTGGAATCATTGTCATGTTTTTTTATTTTAGGTACCATGCTTGTTTACTCTTGTTTGGGTTGCGGTTTTGAACACTTTTAAATTTGTGTGGAAAAATTAATTGGAAAGGGGTTTCTAAAATCAATATAATGTTATATTGAAATGGGTATTTTGGAAATGTTTTAGAAGTAGATAAGTGGGTTCTTAACTTGTAACTTGGTTTCTAAATATGTGATCCTCTTTTTTTTGTAATAAATATGTTTCAAAAAACACATTGATTCGGCCCTTCATACATATACAAAAATGGTGAATATTTTTTGAAAAAGTGGCTGAGTATTGGGAGAAGTATTTTTCAAGAGATTGATTTAATTTAACGCAAATAAAATATTTTGTGAATTGTCTGTGTGATTTTTATTTTTCATAATTGTTGATTGAAAACTTGTTTTTAGTTTTATTTTCAATCTATCATAAAATTGAATGTCTTTTTTATGTAAATAAAAAACTATTTGGTGCTTACTTATTTGGACTCAGTTTCTCACACAGACTACATACACCACTCAGTGTATAAATCCATTAGGATTTTATTTTACCTTCCTTCAGTTTAGTCTCCCTTGATTTGGGATGCGGGTTTTTTGGAATGATTGGCTTGGGATGATAATAGTGGTCATAGGTGGAATGGAAAACATGGGTAACACTTCTATTTTTTTATTCCCTTTGGGTTTTATTTATATTAATACTATCTTTAAACTTTTATTCATAGAGGATTTCTTATTTATTAATTTATTCACCATTTTATTTTTTATGAATATTGAATTTATTATCATTTGGTCTCTAGTTTCTTCCTTTTATTTTTGATGATCACTATAATGTTAATGTTTTATTATTGATCTATTTTTTATCACGGGTGAAATAATTCTCAATGATCGAATTTTGATACCTTGACACATGTAGCCAACCCAAGGTGATTGAGAATGCACCATGGGTATATCTCGAACTACATTGGGTGTCTAATGGATGTAAGACTCAGGTTGGTTCATAAAAATAGGTGTTAAATCACATCTATTTGTTACTTATTTTTTATTTGGGTAGTCTAAAGACTAGGATCGTCTTCATTGATCAAGTGGATTGTGCAAGAAAGTGCATGGACAACACTTTATCACATTGAACCTCGTGTTTCCAAAGGTATTTTGTGATTAAATCCTTATATTGGGTAAATGTTTGGATATATTTGATGGATTTTGGTATTTTGATATGATTATTTGATAAATTTTGAGCATATCATTGACATCAAGGGTCTGTTTATGTTTCAACTGAAAATTTGGTGAATGAATCAGTGTTGTATGTTTATCCCAAATGGTCCGGTAAATTGTGCGGTGACCATGATGAATGGACCTAAAACCATGAAAGTCCCTATTGTATGACTGACACATGGTTTACTATAAATTATAACCAAATCCTAAAATATGCAATTTCCCATCCTTATTTCTAGTTTTCCTCCCCTGATCTTGATATTTATTCTAATGGTTCATTTTAATGTATGAGATTTTTCATAGGGGTTTTGCGGCATGTTATATAGTCGATATGGTTTAACTTAAGAATTTTTCTAGTGTTATTGGTTTTTTACCTTAGTGTTTTTTCTTCATGTAATGGAAAATGGGTTTTGGAATTAAAAAAAGGGGTTTAATGATGTTGCATTTAAAAAAAATTAATTATTTTGGAATGATGTTTTTATTTTATTTTTAAAATCCATGTTTTGTTATGTTTTTTCTAATTTTTGAAATATTGAATCATAAAATGGGATTTTTTTATAACTGGTTAATGAAATAATTAATAAACATGTAATTAATTTCAAAATATAATTTTTAAATTTTCTTAGAGTATAGAAGGGGTTTTACACCCAAAGAAATGTTTTAAATATTTTATGTTTGGAAATAGGATGGAAATTATTTTAGAAGAATGTTTTAGCGTTATCTTTTAGTAGAAGTTATGGGAATATTTAATAAAGGGTATTATGAATTAAATTAAATGATTTTAAGGACATTTTTAATAATTAATGGATTGAGATATTAAATAAATGGGGTTTGTGGAAAATATTTGGGTTTCCAAATGAGATTATAAATTCAGTTTGAAAATTGGTTTTTAAAATATTTTTTGAAATGGGAGCTTTAGATTTATTCTATTAGTTACGAGGATCACTAGTTATTTTAGGAAAATTAGAATATATGATCATGTCTAATGTTGATTATTATCAGACTCCCATAAAATTACTAATGGAAGTCAGAGTGTTATGACTAAGAGTGACCCTTGTGTAGTTTCTTCCATTTTTTATATTTAAACATTTTTATTTTTGACTCTGCCCAGACTCCATGTTGATTTTGGGGATTCATAGCCTTGTTTTTTCTTTAAGGATTCTAGGATTAGTTCCCTTACCCTCTTTTTGATGGGTCTATTATGATGGGTTGTAGAGTCTTTTTGGTGAGTTCCTTTTTAGTATATATATTTGTAGTTAATCCTTGTTGATGTTTTTGGGGGATCCGATGTGATTTCTTTGAGTAGTTTTTTTTTCTTTTGGGAACATTTTACAATATGTACTGATGATTATTTTTTTCTTCTTGTGGATGGAAACAAATTTCAATTTTTGGGTGTGAACCTTATAGCTCATGAGGAGGACTTTGGTTTTTTTGTTTTTGGAGCATGCGCTATTGTTTTTATTTCATTATTTTGGTGTTTTTTGTGTTTTCTTATTGTGTCCATATTGAGGTTAGTTTCTCATGAGGTTGAAATTTGGTGGCCTTTGGTTTAGTACAAGGGCAATTGGGAAAAAAATTTATTTGAGAATTTAAGCACTTAGTAGTGATAGCTTTATGGGGTTCACCATGAGATAATGTTATGGGATTGAGGCCTTAGTGTACCTGTTGAGTATGGTGATCAGGGATGAGATCCCATACTAATTATATTTTTGGAATTATTCTGAGTAGTCCCTTTTGGAGTGATTGGTGTTAATCTTATTTAATCTTTTACTTATTAATGTTGAGTCCCTTGTGGTTTTTTTCATAAGTGGGAATCGATTCCTTAGATGGTTCATAGGAGTTCTTTAGAATATTTATAGATGTATTCTCATAGTTTATTTTTTTTCATTTGAGATGTGTAATACTTTTGATATAACATTTAAATAATTTATACATGGTGGAGAGACATATGCTCAGTATTTTTCCATGTTGGACTTCATACTAGTGATTGTGGTTGTGTTTTTCTAGGGGACATTGGGTGGTTATGTGGAATTTATAGTTTGGAATGGAGGAAGTGTTGATGTTCTTGAGATTCCTTCCATACATCCTCTTCAGTTATTTATTGTCCAACTCACATAACTCTAAAGGGTGTGTTGGGACTACTTCAAGATACTTCCTCCTTGATTGGAAAATTTATAGGGGAAAAAGTGAAATAGTGAATATATTGTAACACTATAAGTCACTATAAATTTTATTATAATAATATGTTTTTTTAATAATCTAGATTTTTTATTCTTTTGGTTTTGAGTTTTATTTTATTTAAAAAAATATTTTTTTCATTGTTTTGGGAACATGGTTTTGGAGTAACTATGAGAGTAACCTTATTTGGGTAATTTAATAGTTATTTTTTAACATTCAATGTTTGACCTACATGGGTATCATACAGTTGAAGTAACTCTTAGTTGTAAATATGTGACTATCCATTTCATTGATTTTCTTAGTTTACAACTTATTCACAATTAATAAAACCCTGAAATAATCTTGTGATATGGATATATGGATATATTTTTTCATTTAACATAGGTTGTGAATGGGTAGATGAACCATGTGAGTTTCTTTGTAGATACCATGTGAAATTATTTTCTTATAAAGTTCCGGCTACATAGTTGGTGATTAGATTTCCAAATAGTGTGAGTTACAAAGATTCACTTAAAAGGTAAATTCTCAAAGCACTCCTTTTATTTTTAGAGATTTAAGCTCATTCAGTAAAGAAAGGTGTTAACCCTAGGAGGTTCAACCTTTTTTTCCATCATATTTTCCAGACCCTCCAACCCCATTTCATATGGACTCCTTCAAGACAAGCTATCTATTCTTATTATTACTCCCATTACATCCCAATGTTTTTTTTTATTATATCTTCTCTATTAACCTTAGGGGATGTCAAGATTTATTTTTGGGTTATAGGTGATTGATTAATGGGTTTTTTAGGTATTACTTGAGGTCCCTGGATTCTTTATAGTGGATTCTGTATTATAGATGATGACTTCCATCATGGTTTTCATTGAACTGAGGTAGGTGTTTTGGCCTTTTATTAAATTTACATCCCATTAAGTGATTGATAGTTTAAAATGACTTATTTTTTATTATTAATTCGTGTGTTCTAGATTGGTTAATTTTTAAAGGGTTGTTAACATGGTTCTCCAATTGGAAGAAGTGTTTTACTTGGAATTTCATTTTGTTCTTGAAATTCTGAATTTTGTTAAATTGATTGATAATTATTGATAAATAAAATATGTCAATGGTTATTTATCATATTTTGGGCCATGAAATGGAATAGGTAGTGTGATTATGAACATCCAAACACTTTTTCTTTGTGATTAAAGTGGTGATTTAAAATTTCAAGTGTTTTGATTTTGATGAAAGAAACATTTTAAATAAAGTGTGATGTTTTAAAATGAATTGACCTTATTTTGGTTGTGTCATGAACTAAAAAGGGATATTTTAAATCCATTGATGTTTTTAATTGAAAACATGTTTGTTCATGGCATTATAATTCCAATGGTTTGGTTAAAATATATTTAGAATATGTTTGAAAAATAGAATTCAAGATCTTTATTTTAAATATTCATTTGGAGTGGGACTTAAAACCATTAAGAAGAATCCTTTAATTTTTAATCTTTTACTAATGTCATATTTTTTATATTGGCTTTATTCCAAATGGTGTATGTGTTAGTGTGAAATCCTATTGAGACCCACTTTTATCTTATGACCCCTGGGGGTGTTATTACTTATTGGTTTATGTTAATTAAAATGAGGGTGATGTTGTATCTTTCATATGTTATTAATGAATTGTAAAGGGTTTGTTGATTGTGGGGACGTGGGAGGTGAAGTGTGATTTATTTCTTTTATATATTTAGGTATGTGATATCACATCTCCATTTTATATATTTCATGGGAGTTCTAGAGGGTTAAGTAGTGGTTTGGATAATTAAAACCCTAGCACAAAAAATACATAGACTAGGGAGTGTGGCATGCAAGACTAAGTTATATAGTGTAAGTTAGCATGGTCATTAGATTGAGAGAGATACTGGGAGAGATTCTAGTTTACTGTAGTTTATTTTTTCACATGAGAGTCATATCTCCAATCATTTCAATAATACTAGACATGAATATATGGATTTATTAGTTTTATACTAGGTATCATGCCACCAGTTGGGACCTATATACTTGAATCCTTGAAGGTCTTCCTTGATGATGATATCCTTTATAAAATAATTAGAGGATTCTAAGGTTTATGCCTTTCATATGTCCATAAAATATGATTTTATTATGGTATCTTTATTCTTATTGTCTTCATTGGATTATCATTTTTTACTAGGTACCATCCTTGTTTACTCTTGCCAGAGCATCAGTTTTGTTCAATTTCAAATTGGTGTGTGAAGATGATTCAAAAAGTGGTTTTGAAAAGAAGTGTGATTTTATTTGGAAATATGAGTTTTGGAAATATTTTTAATAAAAGTTAAATGGGTGTTTTTATCTTATAATCTGGGTTTTAAATAAAGGAACCTATTTCAGTTTTTTAAACGTGTTTGAAAAAAATTAGATTTGACCCTTGTTTATTTTATAAGGAGGGGGAAGAGTTTTACAAAAATGGATTCGATACATGGGAAAATTGGTTTTCAAGAGATTGTTTAAATTTAATAAATAGAATTATTTTTAGAATTGCGTGTTTTTTATTTAGATTTTTCATACTTGTGGATTAAAAAACTTTTTTAAATTGTATTTTAAACTAGTGTAAAATGGATTGTGTTTTGAAATTAATTGAAAAATATATGTAATGTTTACCTATAGAGATCAGTTTCTCTCACATCCTATATACACTACTCAGTGTATAATGATCATAAAATTTTCTTTTAGGTAAATTGACTTTGGTCTCCCTTGAGTTTGAATATGGATTGTTCGGGATGTTTGGATTAGGACGATAATAGTAATCAAGGTTCATATGGAGATCATGGGTAGTGGTTGTATTTTTGGTTTCCCATTTGGGTTATATATGTATTGGATCTATATTTAACCTTTATTTCTTAGAGGAGTTGATGTTTATTTATTTGTATACCATGTTCCTTGGTATGGATGTTTCCTTTATTATTATTTGGCTTTCATTTGATTCATTTTAGTTATGCTCCTAAATTTTATTTGGATGTTTTATTATTGATCTGGTTGTTTAATAAAGGGTGAAATTTTTCCCAATGACTACATTTCGAGACATGGAAACTGGTTTCCATCTTGGGGTGATTGATAATGCATTGTGTGTATGTCTCAGACTTGATTGGGTGTTTGATGTATGGTTGAATCAGGTAGGTTTATGACATAGTATCTTGTAGATCATTATATCCATCATGGGTGTCGATGTCTCAAATATTTTGACCCTGTAAATTCAATGATCAGTAAATCAATGGGATTTATCATAAGGTGTAATACCCAACTATTTCTCTATTTATGATTTTATCACCTTGAGTCATCAATGATCTGAGGGAATCCTTATATGGGTATCCCGTGTTTAATCCAAAATATAGATTCCATTGGGACTCATTCCACATGAGTCCATTCATATTTTTATCCAACCATAATTTTATATTAATTATAAATTTCTAGGGTTCTTCTCACTTTTTTAAACAATGATAAATCTTTCCCCCATTAATGATTACTTTGAGATGATTCATTAGTGAGCTGCATTCCAGGATCCTCATATGTGCAATCTCAAACTCATTCCCATGAGACCATATCCATCATGATATGATCTTTATGGGATACCCCACATGTGTAATCCCCACTCAACCCTTCATTGTCTCCCCATTAATGACATGAACATCCATACTACATGATGTTAAACTACACAAACTGGTCCTATCACATGACCTTAAACTATAAAACGTGAACTATAAGGGATTTGATTCCTATTAATCATGATACATGGTATGCCTAATTAAGGTTCAAAACAAACATCTCTACTCTTTCATACCTATTCTCCTGGTCCATATATCTTGTGAACCAACATTCATGGAACAAGTTCTCTAATGAAATCACTTAATTCATTCCTTTCTAGACTATATACCCAATGATTTTATACTTCATTTTTTAAGACCATATTCCCTACGAGACTTTCTCAGTGAGCCATATTCCTACTGAATATAGAGTCTTTCTTAGTGGGTTATATTTCTTTTTTCTTAATGAGACACATCCCATGTGGGCACATACTCCGTGTGATACCCTGACCTTTCACAATGGATCATATTCCCTATGAGATAATAAAAATGGGACTCTCATTCCTATATCCCACACCAACCCAGTTAGTCATATTTAGACTAGTAGTTCACCCTCCATAACTTTAAAATAATATACACCCATCATGGTTTAATGAACTTAAAAGTCACAAAAATGGTCCTCATTAAAGGAACTTGAAAGGTGAGATGTGTACATTTAAGAGAAAATAAATTACATGGTTTCTAATTCAATTCAATGGAATATATAGAAAAAACCTTATAGAGGCCCATACATTCATAAAAAAGTATTAAATCTTATAAAATTAAAATTCAATACTTAACATTATGATCCATACAAGAATCGTATATGTCTACCATCATTGGAAACATGGATACATAAAAAATTGTTCTTAAGAGATCTAAATCATCTCCAATTTTGTTATTCATAACTAGAACCCTTATTAAACATATCATAAACAAAATATTTATTAATAACACAGGTAAATAAAACATATGAAAGGGTAAGTTCAAATTCACAATAAGGATAAACAAGGGAGATATCAATGATCAATCAAATATAACATGATCATAAGGGGATGAAAAATTGATATTTACATTTTAAAACCAAACCATGCATATCATAGATCATAATTTTGAGATATGGAATAAATCTGGGAAGTTAATAAGACATGAATCTTAAAGTTATCAAATAACATGATCCATGAGAGTATAAAATTGGAATATGAAATAAGTTTTTTTCATACACAAAAGCATGAAAAATAATTTCCTTAATTAGGGATAACTACCAATACTATCATAATGGATTGGTTTCACTCCACATTCCACCACATCCTTAGTTAAGGTTCCCTTCCAAGACTGTCATAGTGGAAATAGTACCTTACTTAATTGAGTTCACTACCCATTACACTCTTTATTATGTCTTGATGTATCTATCTTTACACGATTCATTAGAGTGATATATAATTCTTGTCCCACCCATCAGATAATTAAAATCATGCATATGTGTTCCGCATGATCATAAAAAATTTATCATATCATAAACCATTTAAAGGAATATATTTTCATAAATATTTCATCATTTCATCATAGAATAACCCTTGAAAAAAACAAGTTTCATAAAGGTTCAATCATAATATAATTAACTCATATGAAAGAAAAAGGTTTCATAGAATCATCTTAAAATAATTATAATCATAAGACATCCAAATAATGAAATTGGATGTTATCATTAGATAATATCCCTAGTATATAATAAGTAACATCATTATATGTTACCATATAAGAAAAATTACTTTAAAATAATACTAGATCATTTTTATGGAAAATACTCTTTTCACATTGAAATAAATTATTAAAATCTAAAAATTTATCAAATAATAGGAATTTTTTCATTAAATTGAATATTGGAATATTGTAAAGAAATATTCAAATAATTGAGTTGTCATTATGGAAGTAAAATTTTGTCATGCCATGTACATTTAAACAATGATTACTCTCACAATTTCAATAAAAAGTAAAAAGTACCACATTCGTAAAATCACAAGAATTTTTATTTCAATCCATTTTATAAAAAGAATATAATAGTTAAAAATTACATTAATAAATTATAGAATAATATAAAAAAACTATTGATTTTTTTTAGAAAACATAGACATCGAAGAACAAATATCTTCATCTGAAGAGATAAATAAAGTCGATTTTCCTTAAAAATATCTTTTGGTATATATAGTTATTAAAGAGATGAAAGTGAAAGAAAAATATGTAATATATAGAAATAAGTAAATGATAATATAATTCATGTGGTTCTTAATAAATAGTTTATAAAATTTTATCGTAATAAAAATAAGCATAAATAATCCTAATAAACAATGGGATTGTAACATAACATCATTTCCACTTCTGTTACATTTGAATCATAAGCCCCAGGAAATAATAATTTTAAATTCAAATTGAAATATAATCATAATAAATAAATTCACAATATAACATATCAAATAGGATTTATATACACTAAAGAAGATAAGTGTATAACATAACATTTGTCTCAAAGAAAAAAATTTGAGACAATAATCTATTACCTCAAGTATCATCCATTGGATCATAAGAGTATACATTGGATATAAGAGGGAGGGGTGGATTGTAGTTTAATAACATCAAAATAAATAAAACCCAAAATAATTATTATTTTTAGCCTTCTGAGTATACATAGAATTATTAGAGTAATATGTACTAGACTCAAAGTTAGTCTTTTATATCAATGGTTATAATGTTTTCTAAAATAAAAATCTGAAACCAATTACACCATGTAAATATAAATTTTTGAAATAATTAAAATTAGAGAATAATGTAAAATTAACAAGGAATTACTAATTATTTAAAAAATATTTACCACTTTTCAACCTTAATATTAAAGAAAGTCAATAAACCCTGACTTTATGTATCCATGGTTTAAACCTAACATAAATGTTTTTCTTTCTTCATCAGAAAGACCTCAATCACTATGATCAGAATCAGATATGTCTTCTTATCCTACAAATCCTTCAATCATCCTAATAAAATTATGCTCCATCTCTCTATCCCTGAATGACCACAATTTTAACTTTAATTATATCAAAAACAAAAATGGGAAAAAACTTTCTAGTTATATTATAATTCCTCACAGTTAAAAATTAGATAAAAAATCTCTGAAAACATTAATAGTAGAAAGTAACAAGTGGTTATAGTATGAAAACAAATCATATGTGTTGGGTTCACAAAAGGATCAACTCCAAACTAATTGAATAAAATATTATTTACAAGAATCTACCTCATGGTCATATATTCAAGTTTCATAGATTTGGTTGTAGTAGACCTAGATGTTATTCACTTGAAACTCCCTAAAATTATATCTTCATCCAATGTCATTCTAGTATCACTGTTATAATACTATAATAAAAGTATTTCTTGTGATGGAAAAATTTCCAACAATTTGATTATAAATTTTTTATTCTAACAGAGTAATTGTTTTTCTAATAGATGAAACTATATAACAGTGCTATACTAAATAATAGTCACATTGATATACTAATATTAGTTGCTTAAATGTACTAAATATCCAACACAATGATATATAAATATCTTCACACAATTAGATTAAATATTATCATATCGATAGAATATATATCATCACCCAATAGACTATATCATAGATTTAAACTGAATATTTTGAGTCCGATGGACTAGAATATCATCAATCTGATGGACCATAATATCATCAATCCGATGGACCTGAATATCATCAATTTGATGGACTAGACATTAATATGTATGATAGATCAGGGAAAATTATTTATATTATATATTTTTTTAGTTAATAACTATTTATATATTCTATAGAAACATATGTTTTGTGAAAAAATATTCTAAATGACATGGGAAATATAAATATAGTAATATAATGTACAATAATGTGTTTTTTATTTTCAAAATAAAGGAAAGGAAATGAATAAAGTATAACCTTTCGACTCAACATAAATTTTATTCATAAAAATTTTCACCTCCAATATAATAAATATATGTTTATTATACATATATTACAGACCAATAAATATATATATCAAACCTTATATGGATCCAAAAGTCATATATACGCATGAACGATGTTTCCATTTTCACGATGAATGAAATAAAAGAATATTAAAAAAATTATCACCTTTCAATAATGATTTATTTTTCATATATATCATAAATATTCATTAAATATATCATTATTACCATCCATTTAAAAATAATTTGAAAAAAATAACATCGCTTCGTGGATGTTGTAGTCCACATGCACGCATGAGCAACATTGTCATTTTTAAAGGATTATAAGGTAATAATTTAGATTCTATATTACAATTAAATAAGTATAATTATGTCAAAATTATCATATAAATATGTTAAATTCAATATTTTATCTAATTTTCAGAGGCAGTGATGGAAAAAAAATTGTACTGGTTCATGATACGACAATCCACCGTACACACGATCAATAATTTCACTTCCCATTTAATGGTGGAGGAGATGTACAATGTTTATTTCATTAACATAATACAATAACATAATATTTTAGATGATTATTTATTATGTAATCATATTTTTAGAATATTTTAATTAGGTTGTAGAAAAAATAAAATAAAAACACTCTGTTAAGAACAATACCTCTTCTTTGGTCAACCTCCATAGGTTTGCACCAAAATCATTTTTGTAAGGGTTTATTAATAAAATTATGGACATTAAGATGTGAGGAGGGAACTATGTAATATATTTTGGAAGATATTGTTGAAACAAAAATTTATTTTAATTGTTAATAGGATATGATAGAAGGTGCCCTTTTATAAGTGGGGTAGAGGACACACTGGGAATTTTTGGAAAGAAAAAGCTATATCCACGTTTTAAACATGGAAAAGAAGAAAAATTGAGTTATTATAAAAACCTATATGATAAAATTTTTATATATTCCCATATAATTCAAATTGGATAATTTTTTAGTTTATTTTCATCCTTATATTATTAGTGTATCCCCAGAAAAATTGGCTTGAAACATAACTGTGACCATTAATTTTTTCTATTTTTACTACTAATTACAAAAAAATTATTTCTAACTTATTAAAATAATATTAATTACCCAGATTAAAATTATGAAATCCATTTTTTCAAATTAAATTAAAATAATTTTCATAATTTAATTTTAAATTAAACCCGTAGATGCGGTGAAAAACTGGTTTTACAAAGATAAAAAAAAGTAGTATAAAAACTATTAATAACAAAAATCTCTGTCAAATTGAATATAATGACCTAAATTTTATATATTATTACATAATTTATCTAATTTTACATTAAAACAATTATAAAAAAATATAATTTATATTTTATTTAAACAAAAAGGTTATTTTCAATATAACCCATATATTTTACTATTCATTACAAAAATAAACATACTAGAAATGTCCCAAAAATTTCCCCAAAACTTATTTTGAATTTTTTATTCAAAAAACAATGTACATTTTTTCAAATAAATTTTTTAAAATTGTAAAAAATAATTTATTGATTGTTAACAAAAATCAATAAAAACATTTATTGGGAAAGAAATATTATCAAATAATACAATGACCTTATTAAATATTAGGCATTTTTAATCAATTTATTTTATTTATATAAAACCATTATAATTAATCTTCCAAATATATTTATTCTTTTGTTAATGTCTCGACCCTAGTTTCCCCGAGATGGTGCTTTAGTTAATTACATTTTCATGATTACAAGAATGTCATATCACGAATAAATGAATATTTTAGTATATTTGGAAAACCATATACATACATAAGTTCAACATTACAACATGTAAGGAAAAACAATATAAACATTCCTTTGAAAACATCAATAACTCCAAGGTTATCCCTTCATGTAATTCATAATATACCTCTTCATTTATTAGGAAAATGAAACATAAGAAAGGGGTCAGTTCAAATGCTCAGTAAAGGTAAGAAATAAAACATAAGATATCCTAAACATAAACATTAGGCAGGGTGAATAACAAAAAACACATGGCTTTGAAAATAAACTTGAACAGATTATGATAGGGAGAAAAGGTAAATAAATAATTTCATAATAAAGCATAATCATGGGTATTCTACCAGTCGAATAACCACAAGAACATTAAATTACTAGTTTCATAATGAAGGAATTCAAAATGTCGGACATCATAACCATATCGTCAAGGCATCATGCCAATAAAATAAATAACAATTTTTTCAAGGACTCGTGCCAAGACTATAGTTTGTCTCATGAGACCTACCGAAGCATCGAGGGGCTATAGAGGGACCCTCTATTCACTTACTAAGTCCAATTCATTCATCATATGAATGGGGATTAAAATAAACAACATATACATTCATATTGAAACAAAGATATGAAATGTAAATAACTTTCCTCGACCATTAAGCATAAAAACTAACCATTCAGAGTAAATTGGTGAATGGTTTTAGGATGGCACATCCATAGTTAAATGAATCATAAACCATTAAATTAAATATAGTAGACGATTTCATAAAATGTAATGGCCTGAATAGTGACTCATTAAGGAGTATGCAAAAAACTCAGTTCCATCAAACAATTCAATAGAAATGGTGGCACCAGTCATGGAAACACCATAACAGTGGCACTGGTCATGATCGCACACCCGAACGGTGGCACCACTTACAGTGCTCCACCAAACTGGTGGCACCGTGAAGGTTGCACCGTAATGGTCTCACACTGAAACGGTGGCACCGTGACGGTGTCACCATTGTTGTCGCACCATCATGATCTCATACTAAAATGGTGGCATCGTGATGGTGGCACTATAACGGTGGCACCGTAGAGGTTGAACCATTGCGTTTGCACACCAAAATGGTGGAATCACTTACGGTGGCACCATAACGGTGGCACCATGACTATGGAACAATTACGGTGTCTCGCCAAATGGCGTCCCACCCTTTGTTCTTTTTCCAGTTTCCCGAGTTTTCCCAGTTACACCCCCACATCGTATCTTTTTATGTAAAAGTTTTTTATTTCCAATTTAAAATACATTAAAATCCCATAAATGATATCTAAAATTCACCAAGAGCCGTGCGACCCTTTACTTACCAAAATGTGTGGCTGTTCCTCAGTGTCACACCCTTTTCCCGTACTTTCCAGTTCCTCCCCTTTACGCATTTTCCTCTAATTAAAGGAAACCCTTTAACTCACAGCCGTTATAGCCACCTCTCAGATCAGAATTATTAAATGAAAACTAATTCCATCATGTGTAACCACCCAACTACGTGGAGAAACCACAATCCACCTTTAAATATGTTCAAAATTCATATCTAATAACTCTAGGATCTCAATTTTATCACACAAGATTCATTCTTCTTCTTTCTTGGCTGGTCTCCTTTCCATTCCGTGGAACATTTGGAGTCGCCCTTCCCGAGGCTAGATGTGCGCCTATGCTGGAACCTTTCCTGTTGACACTAGGAGTCCCTGGATTTCCACCCCTACAAGTGTTACTTCCCTAGTTCTTGTCATGGAGAGAAAAAGTTTTGACCAGTGATCATCAAAGTTGGGTTTTTCGTTTGTCTCTCTTTAATTTGTATCATATAGGGTGGGTAAGATGATGTTTCCTTGGGGTTTTGATGAAACCAAAACTTAAAGAAGATAATAAATTGTTTTAATGAATGAATGGGTATGTTTGAGGATTTTATTGTACTCTTTTATCTTTTCTTATACGCTGCGAATTGTATGGGCTTATGTCTACTAAAAATTGTTGTTGGTGGTGGTCCTTTCTTGTGCACTAATAAACCTCTATTATCTAGATAATTCTAGGATGATTGAATGGATGTATCATGGAAATTAGTTAATCATGTAAACTTGGATGATTAAATGGATGTCCAGTGAACCTATTAATACTTGTGTGATCACCCCTATTAACCAAACAAAAATATGGAACTTAAGGAATGGTGTGATTGAATCTGAAAACCCCCTTTATTTTTCATTGTAACATGTATGGTTATTCTACATGATTCTTTTGGGGTGACGTGGATGGGTATGGGATCCCCTGTTGTGTAGTTGTTAGTTTTTGGGTCTGAGGGTGTGTGGGGAATTATGTTGGAGCTTGGTTTGGTTCCAATACATCGAGGGAACTCACAGATCCCTTTTGTTGTTGTGACTTTACAAGAGAACCTGGTGTGAATTCTTAAATTTCTATTTTATGATTTTTTTTCTTCCTAGGCTTGTGTCTATTCATGTTAGATGCCTGGTAATTAAATGAAATAACTTGAATAAGATAAAAATAATGGGTTTAATGAGGAATTTATTTCCCAGAATGAGTTGTGACTTTGTTATGGATGTTTTTCTTTTTATGAATGAATAGTAATGAGGGTTTTTGTGTATGGTTTGGTTTTGGATCACCTAGGTTCAGATGAGTTCTTGTTTAAATATATGTATAATGTAGTTATTATGTTTATTATTTGTGCCCCATCCATGTTGAGTACTTCGTGCCAAACACCCCCATTTCACAGGGGAGGGTATTTTTTCCAATAATCTTATGAGTGGCTGGTTATTAGCTTCTTTTCTGCTCCCTTTCCCAAGTATCCCAAGACTATTCAGGTAGGATGTGACAGCCTGAAGTCCATTATAGCCCAATGATCTTCGTGTAGGGTAGTTGTGGTGGTTTCCCATTTGTGTGTGGGCATGTTGTTGCCCAAGTGTCTTCAGGATGAGGATCATGTGTATTCAGGTGTGGCAGCAGTTATTTGGGACCAGGTGTCTTCAGGTATGGTTAGAAGTGGTTATTGTGGCCTAGGTGTTTGTTGGCGGGATCTGTGGTTGTGGTAGCCCTGGTTTGTGTGGGAAGGGTATGGCATTGGGACCGTGGTGAGATTAGCGAGGGAGGTTTAATGCATAGGATGTATTCAAAAACTAGTAGGAAAGTGGTGTGGGGTACCCAAACTTCAATGTGTTATCTCTATTACTTTACATTACTTGCATTATTTGGGGAGTGTGCCTTGGTGAGGTTTGGGTGGATATTTTCATTACTAGGTTCTTTCGTTATCTCTTTTTCTCATGGGGAATTAGAATGCCTCCCCACTTTTTCATGAGAGATCTTGGTTTTCCCTATTGAGTATACCTGTATACTCACCCAACGAATATAAAACAACTTTCAGGTTTCCAGGAGGACTTCAAGGACCATGTCGGGCCCTACTAGTTCAAATGTTGGGGTTGTTGGCGTAGTTTATTTTCTTTTCTTTTGGTACTTTCCTTTGGATTTTTCAGTATTTTTTGTAGCACTTGTTATTTGAACATGCATTTGGGAATGAATTGTTTTGCCTTTACATTTACTTCACCCGATACCTGTCTTTAATATGTCCCGGAGTGGAAACTAGTACTAAGGGTATAAAATCACACCTAATATGGAAGGAATTATCTCTCCTTCAAATTGAGGAAGGAAGGGTCTGGCAATCTGTTTTCCCTTCCCTCATCTTGGTGAAGGTGGGATGTGAATGACTGGTATCAGAGGTCTGATGGTTGAGAGATTGGATGGAGTTCGAGGAAAGGCACAGTGAGGATTGCACGGGATGGTAGGGAAATATTTTTAGGAAATCTTGTTGCATGAAATAGTACAGGGAAGACCATCTAAGACATGAGATTTTAGGGCCCCCATGATTCGATGTAAGGACTCTGGACCTACAGAACAACCAAGTGAGGCTACAATGATTACAGGGTAGAGACCATAAGAAAGGTATATGCACCATAATGACTTGTGTTTTTGAATGTCGTGTGTATTTTTGGGTTTGAAAATAAATAAAAAGTCTTAGAGAAATTTAAAATCAATATTCTACACTACTCAGGCTTAGGCATTCCTTGTTTACCTTATAGATATGGAACCTGGACGGTGACCACATGTAGTGCGGGAGATAAAGTCCCAAGAGGCTGATTTGGATGATCAGTAGAGGGACAATCGAGAGGAGGATGATTACCAGTGGAATAAGACACTTTGTGCCTTTTAGCAGCAGACCCTCAGAAAGTACGTGGGCAGCATCTCCGACATGGAGACAGAGAGATGGATTGAAGAGCTGGTAATATCTTTTAGCTTGATCTGGGATCCGATGAAGTACTGGGTTCTTCTGGCTGTATGCTAGATTTGGGGAGTAGGCCCTAGAGGCTCTAGTTTTGATCTCATGGTCCTCACCCCTTACTTGTGGGCCTAGGACCAAGATGATTCATCTTTAAATGTTTTGGGAACCTTCAGAATCAGTGCATGGACCTAGTGTAGTATAGTGGGGGTGGGAAGGTTCATTGCCCACCTCAGCAGTAGTAGTTTCTAACAAGGCCCTTTTAGCAGCAGTAGCAGGAGCTCCTGCTCCTATGAGAGAAGAAGTTTTAGGAGGAGGCTGACTTCAGGGTGCTCCTCAGGGACCATGACCAGGGTGTGGTCAGGGAGGTGGTTGATAGCTGAGGGGAAGAGGAGTTGGGTGTGGGAGTTGCACACCGCGGAGGCAACAATTCCAGAAGGGCCATAGGTCGTTCGAGGTATGATCATCGTGTATAGTTATCTTGGATGTGCGTTTTTTAATTCAAGAGTTTCAAACTCCCTTTTTTCATCCAGTATAGCACATTATTTGGGTCTAGATGCAGAGAGACTTCTTGTGCGCCTGGTTTTGAGTACGCTAGTCAGAGGCTAGACCAGCTTATCTCATTTTTTTTCCGGAGATGTAGACTGGTGTTGGGACCACATAAGTCTAGTGGGGACCTTCTTTTGCTGCAAATGTAGCAGTATGATGTCATTCTAGGCATCGAATGGCTGTTCTCTGTGTGTTCTGTTATGGACTACTTCCAATAAAGGGTTGTTTTTTTGTTATGGGAAGACAAAGCACGACTTTTGTCGGAGATCTGGGTTTCAAAAAGGGCATCCGGCGAGTGGATACCCTTCTTTCCTTGTTAGATGAGCTATTAGTGGGGTTGGTATATATAGAGATGGTGGATGTCTCGGGGATTCTCCGTGATTTCATGGACGTCTTCCCTAAAGAGGTGGTGACACTACCCCCTTGACGTGATGTTGAGTTCGAGATATACATGCAACCTGGTGCCTGTCCAATTTTGATGGATCCCTATTGAATGGAACCTTCTAAGTTGCAGGAGTTACAGATTCATATTGATGATCTAATGAAGAAGGGTTTTTTCTGATCAAATGCATCAACATGGGGTGCTCCAGTCTTGTTCCTGAAAAGGGAAAATGTTGGTATTAGTATGTGCATAGACTACAAGAGACTGAATTAGGTAACGGTCAAGAAATGATACCCTCTCCCAAGGATAGATGACCTTTTTGATCAGTTAAAGGGGGGGAAAGTGGTTCTCTAAGATTGATCTATGATCGTGATATCACCAGTTGGGGGTGAAGGAGGGTGAAATATTGAAGATTTCCTTCAGGTGCAGATATGGGCACTTTGAGTTCATTGTCATGTCGTTCAGCATTACCAACTCTCCAGCCATGTTCATGTGGCTCATGAACTTCGTCCTCTGATAATATCTGGACTAGTTCGTAGTCATGTTTATTGATGATATCCTAATCTACTCATGATTATAATAGGATCACGCTGATCATCTGAGGATGGTTTTAGAGGTCCTCTGACGGCACCAGCTCATTGGGAAATTATCCAAGTGTAAGTTATGGACAAGATAGGTGCACTTCCTTGGACATATGGTGTCCGAGTAGGTAGTAGCATTTTTTCCGTCAATAGTTGAAGTAGGTGTTTCTTAGGAAGAACCCAAGAATGTGGCAGAGGTTCATAGATTACTATGTCTAGAAGATTACTACAAGAGTTTTGTGCCCAATTTTTTCCAAGTTGCAGCACCTTTGACAATCTTGACCAACAGATACCAAGATTTTTTATGGAGTGAGTAGTTCCATGGAAACATTAGTTATCTGAAGGGGATGTTGGTTAGAGCCCCAATGCTGAAGTTTTCAGAAGAATGGGTGATGTTTGAGGTGTTCTGTGATGCTTCAGGCCAATGATTAGGGTATGAGCTGATGCAACAATAGGGGTGATCACTTATGGGTCTAGGAAGTTTCATCCCAATGAGTGTAATTATACAACCCACAATTTGGATCTCATAGTAGTGGTTTTAAAAACAAAGTTGTGGTGGAACTACCTCATCAAAGAGCACTTTGTGGCCTTCACAAAAAACAAGAGCTTGAGGTAAAGCTTCTCTCAGCAAAACTGAACTTGCAACAGTGGAGGAGGATGGAGTTTTTTCAGGACTACAACTTCGAAATTTCCTACACCTCAGGAAAGGGGAATGTGGTGGCCTATGTCTTGATCAAGAAGTCACATAAATATGTGTTTATAGAATCAGCAGATACTTGGAACGTTATGGTGGAGTTGGCTGCCATACACCAAGATGCAAGGGTCGAGGATGGCAGAGGCTATCTAATCTAGATGATAGTGTATTCCTCTCTGCTGCAGCATGTGGAGGTTTCTTAGTGGGAGGAATTAGAGGTTAATATGATGTGTGATCATGTTTTCCAGGTTAATGCTCTTAGAGGATGGTTGAAAGATAGGAACACTCAGATTTTGTTTCATGGAAAGTTGTTTTTACCCGTGGTAATGCATGAGAGAGTTCTTGGTGAGATCCACAACTCTCCCTTGGCGATACACCTTGGAGTTTTCAAGAAGTACCTGGGCTTGAGGGGTCAGTTTTGGTGACCTAGGGGGAAGCAGGTAGTGGTAGATTTTATGGCAAGATTCCGGGCGTGTCTGTAGGTGAAGGCTTAACACTACATCCCAAGTGGCCTATTACAACCTTTAGATGTCCCTTAGGGGAAGTGTGGTTAAATATTGAAAGATTTCATCACGGGACAACCCATAGTTCAAGGGGGTTATGATGCTGTCTGGGTAGTGGTGGACCGGCTGACAAAAGCTGCTCACTTTTTGAAAATCAAGGAGTCGAGTGTGGTGGATGCCTTAGCACAGAGGTACATGGATGAGGTGGTGTGTTTTCATGGAGTTCCAATATCCGTAGCCTCGTATCGGGATACACGGATTACCTTATGAGTTTGGAAAGGATTGAAACATGATTTTGGCACCTAGCTATGCCGCATCACTGCTTTCCACCCCTAGATAGATGGGAAGAAAAAGCGCACTATCTAGACATTGGAGGATATGCTACGAGCCTGTGTTATGGACATTGGGGGATCATGGGTATGACACTTTCCTCTAGTAGAGTTTTCCTACAACAATAGCTATAACTCTACCATTGGCATGGCTCTGTTCGATGCTTTGTATGGGAGGTCGTGTCTCTCACCTGTGCACTTGGAAGAGGTCAGGGAAGTAGGTGTTCTTTTCCTGGAGGTGGTGCAGAGCACGACAGAGAAGGTCTATCTTATTCAAGAGAGGGTGAATGTGGCTCAGGACTGGCAGAATTCGTATGCCGATCATTGGAGGAGGCCCTTAGAGTTCGAGGTTGGGGACCATGTGTTCTTGAAGTTCTATCCTCAGAGTGGGACAAAGAGGTTTGTAAAGGGGAGTAAGCTTTCTCCTAGGTTTTCCGGACCCTTCAAGGTGGTGCAGTGGGTTGTCAAAGTGGATTATCAACTAGCACTACCACCACTACTAGAGAGGGTGCATGACGTCTTCTATGTGTATCAACTTCATCTATACCTACACAATTATTCCCATGTCTTTGACTGGGTAGAGTTGTATGTAGGGGATGACACTACGTTATTGGAGAAACCAGTGAGTATCAAGGATCAAAATGAGAAATTGATTTGTGGATGAACCATCCCATTGGTTCATGTATTATGGAGGCATGGTGTCATTGAGGAGAGTACTTGGGGGCAAGAAGCTCATATGCACGTCCAGTACCTAGAGCTGTTTTGAGTTTTTTTATATTTTGTTTCATACTTGTTTGTGATATAGTGCTCGAACATGTTAACTATGAAATGGAATTTTCCCCTTATTCCCTGAATGCATGTGAATATTCCTAACTGTGATGAGGGGTGGACCTAATCCTAAATCAAGACGTATTAAGGAGGGTTCGATTAAACCTGTGCGGGCGAGTTAGTGCCACCCAAAAAGGATAGTATCTTGACACGGGGGAAGGGAATCCCTAATCCATGTGACTAGATGGTATGAACTTTACATGTTCGTGTGGTTGATCAAGGGAGGGGTGTTCCAAGATGTCGAGGAGGTTTACTCCTAAGATATATCTTTCTAGGTGGTTGTTCGGAACCCTAACTTTTCTTCAGGTCTATTATAAATTCTAGAGGGAGAGAATAGTTTGAGAGGTATCTGATGTAATGACCCAGACAGTGACTTGTTAAGGAGTATGCCAACAAGTCAGTTCCATCAAATGGATCCATCGACACAGTGGCAATGTGATGGTGGCACCGTTACGGTCACACCATCATGATCGCTCACCGAAACAGTGGCACCATGATGATAGAACATTAGCGGTCACACTATCACGATCGCACACTGAAATGGTGGAACCACTTACGGTGGCACCGTGATGGTGGCACTGTGACCATGGAACCATTACATTGTCTCACCAAACGGTTTCCCACCCTTTTTTCTTTTTCTTATTTCTCGACTTTTCCCAGTTCCGCCCCCGCAACGTATCTTTTCATGTAAATGTGTTTTTATACCCCTTTTGAAGCGACTAAAAGCCCAAAAACGATATCTAAAATTCCCCAAGAGTCGGGTGACCCTTGAATTACCAAAATGTGTGTCTTTTACTAAGTGAAACACCCTTTTCAATACATTCCAATTCCGCCCCAGTATGAATTTTACTCTGATTAAAAGAATCACTTTAAATCACATCTATTATATCCACCCCTTCGATGATAATTTTTAAATGACAATTAATTTCATCGTGTGTAAACACCCACCTATGTGGAGAAACCACGACCTGCCTTTAAATATATTCAAAATTCATATCTCGTAACTCCAGTATCTCACCTTTTATCTCAAAATACTCATTCATTCTTCTTCTTCTTCTTGGATGGTCTCATTTTTTTTCCTTGGTGCGTTTAGAGTCCCCCTTCTTGATGCTAGTGGTGTGCATGTGCTGGATCCTTTCCTGCTCGCACTATGATTCCTCGGAGTTCCTCCCCTATAAGTTGTGCATCCCTAGTTCTTGGAGTGTGGATAAAAACATCGATCTTTGATCATCCAAGTATGGTTTTTTCCTTAGTATCTCTTTTCTGTGTATCATGCGGGGTGGGTATGATGATGTTTTCTTCAGGGATGGATGAATCCAAACTTTTAGGAAGATAATAAATGGTATAAAAGAATTAAGGGGTGTATTTTATGATTCAATTGTATTATTTTATCATTTATTATATGTTGCGAATCATATGGGCTTATATCCACTGAAAATTGTGGATGTTGGTGATCCTTTCTTACACACCAATGAACGTCTGTTTTTTGGAAAATTATGTGATGATTGAATTGATGTAACATGGAAATTTGTTAATCACGTAAAATAGGTTTATTAAATGGGTGTCTAGTGAACAAAAATCCTTGTGTTATCTTGCCGATTGAGAAAATAGAAATAAGGAACTTAATGAATTGGGTCTTTGATTATAAAAACCCCATAGATTTTTCTTTGTAACATGTGTCGTTGTTCTACTTGATGCTTGTAGGGTGACATGGATGAGGATGAGATCCCCTATTGTGTAGTTGTAAGTTTGTGGGTCTGAGGTTGTGTGGTGTTGTATGTTGGAGCTTGGTTTGGTTCCAGTACTTTGAGAGATCTCACAGATCCCTTTTGTTGTTGTGACTTTACAAGAGAACCAGGTGTTAATGCTCAAATTGTTGTTTGACTATATTTTCCTTATTTGGCTCGTGGAAATGAATGTTAGTTGACCGATAGTGAAGAATTATCTAAATGGAATCACTTGAATAAGATAACAAGAATTTTTTCGATGAGGAATTGATTTTTGGGAATGAGTTGTGACTTGGGTGTGGATATTGTGCTTTTTATGAATGAATTATAATGAGGGTGTTTTTGTATGGGATGGTTTTGGAACCACTAAGTTGGGATGAGTGCTTGTTTAACTATATTTATAACTTTAGTTCTTATGTTTCTTATTTGCACCCCTCAAAAGTTGAGCACTTTGTGCCAAACACCCCCATTTCATGGGGGCAGTTGTTTAACCAACACTCATATGAGTGCCTGGTTATTATCTCCTTCTCTGCTCCCTTTCTTGAGTAGACCAAGACTCTTCGGGAAGGTTGTGATGGCCCGAGGTCCATTATAGCCCAAGGTTTTTTAGGCATGGTAATTGTTGTGGTTTTCCTAGGTGTGTGCGGTCAGGTTGTTTCCCAAGTGTGTTTGGGATGAGTCACAGGTGTCTTCAGGCGTGGAAGTAGTTATTCAGGACACAATTTCTTCATGGGTGGCAGTTGTTATTCGGGACCAGGAGACTTTTGGCATAGTATTAGTTGTTCTGGACCAGGTGTTTGTGGGTGTGGTTACGAGTGGTTGTTTTGGACTAGGTGTTTTTCAGGCGGGATGTGTGGTTGTGGTAGCCCGGGTGTGTGTGGGAGGGGTATAGCAGTGGGACTGTGGTGAGAATGGCATGGGAGGTCTGATGCATAGGATGTCTTCAATAACCAATGGGAAAGTGGTGTGGGGTACCCAAACATCAATGTGTTATTACTATTACTTTACTTGACTTGTGATATTTGGAATGTGTTCCTTGATGAGGTTTGGGTTGATAGTTTCCTTACTAGGTGCTTTAGTTATCTCCTTTTCTCACGGGGCATTAGAATGCCTCCCCACTTGTGCATGATAGAATTTGGTCTTCCCAAGTGAGTATACCCGTATAATCACCCAACATATATAAAAATGATTTCCAGTTTCTAGAAGGACTTCATGGGCTGTGATGGGCCCTACTAGTTCAGACGTTGGGTCCATTGACATTTCGGTTTTTCATTTATTTTGGTACATTCCTTTGGAGTTTTTTGTATTTTTCATAGCACTAATTATTGGAACATGAATTTGGTAATGGATTGTTTTTTTTAATTTTACTTCAAATTTTGGTGTTTTTTGGGATTTACTATCTTATCTTATGATCCTACTAAATTTAAAGGGTAATTCCTTTCATATTGCATGTTATTCTATACCCTTGGTTCTAGTCGCCACTCCATGACCTATTGAAGGCAGGTATTGGGGGTCATTATATCTCTTCAAAATGAGGAAACAAGGGTCTGGAAATCTGTTGTCCCTTCCCTCATCTTGGTGAATGCGGATTGTGACATAAAAATTTAATCCAAATAATACAAAATAATCAATAAGAGCATTGAAAAAGATGAAGATACTCTTATAAAATCATTGAGTTTTTTTAAGATAAATACTCTTTTTCTTTAAAAAAGAGAGTTCATTTGGAAATGTCATGGTATAAAACCAGAAGTGAAGTAAGAAAATAATTTCATAATAAAATTAGTGATTAAATAAATATAATGGTTCCTAAAAATAGATTATATAGTTTACTTGAAAATAGGAATGAATTTGTAAAATTCCCTTGAATCGGGCTTGTATTTCGAGAATAATTTTTAAAAATCTTTTAAAAAATATAAATACCCATAAATTAAAGTGTAATTATAGTTTTTACACATATATATAACATTAAAACAGAATTTATGAGGGGTACATATGAATAAATATGAATTTAATTGAGGTAAGTAGAGAATAAGAGTATCCCAAATAAAAACAGAGGTTCTAGTTGAAAACCCTTACCTTAAGTCTGATGGGGTTATTCACATGATCTTAGTGTCCTGGATAACCATATTAAATTAATTAATTAATATTTACAAACCCTATAATTTTTTTAATTGATTTATTATATCTTTATTATGTTCTTTCATGTCCTTCTTGATGGGTATAAGAGTTTCAATTTTATTGTTTCAGAGATTTTTCTTCCTTGGTATTCATGACGGGGATACATATATACATGTAAGGATAAACATGTAAGATGAATTATTCCATTATCATAATAAAAATTACATTACATGTAAGGAAATAGAGTTATTATATCATTTGGATTAAAGGAGGTGAGGAAAGAAAAATAAAAGAAATGAACTTGAAAGAAAAGAGAAGTTGAGAAATCCCTTTTGAAAATTTGGCAGCATAACAATGTCACTTAAAAATTAATAAAATATTTTGATGATAGAAAATGGGTATCTCATAATTCTAACATAATATAGAAAGTAATAGATATATGAAATGAAATATCCCAACATAATCCAATTGAAATTAAAAGAAAATGACAAAATATGAGTGCTTGAAAAAGAGAAGGGTGGTAGATTCCCTTACCTTGTAGAGTTACTCCTAAAACATGAAGGTTGGGACCATGGAGGATTTATGAAACCTTGGGAAGAATCTTAGGGAGGAAAAAATACTAGGAATTCGAGTATGATGAATTTGGAATGACATAATATGATAAAATTGGTGGGTATTTATAGAAATTAGTGAGGGAGTTTTTTATTAATTTCAATGGGAACCTCATTAGTGGTATTTGAAAACCATGGGATTTTCCATGGAATTTTCCCATGGTATTGCACACTTGGGACACCAAATATCATATTTTATTGTACATGTCATCATCATGTGAATTTTTTTTTTTCAAATAAGGCAATAGGGCACAGAAAAACTCAAAGCATCCCCCTGGCCTCCTACCTCGGAAGCTGGGAGCTAATGAGGTCTAAAATTTTGAAGATATAGGGAATCCCCTATTATCAAGATGACCCCCTTAAGATTAAATCTAGAAAAAGAGTGAAAAAATATACTTTGGGCCCAAAATGACCTGAAACGCCAGGTGGTCCACAACCTTGTTGCCCTCCCGCCAGGTGTGACCCACTCTAATATTGTTGTCGAGTAAACAATAAATCTACCTGATGACATAGGTGATCGACCAGGGGGTGACTCCATGATCAAAGTGGGGATTGTGCACCATTGATGAGTTATTTTCCGCTTCTGTGACGATCATATCTATCTAGCTGCATAAGAGGAGACCATAAAATAGCGCCAGGGCCTCGACCTGTAATGATGACACATGGCCCAGATTAATCGTAAAGGCCAAGTACGTCGACCCACTATTGTCGCACCGAACCCCACCTCCTTTCATAATACCAAGATCACATGAGCCATCAGTGTTCAATTTTAACCCTATCGATCGAGGGTTCTCACGAACCCAGTTTCCCCTTTTCTTGCGGATCCTGGTCACCTCTAGCACCCTGGCTCAAAACCGCATGATAGACGATGCCTCCCTCCTATTGCGAACCACCATATCCACGTCACATAAAATATTTTTCATCCAGATTATAATAGATCAAGGTGACCTACTGATACACTCATGTCTCACCTTCTTCAATGCCATTCAGAGGCACCAACAACCCGCATACAACACCACTGTATGATCCAATCTTTCTGAAAACTCAAAACTGTTATTTTACTATTCCCGAGAAACTAAAGTGTTTTTTAAAATTATCATAATTTCTGTATAACCTAATATGAATATTCTGAATACAATAATAAACAAAAAAAATTTTAAATAATTTTTTAAATATTAGTAATTTAATTTTTAAATAAAATCATAATTTATTCGAAAAATAAAAATTTTAAAACAATAATTAATTTTCTATCACCTTGAAAAATTAATCAAGATCTAATTACCTTATAAACTTAATACAATAAAATAATAATATGATTTACTATTCATAAGGGTCATATTATTATTCATAAGTGTATTTTACTATTCACCAAATATTAAATTTTTCTTATCAGACTCTAAATATCTTACTGAATGCAACCGTGTATAATAGTTTTTCAAAATTCAAATCACAGAAGTGGAAAATTTATGTTTACTTGAAAGGTTATAACAAATTTGTTTTTTTATAGACCTAATGTTTTATGCATTCAATATTAATTTTTTTTAGAAATCTTAGGGGTGTTACATTCTCCCCCCCCCCCCCCCTTATGAAAATTTCATCCTCAAAATTACCATAATGTTACCTCACAAAAGGATTTGGGTAGTTCTTAATCATAATATCCTCAGGATCCCATGTTGCTTCTACAATTTTATGATTTTTCAAATGTTTATTTTCTAGCAGAGTCATTTGATTCCTCAATACATATTCTTTAGTTTCTAGAATCTAGATAGGCTCTTCATAGTAAGATAAATCAGGTCCCAATTATATTCCTTCATATGTGAGGACATGTGTTGGGTCTAGCATGTACTTTCTCAACAATGAGACAGAGAACACATTGTGTACTTTAAACATGATAGGTGGCATTGGCAAATGATAATCCACAACTCCAATTCTCTCCATAATTTTAAAAGGTCCAATGTACCTAGGGCTCAGATTCCCTTTCTTCCCAAATATTATAACTCCCTTAAACGGAGATACATTCAATAAAACATGATCTTCTACTTGAAATTCAAAATCCTTCCTTTTATCATCAACATGTATCTTTTTCCTGCTTTGAATTGCTTTGATATGAGTTTGAGTAGTCTTTACCTTTGCTGTTGTTTCCTCCACAATCTCTGGACCCATAAGCTTCAAATCATGGATTTCATCCCAACATGTTGGTGTACGAAATATATTTCCATAAAATTATTTATATGGTGCTGAAAGAGCACTGTCGTGGGCGCCCTCAAATGATTAGTGTGATTTTGGGGTACTTAGGTGCAGCAGAGTGGCTGACCAAGGTCGTCTCTCAAAGGAGGAAGTGAATTTAACAACTTATTAAAGGTATTCTAAAAAAAATAAAATAGAATAGAATAAAAACACTACTTTAAAGGATTGGGGTTTGTTATAGTTTATGAATCTAGAAGAAGTTTTCTGGAAGAAGATTGTATATTTTTTTGTTTTTAGTTTTGAAATGAATTTCGATTAAAATGACACAACAAGAAGATGTTTTTTTAGAAATACATTTTAAAAGGTGTAATCGATCTAACTCTACCTCTTCATTCACTTATTAATAATTATCATTTAAATAAATATCCACTTAATTATGATCCCCTAATTTGTTATCCCTCGAACCCTACGAGAGTTAACTTAACCACAAAGATGAAATTACTTAAACCCTAGGCTAGCTTCGGAACACGCAATCGCCGTACCCTGCTTTGATTGTTGTTATAAGGATAGATTATGGTCAGTGGTTAATTAGAGAACATATAAATTCTGGAAATGAGGATGAATTGTGTTTAGGAATTATATTTGAACTCTACAAATTTATCCTGTGTGGTCTTGTATTACCGATTAAGATTGTGCTCTCACAATTTACACAAAATCTCGATCTCACGTGTTTTGTATTAATTGTTCAATTGCTTGCTTAGTTTCTTGTAATTTAAAAACACAATTCATGGATCATATTATGTGAATTACAGTATCTCATTGATTCAAAATAAATGAATGAAGAAGGATAGAGGTCGATTGATTACTAAAAAGAACTACTCTTCCATGGGCGGAGTAATCATCGTAGAAGCGTTTTTCATGTGCAAAGGTTTATAATAGGTATAAACCAATAAAGCTTATACTCAAGAATTACATCCCAAATAAGAAGATTAAGAGAATAAAAAATTTAAACAAAACATAAGAAAAGAGAAGAAATAAAAGAAGAACAAAGAAGTTTATTACACAAAGAAAATCATTACAACATGAAGGAGAAGAAGAAGGCTTCGTCGAAGGGATCCTTGCTTCAAGAGCTACCCTTATTGAAATGGTTGGATAATTGGAGTGGATCCACTTCTCCTCTGACCTAAACTTCCCAATTCACGTCCCAACCCTTAAAAATGATAAAAACTCTAATTTATAGAGGGTATGGGAGGATAGTTTACAAGTGGTTTCAAGTGTAAATGTGGAAATTCAGACAAATATTTTAATCCAACTTTCACCGCAATTTTTACTACCAAAACGCGTGAATTGTCTGGCCTTCAAGAAGGATAATATGTGTGGATATGGGTCCTATATCTACTCTATAAATTTGGGTTCAATCCAAGCCCATATGTAGTAGTTATGGCCAAAATACATGAGCTTTTCAATTCTGGTGAGTCTATCCCAACTTTGATTTCATGGCCCATTTTCAACAACCAAATGCACTCTTTAGCTATAGTGTCCTGAATAAAAGTTGTAGATAATTACGTTAAAAATAATGTTAAAAATTTCAAATTCAAAAAATAAATATAAAAAAAATTATCTTCGAAATACTACAGTGAACTATAAAGGGTAAAACTAGAATTTTCATCAAATATTCGAATGAATGGTCTAATCCCAAATACTTTCTAATTAAACATATTTAACACAATGTGAGGAAATTATATCATTTATTATCAATAAAATATTCAATAAAATAGTGTTTTATTAACTCCCCCAAACTTACCCTTTTGCACTCCTGAGAAAAATCTCATATCAAGTAAACATCAATATCAAATCAAAACCAATTTTAAAACACATATCTTTGAGATCAAATAATTACACACCAAGAAAAAAAATATATCATGCCTCATAAAAAACAATTATTTCAAGTTCTTCATTTATATCATTCAATATATTTCCACTTTATTTATCCTCCCATGCACAAAACACTTACCTCACTTGAATTTTTTTTATCACACAAATGTCATTTTTTTTGCAATGTCTTTCTCATACAAACTCATACAAGGGTCACCATAGGCTTGATAATTTCCTGCATCGCCACCCGATGTGAGTCAAGGATGTATGTTTATCATGAGGACTTTTTAGGGTTGTTCTGTGGCTTTCGGTAGGTAGGATTTAGATGTGAAAAATTCTGAGGCTGAATGAGGAGGGCTTGACACTTTTTGAAGCAAAATTGCATTTATCTAATTTTCACTTAAATATGGTCTTCTCCTCAATCACCATAGTATCAATTCAGATCCATCATCATGAAAAGTCATGAAAAGTTTACACCATTCATCATTTCAGTATCAAAAATGTCAATCTTCTCAAACATGATTTTCTTGAAAGCTTTTGATAAGCAAATCTTTCCACCTCAATTAGAAGCTCCAGAAAAGGCACAGCTTCACTTGTCATGAACGCTCCAGAAAAGGCACAAGTTTCAATATAATGAATTTCTTCAGCAGAAAACACGTCTCTTAAGAATTTAATTTTCCACCCAAAGTATCACATAATGTGGTAGCACAACACAACATAGCTTCCCCCACACTTAATCTCAACTATATTATGCAATTTCACTTCAAGAGTTGGTTAGATAAGGAAAATTGTCTTGTAAAGTGGATAACCTAACAGGTTGTGCATGGATTATAAGGGCTAAAAAGATTAAATGTTCAGGGTAGGCCATTATAAAAAAAGGATTCTTTGAAGTAGGGTATTTAATAACAAAAAAATGCCTCAATAATTTAAACATAAGTACCCCAAACCCTCAAGTTTTGACAGAAATAAATCAAATTCTGGTTAAATCAAGCATGGTTTGGTTCTCTCAAAAAGTGAGGTGAATGTAAAGAATATGGAAATAATGGTTCATAATCCTCACAGGAAATTGATTTCAAATATAAAGACAGTGATATGTGGCATGGGATTCAAAATTCAGTGTACTTTTCATGAAATTACTAAATATTTGAACTTGAAACAAAGTCATTTTCAGCATTCATTTAAGCTCAGTTTATTGGGATAAATTGTTTCACTCATTGATATGCATTTCAAAATTGTGATGAGAATCATTTCAGCTCAAAAATTTAAAAAAAAGAGAGAATTGAAAAATAAATACACAAAATTTGAAAAACACACAATTTTTTTTTGGTTTTTTTAAACAAGAAAACAATTGAAATTACTAAACTAAAAGGTTCCCTCCCCCACACTTAAAATATTGCATTGTCCTCAATGTGAACCCATGAGATGATATATGCACATGAAATGTAGAATTTTTAAATAGGAAAAATAATATAAAAGTGAAAGGGTTAGGAACAGCCTGATGTGATCAAGTGATGATGGGGTCATGCAATGTGATAAAATCCACTGCATCAGTAGGAAGTCCCTCAATGTATCTATTAAAATGTTTCCCAATGACTATAAAGCTCCTTCCAGTGTCCTCTTGTGTGATCTCCACTACACCATAAGGAAAAACATTAGTTATAATATAAGGACCTAACCATCGGGAACACAACTTACCAGGCATTAGCTTGAGTCGTGAACTATAGATATGGACTTTCTCTCCAACATGAAACTCCCTTTGTTGGATCATTTTGTCATGAGCTGCTTTTGATATTTCCTTGTAGAGCCTTGAGTTCTCATATGATGACAATCGAATCTCCTCAAGCTCTTGAATTTGCAACTTCCTTTGAATTCCATCTTGGGCCAAATCCATGTTGCATTTCTTTATAGCCCAATATGCCCGATGCTCGACTTCCGCTGGGAGATGACATGCTTTCCCAAAAACAATCCTAAATGGGGACATACCAATGGGTGTCTTGTATGCTGTCCTATAAGCCCACAATGCATCATCCAAGCACTTGCTCCAATCCTTCCTATTTTGCTGCACGATTTTCTCTAATATTTGTTTCAGCTCACGATTTGAAACCTCAGCCTGGCCATTTGTTTGGGGGTGGTATGGTGTTGATGTTTTGTGTGTCACCCCATACTTCCGAAGGAGGGAAGCAAAATTCCTATTGAAAAAGTGTCCCTTGGTCACTGATGATGGCCTTTGGTACTCCAAACCTGCAGAAAATTTGAGTCTTGACAAAATCCACTACAACATGAGAATCGTCAGTCCTGGTGGCCTTGGCCTCCACCCATTTACTCACATAATCAACAGCAACCAAAATATACAAAAATACAAATGAACTAGGAAAAGGACCCATAAAGTCATTTCCCCATACATAAAAAATCTCACAGAATAGTATGGGTTGTTGGGGCATCTCATGTCTCCTAGAAATATTCCCACTGTGTTGGCAACGAGAGCATGACTTACAAAACACATGGGCATCATGGAACAAGCTAGGCCAATATAATCCAGAGTCCAAAACCTTCCCAGCTATCTGTTGGGGTCCAAAGTGTCCACCACAAGAATGTGTATGACATAAATGCAAAACAGACTCAAACTCATGATTGGGAACACACCTCCTAATGACTTGGTCACTACACATGCGCCAGAGGTAAGGATCATCCCACACATAATACCTAGACTCAATTTTTAATTTTTGGACTTGATGCTTCTTCAAATTTGCTGGGATTTCAGAGGAAAAAATGTAATTAACTAAATCAGCATACCAAGGATGCGTACCTGAGATGGTATAGAGATGCTCATCAGGGAAAGTGTCCCGAAGTGGTACCTGGTCCAAGGTGTCATCCTCTAGTGTGTGATTAAGCCTACTCATGTGGTCTGCCACCAAATTCTCTGATCCCTTCTTGTCCTTTATCTCAATATCAAATTCCTGAAGAAAGAGCATCCAACAGATAAGTCGTGGCTTTGCATCTGGCTTCTTTAGGAGGTACCTCAAAGCTGCATGGTCAGAAAAAACAACTACTTTAGAGCCCAATAAATATGAACGGAATTTATCTAAAGCAAATATGATAGAAAGAAACTACTTTTCGATGGTTGTGTAATTTTATTGGGCTGAATCCAGTGTCCTCGATGCATAGGCGATCACATGTGAACATCCCTCCACCCTCTGAGATAAGACAGCTCCAACCGCAAAGTTGGAGGCGTCACACATAATCTCAAAAGGAATATCCCACCGTGGGGGCTGTATGATCGGTGGAGTGGTCATACACTTCTTTATCTCATCAAATGATACCCTGCACGAATCATCAAAATTGAAGTCAATATCTTTTTGAAGCAATCGAGATAAGGGTAGATCGATCTTACTAAAATATCTGACGAAGCGTCGATAAAATCTAGCATGTACAAGGAATGATCGAACATCACGCACACATGTAGGATATGGAAGGGATGAAATAATGTCTACCTTAGATTTATCAACTTCAATGCCATGTTGTGAGACTATATGACCTAAGACAATTCCCTTTTCGACCATGAAATGACATTTTTCAAAATTTAAGACCAGATTCTTCTCAATACAACGATGCAACACATCAGCCAAACTAGAGAGACATTCATCAAATGAGGATCCATAAAATATAAAATAATCCATAAATACCTCCATGCATGTCTCAATAAAATCAGAAAAAATACTCACCATGCATCTTTGGAAGGTACCTGGGGCATTGAATAGTACAAATGGCATCCTCCGGTAGGAAAATGTGCCAAAGGGACAGGTGAATGTAGTCTCCTCCTGATCCTCTGGAGCTATAGAAACCTGAAAATATCCAAAAAATCCATCCAAGAAACAATAGTGTGTCTTCCCAGCTAGTCTCTCCAGAATCTGATCAATAAACGGGAGGGGGAAATGGTCCTTGCGAGTGGAATGATTTAGTTTCCTATAATCAATACACACACGCCAACTGTTTTGCACCCTCATTGGAACTAACTCATCTTTCTCATTTTTAACAACAGTAACACCACTTTTCTTAGGCACAAACTGAATAGGAATTACCCACTGAGAATCTGAAATGGGATAGATTATACCAGCCTCAAGCAATTTCTCAACTTCTTTTTTAACAACTTCCAGGAGGGTGGGATTGAGTCTCCTTTGTGGCTGTCTCACCGGTTTAGCCCCATCCTCCAAGAGAATCCTATGCATGAAAATGCAGGGGCTAATACCTGATATGTCAGCCAAGGTCCACCCAATCACCATGATGTTCTCCCTCAAAATATTCAAAATCTTTTCTTCATGTTCAAAAGGGAGATTCTTAGCAATGATAACAGGTAATCTCTCACCACTCAACAAGTATAAGTATTTCAGATTTGGTGGCAATGGATTGAGTTCTAATGAAGGAGGGTGTAGTATGGATGGAGACATTAAAGGAACTGAAATATGTGCACAAAGAGCATCAGTATCAGAATAGACATCATAAAAATCAGAGAATAAAGCATCAAATCCATCAGCATACTCAAAATTCATGTCATAATCAGAGTGAACATGATCAAAATCAGAATATGAATCCGTTTCAAAATCAAATCTTAGAGAGTCTTGTTCCTTAGAAACGGGTGTGGAAGTACTCTTATACATCAAACTAGAACCAATATGCATAATCTCCCTAAGCATTGGACAATCCAATTCCATGGTGTTTTTACTTGGTGGTTCAAAATGGGAGATAACAAAAGCAGAATGGTCCTCAGAGGGGTACTTCATGGAGTCCATGACATTAAAAATTACAACTTCATCTGCAAACTCCATGGAAAGTGAACCCTCATTGACATTTATGATAGTTTTGCAGTTTTGAGGAAGGGCCTTCCTAAGATAATGGGGTCATGAGAACTTACTTGATCCTCCTCCATGTTAAGAACATAGAAATCCACTGGAAAGATCATGTCTCTTACCCGGACAAGTACATCCTCAAGAACTCCCGCTGGATATGCCGTAGCTCTATTAGCTAATTGCACCACTACTCTCGTTGGCTTCAACTCACCAACCTGTAAAGAAGAGAATACAGAGTGAGGCATCACATTTATTGAAGCTCCTAAATCACAAAGATCATCAGAGAAGTGCAACTCCCCTATGGTACATGGGATGGTGAATGTCCCGAGATCCTTGCACTTTTTTGGCATTACTAGAGTTGGTGTAATTAGTGCTGAGACATTCTTTCCAAGGTTGATCCTCTCATTTCCCTTGAGCCCTCTTCGATTGGTGCAGAGTTCTTTTAAGAATTTGGCATACCTTGGGATTTTCTTAATGGCTTCAAGTAGAGGAATGTTGATCTCCAGACGCTTGAATGTGTCCAAAACCTCCTTTTTCATTGCTTCTTCAGCCATCTTCTTGGTTTGAACAACCCTATTTGGAAAAAGAAGGGGTTTATGAGGAACATCATCAATCTTTTTCTTACCTTTATTTTTCTCCTTGGATTTCTCATCAGTTGGTATGGAATGCAGCTTCTCTGGAGTAGAGGTGAATCCCAGTGGAATGGTATATAACGACCCATACTTTACATAAATTGTCAATACTTAAAAATTGAAGCATACTTATTACAACATATAACAAAACCACGAAAGGACTGTATAGGTATAGTGTCTTTAGAAACTGGGAAACATAAACAACTGGTTCATAAAACATCTACATTGTCTCCCATTTATTTCATCATATCTATAGTCCATTTTGGTATATCTTACTTAATACCTTTTCCCTGACCTTGGGAAAGAAAACATACAAAAGGGTGAGCTAAAATGCTCAGTAAGGGTAAACAAAAGAAATATCAATCACATCATATTCATAAGAACATAACATTTTGTGAAATCTTACCCTGCAAAAGAGATCATAATTTCATAACATGGGATAAATCATGGTAGTGAAATGTAATCACAATAATCATAACTTAAAACATGAAACTTTGTGGCATACACACATAATCATAGAGAATCATTTCTTATTAGTCAAGACTCATTGCCAATACTATCTTAGTGGACAAAGTCCATTTCTGAACCGAGTTCACTCCTCGTTTCAGTCCTGTTTCTCTGAACCGGTTTAACCTGTCGTTCCAACCATGTCTATCTAATGAGATATAAAATCTTTACCCAATGCATTAGAGGGAGATATAGGTCCCACCCATCTCATAATGATACCATTCTTATGTGTGCCACAAAACCATAAACCATACATCATAGCATAACCCATGTAATAAAAATGGGAATCTTAAACATCATGACATCATAAAACAATTAATATAAGATAAAGGAATTCATAAAAATATTTCCATCACAAAATAATCAAATCAATGTAATAATATGGATAGAAACAGAACCCTATATCATCTTAGATGGAAAATAATTTTGATAAAACACTGGAATTCCATTCTTGAGGAAAATATCCTTTCTACTTCAAAAACACTCTTCATTTTTAACATTTCATACAATTCTAAACTAAAAGAAGTTGATTAAAAATAAACTTTAAAACTTGTAAAGGAAGCTTCTTGGAAATAATGTTTTAAAAATCCATTCATGCCCTATAAGTTAAAAAAACAT
Source organism: Viscum album (assembly GCA_963277665.1). Taxonomy (NCBI): domain Eukaryota; kingdom Viridiplantae; phylum Streptophyta; class Magnoliopsida; order Santalales; family Viscaceae; genus Viscum; species Viscum album. The sequence continues at coordinate 1,950,533,702 of OY728133.1, forward strand.
TCTTCTCGTACTTTTTTCGGAAAAGTCAAAAAGTACCTCGTACGAAAAACGACAAAAGATTCCTTTCATATCTTTTAATAAAAACTCGTCAAAGGGTAAAATTGGATTTAAACAATTGTAGGTAGATGGAAATAATATTAAATATTGAGGAAACATGGATTTGGATGATAAAATACACCCCAGTAAATTCCAAATTATAAACAATCTCGGATAAAAATGAGATTGTGATATTTCCCTTACCTTAGGTCCGATTTGCTTCGTAAGTGTCCGAACCTCCTGTATAATGATTTAAATAATGTTATTGACTTATTACAGAATCATACTTATTTTTATGATATCATATATGGTCATATTATTAGCTTCTTATTAGTAATATTTCATTACTACTTGTTATTCGGGTGTTTATTACTTTTTGTTCTTATGCGAGTTTTGTCAAATAAATTCTTATTTTTATTTTTAGGTTATAAATACCACATTTACAGAATGGTATTAGTGTAATATATATCATATTCATTCACTCAATTCATTTATATAATCATTATTCAATTAAGATCATGTATAACGAGTCGCATCACATCGTGGAGATGGTATTCCGTACGTACGCACGAGTGATGATATCGTTCCCATGATCGTGGAATTGTATTGGAGTGTATGTATACTATTTCAGAATCAATATAACTTTAAAATAATCATATATAGTTATTCTTTACACCATTATTCCCATCCAAGTAAGGTGGTGGTGGAAAATAGATTACACCACGGTGTGGAGATGGTATTCCGTACGTACGCACGCGCGGTAATTTCATTTTCCGTAGGATGGATAGATGGTGAAATAGGGTTGTTTCAAAATTATAATAACATATCAGTATATGAGTGATACTGATGTTATTACTTCATAATTAAAAAACTAAAGAAGAAGAAGTGGAAGAAGAAATAAAGATGAAAGAATCGGTAACGGGCATTACCTCTTCTTTGAAGCGCTTCTTTGAGACCTCCTTTTAGGGCACTAAAATTGGTCTTTGAAGAAGAAACGGACCTCTAGGATGTCTCTAGGGAAGTGGAGAGAAGAAATTGGTAGGGTTTGGCCGATCTTGAAGTCTCAAAGTGGTGCGAGGAAAAGAGGGAGGAGGTTCCCTTTTATAAGGGAGGAGAGGGGCACCTTTGGAATAACTAAATATTATTTTATTATAAAGCCAAATTCGGTTTTAAATAGCTCTAAATTGATTTATTTCGAATCTAAGGTGGGGATGGGTATAAATTCTCTCATCCAATAGAATTTATACAAGTTTAGGTTCCTATTTTAACCTTATCATTTAGATTTAACATTAAGTTAAATAATTTTACTTTTACCGTGTCTTCTTGTGTTCTTACACTATAAGGTTAATAAACTTACTATAACAAGAAAAATGAACCCCAAGTTGTTTATTATTAATATATATAACCTTATATAAGTCATTTGGACGATCCTTATATTTTTAGGAATAAAATAACAATTAATAATATAATATTTGTTTTAAAAACTATTTTATGTCAATTTTGACACTATTTAGTAATTGATTTTTGTGAAAATCATAACAGAATGAATAGTTCAAAAAAATTTAATTAAATCAATAATAACATGTCATATTAACATATAAAATTATTGTAATTCATAAAAAGTCTCAAATTACATTTATTTGGGTATTTATAACATCAATTATGTCAATACTTCATTAATAAAATAATTACTGCATCATCGTTGTGTCATAAATAAATTCAATTATTTAATGTCTAAAAATTAAAAATAAAATACCATTATGTAGGAATATATTTTAACTTTCTAATGAATATTTATTGTCTAATTTATCTTATGTATAACCCCATATTAAAAATTATTTACTTATTAAACTTTGATTTTAACTATTTTAACCCTTCTTTAAATAAATTAATAATAAATGTCCTAATCTAATCCAATTGGGCCTAAATGGTAATATTTTATTCCTAAGGTTGTTTTTGGTCGAATTACACTTATCCAATAGAATTATTACATGTGTTAGGTTAATAATAATATCATTTTTACCCTTAATTACCTTATTTACTTTTAACTGTGGTAAATAAAAGTAAAAAGTTACTATTCACCAAAAAATTATTTTCATCTCATTGAACCACATTTTACTTAATGACATCAACCGTGTCTCTCGGATATTCGAAATTCCACTCAAAGAAGCGGTAAAATTAAGTTTTATGAAAAATTCAGTTTTTTAACTACCACTTAGTGGTTTAACTATTCATCAAAAATTGAAAGTTTTCAGAAAAATACCAAAATTTCACCCTAGGCAAATTTCGATATTCCGAATCCAAAAATGAGGTCCATTTTGAAAAATAAAATTTATAAAATTTCAAAAAGTGGTTATTACTATTCATAACGGGCTAGTTTTAATAATATTTTAATAGCATATCATTGTTTAGTGAAACTCGGTATTGCGTACGACGCAAGCTATCGAGGAAGGCCGCGGTTGCGTGTAAAGCAAGCCAAGATAGTGTTGTGTGTATTGAAAGATTCCTTTGATGATTTATATAACATAAAAATAAAATATTTCTCATAAAATTCTCGAGTGTTGCATGGTAGGTACAGATGTATCGTTCATTTTCTTCCCACTTCTCAATGTGATGGCACTAACATTCCCCTTTGGATTTGGAGTGGGTTGGGAAGGTAGATTTCCAGAATTCTTACTCACAAGTTCATGGAGGGCGGTGGAAATCTGGATCATTTGAGTCTTCAACTCTCTCAGCTCCGAACCTTGACTCTTTATCTCATTCTGTTGATTAAGAAAAATTTGTTTCAAAAGATCATTAGTTTTAGAGTCTACCTTGTGTTGGAGATTCCCTTGTTGCTGAATCATTGATGTTTGAGCTTCGAATCTCCTTTGGGGTTGTTGGAAACCCTGTTGGTAAGGTGGAGTCTGCTGGAAGTTTGGTTGAAAAGGGGGCCTTTGTTGTTGTCCAGAGCCATACCTCATGTCCGGTTGATCTCTCCACCCTTGGTTATATTTTGGATCAAACTTCTTCTGGGGATATGGTTGTTGTTGTTGCTGCTGATATGTTCTCTCAGGGACTACTGCTACACAATCTTCTGTTTCTTGGAGTTGTGGGCAACAGTCAGTTGGGTGGCTTATCTCAGTACAAATACCACAAGGCCTTGAAGGAGGGGGTAGAGATGTCTTTTGTGCCAAAGCAATTTTACTCACCATAGTGGTCAATTCTTCCAACTTGGTATCAATCAAATGACTTTCAAGAGAAGAAGGACTTACCTGATGTACTCCCCTGACATGTGGTGTACCTCTATCACCAAATTGTTGGGAGTTTTGGGCCATCTTGTTGATCAACGCACGTGCAGTTACTAGTGTCTTGTCCACCAATGATCCTCCAGCTGCAGCATCCACCATGCTCCTCTCCATGGGTGTGAGTCCTTCGTAGAAGTATTGGATGAGGAGTTGCTCACTGATTTGATGATGCAGACAACTTGCGCACAACTTCTTGAATCTCTCCCAATACTCATACATTGAATCCCCTTATGCTTGCTTGATCCCCGAGATCTCCTTATGAATGGAAGTGGTCCTTGATGCTGAAAAAAATATCTACAAGAAAATACGTTTCAAATCATTCCAACAAGTTACATCTTCGAGTTGTAAATAATACATCCAATCTTTCGCAGCTCCATCAAGTGATAATGGGAATGCTCTTAATTTGATTTGGTCTTCAGATACATTTCTTGGTTTCAGGGTTGATCAAACCACATTAAATTCTTTAAGGTGTTTGTTTGGATAATCACCAAATAATCCATGAAATTTTGGAAGAAGGTGAATTAACCCAGATTTTAACTCAAAGTCTGATTCGAGATTCGGGTATGCAATACAATTTGGTTGATAGTTAATATCTGGTGCAACCAATTCTCGAATGGTTATATTAAGTTCATTTCCATTATTTCCAGCCATTGTTTCCTCTTTTATATTTGAAATTGAATTGCTTCCAATTTCTATGTTTCCAGAAGAGTGGAATTCACCAACTAGTTGAATATTGAAACTTCCCGTAGACTGAGAATGTCTGATTCGAGCCCTAAGGGTGCGTTCAATCTCATTGTCGATATCTATGAGATCTTTGGGATTAGTTCATGTCATAAATCAAATAAATATGAAAAGAAAGAAAGCGGACCATAGTAAAATAAAATGAGAAGTTTGAGTTGATGGTCTAAAATGAAAAGAAGAGGATGGAAAGAAAAAAAAATGAAAACTTGAGAAAGGGGAAAGATGAAAGAGAGAGGTGAAGAAAATAATAAAATAAAAAATAAAAGAAATACCTCTAAATGGTTGAATAAATTACTTGCCTCCTCGGCAACGGCGCCAATTTGAAAGAGCACTATCGTGGGCGCCCTCAAATGATTAGCGTGATTTTCGGGTACTTAGGTGCAGCAGAGTGGCTGACCAAGGTCGTCTCTCAAAGGAGGAAGTGAATTTAACAACTTATTAAAGGTATTCTAAAAAAAATAAAATAGAATAGAATAAAAACACTACTTTAAAGGATTAGTGTTTTTTATAGTTTATGAATCTAGAAGAAGTTTGCTGGAAGAAGATTGTATATTTTTTTGTTTTTAGTTTTGAAATGAATTTCGATTAAAATGACACAATAAGAAGATTTTTTTAGAAATCTATTTTAAAAGGCATAATCGATCTAACTCTACCTCTTAATTCACTTATTAATCATTATAATTTAAATAAATATCCACTTAATTACGATCCCCTAATTTTTTATCTCTCGAACCCTACGAGAGTTAACTTAACCACAAAGATGAAATTACTTAAACCCTAGGCTAGCTTCGGAACACGCAATCGCAACACCCTACTTTGATTATTGTTCTAAGGATAACTTATGGTCAGTGGTTAATTAGAGAACATATCCATTCTGGAAATGAGGATGAATTTTGTTTAGGGATTATATTTTAACTCTACAAATTTATCCCGTGTGGTCTTGTATTACCGATTAAGATCGCGCTCTCACAATTTACACAAAATATCGACCTCGCGTGTTTTGTATTAATTATTAAATTGCTTTCTTAGATTCTTGTAATTTAAAAACACAATTCATGAATCATATTATGTGAATTATAGTATCTCATTTATTCAAAATAAATGAATGAAGAATGATAGAGGTCGATCGATTACTAAAAAGAACCACTCTTCCATGGGCGGCGTAATCATCGTAGAAGCATTTTGCATGTGCAAAGGTTTATAATGGGTATAACCCAATAGCGCTTCTACTCAAGAATTCCAAACCAAATAGGAAGATTAATAGAAGAAGAAATTTAAACAAAACAGAAGAAAAGATAAGAAATAAAATAATAACAAATAAGTTTATTACACAAACAAAATCATTACAACATGAAGGAGAAGAAGAAGGCTTCGTCGAAGGGATCCTTGATTCATGATCTACCCTTATTGAAATGGTTGGAGAATTGTATTGGATCCACTTATCCTCTACCCTCAACTTCCCAATTCACGTCCCAACCCTTAAAAATGATAAAAACTCTAATTTATAGAGGGGAGGATAGTTTACAAGTGGTTTCAAGTGTGAATGTGGAAATTCGACCAAATATTTTAATCCAACTTGCACCACCATGTTGACCACCAAAACACGTGAATTGTCCAGCCTTCCAGAATGATAATATGTGCGGATATGGTTCCTCTATTTCCTCTAAAAATATGGGTTCAATCCAAGCCCATATTAAGTAGTTATGGCGAAAATACGGAAGCTTCTCAATTCTGGAAAGTCCAGCCCAACTTTGATTTCATGGCCCATTTTCAACAACCAAATGAACTCTTTAGATATAGTGTCCTGAATAGAAGTTGTATATAATTACGTTAGGAACACTATTAAAAAATTGAAAATTCAAAAAAAATATAAACATATTTATCTTCGAAATACTACACTGAACTATAAAGGGTAAAACTAGAATTTTCATCAAATATTCAAATGAATGATCTAATCCCAAATACTTTCTAAATAAACATATTTAACACAATGTGAGGAAATTATATCATTTATTATCAATCAAATATTAAATAAAATAGTGTTTTATCAGGTTCCATTGGAATGCTTGAATGAAAAATGTTGTTGTAGGAAAACTCTATCAAAGGTAAATAATAATCCCACATACCTTGAAAATCAGGTGAGCATGATCTCAACATGTCTTTTAAAATTAGGATTGTTCTTTCTGATTTCCTTTCTGTTTGAGGATGATAAGTAGTACTCAATCAAATATTAGTATCCAAATATTTCTATAGACTTTTCCATATTTTTGATGTAAATCATGGATCACAGTCAGACATAATTAAGAGAGGTTCTCCATGAAGTCTCACAACTTCATTGATATGGTGTCGTAAAATCCTCTCTTATAGTGAGGAAATGTGTAGATTTCATAAGTCAATCCACATTTAACCATATTTCATAATCATTTCTTATAGTTTTGGGTAATCAAGTGAAAAAATACATGGTGATTTCATCGCATTTAATTTTATGAATATGTATAGGTTTCACGACTCCTCAAGGATGTTTTCATTAAACCTTCACTTATTGATAGAATAAACATCTTGATACATAATTGGAAATTTATCACTTCATGTTATCCCACAAGAAATTTTCCTTCAAATATCTAGACATTTTAGTGCTACCATGGTGTATAGATAAACTCGAACTGTGGGAATCCTCCAATAACAGACTTTTTAGCTAGAGTATAGCTGGAATTAAAAGCATGTTCCCAAATTTCAGAATTACATCTTTACACACGAAGTCATCCGACGTGCCATATTTCACAGCATTAATTTTCTTTTGATGGTTCTCATCATCAGGCTAAGATTTTTTAATACTTTTTAAAAAATATAGTTGGGAAACCAATTGGAAATGTAATGACATTTTTACTTCTTTGATAATTCCCATGTCCATCCTTACTAGATCGAAGAATACATGATACCTTTCAATCACAATTTTGTTTAAGACTCCATTATCCTTACTACTGAATGAATCAACTACCTTATTTACCTTTCTTGGGTGGTAGTGTATGGAACATTCATAATCCTTGAGTAATTAGAGCCATTAACTTTTCATCAGGTTGAGTTCTTTCTATGAGAAGATATATCTCAGACTTTTCTGATCTGTATATTTCTCACATTGTTCACCATAGAGATAATGTCGCCATATTTTTTGAGAAAAAAACACAGCAAATAACTCAAGATCATGACTATTATAGTTTTTTCCATGAATTTTTAACTACATTAATGCATAGTCAATAACTCTATCATTATGCATAAGGAAACAACCATGTCCTTTGTTGGAGGAATCACTGTAGACCACAAACTCATCATTCCCTGATGGTAGATTTAGGATAAGAGCATTCACTAATCACCTCATTAATTCTTGGAAAAATTACTCAGATTATTTTTTCTATATGAACATAACCCCTTAATGGGTATGCTTGTTCATTGGTTTGGCTAAACGAGCGAAGTTCTGAATGAAACACTGATAATAACATTCTAAACCAATAAAACTACATACCTCAGTTATGTTCATTGGAGTATACCATTCTTTAACAACTTTTTCCTTCTCAATATCAATAGATATTCCATCCTTAAAGAAAATTTGGATAGGTAAGGAAACTTATTAGAGCCAAAATTCACACTTACTAAACTCCGCATATAATTCATTTATTCTAAGAGTCATTAGAATAGTGCACATGTGATTTTCATGGTCTAATTATCTTTTTTATTACCCCAAGATATCGTAAATAAATTACAATACAAAGTAATAAATATATTCCTTGAAAAAACTATTAATTAGATCCATGAAAATATAGGGTTCATTATTCAGTCCAAAAGACATTCCTATAAACTCTTAATGCCCATACCTGGTTCGAAATGCTGTATTTGGAATATCTTCCTTCCTCACTCACAACTGATGATATCAAGATCGAAGGTAAATCTTAAATAAATATTGGGATCTATGAAGTTGATCCAATAAATCATCAATACAAGGTAGGGGATACTAGTTCTTTTTTGTAATAGCATTTATCTCCTTGTAGTCAATGCACAACCTCATAGATCCATCCTTCTTCTTAATGAAAATAATAGGGGATCCCCAAGGAGAAACACTAGGGTGAATAAATCCTTTGTCACTCAATTCATCTAGTTGTTTCATCAATTATACTAATTCCATAGTGTCCATTATATAATGAGTCTTTGATATAAGCCTTGAACCAAGAATTAAATCAATAGATAATTCAGCATCCCTCTCTAAAGGGTGTCTATGAAAATCATTTGAAAAACATCAATATATTCTTGCATAATAGGTACATCTTTGATTTGATCATTTCTTTCCTCACTAATAGATATCAAGTTTATATCCTCCCAATGAATTGAATTCAGTAGAGCAACTGATGATGGATCTAGATGAGAATCATATGACGATATTTCTACCCTAAAGATAAGAGAATCCATATCATCCTAAAAAAATTGTAACTTCCTTCTTCATGCAATATATTTTCACATTATAATTCAAAATCCAATCCTTATAGAGTATTATATAAAATTCAATCGTGTATATGAAAACAAAATCAATATATAAAGCACATTTAAATGGAATAATGGGGAACTTCTAACACATCATTATTTCCATGATACTCCCCTTAAGAGTTTGGACTGAAAAAACCCTTATAAAATCAAATCGGAAATAACTAATTTTCTTGAAAAACAAGGAAGATGTGAAGGAATGTGATGATACAAAATCAAATAAATCATTTTCTATGTTTGAGGAACTAATTAAAGTACCTAACACCATGTCATTAGGGACTTCAATATCAGTATTTTTGATCGCATAAGCTTGGACTTTCCCCCTTGGCCTACATTGGGGAATGTTTCATTGACGATTAGGACAATCATTTTCATAATGTCCCATCTCCATGAAATTTTAGTATCAACCATTGGTTGATTATTTCTTCCCCTTAAAATATTGGGATATGTGGCCTTTTTCTCCACACTTGTAACAAACACATATACCCTTAAGGAAAGTACCATGGTGCCTCTTCCCAAAATTATCATAGGGTATAATTTCAACTCTTCCCTTCTTCCCCAGTTCCTTATTTCATTTTCCAAAATTTTCAACAGACCTCTTATTCTCTTGTTTTCCCTTAAAATCATAAGTCTTATATAGTTTATTTCTATCCTGATAGAACAAGAGACAATATATTCATATGATGAGAAATTTTGGGAGAATAAATCCCTTCAGAGGAATGGTTTTAAACCATTAATGAATCGATCAACCTTGCTCCTTGAATTATGTATGTATTTTATGACATGTCTCACTAAAATTGTGAAGTTAGCTTCATACTTTTCAGTATTCTTATCCTCTTTTTTCCTTAGATTCAAAAACATCATTTTCATATATGATCACTATTCACAAGAGAAGTATTTTTCTAAGAACATTTTTTTAAAATACCTCCCTCATATTTCTTCTATTTGTTCCTCCTCCTTTGAATTTTGAATTAAATACCACCACTAATCCCTATCTCTTGATAGATGATAAACCTCCATGAAATCCTTCCCTCTTTAGTTACATTCCAAAGTGATAAATATAATCTCTAATGAACATATCCACTAATCAGATATGAATGGTTTTTTAGTCCAATTAATTTATGGAGGTTGTTGTTATATAAAGAAGTCTAACATAGATCCTCTACATTATGGATCCAGATACTTCATACGGGAAAGGTTATAGTTCATTACCTGAGTCAACTATCCCAGTATAGTTATATGTTTCTCTGCACTAGTCACAACACCATATCCAACACAATTATCTTGCATCATAGGGAAATACATACCTAGGACACATGTTTTCATTCTGTTTCCATTCATTCCACTCAGTTCCATTTCTAAATAATGGGATACACAAGATTAGGTTACGAATTAGAATGTACAATTTCAACATAAACATGGTTTCTATGAGGAAATATTAACATTTTAATCCTTCATAATGGTTTGTATAGAAAATTTGAATTATATTATGCATATCCCCTTGGACTGTCAAACTAAGTGAGTATTAAGGCATGTTGTTGTGTACTGAGATACCCTGAGTCATGCCCAAAACTTTTTATCGGAGTTATTAATCCTAGGTACATTGTACAAGAACCATATCCACTTGTAGTATCAAGTAAATGAATTATTTTCTATAAATATCCACATAATATATTCATTATCAAAATTACAAGATGTTCTTGTATGTTTATTATCAATGACTATCTTAGGGTTTTGTTCCCAAATCTACATTTTCTAAATCATGTTTTCATGTTTTCTACTAAACTTGCTTTGATACCAATTTCAAAGACCCGAGCCTAGTTGCATGAAGCCTATTACTTAATTCATTACATTGGTATGATAACAAGAATGTCATATATTAAAGGAAAGAATATTTTAGTGTATTTGGATAACCAGATACATACACATATTAAACATTAGAACTTGAAAGGAAAAATAATATAGACTTTCCTTTGAAAGTATCCATAACTCATAGGATATCCCTGCATTTCATTCATAATATACATCTTCATGTCTAGGGAATATGTAACATAAGAAAGGTGATATCTCAAATGATCAGTAATGGTAATCAATACAATAGAAGATATCATAAAAATAAACATTTGGCATGATGAATAACTAAAAACCCATGCCTTTGAAAATAAATATGAACGCATTATGGTAGGAAGAAGATATGAATAAATAATTCCATAATAAAGAATAATCACGTGTACTATAAAAGTCAAATAACCACATGAAAATTCAATTAGTAGTCTCATAATGAGGTAATGCATAATATCGGATATCATAATCATACCATCAAGGCCTCGTGCCAGGACTATAAATAACCATTTTGTAAAGGCATCATGCCAAGACTATAGTTTTTCTCATTAGACCTATCGATGCATCGAGGGGATATAGCGGGCCCCATACCTTACTAAGTCTAATGAATTCCTCATATGAATGGGGATAATCATAAACAATATATATATTAATATTTAAACTAACATATGAAATGTAAATAACTTTTCCCAAACATTATGCATAAACATTAACCATTCAATTTATATTGGGGAATGGTTTTAAGGTAGCACATCCATAGTCAAAATAATCATAATCCATTCAATTAAATATGGTATATTATATAATAAATGATAATCCTAGTAATATATAAGAATCAACATGAGTGTTGAAATAGATGAAGATACTCGGATAAAATCATCAAGTAATTCTTGATATAAATACACTTTTTCTTTGAAAAGAATAGTTCTGTTGGAAAATTATTTGTATAAAACCATATAGGAATAAATATAGAATTTTCATAATAAAATGAGTTATTTTAAAATGATAATGGTTTCTAAAATCATATTATAGTGTTCCCTTGAAAATAGGTAAGAATTTGAGAAATTCCCTTGAATCAGGCTTGTATGTGAGGAATAATTTTTTAAATATATTTTTAAAACATATAGCTAGCCATAAATGAATGTAAAATTATGGTAGGTAATCATATATAGAAAATTCACTCATAATTTTTGAGTAGATATGAATAAATAATTATTTAATTTTGGTATGTAGAGAATAAGATTAACCTAAAAGAAAACCGAGGTTTCGGTGGAAAACCATTACCTTATGTCTAGTGGTGTTATTCACCTGATCTTAGTGTCCTGGATAACCAAATTAAATTCATTCATTAATATTTTTGGAAACTATTATTTATTTAATTGATTTATTATATCCTTATTAATTTCATTCATGACCTTATTAATGGGTTTAAGAGGTTCAATTTTATTGTTTGGGAGAGTTTTTTCCTTGGTATCCATGTTCGGTTTACTTATATACATGTAAGGATAAACATTTAATATGAAAATGGTTGTCTTGAATAGATGTTGTATTTTATTTTTTATCATCCATAAGATTTTATGGTTATAAAATTCATTTGGATATTCTAAATGAAGATGAATCATTATATTAAACATTAATGATAATTGTTTGGGTTAATTGGAAGTTTTTTATCACAACAAACTCATATAAATTAATATCATGTGTAAAAAAAGATTACAGAACCTTATATAAGTTATAATACATATATTATAGTCTGGTTCAAACATAAAAATAATTTCATGATGTTTCTAACACTTTCACCGGGGAGCGTGCATCTGTCTCGTTTGAGGACTAAAGGTGTGGTTTTATTGCCCTACATTACCGCTTTCCAATGGTGGGCCACATCTGTCACTTTTTCAGGGAAGTTTTCTTCTTGATGGAAATGGGATGATGGGATGTCGGTTCTTCCTTCCTTAGATTCCTCCTCAGAACTTGTCACCTAGTTCGGGTCTCCCATATAGATTTAATATGTTGTTCATGAAACTCTTCTTTGCGCCATATCTTCATGGACACTAGTTAATTATAATTCTTCTGTCGGGACATTACAAGGGGTCCAGTCAAGGCAGCAACCTTTGGTCATGGGAGTAGTCACTTTGGGCATCATTGGCTTGTCTAGGCGCTGGTACACTGGTGCGTCTGTCTTCTGTCCCTTATTATAGGGCTTCTCAATGGATTGGAAGATCGAGGACTCCCACATTGAACGCGGGGAATCATATTCCATGGGATTGTATATGAGGTTTTACTCATCTTACCATGTTTAACACAGGGTATGCTACAAATTTAATGTCTAGAAGAGATGGATTGGACAGACCAGAACACTGACTAGAGTGGATCAGATGGGTGAAACCCCTGGAGGGAACACTGATGTTGGGGCCAATGTATGGTTGACTTCTCAGTCACTGTTGAGGGGAATGGGGAATGAGAAAGTATGATCCCACAAGGATGTGGCGACCTAGGTAGGAATCAGGATGGATAGTGGGTGGATGAATGAAGTGGAGGGGAATGAAATGGGATTGGAATAAGGGCAACAATGAAGTTGGGAATGACCCTCAAAGAGACTTCCTATATAACCCCATGGCAGGGAATCAAAGTCTGCATAGTTTATCGAACGTAGTTCATCTTGAAAATGGATTACTGCTGAATGGAGTGACAACGACTTACTACTGAAAGAGGCTGACAATGACTTACCACTGAATGTAGTGACAACGGCTTACCAATGAATGGAGAAGAAAAAGTGGAATATAGTTTACTTCATGCAGGACGGGGGTGAACTGATGTGAACTATGGACCTGGGTTCGAGGTGGATTGTGGTCTTGAACCTCATGGAGGCTTCCTACATACCCTCCCTTGGAAAAGATCAAACAACACGTAGTTCAGGGTAGGATTTGTATGCAACGACTTACAATTGACTTGGAAAACAATGGCTTAACGCTGATTGGGGTTCATAGTTTAAAGTCATTCGGGATGGGGGAGAACCGACATGAAGGGGGTAGGAGAGACCGAATGTTGGGATTGAACCTCATGAAGGCATCCTATATACATTTGTTGGGAAAAGATCATAGACCTCGTAGTTCATGGGGGCATTTGGGGCTTACGCTCTATGGAGGCCCAAGGTTTTGGTGAACCGATGTGAATGGGGTCGGAGCGACCAATAGGTGGTGGGCATAAACCTCAGGGAGGATTCCTACGTACCCTACCTTAGCAAGGATAAATGACCACATTGTTCAAATTATAGGGGCTTGATGCACCGACGTGAAGATGGTTGGGACCAATGGTTGTAGGGCTTGAACATTAGGGATGCTTCCTACATACCTTGTCTTGGCAAGGATCAAAGAACTCATAGTTCATGTTATGGGAATGGTGAACCAACGTGGAGATGGTCGGGACCAATGGATGTTGGCGGGCTTGAACCTTGGGAAGGATTCTTATGTACCTTGACTTGGAATAGATAAAAGTCCTCATAGTTCAGATGATGTGGGGATTATACTCTAGGCTGCCCTCGGTGTTGGTGTCATGGTCGGTTCTCACTCTAAGCCCACATGATTCATGCTCGGTGTGAGTAATAGAAGATAGTAGAGACCTGACGACCACATCGTGAATGGTGCATCCATGGGAGGTGAGGTGGGTCTTACACGTAGTTAGTGGCCCAAAGAAGAAATAGGGGCTTACGCGTGGTTAGCATCCCACAGAAGAAAAAGGGGCTTACACAAGGTTCACAGCCCAAGGAGAGAAAGACTTAGACATACTCCAGGATGGAGGCCAAATGGTGACAAGGCTGAATGGGAAAGGGATTTGGTACCGAATAAAGGAGGGGTCCAGTGTCCATTCCCCCCTGGTTCTTAGGACCGAAGAAGAAAGGAGGAGCAGGATGCTGCCTCCTACAAGAAAGGATAGGGGCTTACACCAAGATGGTTTCCCTTTCCCCACAGAGAGATGACACTCTGGTAAAGAGGATCTCATTCCATGTAACGAATGATCTCACTCCCATGCAGACTAATGGGAAGACAGAATGTCCATGGTGGGGGCACCCTGCATGCGAGGCACGGGGCGAGGACGCAGTTTAACGTCATGTGTTAAGAACGATGGTGCTTGGAAGTTTAACGTCCTAAAACTCAGATGAGGTGGGTTTTCTCCACACCCCTAGGACATACATAACCAGTACCCTCTACACCTTGGTGAAAAGAGGGGATAAGCAACATCGTGGTGAGGGGGTGTCATGGATCGAACCATTAGGGGGTCCACGTTAGCGTGGCTATGCGAAGAAGCAATAGCCGTTAGCGTGCCTTTGCGAAGAAGAATGAGGCAGAGCAACACAATGTGTAGTTTCGTCCAAGGGACTTTGAAGTTTCCTCATGCAAACCTGAAGGTCCGCATAGGAAAAGGAGTCACAGAGCAACAGGGGCCATAGGTAGAAGCCTAGTGAAGCTCTGGTGCTCTATGCAATGGAGGGGCTTCGCGAAGGGCTGTTCTTCACGGAGTGAGGTTTCCTAGTCTAGGCATAGGGCATGGGTACATATGGAAGGATCTTCGTGAAGTGGAAAGACAATCGAGAAGCAATGCCCTGCGAAGCGGGGCCTCGGGAAGCCATGTGCTTCATGATGCACAGTGACCCGACCTTGGCACTTGGTTTACATGTGCAAGGGGGCTGCTTCACAAAGCGTAAGTGCTCTGTGATGACCTCAGTCCCCTTGAGGTTCTCCTTCATTAATGATAACCTGTGGGATTCTCAAAAGGCATCCCTCTCGGAAGAGGGGCTCAATTAACACCAAGGGGAAGGTACTTCACAGAGCGGAAATTACCTTGGGAAGCTCATGGTTCGTAGAACACAGGTGCTTCGCGATTTGGGAGCTAAAAAGAGGAATGGTCTGAAAGCCCGTTTGGAAGGCTCGAGTGGATACCTGTATTTATATTCATTTGGCAACGCAAAGCAGCAGGCGCACGGTGCACAACTCACTTCGCGGCTGGCCGCGAACGTCACCCGCCGTCGCCGAGAGTTACTGCCTCGTTGCTTCGTGGGGGATCGTGAACGTCATCGGGATTCACGGAGCGGTACCTCCTTCTTGCTTTGCGCCAACTCACGAATGTCATAAGGCATCGTGGAGCATTACCACCTCATTTCTTTGCAACAAATCACAAACATCAGAGGGCTTCACGGAGCGTTACCGCCTCCTTGCTTCACAACAGATTGCGAATGTCAGAGGGCTTTGTGGAGCATTACCGCCTCCTTGCTTCACATGGGCTCGCGAACGTCACAAGGTGTCACGGAGAATTACCACCTCCTTGCTTTGACATGTCTCGCGAATGTCAGAGGGATTCGTGGAGCGGTCCCGCCTCCTTACTTCGTGAGTGCTCGCAAAGGGGATCTGGTGCACCGGCCTCTGGGCTCCGGGAGCTTCGCGATTTGTCTTCGTGAGGTAGGACTTAATTCTTGAAGATATTTCATACGCCTCTAATTTTGGCATCAAAAAATCCCCCCCCCCCTTAGACTGGGGGTTGAGGAGAAAGCAAGAATCCAAGTCTGAGGGTCCTTCTTCAAAATCCCTTGGTTACCCGTGAGGCAGCCTCATGAAGAAAGCTCACATGGAGGCTTCGCGAAGGAGGCTCACGAGGAGGCTTCACGAAGGAGGCTCGTGAGGCAGAGCACCAATTAGCGGGTAGGGCGTGCTGTGAAGTCTGTCGTGGATGGATGAACTGTGAAGTGCCCTGGGTCGTTGCCATTAAATAGCTGGGCTGACCCCTCTATTGTCTTTTTCTCTCTTCCGCGATTTCAACTTTTTGGTGCTCTCGATTCATGAAGCTCCGCGTACTCCGTGATCACTCCCTGCAAATCAAGCCTTTGCGTCACGGTGCACAAAGAATCATCGATTTCGCATTACACTACTAGAATTCTTGATATTTACGACGGGAACCCATCGCAAATAAGTTTTTGTGACGGGGTCGTATCGCAAATAGCCCATCGTGGAAAACAGCGTCGCAAAAAATATTATTTGCGATGGGCCCATCGCAAATAAGTCTCTGATTATAGACTTTATATATATAATCTTTTTTGAGATGGGCCCGTTGCAAATGGTATTTGCGACGGGTCGTAATCCCGTCGTAAATACCTTTTAAAAAATATTTAATTAGACTATTTGCGATGAGCCCATCGCAAATACTTTTTGCGACGGGTCCCTAATCTCGTCGCAAAAACTTTTAAAAAAAAATTATTTAGACTATTTGAAACGGGCCCGTCGCAAATACTTTTTTGCGACGTGTCCATATTTCTATCTTAAATACTTTTTAAAAAAAAATTATTTTGACTATTTTCTATGGGAACCCGTCGCAACAGATCCCGTCGCAAATAATAAATAAATTTTATAAAAATAAATTAAATAAAATTATGATTATTGAAAAATAAATTTTAATGTTATTAAAATAATTAAAATAAAAATATATTAAAATTCTCAGTATTCACATAATAATATTAAAAAATCATAAAATATTATTATTATTATTATTATTATTAGTAAAATAAACACACATCAAAAAATATAATACTGATAAAATATATTTAATAAAATTATGATTAATGAAATAATAATATTAATATTATTAAAATAATTAAAAAATAAAAAATATAAAAAATATTTAAATTCTCAATATTCCCCAAAAAATCATAAAATATTAAAAATTAAATTATCTAATATTCACACCAATATAATAGACAGAAACTGTAAATAGTTCATATTATGACAAATGTTAAATTTAAATGTTTTTAACATAAAAAAATCACTGGGGGAGGGGGTTGTCTTCTGGAGGAGGTGGAGGAGTTGAAGGAGATGGTGGAGGAAACTCTATCCCCAAACTACGAGTCAAACGACACATGTACTCTATCTGCTTCTGATGTTTCTGCTGCAATCGACACATCTCCTCCTCATGCTTTTGCTGCTGCTACTGACACATCTCTTTTTTCTACTTCCGCAAACTCTCTATAATGTCATTCTGAGCTCGTAACTGCTCATGATACTATGATCCAGAAGATGATGCCTCTCCACAAGCTCCTCCCGAGTTAGATGTCAACATCGTAGCAGTACCATAATAAGTACCAGGAGTCACATGAGAGCCGATACCAACTACTCGACCCTTCTCAAAGCCATACTGTGTCACCTGTATCTATGCTGCCTCATCGAAATGGTGTCCAATGGTCTGATCAGTCACCTCGTACTGACCCTCAACCTGTGTTTGAGAGGTCGCAGCCTCATACGACTCCTTCAATTCAAAATTGAAATTAAAATTGTGAAAATATTATTTGCAATTAATTGTCAAACTGAAAAAATTATACTAACTACAATCCGATGCTGGCGATCACCTATAATCCCTCCAGTGGCTGGATCATTATACATCCTCCGATAAACGTCGAACTCCGTAATATCGAGATGCTCGAATTCCTACAGAAATTTAAAATAAAATGTTTATATTTAAAGTTATATAATTTTTTTAAAAAATATATTTACCAGATGCTCTCTATGCGTACTGAATGTACGGCTACCAGCTCGATGTGTCACCTCCTGTCTCCCCCAGTTCTGCCATCCCAATGAATACCTCCTCTGAAATCCACCACCCAACCAGTGTGCACATAATCCATCCCAAACCTGAGATGAAATGTACTCTGGTTGGTAGGCTCTACAGGACTCATCAAATACTGTCGCTCCTGATTTCTTAATGGATGTCTTTCTCAAATTGTGCAAAAAAATGACGCAATCTCTCACACATAGCCACCTCCCATGCTACATAGATAGCATCACACATTCTATCCTCAGTGGGATACAATAAACCCTACGAATAATTTATAATATCAAGTTATTAATAAAATAAATTTCAAAATAAATATTATTTATTTACATTCCATCCAATGATTGTACATAGCGAGCTGCACATCAACGGGAATCTGTTCCCATGCGATCCATGGCTGAGAATAATAATTATGCAAGATACCGCTCTCCTGTCCAATAGCTACATGTGAAGAACTGTGAAAAATAGATAAATAATAAAACAATTAGTATATATATAAATAAATTAATGAAAAATATAACTACAATTTACAGGTTATCATACCTTCGTGTGTGTGGATCGAAGCCAAGACGTGGACGTCGCTTGGGGATAGGGTCAGGAATCATCAGTCGTGCAAGACTGTGCCCCCTCCGCGTACCTCTTGAACCACTAGTAGGATGAGGGTCAGATGGTCCCACATCCCCCTCATCCAAAGGAAGATCAGCCTCCTACAACTCGAGAAATAGATCAGGTTCCATCTAAAACACAAAATGATTGTGGTTAGCAGATAGTTGAAAAAAACTATCATATATAGATATATATTAGTTATGATCATAACCAGCATTTAACAGTGTCAATGTTCTCCTTCATCATCATCTTCATATCTGACGAAGTCAATGTCTTCATATTCCTCATCGGCATCATCAATATCCATATGATTTTCACTTTCACCATCCCTTGTCATTTCAAATTCATTTGTAACATCGTTAACATCTTCATCACCAGCGAACCTTAATTGTGGGGTGTCATCATCGATATTCACGTTTCTTTGTGAAAAAGATGTATTTTGAGTAGTCTTTTGAAAAATTTCAATTACTTCCACTTTAGTAGAACCACATTTAGTTTGAGTAAATTGATTTTCCCAAGATTTCATATTTATTGTGCTCCACAAATCACTCAGGTCTCTTAAAGTAGCACAGTACTTTGCATAATAAATTTTATTTGCCTGTTGAGATAGTAAAAATGGTTCATTTACTGCAAGAAAACTTTTATATTTAATATAGACAATTCCATGAGTCCGATGAACACACAAGCCTCTCTCAGTATCCATCCACCGACATTTAAACATCATTATGTACTTTTTTACAAGATAACATAGCTCAATAATTTCATCCAGAATGCCGTAAAAGTCAACATCGGTTTCTATATGATGAGATAATCTCAAAAAAACTCTATTGTTCATTGTTTTTTTTTGATTCTCCATATGCACATGTATTAAATTGAAAACCATTCACCACATATGCATTATAAGATTTAACCATTTTGGATGGTGGGTTACTCAATATACACAGTCACTTTTCAATTTTATCAGCACATTAAGACACCTAAATTTTTTGAATACAATTATCAATATAATAAATAGTAAACTGAATTGATATTAAACCATTAATAATTTATGTTACCAGCTTTTGAAACCATTGAGAATTTTTTTTGTCTCCGTTCTTCAAGA
Source organism: Viscum album (assembly GCA_963277665.1). Lineage (NCBI taxonomy): Eukaryota > Viridiplantae > Streptophyta > Magnoliopsida > Santalales > Viscaceae > Viscum > Viscum album. The sequence goes on from OY728133.1 coordinate 1,950,553,436, forward strand.
GAAGCTGCTGTAATTTGTGGAACTTGTTTCTTGGTATGATTATCATATAACCTAAAAATAAAATAAGTTTACATACTATAAGAGATGTTATAAAATAAGTGATAGAAGAACTCATAGTAAAAATGTTGTCATTTCTTCACAGTTGAGCAGAACATATGTGTGAGCTCTGTGATGTTCATCGTCTGAAATCCCTCATTCTTGAACTCCACTGTAGCCAAGATTTGGATGATTAAAAACTGATAAATGATTTTCCATTTCATCATTAACATTTCCCTCGTTCCATTCCATGCGGTTTTTTTGAGGGATATTCAGATTCAAAATAGCGAGAATAGAAAAAAGAAATTTCTTCTTGCAAATAAGCTTTAGAAATTGAGCCTTCAACTGATGCTTTGTTAAATACTTTTTTCTTCAATTTCTGCATGCATCTCTCAAATGGGTACATCCATCAAAACTGTACTAGACCTCCATATTTAGCTTGATGTGGAAAATATAATACTAGATATTCCATTGAGTCAAAGAAAGCAGGTGGAAATATTTTTTCCAGTTTACATATAATTACTGCAACATCTTCTTCCAGTTTTCTTAGCGCATCATAGTTAGTTGTCACTACACAACTGTCTCAAAATAAATATGATATATCTATTATCGAATCCCAACTCATAAAATTAAACAAACCTTTGAATCCAATCGGCATAAGTCTATCCATTTTAACATGAAAATCATGACATTTTAACCCGGTAATATGACCATTCTTAACACATTTGCCCAAATTGGATGCATAGCCATCTGGAAGTCTCAAATCTGTAATCCACTAACAAAATAATAAACGAATCTCTTTGGACAATGTATAAGCTTATTTTGGATTCATTAACCCCTGTGATCTGACATTTTCAAATAGTTCAAGTTCTGGTCGCCTAAAAATTTGGGCAAAATCTAATCATACTTTTACAGTATCTTTGGTCTTATCTAGTGTATCAAAAACTGTATGAAATAAATTATCAAAACAAATATTCTAAATGTGCATGACATCCAACATGTGGCGGACCAACAAATCAGACCAATATGGGAGATCCCAAAAAAAGCATTGTTTTATCCAATTATGTTCCTTCCCAAAGCATTGAATTTTCTGTTGGTTTACTATTGGCCCAAATATGATGGGAGGTAATGAAAATACAATTGATTTTAACTCTGTACCTGAGATCATTTTTGGAGGTTCATCCCTTTCAATTGTGCCTTTTCTGAAATGAGATTTTTTCCTTCGAAAAGGATGATCGGTTGGAAGAAATATGCGATGACAGTCAAAATAGCAAGGTTTTTTTCCATTAATGAGCATAAAAGATTTGTTGCCTTTCATCCAGTAAGGACATGATTTCAGACCATGTGTACTCTAGTCAGATAACATGCCATATGCCGGAAAGTCACCAATCTTCCACATCAATGCAGCTTTTAATGTGAAATTTTGTTTCGCAGCAACATCATATGTACTAACATCGTTACTCCACAATGCATTTAACTCATCAATCAATGGTTTCAAATAAACATCAATATTCTTTTTCGGATGTCCTGGGATTAATAAGGTAAAAAAGATATAGGGCTCCTTCATCAACATCCATGGAGGTAGATTGTACGGAGTTATAAAGATAGACCAATATGAATACTAACTACCATAAGAACCAAATGGATATATATTGTCAGTAGAAATACCCAATCACACGTTTTGGGATTCTAAAGAAAAAACAGGATATAGACGATCAAAATGATTCCATGAATCACCATCAGATGGATAATTCAAGCTTTTACTGGTTGAAATATTGGTTTTGTTCCATGACGTCATTGATGATGTGTTATGAGACATAAATAAACGTTGTAGCCCGGGTGTAAGGGGGAAATATCTCAACTGTTTTACAGGAATCGATCTAGAATTTCCTGTTTGAGCTTCTTTATACCTCGATTTTCCACTTGTTGGACAACTCTCCGATGACTCATTTTCACTAGAATATAAGATGCAATCATTTTCACATGCATGAATCTTCCAATAACTAAGTCCAAGATTAAGAACCAACCTCTTTCTCTCATAGTAATTTGTAGGCAACAAATTTTATTTAGGTAACAGTGTTTTAACCAAAGAAAATATCTGATCAAAACAGTTGTTTGACATTGCATTATCTGATTTAATAGCCCTAAATTTTGCAACTGCTTATAATTTGATTATATTGAAACTAGGATATAATGCATCCTCAGCAGACCTCAACAACTCATAAAATTCAGATGGTGCCAAATAAGGAGTTAAATTAATATCATCGTGAGTTTCAATTTGTTGAACAGATGGAACTGCAACATCATGTACTAAATTTTGGAACTGTGATGGATTCAGAATCAACTTATTAGTATCTTCTCTGGAACTGTGTTCACTGTGTTGATACCAAAAAACATAATCTGGTTGAAACCAAACCTCAAGAGATGTCCCCCAACCTTTTCAACTGTTTCAAACGTTCTCACAGTACATTTTTTACAAGGGCACATAATTGTGCCTTCTGTAACATATTCTTGTTTTGATGATGAAAATGCTAAGAAAGCTTCAACACCCTCAATATATATAGGATTTAAACCCGAACCATTTGAATTTCTATGCTAATTTATCCAAGTGAGATCATCTAATAATGACTGATGTCGACTTCCTTGTTCCATATTTTTCTACAAAATATAAAGTCATCATTGTTTTTGAATAATTTGAAATTATAAAAATACTATCTGAAAAAAGAAGATAAATAATTACTAATACTAATTAATAATTACCACTAATTAAAGGTGAGACAATTTCTAGTAGAGTGATGACTAGTCTTTTGTCCGACAGCTCATTGACTTGCATCTTTCTCACACTCAAATCACAATGAAGAATCTGGTCGAAGGTATGTATATTCATTCTTGTATGCATGAGAATGAATATACGTATCCCCGACCACATTCTTCATTCTGATTTCAGTGTGAGAAAGATGCAAGTGAATGAGATTTCGGACAAAAGAGCCCCCTTTTCATTGATGAATCATCTTCCTCCAACTGTCACCACCTGAAAACGTTATAAAAAATATGATCCTATGAATGCATATCCAATATCGTGTATATGATATTGAATATGCCTATGTAGCAGCACATTTTTCATATTGTTTTGAGTCAGTGATAGTTGAAAGGAGAAAAGTCATCGAGCAAATGGAGTGTCGTCAATCCAATGAAAATTGTCCCAGGTTCTTGGGATTTATTTAAATTTATTAAACTTTCTTTCTAACTATTACTAACTAATTATTATTATTTATTAGTATTTATTTCTAATTATTACTAATATAGAAATACTTAGAAATACTTAGAAAAATTAAAATTGCTTGAATAATGAAAGGAAATTTGGTAATCATAATTTTGGAGATGATTGCAAATTTTCCCTTCATTATCCAAGCAGTATTCATTTACAAATTATAATTACATCTAATTATTACTAATAAAAAAATATATTATGAATATTTATGATAAAAAATATTACTATTATTAAAATAATAAAAAATTTATAAAATATTAAAATTATCAATATTCCCAACATGATTTCCTCTATTCTAAACATGTTAAAATCTCAAAGATTTGCCAATTGTCAGGTCATGCACAATAAAAAGTTTATGTCAACCATGTCCAATGTAAACTCTATAATTGTCCTTGCATGGTTGATCACCTCGCAAGTAGTGTTGAAATAGGATGACCAAAGTATTGTCATTCTCGTCTCTAAGAATCATCTCACTCACTTCATATAGATCATTCTTCATTAAAAATTTGAGGGGACATTAGTATCATTCCCTTAAATTTTAAAGGAAAAATGGTCTATGTAAAGGGTTATGTGAGATAATTCTTATAGATGGGAAGGGAATGACTTGGGTTGTCCTATTGCAATGCTACTTGCAAGGTGATCAACCAAGTAAGGACAGTTATATCTAATTGTATCTAATTATTACTAATTATGACTAATTATTACTAATTATTACTAATTGTGAATAATTGTGACTAATTATGACTAATTATGACTAATTATGACTAATTATGACTAATTATGACTAATTATGACTAATTATGACTAATTATTACTAATTATTACTAATTATTACTAATTATTATTAATTATTACTAATTATATCTAAATATATCTAATTATTAATATTTATTTTAATTATTGCTAATTATTAGTATTTATTAGTATTCATTAGTATTTATTAGTAATTATTACTAATTATTGCTAATTATTCCTAATTATAACTAATTATTCCTAATTATTGATAATTATTACTAATTATTGCTAAATATTACTAATTATTGCTAAATATTACTAATTATTAACATTTATTCCTAATTATTAGTATTTATTCCTAATTATTACTAATTATTCTTATTTATAACTAATTATTACTATTTATTACAAAATAATACTATTTATTACTATTTATTACTATTTATTAATATTTATTACTATTTATTACTATTTATTACTAGTTATTACTAATTATTACAATTTATTACTAATTATTACAATTTATTACTAATTATTACAATTTATTCCTAATTATTACTACTTATTCCAAATTATTCCTAATTATTGCTAATTATTCCTAATTATTTGTAATTATTCCTAATTATTTCTAATTATTGCTATTTATTTCTAATTATTTCTAATTAGTTCTAATTATTCCTAATTATTTCTAATTATTGCTAATTATTACAATTTATTCCTATTTATTGCTAATTATTGCTAATTATTGTTAATTGTTACTAATTATTGCTCATTTTTCCTAATTATTAGTATTTATTAGTAATTATTACTAATTATTAGTATTTATTTGTAATTATAACTAATTATATCTAATTATTCCTAATTATAGCTAATTATTACTAATTATTGCTAATTATTACTAATTATTGCTAATTATTACTAATTATTGCAAATTATTCCTAATTATTCTAATTATTACTAATTATTAGTATTTTTCCAAATTATTACTAATTATTCATATTTATTACTAATTATTCTTAATTATTACTAATTATTCATAATTACTCCTATTTATTTGTATTTATTACTATATATTCATAATTATTGCTATCTATTGCTAATTATTGCTATTTATTGCTAATTATTGCTAATTATTGCTAAATATTGCTAAATATTGTTAAATATTGCTAATTATTCCTAATTATTCCTAATTATTCTTAATTATTGCTAATTATTGCTAATTATTGCTAATTATTTCTATTTATTCATAATTATTGCTACTTATTCCTAATTATTGCAAATTATTCCTAATTATTATTATTCATTACTAATTATTACAATTTATTACTAATTATTACATTTTATTACTAATTATTACAATTTATTACTAATTATTACAATTTATTACTAATTATTACTAATTATTACTAATTATTACTAATTGTTACTAATTATTACTAATTATTACAATTTATTACTAATTATTAAAATTTATTACTAATTATTACAATTTATTACTAATTATTATAATTTATTACAATTATTACAATTTATTACTAATTATTACAATATATTACTACTTATTACATTTTATTACTAATTATTACAATTTATTACAATTTATTACTAATTATTACAATTTATTTCTAATTATTACAATTTATTACAAATTATTACAAATTATTACTAATTAATACAATTTATTACTAGTTAATACAATTTATTACTAATTATTACAATTTATTACTAATTAATATAGTTTATTACTAATTAATACAATTTATTACTAATTAATACAATTTATTACTAATTGGTACAATTTATTACTAATTTTTACAATTTATTACTAATTATTACAATTTATTACTAATTATTACGACTTATTACTAATTATTACAATTTACTACTACTTATTACAATTTATTACTAATTATTACAATTTATTACTAATTATTACAATTTATTACTAATTATTACGATTTATTACTAATTATTACAATTTATTACTAATTATTACAATTTATTATAATTTATTACTCATTATTACTATTTATTAATAATTAATACTATTTAATACTATTTATTAATAATTATTAATATTTATTACTAATTATTAGTATTTATTATTATTTATTACCAATTATTATTAATTACTACATATTAATTATATACATTACTAATTATCATTAATAATTACTAATTACTACTAATTATTAAAAATTAATACTAAAAATTTCAATTTATTAATACAAATAAATAGTCCTGAAAAAAAAAATTTAAATTCAATTTAATTACAACGAATCAACAATAATTAAAAATAATATAAAAAATTGAAATAAATAATAAATTAAATAAAACATAAATACCTTTAAACTTGATTTGTTGTTGATGTAGATGACTTCACAACTTCTTCGTGTCCAAAATAATTAACTTAGAAAAAATTTCCCTCTGAAACCAGAGTTCAGAGAGAAACAAGATCTAGGAATCGAGTGGAACGAGAAGAAAAACAGATTAGTGTATATATAGGTTAGATTATTTGCGACGAGACTATTTGCGACGGGACACCCGTCACAAATAGCTGTGTCCGCATTAATTTTGTCGGTGGTTAAAATGTTATTTGGGACGGGTCCCGTCGTAAATTGTCCCTGCCGACACACCTTTTGCGACGGGAGGACATCCCGTCGCAAAAAGCTATTAGCCGCTGTCGGGTATTTGCGACGGGCCCCGTCGCAAATACTTAACTATTTGCGATGGGAGTATCCCCCCATCGCAAATACCCTTCGCGCGGTTTGGCGCGCTACCTGCGCCATACCTTTTGCGACGGGACACAAAATCTCATCGCAAATAATCTGTTATTTGCGACGGGTTGTTACCCCCGTCGCAAATAACCACTTGGACGGACTTTTTGCGATGAGATTTATTCCCGTCGCAAAAAACCCTCACAAAAAGCCTTTTTCCCGTAGTGTTAGTGTGCTCTGTGAATTGTGTCTGAGGGTCGGTGCTAGGCTCCGCGATTCCCCTGTTTGGGATCGAGCTCAGCGATCGGTCTCTGCGATTGAGCTTCGCGACGGAGCTTTGCGATCCTTCCTGAAAATCATCTGAATTTTAAGGACAGGATGGCTCACCAGGAGGTCGTCAGGGGGTCCTTGCGGGGGCTGTCTGAAGGGAATAGATGGAAAACAGATTGGGTCTGGGGGAGTTGGTACAGAGTCATTCTGACCATCATTCGCTGGTGCAACTATTGTCAGAAAGCTAAAGGGACTACCCATTGTGCTAGAGGCTGCCCTTGTATGGATTCAGACTGAGGGATGATGTCTTTATTCCTCGATAAAGCAGGGACGAGCCGACCTACTAGTTCAAGAGCACGTTGTGCCAGCTCTAGTGGTTCAGGGTGGACAACAACCACGCTCGGGAAAACTTTACGCATGTTACCGCTGATTGTTTATACAATCATCTGAACGAAAGTGATGGGAAAGCATTGCTGTCAGAGATATCCCCTCCTCAGTACTGAACCATCCTTAAGGCGGCATTGAGGAACCCCAAGAAGGGATGGTCGATGAGTGGGACCTACGCCAATGTGGAAACTTCACAGATGACTAGGCCTGGGCCTACTGGGTAAGCACCTCGTGTGAGGAGTTTGGGGCAGAGCTGAGGATATTTGGCCTATATGAGGCGGCACGGGCCTCCCAATTTCACATCTACCAGCTGAAGCAGCTGATGCCAGATCCATTGAGTTGGTGGTCACCGGGGTCCAATAACTTCCACCTGCATCACGAGGAGTTTGACATCAGCTTATGGGACGTGCATTAGATCTTGGGGGTCCTGATACTGGGAGCGATGTATGACGAATTCCTCCCTACTATAGGTGCGTGGGAGGATCCAGAGCAGATGCCGCCACTGGCGATGGCGTTGATGAGACTAGTGTCGGGAGAGGACAAGTAATCGGTGAGAGATGTCCACTTCAAACGGGGGTTCAAGCAATTTCTGAACATCCCGAAAGATAGGCAGTTTCTGGTGAGGCCTCGTACTTGGCCGAAGGGGGCTCAACAGGGCAAGGAGCACTCATACTGGCGGCTAATGGAGGAAAGTCATTGGAAGACCTAGGGCTTCTGCATCATCACTGAACAACGACAGATATTCAGGCTGGTGGCATTCATTGTAGCCCTTATTTGTGGATGGATCTTCCAGTGAGGGATACAAATATGGGCATGCGACCAAGCACATTCATCATGGCCTATATGCTAGCGACCGTAGGGAGGGTCAATCACAGAATTCTGATGCTTTCCAAGATGTACAAAATGCTCTGGCACATTAGCGAGGGGAAAAAGCCACATAGGATATGTGGGTCGTTCCAGCTTCTGTACGGGTGGATAGTGGTGCACATTAGGGGGTTTATGAATACCTGAACCCTATTTCGCCTATGGGATCATCCTTTCGTCCATTCATCCTGAATTCCATGGGGAGCTTTCCATCCAAGTTGATCGTACCATTGGTATTAAACCAAGTCTTGAAGGTAGAAGAGTTCAACTTCCATCTGTTCCTGTTGCCAACAGGGGACTTCACTGATGATGGCCGATGGAGAGAAGAGCATTGGTCTTGTCTCCTGGCCTTTCGAGGTGGAGTCCTGGTGGTGAGGGCGGATTGTGAGCCACACTGCGAGCCGCACTGCGAGCCGTACACCCCACACTGATTTTCTTGGAAATTTCGGTTCATGCAGCGACTAACCCCCCAGGTTTACCTAGGGGTGCGACTTGAAGAACATCCTTGTGTGATGAGGCAGATGTAGATCATGTTCACTTGTGAGGATGGGAAGATGAGAAATGAGCTACCTCCACCTACTGCTTCCTTCAGGTTGGTTATGGAGTATGCTCAAAGCTGGGAGGCAGCCTACCCGGGGAAAATGCTAAAGCAGCCAACAGTTTGGGCCGGTGACGGTGGACCTTCCCAACCTCAAGGCTGGGGCTGAAAGGTGGAAGGTACGTCCCACGGTAGCGGGGCTGCTGTGCTGAAGTGGCCCGCACCGGTTGAGGGTGAGACATCAGAAGTGGATCTAGCAGTGGTAATGGTCCCGGCGATTTTAGAAGAATAGAGTCATCTAGAGGGGAGGCCACTGAGAGGGTTCTGTAGGATATCCACTCAGGCTCTGAGGAAGAGGCTGTGTCACATAGACATGCCGGAGGACGTTGTCTTCTTGGAGACCTGGGATATCTGGTATGTCAACAGACAGTTCCTGAGCCCTCTTAAGATATGGCGGTACTTGAACCGTCTCAGGATGGACTTGTCGGGGATATGCCTTATCTGGGCCAACTTTGCGGTGTCCCGGGCAGATTCAGAGCAATACCTAGCAGATCTGGAGTCCTTTGTGAATTCCCAGGGTGCCCCGCGTCCAATGACAGACCGCATCAAGGTGTGGTTGGATCGTATAGTCCCTCCACAATTATCAGCCACTAAACTGAGAGAACGCTTCTCTCTGCCAGAAGAATCGGACGAGTCCTCCTAGGGGGATGAGGCTAGTAAAGGGAGCCCGTTGGGGGAGGGAGAAGTTGGAAATCAAGGCTCAAACCTTGAATAATTCACCAAGGTGCTCAAGGTAAAACCCCAAACCCCTTCCTCAAGGTCTCCTCCTAGGTCGTTCTGGACCCCTTACTAACATCTGAACTATGCTGGAGGACCTCATACATAGGACTTATTTCTGTCCCTCAATGATTGTTGATGTAGGACCTTTAGAATCTATAACTGTGGTTCCATCATGTGCCACATCCAGTGGTTCCAGAACACCAGAGGTGACCCTTTCAGAGCTTTCAGACCTTATGATAATATATTGGGGGCCATGACTCAGGGTCCTGATGACATCAGCACAAGAACGAGACCAGGAATTCGATCTCTGTAAGTCCCTCAACCAATTTTATGAATGTTATCCCCTAACCATGTTTACTGATTTCCATGTCCTTTTTTGGAATTTATAGTTATTCAAATGGCATGGGCGACCTTGGAGAGGTTGGTCGGGGCTTCTTGCAGTGTCTTTCTCAGGGTAATGTCGCGGATCGTGGAGGCCGAGGCCCAAACCGACCAAGCGGCGACGCTCCCGATCACTGGTGGGACCTTCATTGGGGCTGAACCCGAGATCATTAAGGTAGGATCTGATGATGAGGATCGATTAGATAGTCCAGGCCCTGCCATGCCCGATCAAATACCAGACGTGGACCCTAATGAAGAGTTCCTAGGGGAGTTCCCCACGTACGAGTCTGTCAATTGTGACGATTGGGACGAGATGACCTCTAACGAAGAGGATAAAAAGAAAGTTTGTCACCTATCATGGAAGCTGGTCAAGCGCTTCATCGATGACACCCCCAAGCACTATGGTTGGATGAGGTGGATAGACATTTTTTGGGACTGCGAGAATTGTGTGCTGGTGGAGTGGATGCCCAGCATCGCCATGTGCTCATTTGGGATCTTATGGCAGAAAATATTCGGGATTATGACCATGGCCTCGGTGTGGGCTGGCAGCGGAGGAAAGAGGTAAACATCAAGATGCTTCAAGTGGCTGAAGATGAGGTCCAGTAGCTACAGATTTTGGCAGACGAGCACTCGACCTCCCTTAACGCACAATCTGAGCTAATATTGCGATTGAAGGCCCAGCTGACGGAGGCTGAAGAGGGCATGAAGCAAGCCTCTGAGGAGATATCCGTCATTCGAACCGACATGGAGTGGTCCTAGATTGCGGCCAATGAATTGCGACCCATCACTGTCGAGGTGGAGTAGGAGATGAACAAGAGACAATAACTCCAGGATGCCACCAGCCAGAGGGTGGTGGAGCTGCTACGCTCTTTTGACGAGGTTAACCCATCCATGGGGGGAAACAAACCTCAGGTACTGTAATGATTACTAACCATCAAACATACTTTCATGATTTGATAGTTTGATGTCATAGACTGCATGAGTTTCATTATTTGTATTTCTTTACACGCATCTATTATATTCTCGAAAACATCCAGTGATCAATCCCTAAGCTCACGCAGGCCGAGCTGAATGTGAGAAACAAAGGACGACTGATATATCATTTTTCCTGAACATAAGAGTTCTGACCATGTTTCAGGCATCCGGGATTTGAACAACCGACCTAGATTCCCGAGAAGAGAAGAGAGATACCTTATAAGAGAGTGAAGCTCTCATAATAGCGGAATTACAGTTTTCCCAGTGTGCCCTTGTGTACGAACGGGGTAATGCCAAAGGCACTGGAATCAATCCAAAATGATGGTAATGGAAGGTGTGAATCACGATACCTAGGATTTGGAACACTGTGTGGGTGGAATGATAATAAATAATAATTGTTGACCGCATTCGAAATACAGTATCCTTATTATGTTAGCCTGGAATGGGTATAGCAAATGAGGGCCAACCATTGACCGTGTTCGAAACATGGGGCCTGACTCAAAATGTCACCCATGAGTCTTCTGGAACGTTGGCCTAGGACAATAGGCGGGCCATAGGCTGAACATCCACACTGTTAGGGGGTTCCCTTATACATGATAGAGGACAAGGGTCCGAATAAGGGGCACGTAAAGCGTGGAATGTGGAGTGATGGGTTGTTTGAATAGAATCCAACACTCTTAAAATTACGCCGCCATTGTGGAAGAACATTGTATGGGTGCATCTGTATGATCATGGATCATTCCTACTTTTAGACAGGACCTCTCAGGTGAGGGATTCGTCTCTTCTCAATGTCATCGTGGGGCATTCCGAACATGTTCAGGGTAAAGCTGCAGTTACAAGGTTTCCCACAACGGGTCAGGCCAGGGGCCGGAAATGAGGAATAATGGGATTCATGATTCTTGGGGTTGGACCTGAGGTGATATTCCTGGGTGTCTCTACGTATCCCATGAGGATGGGAATCAAACCATACATAGTTATAATAGGTGTCATGCAGTTTAACATATTATGGAAAAGACGTAGATTGGTGTTAGTTTATGGTCATAGAGCTTTGACCATGGATCGGTATGGAGTACAGGGGACAGATGGTAAGGTGATTATGAAACCTGACGTGAATGAGGACCCGAAGTCTAGATTACCATGGGTTCCTTGGTGAAGTTTTTAGGTTAAGGGACTGAACACAAAAGTTAGGCTAGGCCCATGGGGAAGTGATCAGGCGTTCCTATGTATCTCATGAGAATGAGAATCAACCTGTACGTAGTTCTAAGTGGTGGCACAGTAAGGTACCAGTGCTAGGGATAAAAGGGGTGTGCGGGTGTGGCCCTTGCATAAAAAGAAGCGGTATTTGATGTATCTTGTTTTTTCTTTAAGGTGAATGGTTTTTTTTTGTGATGCGCCAGGCCTAGGATAGAAAGTCCCGACATCACCACAAGAATTAATCCGTATGCAGGCATTGACAAATGGTATGGTGTGTGACTGATACCAAAAATGGTTTCCCCTTGAGTGAGGACATCACAATGTAGTGTCGTTTTTTATCGTGCGACCATGACGATAATGTCATAGATTAGGGTCATGTGATGGGACCAGGCATACATTTTAATTCCACACAACACAGACGTAGTAGATACAAGTCTAAAGGGGGAATCTGAACAATGCAATAAAACATACCAGACGTTAATGAGGACATAATCCCATACCACACCGTACGCGATTCTGAGAAAGAAACCTCAGGCCAAGGGGCCAAAATAGGGGTAAGAGGGTAAGGGGAAATAGAAAATAGCTCCCAATTGTGCTAGAACTGAAAACAAGATGTCTGGGTGTTCCTACGCATCTCGTGAGGATGGGAATCAAGCTGGACATAGTTCTAAAAGAGATCTTAGTTTATGGTCTTAGAGCTCAAACCATAGAGAAGGGAAGTCGGCACAGAGCCCCAAATGATGCATTTACCACAGCTTTGTCCTCCTAACGTGAAAATTCGCACTGAGGAATAGTGCCAAGAGTGTCAAAATTCTACTTGGACCTGATGGGGTGGAAAATGATGTGAATCATGTAACAAAAATTCAAGGCTTAAAGGGGCTGGCATGACGATGGAGGATGACTATTGACCATGTTCGAAACACAACACCCATATCACGTTAGCCTTTAATGAGGAAAAAAATGAGCATCAGCTACTGACCATATTTTCAACATGGGGAATGTATCAATTTGTTGTCTAAAACCCTTGAGGACGTTGGCCCGTGATGGTAGGAGAGACCTTAGTCCTAGAATCCATGCCATTTGGGGGTCCCTTTAGGTGTGGAAGATTATGGAAGCCCAAATAAAGGGGAACACTGCAACAAACCGAGATTTTATAAGATATATTCCTTTTAATTTCTTTCATATCTTCTGTTTTACGCTACACCAAGATTATCTCGCGCTATACGCAACACCGTATTAGCTTGCAGTATATGCAACACTAATCTTGGATCGTGTTACACACAATTTCAAGTTTGTTTGATAGTAGTTATTCTACACAGCATTGAGTGTATATATATATATATATATATATATATTCAATGTATAAATGAAATATGGTTGGATTTTGTTATACGCAGAAACAAAGGAGTCTTGCACTACACGCAACCCTGACTTGGCTTGCATTACACGCAATCACAACCTTCCTCGATAGCGTCTGTTGTATGCAATATCGGGTTTCACTAAACAATGATTTATGGTTATAATATTATTATAAACTAGCTGTTATGAATAGTGGTAAATACATTTTGAATTTTATGAAATTATACTTCATCTTACACATTTTATAGAACATGGTATGAGAAGAAAATAAATTTTTCGGGTAAAATAAGTATTTTTAATAAAATGTTATTTTGCCGCCATTTGATGGAGAACCCATTTTAAATATTATTTTGAACAAGTTTATAAGTTAAATTTTACAAAATAAACTTCTTCTTTTGAATCAAGATATAAAAATTTACATTGGATAAAGTTTTGATATTTTTCTGATAACTTTCATATTTTAATGAATAGTAAAAACACGCTATATTTTAATTAAAAACAACTTTTTTCATCGTAATAATTTATATGGATAAATTATAATATTGAATGGTTTTAAAGTATAAATAGAATATATTTTTACCATTTAATATAATGTATGTCATTATCATTGATTTTACAATTAATTCATAGGTAAAATCATTTCAATCTTTTGCAATGTTTTAACTATTAAAACTCGTTTTCTTAACAACGAGATTAATTTTAAATTAATTTCTGAAACTTTTGTGTATTGAATTTAGAAAAATGGATTCCATATTTGGAATCAGTGGGTCCAAATTATGTTAATAGGAAACTTTTTATTGGGCATTATGAATAGTATCTATGATAAATTTTATTTACCATAGTAAAAGTTAAATCGGGTAATTAAGGGTAAGTATAATGTTATAAAATTACCCTAAAACTTGTATTAATATAATTGGATACTTATATTTCGTCCTAAGGCATATTTTTGTCTAAATGGAATCTATTGGAACCCACTTGGACGTGATTAAGACCTTTAGTTTATTTTATTTAAATGAAAGTGAAATATGTCTCACTCAACTTTAATAATTAAATTATTTTTAATATAAGTTTATATAGAATATAAATTCGTTTATAAATACTCATTTGAAAGATAAAATGTTTTTAGTTATCATGGTAATTTATTTATAATTTTTAAGATATATTTAATTACCTTAATAGCTTATACATTAATGATGCAGAAATTATTTATTTAGTAAAAATTAAGTATTATAGTTTTTATTGAAATAATAATACCCATTAAAAGGCTAAAAAACCTGAACAAAACATATTCTTAGTGTATATATACACCATAAGCATCAAATGACCTAATATATGACCGTTTGGAGTCTTATAAAAGTGATTATGACACTTATATTATTTCATTTTAAATGATGTCAAAATTGTCACCTTCATAATTTAATAAATATTACATTTTAAAAGTTTGTTATTTTAGAATATAAATCCGACTAATAGTATTATTATTAAATATATAAGATTTATATTCATCCTAGTAATTTAGTTTTAATTTTTATGCAGAAAATAAGTATATTTAATAATTATACAAAAATGTTGTAGAAATTATTTTATTAAGAGAAGTATCAAATAAATGGTTTTAAAAATAGTAAAATAAATAATATATGAACTATTTAATGTGATACACTAATTTTATAGATGAATATTACATGTTATTAACCTATTAAATATTTTATTTCTAATATATCCTATGTGTGGATTTTATTTAAATTCAAATAAATGAATAGTGTAAAAATTGACACTATTGTTATTTTATAAAAATAACATATTATTAAATTGACTAAAAATCACAAAACTATTTAAACATTATAAATTGAAATTTATATAGTAAACAATGTCATAAAATATCCAATTATGGAAAATTAACAACAAATAAATGATTATTTATAACCATTTAAAATTTATAATTTTATTACCAAAAATAAAATTAAATAGATTAAATAAGGATTAATCAAAATGATAAGGTTTAAAATAAGATAAAACCATGTCTAAATTTAATTTTTTGATGATATTAAAACCCTATATAATATATTCTTCCAATTTAGTCATTTTTTGAGGTTTTTATGTGGGTTTTGATTTATTATTAAACTAATAGTTTTGAGGATTCCAAAGGTGCCCCTCTCCTCCCTTATAAAAGGGAACCTCCTCCCTCTCATCTTAACACAACTTTGAGCCTTCAAGATCAGTCAAACCCTGCCCATTTCCCTTCTCAACTTCCCTAGAAATATTATAAAGGTCTTTGTATTCTTCAAATACCAATTTTAGTGCCGTAAGAGGAGGTTTCAAAGAGGCGTGTCGAAGAAGAGGTAATATCTGTTACCGATTCTTTCAAATTTATTTCTTCTTATACTTCTTCCTATTTAGTTTTTTCATTATGAAGTAATAACATAAGTATAAATCATATACAGATATGTTATTATAATTATTAAACAACCATATTCCACCATCTATCCATCCTATGGAAAACGAAATCACCGTGCGTGCGTACGTACGGAATACCGTCTCCATGCCGTGGTGTAATCTGTTTTCCAACACCAAATTACTTGGATGAGTATAATGGTGTAAAGAATAACTATATGTGATTATTTTAAATTGATATTTATTCTTAAATATTATACATACACTTCAATACAATTCCATGATCATGGGAAAGATATCATCGCTCGTGCCTACGTACGGACTACCGTCTCCACGAACGCGATAAGATTTATTCTTCATGTTAACCATTCATGAATGATTATAAAGTATATATAATGAATAATAATGAAATATATGACATAATAATTCTACTGGATTTATGTATATATATATTTATGTCATCTATTTAATTCCATTCAATTCAATAAAGAAACGAAAACAGGGTTCATGCGTACGTACGACCTACCGTCTTCATGAACGGTGTATTTAATTCCATTTATCAATCTATAATATATATGTATATGCTGAATATTTATTATATATAAATCATTTTTTACATTCTGAAATTAAATAAATCATGATATAAGTAATAATATCAAGAACAACAAGTCGAAACACGTACGATAAATGAAACGATTTTACCCAAAACACTGCTTTAACATGGATTTACAAAAGAACGGGTAATATAAAGTCATAAGTGAACCATATATGATATCATAATAATGAATATGATTCTTTAATAATTCAATGAAATTATTTAAATCTTTATACAAGAGGTTCGGATACGTACGAATCATATCGGACCTATGGTAAGGGATAATGTTGCAATCTCAATTGTTTTCTATCCGAGATTGCTTATACGTAAGTATTTACTAGGGTTATATTTATCATCCATGTCCAAGTTTTATAAAACTGTTTTCATGTATTTTTAAATTCCTTTTTACCCATTTTGAATTTTACTACATGGTATGTAAGGAATCTTTTTTTGTTTACCATACGAGGTACTTTTTGACTTTTCCAGCAAAAGTACGAGAAGAATGATTTTTTAACTTATACGGCCTGAACGTATTTTTACGATTTCATAACACCTTATTTTCATGAAGATTACTCTACAATATTACATGAATATTTTCATCAAAATCCTGTTCTTTTAAAATTTAATGGCATTTTGTGAAAAGAAAATGATTTTCAAGAAGAAAATATATTTTCCTCAAGAATTCATTTCTAGTGCTTTATCAAAACCATTTTCCATCTAAGATAACATTATTTCATATGTGTATGTTTCAAGTATAATGTCTCTATGATTTATATGGTTTCACTTTTCTTGTGATGAAATGATATCCATTTGTTTTATATGGATTATGTTATGATGGAATGATGTTTATGAAACCCAATTTATTCTTTGGGTTATGATGAATGATTTATGATTGTTTTGTGGAAAACGTAAGAATTATTTCAATATGAGATGGGTGGGACCTATATATCCCTCCAATGCATTGGGTAAATATTTATATCTCATGAGATAGACATGGCTAAAATGGAAAGTAAATCCGGTTCAGTAATACAGGGCTGGAACGACAAGTAAACCCGGTTCAGTAAGGGACTTTTTCCATTAAGATGGTCTTGGCAGCAATGCCTTGGATACTATAGAAATAATATCATGTGCTTAATGTTTTTCCACAATTACAAGTTTTATTCCCATGCTATTTTATCATGATTGATGTTCCATTATGATCTATTCCTTACGTACTGCCATGTTTTATGTCAGTTCTCAAGATATTGATGTTTAAACATTATGTTCATGTTTTTAAGTTCAAATATATATGATTTGTTTTATTTTCTCCATGATTACCCTCACTGAGCATCTGAGCTCACCCTTTTTTTGCTTTCTTTTCCCCCTGTATTAAAATAAAGGTTTTAGGTAAGAAAAAAAAGGGGAATATCGTTGTGGGAGATTGAAGATCATTCAACATGATTAGAAGTTTATATTCCAAGTTTTCAAAGACACTAAACTATTACGGTCCTTTGGTGTCTATTTTTGTTATGTATTAGATATTCCGCAAGAGTAATGTAATGTCTATGTACGTAAAGCTTTGGGTATCTACAGTTGGTAAGAGAGGAAAGGTTTAGTTAACCTTTGGAAACTATGATGTGAAAACTTTAGTGAGATCACTAGAGATATTTCTAAGGTATGTCTAGGGATGTCCCTAAGGTTAAGTATAAGTACAGGTTATAGTACTAGAATTATGGAAACCATATTAGAATTCAACCTAAGATGTTATATATTGAAGGTAATCCCTCTTTATTATGTTGTTTTCCTACCATGATTTTTTCCTCTCACAGTATTCTTTTTGGGTTTTAGAAAATGGCTGGAAACAGGAGGATTCATGATAATGGAGGATATAGTGGACAATGGAATGATATTATGCATGAGCTACCAAATGAAATGGAATTTGGAAGGCGAAACATAGTTATTATGCCTAATCAGCAATCTCATAATATGATCAATAATCTCAACTTTGGTAAGATTCATGACTCAGCTAACAAGAGAAAGATGGAGATTCATGATGATTATAGAGGAAATAAAGATCAATTTTTCTCATGTAAATCATGTGGGAAGAAGAATCAAGGGGAATGTTTTAAAGGAACTGGAAGATGCTTTGGGTGTGGAAAAGAAGGAAACAAATCCATTAATTGCAAATGAAAAGGTTCAGTTAACACCATGGACAAGGATAATGGTATTGATAAGACATCAACAATGGTTAAATGTTTTAAATGTTGACTGTACGGGCATTATGCAAACCAATTCCCTAAGGGAAAATCTCATGAAGAGAACCATCATGGTCTTATGGGTAATATTTATGTTGATGATGATGAAGAGACGACAAATGGTATATGAGATGAAAGAAGTGTTGAGGAATACAATGATGAAGCTCGGTCAATGGTTTAAGAAGGTAGTGGAATGATTTATGTTTATCAAGAGTTACGTTGTATAGGTAATGGTACTATGGAATAAAGACACATCTAACAATTTTTACACTATTTTTTTTCTAAGTATTTGATAGTATTTGTTGAATGATACCAGCAACCATGAAAGGTTATTCGAATATTTTTGGAAAGTTGATGATATACACATAATGAAGGGATAAGGAGAAAATAATATGTATGATAGTATTCATTATCTCATGACTGATATAAGGACAAAGTGATATCATGGTTTGAGTATATCAAAATTTTGGGATTTTGATATGTGTAAAGAGTTAACTTTTGACAGCATTCATGTTTTCACTAAGGTTCAACGGGTATTAATTTTTCAGTAGAATACATGATTAAGGTATTCACATGTCTGGAATGTGACCAACAAGATATATTGTATGATATATGGGGGATAAATGATGGTATTCACATGCTCGGTAGATGACATTTCTAGTAATTGTTTTCTTTATACTATGAGCTTGGACATAAGTATTTTGGATAAGCCTAAAGATTGAAATGGATTATGTTGGACATAAATTAGTATTGACTAAGGCTAGAATTGTTTTTCAATATTATTGATGGGGTGTTATAATAATGTAGTTTTAGAAAAAGGATAACCTGCATGATGGGTGACAACCCATCGTGTCGGACAAGGTTGCAGGAATCGAACCCAAAACTGAAGTGCGACAAGTTTTTATCACCTACCACTGGCCTAGAGGAAGTCCCTTGTTAGTATAAACTAGTTTTATTTTATTAAGCGGTACGATAGATGAATTATAAGTCCATTTTTGGAATCATATATGATTAACCAAACCATAGATGGACTTATGTATATTTGATAACTTTTTCTAACCTTCTGTTTGAAACAGATATGGAATGACTCATCATTCTATCACATGATCTGCTAACACTTCACGAATGACAAATTCAACTTCATTTCTTTAAGAGATGAAGTGGAAATTGTTCAAGGCACGAACAACATTGAGATTGTACCAAAATCAAGTAAGTATTTCTTTTGATTCGAAAATTATTCAACATTAGGGAAATGACCTTGAAAACCAAAAATGATGTCCTAGTGACCTCATATCTGATGAATCAGATGGTACCTTAGAACATCACAAATTAATGGCTTTGGGATTGTTGAGTTTTTCATAGCCATGTTCTCTACCACTCTCCATCTGAACTTAATTGTTAGATTTTTCTTCCATATCCATATTTTCACCTATGTTATACTATATGGAAACCCAGTGATGAGTTACTTTGGGTAATCATTACATTTAATACTTTAGTTTTTAAAATTAAATTTTAGTATTCCTTTTTACGATGTAGGTTTCTATGAATAGTAAACGATTTATAACCCCGACGAATTTCAAGGGAGAAATTCATTTTTAGGGGGGTAGAATGTAACAACCTGAGATTTTATAAGATATATTATTTTTAATTTCTTTCATATCTTCTGTTTTACGCTACACCAAGATTATCTTGTGTTATACGCAACACCATATTAGCTTGCAGTATATGCAACACTAATCTTGGATCGTGTTACACACAATTTCAAGTTTGTTTGATAGTAGTTATTCTACGCAACATTGAGTGTATATATATATATATATTCAATGTATAAATGAAATATGGTTGGATTTTGTTATACTCAACAACAAAGAATTCTTGCACTACTCACAACCCTGACTTGGCTTGCATTACACGCAATCGCAACCTTCCTCGATAGCGTTTGTTGTACGCAATACAAGGTTTCACTAAACAACGATATATGGTTATAATATTATTACAAAGTATCCATTATGAGTAATAGTAAATAAAATTTTAATTTTATGACATTATAATTTATATTACACATTTTATCAAACATGGTATGAGAACAAAATAAATTTTTCGCGTAAAATAAGTATTTTTCAAAAAATACAGTTTTGTCGCCTTTTGATGGCGTACCCATTTTAAATATAATTTTTCAAAAGTTTATAAGTTAAATTTTACAAAATAAACTTCTTATTTTGAATCAAGATATAAAAATTTACATTGGATAAAGTTTTGATATTTTTCTGATAACTTTCATATTTTAATGAATAATAAAAACACGCTATATTTTAATTAAAAACAACTTTTTTCATCGTAACAATTTATATGGTTAAATTATAATATTTAATGGTTTTAAAGTATAAATAGAATATATTTTTACCATTTAATATAATGTATGTCATTATAATTGATTTTATATTGAATTCACAGGTAAAATCATTTTAATCTTTTGCAATGTTTTAACTTTTAAAACTCGTTTTCTTAACAACAGGATTAATTTTAAATTAATTTCTGCAAATTTTTTGTATTGAATTTAGAAAAATGGGTTCCATATTTGGAATCAGTGGGTCCAAATTATGTTAATAGGGTACTTTTTATTGGGCATTATGAATAGTAACTACGGTAAATTTTATTTACCATAATAAAAGGTAAATCGGGTAATTAAGGGAAAATATAATATTATGAAATTACCCTAACAGTTCTCATAACATAATTGGATGCTTATATTTCATCCTAAGGCATATTTGGGTCGAAATGGAATCCATTGGAACCCACTTGTAGGTGATTAAGATCTTTAGTTTATTTTATTTAAAGGAAAGTGAAATATGTCTCACTCAACTTTAATAATTACAGTATTTTTAATATATGTTTATAAAGAATATAAATTCGGTTATAAATACTCATTTTAAAGATAAAATGTTTTTATTTATCATGGTAATTTATTTATAATTTTTAAGAGATATTTAATTACCTTAATATCTTATACATTAATGATGTAGAAATTATTGATTTAGTGAAAAATAAGTAATATAGTTTTTATTGAAATAATAATACCCATTAAAAAACTCACAAAACTGACCAAACATATTGGTAGTGTATATATACACCATAATCATCCAATTACTGAATATATGACCGTTTGGTGTCTTATAATAGTGATTAGAACACTTATATTGTTTCATTTTAAATGATGTCAAAGTTGTCACCTTCATAATTTAATAAATATAACATTTTGAAAGTTGGGTGTTTTAGAATATAAATCCAAATAAAAATATTCTTATGAAATATATAAGATTTATATTCATCATAGTATTTTATTTTTAATTTTTATGCAACAAATAAGTATATTTAATAATTATACAAATGTTGTATAAATTATTTTATTAAGAGAAGTATCAAATAAATGGGTTTTTAAATAGTAAAATAAATTTTATATGAACTATTTAATGTGCTCCACTAATTTTATAGATGAATATTACATGTTAGGAACCTATTAAATATTTTATTTCGAATATATCCTCTGTGTGGATTTTATTTAAATTCAAATAAATGAATAGTGTCAAAATTGACACTATTGTTATTTTATAAAAATAACATATTATTAAATTTTTTAAAAAGCACAAAAATATTTAAAAATTATAAATTGAAATTTATATAGTATAAAATTTCATAAAGTATCCAATTATGGAAAATTAACAACACATAAGGTAATATTTATAACCATTTAAAAATTAGAATTTTATTACCACAAATAAAATTAAATAGATTAAATAAGGATAAATCAAAATGATAAGGTTTTAAATAAGATCAAAACATGTCTAAATTTGATTGGTTGATGAGATTACAACCCTATATCATCTAGTCCTCGAATGGAGCCATTTTTTGTGGTTTTTATGTGGGGTTTTAATTTATATTAAACAAATATTTTTGAGGATTCCAAAGGTGCCCCTCTCCTCCGTTATAAAAGGGCACCTCCTCCCTCTCATCTTTACACAACTTTGAGCCTTCAATCTCGGCCAAAACCTGCCCATTTCTCTTATAAACTTCCCTAGAAATATTCTAGAGGTCCTGGTATTCTTCAAAGACCAATTTTAGTGCCCTAAGAATAGATTTCAAAGAGGCGTGTCGGAGAAGAGGTAATATCTATTACCGATTCTTTCAAATTTATTTCTTCTCCTACTTCCTCTTGTTTAGTTGTTTCATTATGAAGTAATAATATCAGTATCACTCATATACTGATATGTTATTAAAAATATGAAACAACCATATTCCACCTTCTATCCAACCTAAGGAAAACGAAATCACCGCATGTGCGTAAGTACGGAATACCGTCTCCATGCCGTGGTGTAATCTGTTTTCCACCACCACCTTAATTGGATGGGTATAATGGTGTAAAGAATAACTATATGTGATTATTTTAAAGTGATATTTATTATGAAATAGTATACATACACTTCAATAAAATTCCATGATCATGAGAACGATATCATCGCTCGTGCGTACGTACGGACT
Organism: Viscum album; assembly: GCA_963277665.1. Lineage (NCBI taxonomy): Eukaryota > Viridiplantae > Streptophyta > Magnoliopsida > Santalales > Viscaceae > Viscum > Viscum album. The sequence continues at coordinate 1,950,576,699 of OY728133.1, forward strand.
ACCGTCTCCATGAACGCGATAAGATTCATTCTTCATGTTAACCATTCATGAATGATTATAAAGTATATATAATGAATAAGAACGAAATATATGACATAATAATTCTACTTTATTTATGTATATATATATTTATTTCATCTATTCTATTCCATTCAATTCAATAAGGAAACGAAAACAGCGTTCATGCGTATGTACGACCTACCCTCTCCATGAACGGTGTATTTCATTCCATTTATCAATATATCATATATATGTATATGCTGAATATTTATTATATATAAATCATGTTTTACATTCTGAAATTATGTAAATCAGTATATAATTAATAATATCAAGAACAACAAGTCGAAACACGTACGATAAATGAAACGATTTTACCGAAAACGCTCCTTTAACATAGATTTACAAAAGAATGGGTAATATAAAGTCATAAGTGAACCATATATGATATCATAACAATGAATATGATTCTTTAATAAGTCAATGACATTATATAAATCATTATACAGGAGGTTTGGATACGTACGAAGCATATCGGACCTAAGGTAAGAGATATTGTTGCAATCCAAGTTGTTTTCTATCCGAGATTGCTTATACGTAAGTATTTGATGGGGTAATATTTATCATCCATGTACAAGTTTTATAAATATGTTTTCATGTATTTTTAAAGTCCTTTTACCCATTTTGACTTTTACTACATGGTATGTAAGGAATCTCTTTTTTGTTTACCATACGAGGTACTTTTTGACTTTTCCGACAAAAGTACGAGAAGATTTTTTTTTAACTTATAAGATATGAACGGATTTTTACGGTTTCATAACGCCTTATTTTCATGAAGCTTACTCTACAATATTTCATGAATATTTTCAAAAAAATACTTTTCCTTTAAAATTGAATGGAATTTTGTGAAAAGAAAATGATTTTCAATAAGAAAGGATATTTTCCTCAAGAATTCATTTCAAGTGCTTTATCAAAACCATTTTCCATCTAAGGTAAAATTATTTACTATGTGTATGTTTCAAGTATAATGTCTCTATGATTTATTTGGTTTGAATTTTCTTATGATGAAATGATATCTATTTATTTTATATGGATTATGTTATGATGGAATGATGTTTATGAACCCCAATTTATTCTTTGGGTTAGGATGAATGATTTATGATTGTTTTGTGGCACACGTAAGAATGATTTAAATATGAGATGGGTGGGACCTATATCTCCCTCCAATGTATTGGGTAAAGATTTATATCTCATGAGATAGACATGGCTGAAACGGAAAGTAATTCCGGTTCAGTAATACAGGGCTGGAATGGAAAGTAAACCTGGTTCCCTAAGGGAATTTATCCACTAAGATGGTCTTGGAAGCAATGCCTTGGCTACTATTGAAATAATATCATGTTATTAATGTTTTTACACAATTAATAGTTTTATTCCCATGCTATTTTATCATTATTGATGTTCCATTAGGATCTATGCCTTACGCAATGCCATGTTTTATGTCATTTCTCAAGATATTGATGTTTAAACATTATGTTCATGTTTTTAATTTCAAATATATATGGTTTTTTTATTTTCTCCATGATTACCCTTACTGAGCATTTGACCTCACCCTTTTTATGTTTTACTTTCCCCCAGGATTAAAATAAAGGTTTTAGGTAAGGAAACAAAAAGGGAAAGATCATTATGGGAGATGTTGAAGATCTTTCAACATGATTAGAAGTTTATATTCCAAGTTTCCAAAGAAACTAAACTATTATGGTCATTTGGTGTTTATTTTTGTTATATATTAAGTATTCTGCAAGAACTTGGGTCAGGTCCCGAGAAGTACAAGGGGCCGGAAAAGGATGAGGGCCTAAGGTTGGGCCTTGGTCGGAAATGCCCGACCAGTTTGCAGTTTAACGTCTTGCAATGAGGATGAAGAAAGGAGTAAGATACCCCATACAGGGAAGGTGTACAACATCATGAGTTACCCGATGTGAATGAGGAAATAATCTCATAACACACTGTACAATACCAATATAACTTGGGTTGGGGCTCGAGAAGGCCAAGGGGCTAGAAAAGGCCGGGGGCCTGAGGCTGGGCCTCGGTTGGAAAGGACTGACCAGTTTGCAGTTTAACGTCCTGTAGTGAGGACGAAGAAAGGGGTAAGATACCCCAAACAGGGGAGGTGTACATCACGGTGAGTAACCCTACGTGAATGAGGATAGAATACCATACCACACCGTACAATCCCATAAGAACTTGAGTTGGGGCCTGAGAAGGCCAAGGGGACGGAAAAGGTCGGGGGCCTGAGACTGGGCCTCGATCGGAAAGGCCAGACCAGTTTGTAGTTTAACGTCCTACAGTGAGGATGGATAAAGGGGTAATATACCCCAAACAGGGGATCTGTACAACATGGTGAGTAACCTGACGTGAATAAAAACATAATCCCATACCACACCGTACAATCCCATAAGAGAGAGCATGGTCCGGGGGATTGAAACTGGGCACACGAAGCACGACATGGCCTATGCTCATGGTATGGATGATAAATTAAGGGAAGGATGTCTCAAGGAGATATGAGTAGCATGGAAAAACATCCTGACATGAATGAGGACATAAGTCCACTCCACACCACACAACCCTAAATGAGAACTTGTGCCAGGGGCCAGAAAGGGCCAAGGGGCTAGAAAAGGCCAATGGGCCTGAGGTCGGGCGTCTCGACTAATGGTAGCCATACGAACTCTTGTGCGATTACCGCCTCATCACATATCCTAATCCCACAAGAGAAGTGCTCGGTGTGAGAAACAAGGAGCCAGATTCGGCTCTCACTACCATATTGAGGTCTACTAGCTGGCATCGCCTAAGGGGAGTTCGTCTCTTTGATATACAATGGGGTAGAATGAACCACTTCACTCGATGTTTGGGACATCTTTGGGTGGCCCTGATGAAAAAGGATATTTTTTGACCATTTTTGAAACACAAAGTCCTTATAGTGACCTGGAATGGGAACAACAAATGAGCATCGACCACTGACCATATTCTCAATGCGGTACTTGTATCTATTTGTTGCTCAAAATCCTCGAGGGCGTTGGCCCGAAGTTGTAGGACAGACCTTGGGCCTAGAATCCCTGTCATTCGGGGGCCCTTCTGGATGGTAAATATGATGGATTCCCAATCAAAGGAGTGGGTGATGCAGAGTTGCACACATACATTTTAAAGTCAACCAGGGCGATGAAAGAGGCAGACACCTCTAGGGAGTGGGACATATGGTGTAATCGAGATGAGCATGACGTGTATTTAGGCAAAAACCTGCACCACACCATATGTCTTGACCTGAGGGGAGATTCTATCATTTGGGCTAGGACAACAGACAAAATGTCTAGGCGTTCCTACGTATCCCATAAGGATGGGAATCAAGCTGTACGTAGTTCTTGAAGGCCATGCAGTTTATTGTCATGTTGTGAGGACGTGTAAGTATAGAAGAATGGGGAGCGGGCACATGGTGCGACCATTTTAATCCTCACATGAGTGGGGCTAAGGAAGCCTATATTATATCATGCAAGGATCCTCTGAGAGAACTATACCCAGGGGATAGTCAAATAGAAGAGTTTTGGGGCTGGGATCAAGAAAAAACGCTTGATTGTTTCTACATACCCCATGTGGATGGGAATCAAGCCACATGTATTTATAAGGCTGCAGTTTAACATCTTGCGGGATGAAATACTATTTAATGTCATGCAGGATGAAGCAGTTTAGGGTCATGCCGGACCAACATGCAGTTTAGGGTCATGCGGGACTGAATAGTTTAAGGTCATGCAGGACCAAGAGGCTCAGGAAAAATATTGCTTGAAGAAGATGGAATTGGTGGGAGGAGTGATAATCTCACCATCCATGGTCAACATGGAGTATGCTTCATTGGGGTAAATCCTATGGATTATGTATGGTCCTTTCCATTTGGGCTCCAACATGGGTGGTTTCCTGCCAGGTATTATTGGTGACTAGAGGGACAATACCTAGTCACCTTGCAGGAAAGAGTGGAGGCGAACCTTCTTGTTGAAGTATCTAGATATCTTATTCTGATGCCTTTCCAGATTGTGTAGGGAACAAAGCCTATTTTCGTCAACTGCTTCCAATTCAGCCAGAAGAATTTCGCCTACCTTATCTGGAGCCAGATGGCCATAGACCGCTTTGCGTAACAAAGGCAGCTGGATCTTGATTGGCAGGACAACCTCTGCTTCGTACACCATGGAATATGGGGTCACCTAGGTGGAATTATTATTCATCATCTAATAAGCCCAGAGGTCATTGGGGAGCTTGTTCGGACAACTCTTCTGGTTCTAACCAACCATTTTCTGCAAAATGTTAGAGATGTTTTTGTTAAATGCCTCGATCTACCCATTTTCTTTTGTGTTATAGTGGGAGGTATGGTTCGAACAGATGTTGTACTTTGCGTACAATTTCTTCAAATCAGATGCTTGGATGTTGGTGTCATTATCGGTGGGGACAACGTGAGGGAATCCAAACCGATAGATTATGTTGGAGCTCACGAAGTCAATGATAGAACGAGCCTTGACCTCCTTGAACAAGACTGCATCTTCCCACTTAGAAAAGAAATCCATGTTAGTCAGGATGAACCTGCACTGGTGAGCTATCACCGGTGGATATGGTCCCATGACATCGAGTCCCCACACCACAAATGGCCAAGAGTACAGGTGGAGTGGAGAGATTCTAGCTGCCGATGCATAAAGTTAGCATGAATTTGGCATGTGTGACATCTCTTGGAGAACTCGATGCAATTATAGATCATGTAGGGCCAAAAATACCCCAATCTCTGGATCTGGTGAGACAGATTCAGCCTGGTCTAGTGGGCGTCGTAGGAACCGGCATGAACCCCCAGCATGACCTAATAAATCTCGACTCCTTGGATGGAACGAAGGAGAACACCATCGAACCCATGCTTGTAGAAGATATGCCAAAGACTGTGACCACTCTGGAGGGTAAACTGCAAAACGCGGAATTAGATTCTCTCTCACTCGGCCTGATCAGCATGGAGGTAACCATTTTGGAGATACTCGACAAAGGGGGCTCTCCAGTCGGGGGTCACTTCCACCACTGCATCTGTGGAACCTGGAGGTCCTGACATGGAGGATTTGGCGGTAAGATGGATTACTCGTAGGCCATCGTCATAATATGGGGTGACAGGGGAAATGAATCTCCAATTTTCCATGTGTATAATCAGATCATCCTTCTCAAGTTCTGCAAGTGATGCATCCTGGCCAGCCAGGGAATCAGCACGACCGTTCTGAGATCGAGGGACATGAGTAACTTTTGGCCGAGATGGAAAATGGTCCATTAGTTAGAGGGTGCGCTCCAACAATGGTACGAGATCTGGTTTTCTGATGATGTAGTCACCGTTGATCTGCTTGATAACTAGTTCAGAATCAACTGTCACATGAAAATGGGGCACATCGATCTTGAGGTCCAGCTCAAGGCCAGTGATAAGATCCTGATACTCTGCCCCGTCGTTGGTGCAGTTTTCTGACAATAGGAATGAGTACAGAAAAATGGCTTGTGCAGGGGTAATAAATACAATACCCAGGCCTACCCTGTTAAGCCTGGGATCATTGAGTCTCCTGCCAGTGGTGCTTTGGGAAGCACCATCAAAGTGCGTCTACCAACATGGGATGGAATGATATACTGAGAGGATTGACTTTTTGTTAAAATCCATGTCCAGGGACTGGTCTACGGGGGATAAATGGACTGCTAGAAAATATTCCAATGCCTATCCCTAGATAGCCTTCTGAGGAACGAATCTAATGTCGAAAAGCTGAAGGATTACTGCCCACCGTGATAGATGGATGGTCAACATGGGGCGGTTCAGAATGTACTTTAGCAGGTCTACCCAAGACACCATCTGCACCTCATAGTGCTGCAAGTAGTGTCGTAATTTCTGTAATGCGAATACAATCACAAGGAAGCTCTTTTTGATGGGGAAGAATCTAGTCTTAATATCGAGGAGCATGCGGCTGAGGTAGTATAGGATATTTTCTGTCCCCTCATTGTTCTTCTGGGAAAGAAGGGCACCAAGAGATCATTCCAGGGCAGTCACGTACATGATCAGTGGCTTTCTAGAGATGGGTGGAATTAGGACCGAAGGCTGGAGTAGGTACTACTTGATTTCCTTGAACCCAGTCTGGCATTCTTCGTACCATTCGTAGGAATATCCTTTTTCATGAGCCGATAAAAGGGCATACACTTGCTGGCCAGATTCAAAATGAATCAACGTATGTAGGCTAAGTGGCCTTGGAAACTTCGAAGCTCCCAAATATTGCTCAGGGGAGGCTTTTGACTGATGGACATGATCATCTCTGGGTCGATCTCAATGCCCCAGTACCAAAAAAGAATTCCAAGAAACTTCCTAGAGGTGACCCTGAATGCACACTTCAACAGGTTCATCTTCAGGTGACAGGAACGGAGGAAGCTGAACACTTTATCAATGTCTTTGAGATGGTCCCAGAACTGGTGAGATTTGACCACCAGATTGTCCACATAGAATTCCACCAATGTACCATGGATTGGCTTGACTATGCGGTGCATGGCCCACTGGTAGGTGAAACCTGCATTTTTTAAGCTAAAGGGAATAACCTGGTAACAGAAAGTACCTTGGTGCACCCTAAAAGCTGTGGACTCCTCGTCCTCAGGGGTCATTTAGACCTGCTTGTATCCGGAGTAACCATCCAAGAAGAAGAGGGCTTGGAACCCAGCCATAGAATCAATAAAAATTTTGGTTACTAGAAGGGGAAAATCATCCTTCAGACAGTGACGGTTGAGATCTTGGAAGTCGATGTGGACTCTGATCTATCCGTTCATCTTTCAGACTGGCACAATATTTGCTAGCCACTTCGGGTAATATGCCTATTTGATGAAGTTGGATCTGATGAGCTTGTAAACAACGGCCTTAAACATGGCACTGTGAGAAGGGTGAATATTTCTGGGAGGCTAATTGAACCCATGATGATTTGCAGGGAGACCGAGGTGGTGGACGACTACCTAAGGATCTAGTATTAGAATCTAGTCATAGCTCCAGGAGAATATATCACGACGCTATATCAGGAAATATATATACAATTGCTACTCCTTGAGGTACATGGTGACACTGATCAATGTGGGTCTCGGGTCTACCACGGTACCAAGGTTCACCTGTACCGGTTCATCAACCGTCATGGAGACGCCCTCTATAAAGGCAGGGGAGCATCCTCCAAATCCTCTTCTTCACTCACGGAGGAGGTATCCCCAGCTAGAGAAGCTTCCTCTGGGTCAGAGATCCCAACTGGAGGTGGGTACTAGCCTGGGTAGTAGTGGAAAACATATCGAGAGATTCATGTGCTACTGAAACCATAACAATGAAGGCAGTCGATCTGATCCCATCAGGTCTTCAGCCTAAGGGGCCACACTTGATGATATCAAAGAAATAGTGGTGCGTCGTCTTGAGCTGGTTAATTCCAGCCTGGAGAAATAGACACGTATGATGTATTGTTGCTTTCATGGGGCAGACATCCTGATTCCTTACAGGGGTAGGAGGTTCTGGGATATCCTGAGCCTGATTTTTGTAGGAGTACGGGGTGATCTTACGTGATCTCTTGGACTTGGGAATATGCTTCCCTATCATACCATAAACAACAAAACATTGCCCCATGTTAAGGGTTGTGGCCTCCAATCTATGGATCAAGAAGACGTAGGCATCATCCAGACCTTCCCACGGGTCTGTAGCAACCATGACAGGTTCGACCTCACTGGCCAGATTCTGTTTGTCCTTGCACTTGTAATAGTTAGCGTCCAGATAGCGGGCTTCACAGGAGGCTAATAGAGATACAACACCTTGGAGTATGCCTAATCGACCATTAAGGGAGTACTTGAGGCACTGGTGATACGACAAGGGGACCACCACATGCAGGTGGAGCCATGGTCTGCCCATCAATGCATTATACGTGGTGTCCTGGGAGACAACCATAAACTCGGAGCTAGAGACTAGGCCACTGAACTGGGTCTTCAAATGGATCTTACCGACTGGGGTCTACTCTATCCTATCATATCCCTAGATCCTTAAGTAGAATGGATTTAGGTAATCTTCATATAATCTCAGCTTCCGTAGTGTCCACGTTGGGATAAGGTTAATCCTGAAGCCGGTATCAACAAGACAGCGACAAACCTCCATGCCGTTAAATTGGCTGATGATATACAGTGGGTAGATGTGACCCTATATGGGAGAGCCTTCATCCTCTCTAGATAATTAAATGATGTCCTGACATTCAGTATTCTCAATCTCTTCCTCATGAAAAGCTTCCACAGCAGCTACCTCCATCTCAAACTGGAGGGGGATTCTCAAGGCCTCAACGAGGGCCTCACGCATATCTGAGAATAGTTGAAGGGCCTCGTGGATGGAATTACTCACTGGGATGATGGAAAGGTGCATGAGGACATCAAATTTCTACGCCAGGATTGAAATTATACTTCCCGGAGGCCACTCTGTGATAGAAGGCATGGCGGGCCCTGCCGGCTGGACCGACAGGTGGCTGGTGCTGGGCATCTCCTGCTGTTCACAAGTCAATGCCTGGAGAGTAGCAGACAGATGAGCACCGAACGACTGAGATCGGCATGTACCAAGGTGAGGTTGGTCATGGCATGGTTGAGGTAGCTATGCCTGATCTAGTAGCACAAAAAGTGGTGGAGGTGGGCCTGACGACACCAGATGAAAAGGTTGTCCGTGATGAGCTCTACGCTAGGCCTCCGGTCTGGTCTCAGTGGCATGAACGACCAGGCTGGAGGTACCAAATGATGTGCTCTGATGACCCATATGGTCGTGACTCCGCTGATGTTGGCATCGACTGGGGATGTTTAGGAGGCACACCGAGCGCTCCCCATTTTTGGGAGTCATATAGGTGTTTACCAACTCCATGGTATTAACCAAAGCATACCCTTGACTATCAATTGAAGAGTCATCCACTACTAGGAAGATTTTATTAGGAATCCTCATCTCAAGGGGAATGAAGTCACCGAGAGTGCGGGATGACGATGGAATAGGTGGTGCGCGTTGTTTTCCCTTGTGCCGCCGATGCTTGTTCTTTTAGAAAGAGGCCAGCTGAGATGATGATACAGAAGTGTTGGTTGTGGCTTGTAAATCCTCCTGCTAATTCAGGGACCCACGGATGATACCATGGGTACGAGAAACCATTTTATGAGCCATCTGGTCATCATTCTTTTGTGACTCACGGTTAGAAACCTGCTGCCACTCACCTTCGTCATCGCTTTCACTATCTTTTCTTACGAAGACACCTGCCACTTATGCCGGGGTAGGGCCTAGCCGGACTATGTTTCTATCGACCTAGTCTTGAAGCCAGTCTTTAAACACATAGCACTGCTTGAGGGTGTTCCCCATGATTTGAGGATAGGGGTAGTAGTTGAGGCGATCAGTGAGGTTCTCCTCCTCTGGCCTTCTGCACCCATGAAAACACACAATCCCTTATTCTAAGGCACTTATGAAATAGATGGGAACCTAATTCTCATTGAACGAGTAGGTCTGGTTTCTTCTATCCAGAAAGGAGGCCTTTGGGGCATGGACCTGACAAGGAGCTGGAGGAGCCAGTCGAGGAGGAAGACCTTGATTTCCCACCTCAGGGGTGGCGACGCTTTACATGGGGGAACCTGGTGATTCTGAGGTGAACATTGATGGGCTGGAGGCTATACCTATGGTGGGGAGCCTCTGTGAGGTTTTGGAGGTGGCTCCACTTGTAATAACTCCATTTGTTTGGGGGCCCCTATTTGGGCCACCACAGTGGGCTCGACTCTGACAGCCCTTCTCGCGGGAATTGTGGGAGGCACCGAACATGCCTGGCCAGCCTGTTGAAGAGATCCCTCTAGGAGTTGGGCCTTATTGGAGAACTCTCAAAACCCTCCATAATAGTTTTGGGTGATCAGAGAGGGTACTGGTTTCTTCTTGACGTTCCCTAAACACATCGTCCATAATTGATATTGAGTTAGTCGCATGTCATGGGAGTATGTGAGCCCTTTCCACCGGGCGATAAAGTCCGTGACTTGCTAATCAGGCCTTTGTTTTCACTTGAAGAGGCTTACGATGCTGGTTTTCTGCATGGTTGCGCTGAACTACTAGAGGAATTGCCTGAAAAGGTCTTCCCAGCTGGTTACGGATCCGATGGGGAGCTAGATGTACCAGAAGAATGTTTCCCCCTCCAATGTTTGAACAAAACTGCAGAACTTAGCAGCCTCCTGCTACGCTGGAGTCCCAAACATGGGCCCACACCATGAGATGAAGTGGGTCGGGTGCTGCGGCGAGTCCCCCGTCCCGTTAAAGGGGGAAAAGGTGGGATTCCCGAAACCCAGAGGTTCCTACATATCATCCACCCATGCTAGATATGGCTTGCAATCAGGTGGGATTTCCACCTACCATGTCTCCAATGCCTCAAGGTGATCAATGAGTCCCACCATAGGATCATCTAGGTGGGGGTCCCTATCTTGATGTGGATCCCTAACCATGAGTACGTTGGCGGGTTCTTCAACATGGTAAGGAGGCTCAGCGGCTCGTGGAGCAGTTGGTGGGTTGACCTACGGGGCAGTTAGTGGAACTCGAGTTGGGTTCCTTGGATTACCGCGTCGTTACAGAGGGTTTGGTAAGACATATCGTGCTCTCTTTCCATGAGCTCCAGCTTCAACCCTGTCTACTGGAGTATCATGGTCAGGGTTTCCTGGGGGAATCTTGTCGAGGGGGAGTTGTTCCTGGCCCTGCTGTACTGGCCTTGGATTGCTGTAGTCGGTCCATCTCTCTATAACGTGTTCAGCCAAGAGTTCATCGACCAAATTCTTCTGCTCAGCAAGTTTTTGGCACAACATGACCTTCTCAGGGTCCCCTCCCTCTTCAACATAGAGGCGGAAGCGTCAGAGTGTTTGGAATCTCCGACATGCTCTTTTCCATTACCAGAATTCCGGCTGAGTACCAATGCCTCAATGGGCACTGGGAGACCAAGTAGGTTCCTTTACTGATGAGTAATCCTTCTTGATGGGTCCAATAATGGTGGCATTTCCATGGGGGTAAGTCTCCATCGAGAAGCTCCATCTTGTCCTCCTCTTCCACTATATCTGTCATGTTGACCATGGCCCTTCCTGGGGGCATGTCTTTGATATCACCTAGCGAGTCAGGCTACCGCTAGACATGACTGAAGAGGAGGGCATCATACTACCCCCATCCATGGATTTTCACATGGGGGTAGCCTCCTTGATAATTTTGTGGAGTAACTTGATACTCTGAATGCTTTGCTGCTGGAGGGACTCATGATGACCTGGTGACCTCGGGTGCTGGACCATAGGGAGTGCAGCCAAATCGACCAGATGAAATTGCTTGCTGATGTCTTTGAAATGCGCTTGGCTCCCGGGATAAACCACTCACCGATGACGAAGACTAAAATGCGTCGCCCCAAGGGTGTGGCGGAAATACTCAACTTCCTCCGAGGTGTGGGATTCCGGTATGCAGAAATTTAGTGCTTCCATAGTCCAGAACTTCTTGGGGAAGTGGTCCGCTATGAGGATGTTCCATAAGCTCCTCGACTCAGATTTAGGATCTGGACCTGGATTGCACCACTCGTCTACTGGGGGTGGCTGAGGAACTGGTAGCGGTACTGAGGCAGACCACTGTGATAGTAGACTGGCCGGTGGAGAGTATGTAAAACGGGCGGACTGGACAGTGAATCTCAGGCTGTCTTCTGAAGAGTGTAGCGACCGGGCCGCTATGTCGCAATAGGATGGGTTGACGGCTACAGTTCCTAGATCAGGGGATAGGGCTACTAGTGATAGGCCGCGATGTTGCTCTGTTTCCATTGGTCCCCAGGATAGTTCTATGTGATCTCTTGTTGAGGTAGAGAGCACTTCCAGTGATGATGGTGGTGAATGCACGACCGTAACATACGAGGTCATTGATTTTCACCCCCCTGAATACACTTGCGGAGGGAGGTGGGAATCCTATGGACCTTGCATTCCGGGAGTACCAAGATGACGTGCCTCATACCTGCCCCGACCCTTGACTCAGATGAGTGAGAGGAGGGTTCCCGTGTTGAGTCATACTCCACCTCAGAGTCTGAAAAGCGGACTGGTTTGATCTCTACCTTGACCATCCTAGAATTATTCTTATGGCACCGATGACCCACCTTCCTGCCCCTAGGTGTCTCTTCGGAACCGGGAAGATTTCTGACACGAGGTCCTTCCGCCGCACTAAAGCTGGGTCGGAGAGGGTTTCCACCCAAGAAAGCTAGGGTGTGAGGAGCACCGGGTCAAATGTGAAAGGGGACATGGGGAGGACCTCCATGGGTAGCACTGGAGCAGGAATGACCTCCACTGGAATTTGCAGAAGCATGGGGAGGACCACAACACTTGTTTTCCTCAGGCATCCTCAGTATGAGGAGGGTCCTTATATTGGTCTAGCTGAACATGGGTAGGACCTCCATGCTGGGTGTGGGTGGAGCAAGGCTGGCCTTCACCCCTTAGGTTGAGGAGGCGAGGATGAACTTCACTAGCTGCTAAGAGGACATGGGGAGGACCCCTACATTGAAGAGAGACCAGAAGGGCAATGTCCCTACAATAGCGGTTTGGGGAAGGAGGAATGACTCCATACTTAGTGTAATGGGAACGAGAGAGGCTTCCGTGCCGAGTATCACCACTGTGGGGAAGGCCTTTATTCGGATTGGGGGTGGCATGAGGCAGACCTCCATGCTGAGCCTCGAAGCAGGGGATGCCCGTGCTCTCCATAGAAGTTGGATGGGGAGGACCTCCGTACTGTGAGGCATCACTTTGGGTTAGGTCGTAACGACCATTGATCATGCCAGCAACCAAGAGAGTTGACCCAGCCTACCCGTGGGGTGGTTGGGGCCTCGATCTTAGTCAGGAGTATAAGTTCTCTTGCTCTGTATATGTAGGGAACAAATGATATGCATTGGCAGTGGCCTAGGCCACAGTAGCTGCCGATGTTGACGCCCCTTGGCGGGCATCCTCCTCATCTTGCACCAGACGATGGATTCGGGTCAGACAAACTAGGGCCTGTGGTGCAGGTATGTAGCTTACTTGCTCCTCTTCCAGCAAGTTCAGGTGGTGGTGCTGATGCGGTCGGGTGGGAGCCCTCGTTGGGAGCCCCTAAAATGGGACTCTGACCGGGCTGGGCCGGACATCACCTACCTCATCAGCATAAGGCATGGAGTCATCAAAGCATTCCAGGGAGAGGATCTAGAAATGGTTATATGTCGGCATGGGGAGTAGAGTCTCCTTGCATGGCCCTTGGTGGCAGCATTGGTGATGAGGCGCAGATGCCTCCAGATCTAGGTGGGCCATATCCCGGGTCGGGATTATTCCCCCCTCCTCGTAACGGCGCACGAGGTCATTGAAAGAAAAGATTATAAATATTAAATATAAAGAAAAAAATATTTCATACATAATGGTATTTTATTTATAATTTTTAGACATTAAATAATTTAATTTATTTACGACACAATGATGATGCAGTAATTACCTAATTAATGAAATATTAAAATAATTGATATTATAAATATCCAAATAAATGTAATTTGAGACTTTTTATGAATTCCACAAATTTTCTAAGTTAATATCAAATATTAGGGTTTGTTAGATGAATTTTTTTAGAAGTAATAATGCTGTTATAAATTTAGAAAAAACAAAATACCAAATAGTGTCAAAATTGACATAAAAGAGTTTTTAAAACAAATATTATATTATTAATTGATATTATATTCCTAAAAATCTACGTTTTATCCAAAGGACATATATAATGATATTTTTATCATTAATGGGCCACTTGGTGTTCTCTTGGAAGTATATAGTATGTTTATTAACTATATAATATAAAAATACAAAGATACATGGTAAATGTCAAACTATTTAACTAAGAGTTAAATATAAATAATAGGGTTAATATAGTGACCAAAACCTGTCTAAAATATATTGGTTGAAATTATTTAGACCCATTCCTACCTTATCCTCGAAATAAATCACTTTGGAGCCATTATAAACCGAATATGAATTTATTATAAAATAATATTTTATGTTTTTCCTAAGGTTCCCCTCACCCCTCTTATAAAATGGAACCCCCCCTTCTCTCAAATTAATACCTTCAAAGCCTTTTGGTTCAGCCAACCCCTACCCAAATAGTCTCTCAACATCCCTCACTTCAACCTAGAGGCCTTAGTTTGATCAGAAAGCAATAATAAGGAGCCTTTTTGATCAAATCAAAAGGAAGAACCCGAAGAAGATGTAATGTTTTCACCACCCTCTTTCATGTTCCTTTGTTCTTACACTTCTTTTTTATTTGTTATTTAAATTATAAAATAAAAAATCCAGTATCTTCAATATAATATGATGTTATTATAAATATGGTACAACCATTTTCAATATTCTATCCATTTTTTGAAGGACATGTCACCACACGTGCGTACGTACGACTTACCATCTCCACGTCATGATGTAGTTGTTATTAAAAACATTATTATTTGGATGGTTATGATAATGATGTGTAATTGAAGTAAATAATAAATAAATATTTATAATTATTCTTTATATATGATATAACATTCAATTATATACTATTTTAATATCAAAATAATGATATTGTCGCTCGTGCGTACGTACAGACTACCGTCTCCACGAACGCGATGAGATTCATTCTCCATCTTATCCATTCAAGAATAATTTTCATTTGATGATTAAAAATAATGTTTAAGGACTTTATATCATTCTGTATATGAATAAGATACATCATTCCCATAACAAACATGACTTATGTAACAAAACATATAAAAGAAAATGGGTAAGTTAACACCCGAAACGACGATAATACTAAAATATTATTAACAAAGAAATGTTAAAAGATCATATATGATATCATATTAATGTATACGATTATTTTATATATTAATATCATTTATTTAACTATTATATATGAGGTTAACCTACCCTCAATCAAGGAAAATATCAAGGTAATATTTTATTTCAGAATCTCTTCATTATCTGAGATTGTTTATACGTAATTATCTACAGGGACCTATTTATCATCCACATCCATGTTTCTTAAAAATGTATATCAAATCATTCTTACTATTTTAAAGACTATGGGTTGAAGTCATTTATACCCTTTTTTGACTTTTTATAAGATGTTTATAAAAGAATCTTTCTTTCTTTTTCCAGACAAGGTCCTTTTTAACCTTTTTGACAAAATTAAGGTAAGAATGTCTTTTATAACTTATACGGCAGTTGTGGCTATTTTCCACTATTATAAAATCATCAAAGCATCCCTTATAATCTTATAAGAAATATTTTCAATGTAAATGTTTTATTTTAAAATTATCTTACTTTTAAATGATTTCAAAAAAGGATATTTCTATCAAATAGTTTTGATTTCATCTATGTCAACATCAATTGATGGATTTTAAGCATATTTTAAGTTGATTTATTATGATACAAAACATACATATTGTATTTAAGGTTTTTAGATATTTTTAGATGTGGATGTGTTATTTTTATACCATTGATGGTTTATAGAGAAAGCATTGACATTTCGTATTCTAGTTTTAATACGAATGTTTATGTTATGTTTAAACCTGGTCATATGAGGAATGCATTGGACTCAATAAGTGATGGGTGGAGCCTGCTATAGCTCCTCGATGCATCGGTAGGTTTCATGACACAAACTAGTATCTTGGCATAAGGCCTTGACAAAATCTTATTTGTAGTCTTAGCACAAGGCCTTGACTATGTGGTTACAATTGTCTGGCATTATGTATTCCATCATTATGAAAGTGGTTATTGATATTGCATGTGATTATTAGATTAGTAGAATATCCATGTGAATAAGTAAATTAAATTATTCAATTTTATTTCTACCATATTATGTTGAAGATCAAGTTTAAAAGGCTTTTGTTTTAGTTATACATTGCCTTAAATGTTTATGATTATTTAAGAAAGTTTCCGCTATATTGTTATCCTTACTGGGAATCTGAGCTCACCCCTTTCAATGTTTTATTTTTCCCAGTACGTGATGAAGTATTTTATGAATGACCTACAAGGATAGTATGATGGGATATTAGTGTGGTTTATGGAGACAAGATGTTGTTTTAGTTTTTCATTTTATGATGTAATGTAAAATTTATTAATGTATCTACTGATTCCAATGATACTAAACTAATCGGTCATTCGAGACTTGAAATTTTGTGATCATGACAATGTTATGTAATAATGAACTGACTCTGGGTAACTAGGTTTGGGGCGTTACACTCTAGGATAGAATAATGTAGGAGAAATGAGATTTGAGTTCTCTTCTGAAAGTCAGCTCCACAAGCAGAGTATCGTATCCTCTGTAGTCTGGATTCTAGGTGTGAAATTTTCATCTCCTTGATGTCAGGATGTTCAGAGAAGTCCAGAAGGTTTTGATAGTCTTGGTGATCTCCCCGTATTCTCTAGATTTGAGTTCCATGGACTTGGGATAAATCTCAAGAGTTTCAAGAGTTTTTAGTTATTCAGTTCTCATTACTTTTCAGCACATTCCTCATCTGTTCATCACATTTTTCATGATCCAACTTGTAATTATTTTATATATCAAGGTCCAAAAAACATGAAGATCTCCCCATGTGCATGTACCTCATACCGAACACATATAGTCCTACAGATAACATTAAATAATGGTATAAACATTAATATGTCTAAATATTACTATTAGATATAAATTTGAATAAATAAATTTAAAGATAGTTTTTGTGGCTATCGGTGAGTCATAAGTATCAGTGACTCATTGGCATCAGTCTGTCACCATTGGTCTATCAACATCAATCTGTCAGCATTGGCGACTCAGTATCGATGACTCTATGTATCTATCTATCAGCATCAGTCTGTCAGCATCAGTGACACGGAATTAGTAACTCTGAGAATCAGTGAGTCCTTTCTATCGGTATCAGTGACTCATTGTATCGGTGAGACTTTGGTGCTATTAGTATTTCCAGGGATCATTGAGTTGTTATCAGTGACTCATTTTGAACTATTGGTGTGTCTCCCATTGGGGACTCATTCATCGTTGAATCATCCTTTGATGAATCGTCCATCGGTGACTCATCCATCGGTGACTCCTCCACTAGTGACTCATCCATCAGTGACTTGTCCATCGATGACTCGTCTATTGGGGGCTCGTTCATTGGTGAATCTTCCATCGGTAACTCATCCATCGGTGACTCTTCCATCAGTGACTCATTTGAAATATCGGTGTGAGAGAATCTAAAATACATACAAAGTGTCTGTCTTACACAGAACACTACCAGATTTAGTGAAATTCATCAATACATGTAAATATACACTTATAAACACATAGAAGCATAAATATATAGTTTATTGATTTATTGAAATAAATTTTATAGTATGAAATAATTTATTTACTTAGATATATTCAATGAAATGATCAAGTTTACTTATTACTTAATATAAGAATTAATACGATCTAAATATTGATAAGATTTTGGATTATGAAAACCACTCTTTCTCAGAAGTTCCAACAATCTTCCCATTTTTATAATCACAACTTATGGCACAAACATGATGTAATAGAGGTAATATAAACACTAAGGATTTCCTTTTTATGTCTCCTCCCTAAATATGTAATAGAGGAAATATATATATATGAGACTTTATATCAGAGAAGGGTCACTTAAATTAGAGAATGTTGTATCAGAAGTAGGATATCTAATGCCAGAGTTTATCCCCCTGAGATAAATAATTTTTTCCTATACCTTTCTCCCCCTTATGGGATTTGAAAAAAGGTTAAGAGAAAGATAAATAATAAATAGAAAGATCATAAAGAAAATGATAAACACAATGAAGACAAAAAGGATTTTAATTAAAGGTGAAGAAAGTACAATAAAAAAATAATGGAATAAATCCCTATCATATAATCAATCCAATACTAAGGGTTTAAATTCTGAGGTGCTTTTACTTTTTCTGAAGGATCAACTGGAGGTGCAGGAGGTGGTGTGGTTTGGGCTATAGGCAGAGGTGGTCTTATGAAAACACTAGGCATGGAAAATCCCATGGGGACATTTGGTGCAATGTAAGGTCTCTTTTCTGACAAAACAATGATCTGAGGCTGCTCGATAATTAGTAGTTTAATTTGAGAGAGATCCCAAGATAAAAACATATGAGTATGAAGAAGAGAGTTAGTTCCAAAAGAAGCACCATGTGGAACCACTATGGCTTCAACTTGAACACGAAAGTATAGATTAAGATGTTTGATGAAATAATTAATGATTTCACCTTCATATTGCACTTCCTTCTCAGAGGAATCCTTATTCTAAAGTAATTTATCCAATGGAGGAGTAAAATACTTCAATTGTGCCACTTGATTCTTGAAATCTTCTATTACTGGAGGAATCATGATATTTTTATCCTAATACTTGAAGTTATTAATGAGATCATATTTATTCCTTCTGAGCAGTAGAGGCTTGATTTGTGAAATTCCTTACCATGTTGTTAACAAGATGAGTATTTCTATGCACCTTGGGAAGGGTTTATTTATCTAGATCACTTTGAAGAGTCTTAAGCTATTCTATCATCATAGCCCTGAGAGACTCTAAATTAGCAAAAAAAACTCTGCCACCTCTATAACTATATGTACCATAGATCATTCGGCCATGGTACTCCATCAATTTCTTCAAATATACACTCTATAGATGTGTCATTAAGTTCCTAAAAACCTCTATAATACCACTAAAAGAGGTCTTTAAATCAGTGAACAATGAATTAAACTCACTATTCATCTTTTTCACTTCTTCTATTAGTAAATTGTTGTTGTGGATGATAGTCTCAATTGTAGTAATGTGATTAGGATATATATCATGAATCACCATACTTGAAATTTTAGCAGTATTAACATATGTAATTCTCATGGAAGTATAAGCTTCACTTATGACTCCAATTGAGGCTCTCACTAACTCAAAAATATCAACATTGAATTGCTCTAGATCATCCTTAGTGACATTGTCACTAGGCACTGTCTGTGCTACTAGCTCAAATGCAGGAGGTGCAGTCGGTGATGTAGGTGCTATAGGTTCAGATTTATCTTGGGCTTGTGGAGAAGGAGGAGGAGCCCTGATCTCCTCATCTGAGTCATAATCCATGAAAAAAAGAATGAGTCCTGGATTCCTGTTCCACCACTAGTACATGTACAGTCTCTGGGATCTACTATATCAATTCTGAATCTTCTTCAATGAGGCTCAAGTACAATCTCATCTTTATCTTATACTTATTCATGTAATCTAGCCAATACAATATTTCTAGGGACTGGTACCAACTGAACTTGAGGTTCTACATGTATTGCAGCCCCTTCAGCTTCTCCAGAAACATCCTAAACCTAAGGTATCTATGCAACATGATCCTCAGCCTTTTCTTCATGGACAACATCCATAATTTCATTCATATCATGAATGATTTATTTATTTTCAACATTAGGATGGCCATTCATGTCCTCATTACCACCATCTCCCTGATCATCAGCCTCTTGTTCAATAAGATCAACACCACCCGGTCCATCATCTCTATCAGCAGCTCCATGTATAGATTCCTCACTGGATCTGTCAACCACTTGTTACCCACTTTTAAAGAATCACAGATATGATCATAATCACCTTCCTCCTCCTCATCATCATCAGAATCCCCATCCGACTTACTGACATTGCCTTCCACACCAATGACTTTTGTCTCTTCCACATCCACATCACCTAACAAATGTCCCCTTGAGGGTAGATCCAATGGTGGAATAGTTGGTCCATAATACATATCTTTTGGGCTCTTAGCAATATCAGGATCACTCATGTCATCAATATGATATCCTTCCTCCCTAGGCAACTCAACTCCATCTTCCTCATCTAAATAGATAGCTTCCTCTCCTAGGTTTATACCCAGACCAGCTTGATGCTTTGGTATGGTAGGATGATCAATCATATTTTAATATTCATATAGTCTTTCCTCATATCTTGAATAGCATTTCTTCCAATGGTTCCATAAAATCCTCATCCTCTTTCAAATCTATTTTTGAAGATAGAAACCACTACATTCACTGATCACTTAATATCCATCTTCCACATATCCCAACCTCTTTAGCATTGTAGAGATTATCAAAGGATAGTATAAACATGTTTCTTTCTTTTATGGTTTTATAATATCATAAATATATACCATTAGGTACCCACAGACATTCACCTTTATCCCATTATTCAACAGGTAAATCAGGAATACATCCTAATACTTCACAATAAATAAGTCTCACTTCCTTGGGAAGATTTGATGTAGAATGAATTTAAAGAGAAATATTGCCACACCATCCAACTCACTGGCAGTACCTCTCCTTGATTATTCAATTCCAGTTAGATTTTTTAGATCATCCTCATATGAAAACAAATTAGAGTAAGGATGAATGTTACCCTGATAATCAACATAGATACCTTCATGAGGCATTTCCAAGCATTCATCCCATTCCATTGATGAGAACGAAATATCTTTTCCCTTAACCACTAACATCATCCGTTCTTCCTCAGGTTCATCAAGGGATATATTAAAGTTAAGATAAAACTAGTGCACATTATAGGGATAAAATGAAATCTCATTATTCAAAAACCAGCTCATCTAACCTTGAGATTCTAGCACTGGCATCAATACTGACCTTCTTGATAAAAGCCATTCTGCAGATACTTGTTTCTCAACTGTAACAACTTGGCTTCCCAAACCTAGATTTGCAGTGTCAAATACTAACCCTTATGACGATTAGCTGATGGATATTTAGTTAGATCTTCCATAATGTTCTTTGTCCGTTCCATTTCTGAAGGATCGAGTCTAAAGAAAGTTGAATGGTCGTGGATAGAGAGGTAGAGTGTCGAAGAGCCGAAGGTCCCAAGGAAGAGAGGGAGATGAAATGTTGAAGTGGATTGAATTAATTTTATTATTTAGGGATTGTAAATAATAAAAATAGAAAACTGTAAAATGGTAAAAAGAAAAAAAACTATTTCATTTTACTTAAAATGGAAAGAATAACAGAAGGTTCTTTATAGGCATCAGTTTCACACAGTCGTTATTACACAATCAGTTTCAAGTGATCAGTTTCATAGGACCATTTTTACACAATCATATTCACTGATTGGTTTCACATGACTAGTTTTAACCTAATCAGTTTCACCTGATTGGTTCTAACTGATTGGTTTCACCTGATAGGTTTCACCAGATCAGTTTTACCAGATCGGTTTCACCCGATCGGTTTCACCTGATTTGTTTCACTGATTGGTTTCACCAGATTGATTTCACCAGATCAGTTTCACCTATACTAGTAACATAGTTAAACAGATTATTCCTATGGGGAAAGAGGATGAAAGTAATTTAGAGATTTATCATTCCTAGTTCATTTATGATATAGTACATTCTCTTAGAGTTTAAGGGTTTGGTGAATATGTCAACAAGTTAATGCTCAGTCCCAATAAACTCAAGAGTTGTATCGCCTTTTTGATAATGATATCACAAAAAGTGATGTCTTATATCAATATGTTTTCTTCTAGAATGAGTAATTGGATTTCTAGAAATGTTAATAGCACTTGTATTGTCACAATTTATGGGGTCAAGTTTGAATTGAAATCCATAGTCTAATAAAGTGTGTTTCATCCCCAAAATTTGTGCACAGCAACTACCAGCAAAAATGTACTCCACTTCAATAGTTGATAATGAAACTAAAGTTTTGTTCTTACTACACCATGATATTAGTGACTTTCCCAAAAAGTGACATGTTCTATAGTTACTTTTTAAATCTAAAATACACCCACTAATTTTAGCGTCTAATTAAATAACTAAATCAAAATTTTTCCTATAGGATTAAATAATCCTAAATTAGTTGTATACTTGGGGTATTTAAAAACTATTTTAATAGCATTTAAATGTGATTATTTTTGGTTTTCTTGAAATCTTGCACGCATACACACAATAAACATAATATCTGTCCTACTACGAGTTAAGTACAAAAAACTCCCAATCATTTCTCTGTAACCAGTTTCATCAATATATTTCCCATTTTCATCAAGATCTAACTTACAAGTGGAACTCATATGGGTTTCAATACTTATAATGCTATCAAATCCATATATTTTCAAAAGATCTTTTGTGTACTTACTTTTATTTAAAATAATGCCTTTTTTATTTTGAAATATTTTAAATCCAAGAAAATATTTAAGTTCACCTATAAAACTCATTTTAAACTCACTTTTCATTATTTTTGAAAAATCATTACATAATGAATTTTTATAATATCCAAAGATAATATCATATACATATATTTGAGCTTTTAAAACTTCATTTCAAAAAATTTTGATACATAAAATGGGATCAGGAACTCCTTTTGTAAAACCTTTAGAAATTAGAAAGTCCCATAACATTTCCTTCCAATCTCTTGGAACTTGTTTCAAATCATATAAAGATTAAGATAATTTGAAAAAATGATTTTTTTAAAACATGGGGGTTGATAAACAAAAACATCTTCAATTATATAACCAATGAAAAATTCACATTTGACCTCCATTTGATAATGTTTAAAGTCCAAGTGTGCTGCATAGGCAAGTAAGATTATAATGGATTCAAGCCTAGCTACCGATGCAAATGTCTCTTAATAATAAATAACTTATTCTTGATTATATCCTTGGGAAACCAACATATCTTTATTTATAAATATATTTCTAGCTTCATCAAATTTATTTTTAAACACCCATTTGGTTCCTATGGTCAAAGTATCTTTTGTTCTATCTACAGGCTTCCAAAATTTATTTTATTCAAACCGGTTAAGCTCTTATTTCATAGACATTACCCAAAATTAATCATTGATTTCATCATTTATATTTTCAGGTTTAATTTGTGATAAGAACTCTTGAAATTTAAACTGCTTTCTCAAAGAAGATCTAGTTTTTCCCTCTATCTAAACCTCCAACAACTTTATCCAAGGGATGGGTTTTTAGGAACATAGTTGGTCTAGAAAATATGGGACTAGTTATTTTTGGTTCATAATATTTATCTAGTTTATTATGGATAGATTCTTGGGAAATTATAGAAATTGAAGTTTTCACAGATTCCTTCATAGGATGATTTGAGGTTTTAGCATTAATGTTCAGATTGGAAATCTCCCCTTCAATATTTGGTAGAGAGGCCTTTGGCTCATGTGGATCTGTTTCATCAAACCTGACATGTACATATTCTTCCACACATTTGGTTTTTTATTAATGACTCAATAAGATTTTGTTGATGTAGAATATCCAAGGAATACTCCATCATCTATTTTGGAGGAAAAATTATATAATTGTCTTTAGTGTTTATAATATAAACATTACATCCAATTACATTAAAATAATTTACTTTGGATTTCTTATTGTTCCACATCTCATAAGGATTTTTCGTATGAATGGGTCTTATTAAGACCTATTTTATTATGTAACAAGCTATATTAACAGCTTCAGATCCAAAATAAATTGGTAGGTTATATTCATTAAGCATAAATCAGGAAATTTCTTCTAGGGTTTTATTTATTCTTTCTAACACACATTTTTTTTGAGGTGTACTAGGTGTAGAGAAGTTATGTGTATTTAAATTTTGTGAGAAAAAAGATTCAAAATCTTTATTTTCAAACTCATGACCATGGTCACTTATTAAGGATATAATTTTACATCCACTATTATTTTATACAGTCATAAAATACTTGGTAATGTGATAGTAAGATTCACTTTTTTGAGAAAAGAAAAAGGTCCCATTATACCTAGAAAAATAATCTAAAAGAACATAAACATAGTTCTTACCATCAAGACTTGAATATCTCGATGTTACAAACAAATCCTTGTGAACCAACTCGATAGGTTGAGAAGTAGTAAATTTTTCTTTGGTTTGAAAGAGATTTTTTGTTGCTTTCCTTTTGGACAAGGATTTCACACCTTATTGTCTATAAACTCTAATTTGGTTAGGTCATTAATTAAGCATTTTCTAGTTAACGTATTAAGGTAGTGTAAATTGAAATGTATTAGTCTTCTGTTCTAGATCCATGACTCTTTTTTAAAGACACTTCGACAAGAAACATTTTGTGAGGCCAGTGTGTCTAAATTTATAGCATATACATTGTCATTTCTAAGTTTAGTAAATACTATGTTATTCTTGACATAAAAACCATGGAATGAATAATATTTAAATTTTACATTAATTCTGTCATCACATAATTGAGATATGCTAAGAATGTTATAATTTAGTCCATTAACATAAAGTACTTAGTAAATTAAAATAGAGTTAAAGTTACCAATCTAGCCAACACTGATGATTTTTCCTTTACCATTATCACGAAATGTGACATGTCCTCCATCAATTTTGATAAGACTTTTAAATCTTGAGTAGTCCCCTTTCATGTGTATGGTATATCCACTGTCTATGTACTATGTATTTCTACAAGAACACTTTAAGCAGTTTACGTACAAAAAAGTTTTATCCAAGAAATGATTTTGTTACCCGTATTTGTATTGGTCCAACAACATTAGTGATAAAAGATTTAGGAACCCAAAATTGTCTTATGGGATTCCTATATGCAGACCATATTGTATTTGAAAATTAAACTCTATTTCCCCCAGAAGAAATTGATGCAGTAAAACAATTTTTAGAATTGGAATTTTGTAGTAAAATTCTTGTTTTTCAAGAAAGAAGCGGATTTTCTAGTTTTTCTTGTAAAATGTGTTTTGGATAAATTACTTTGAACTGGTTGATATCCCATCCTAGAAGTGTAATTAGAAGCTATATTTTTACAAAACATTTGAGTAAGAGTATTTTCCCATTGGTAACCATTTCTAAGTCCTTATTTAATTGCTCATTAGACATTTTTTATTAATTTTTTTCCTTGAGTAGTAGAGAATTATTTTCTTTTTCTGTTGAATGTTTAGATTTAACTATTACAGTGAGAGAATTTTATTCTTATAAAGATTTATACTTATCTTTTTAATCATTTCATGTTTCTTCTAGCATGTTGCAACATTCAAATAATTCATCATTTTTAATGTTCTCATACTCACTTTCATTTTTAGAACAATAAGAATTTTGAATATAAGAGTCTAATATTACCTCATAAGTGTTTTTCTTAGAACACATATTAGCCATATCAACTTTCTCATCATAAGAAGAAGTAGATTAACTAGAGCTGTCCTCACTGGCACTCCAGGTGGCCTTCATTTCATTCCTATATTTTCTCTCCTTATTATCATAATTATTTTCATATTTGAGCACAAGATGGTCATTTTTGACATTTCCTTTCCTTTTACATTGGTAGAAAATTATTTCTTCTGATTTATCGTTTCTATTCCAATCATTTTTTAATTTCCCTTGTTATCATACATTCCCTTGAAATTGGGATTTTTGTATAAAAAAAAATTCCTAGAAAATTTCATGAATCTCTTGGCTAGCTGGGCCATTTCATCATCACTTTCTGAAGGTGATTCTTCACTACTAGATCTTTTAATAGAATCTTGAATTTTCTATTTGTCTTTATTTTTAGAGGAAATAGTCTTGAAAGATACATACATTCTTTTTGGTTCATCTTATTCTTGATGTATAGTCAATTTCTCTTTATATATCATTAATTTACCAATAAATTCCTTCACTATAATCTTATCAATGTTGCACACTTCTTTAATAGATACTGATGTCCCTATCCATCTCTCTAGTAAGCATCGCAGAATCGTCATGATCTGTTCCATTTCCGTGACAACTCTTCCCAAATAAATCACAGTATTCACTATTTCATTTAACCTACGATACATAATAGAAATAGATTCATCATTATTTATTCCGAAATTGTTATATATGATAGTATAAGTATTTAATCTCATTTTTTTACATTATATTTTCTTTCATGAGAAACAGAAAATGTGTCCAAAATCTCATGTATAGTTTTACAAGCAGAAATATGATTAAACTCTTCTTCTCCTTGTGCACAATATACATAATTAATTGATTTACAATTATTTTTATAGGCAATCAGGGTAGGATCATCCCACGTGTTTGTAGTAGTTTCAGTAATTACATATTTACTTTCAACAGTAGTCCCAATTTCAAATCCCATGCCTTCTAGATGTATTTTCATTTTATGCTTCCACTGAGCATAGTTGGTTCCATTGAAAAACGGTGAACTATTAGTAGAATTTATTTCTAAAAAATTGTTAATAATATAAATTTTAGTGGAATTTACAAGAGATAAAAATTTAGAAATAACATAAATTTTATGTACTTTGAACGTCAACTACAATCACTGCAGCAAAAGATTTAAAAACACTTTGAAAACTATCAAATTTCTCAAGCTAATTTGATACCAAATGTAGGTCAGAATACATTACTGAAGATGGGGGTGAATTTAGTATCTATAATAATTTTTTTTCAAAAATTGATTCTTTAAAATTTTCCAAAAAATAATTTTTTTTTATCAAATTCTGTTTTTAGTGAATTTATAAAAGTCCAGAATGTTCAATTAATTCCTCAGAAAATTGATTAGTACTCAGCTAAAATAATCTTAAGATTAGTATAAATTTTTAAACTAATCTACTAGATCAAAATAGATATAAACACTTCCTAAACTAACAGTCAAAGTTTAATTCAGTTTTATGTAAAATGTAATAAACACAAATTAAAACTGAAAGGCAAATGCATAATGGATAAAAAACAAGAGGATCATTCACAAGCTGAGACTTAGTCCTCTCCAATTGGAGATCACCTTCCACCAAGTAGATCAATTTAATAAATAGTCTGATTCACACCTTGGATTGGGGTTCATAATAGCACACAAGGCTTTTTAGGTCGCACCTGACCACTACCACAATTATTGGTGGAAAAAACAACGAACATGTCACACATGACCTCTTCTACTATTCTACGTGGGATACAAGAGTAAAATAGTGAGTGAGTTTGAGGATATTGAGTATCCTTCATTTGTGGATAGGAAACATTGTGTTTGTAATAGACATATATAGACCCTGCTCAATAATGTAAAAAAAAGGAACACAATAGAACTATAGATGAAGAGTATAGTTTATAAGTCTCTGTGTGTTATAGATTGATTATTTGGACTAGAATGATATAAGATAAATTATATTTGAGTTCTATTTTGGATGTTGGCTTCAAAAAAAGAGTATCATATCCTTTTTATTCCAGCTTCCAGGTGTGAAAATTTTATCTTCTTGATGATAGGATATTCAAAGAAATATAGCAGGTTTCTCTTTTCTTGTTGATCTCCTCGTATTCCCTAGATTCCAATTCGTGGGATTTGGAATAAACCTCGAGTGTTAAAGGAGTGATAATTTATTCTTTTGTCTTCAATTTTCAACACATTGCCCATTTTTTCTTCACATTTATCAAGTTCGAGCTTCTAATTAATTTATACTTCAAGGTACAATAGGCATGAAGATCTCCCCACATGCATGCCCCTCGTACTATTTGCGGATAGTCCTATAGAAAACATTAAATAATATCAGAAAAATTATTTTTTCTAAATATGATTGTTAGATATAAATTTGAATAAATAAATTTAAAGATATTTTTTAAGACTATTGGTGAGTCATAAGTATCAGTGACTCATTGGAATTGGTCTGTCATCATCGGTCTATCTACATCAGTCTGTCATCATCAGTAACTCTGAGTATCGGTTTGTCATCATTAGTATATCAGCATCAGTCTGTCAGCATCGGTGACTCGGCATCATTGACTCAGAGTATCGGTGAGTCCTTTCCATCGGTATTAGTGACTTGTTGTATCAGTGGGAATTTTGTGTTATCGGTCTGTCTGGGCATCATCGAGTCATCATCGATGACTCATTTTGAAATATCGGTGTGTCTCCCATCGGTGGATCGTTCATCAGTGACTCGTCTATCGGTGACTCATCCATCGGTGAATTTTCCATCGACGACTCTTCCATCGGTGACTTGTCCATCAGTGACTCGTCCATTGGTGACTTGTCCATCGGTGACTCGTCCATTGGTGAATCATCCATCAGTGACTCATTTGAACTATCAGTGTGAGAGACTCTAGAAAATATACAAAGTGTATGTCTTACACAGAACACTACCAGATTCAGTGAATTTCATAAATACATGTAAATATACACTCATAAAAACATGGAATCATAAATATACAATTTATTGATTTACTGAATTGAATTTTACAATATGGAATAATTGATTTACTTAGATATATTCAATGACATGATCATGTTTACTTTTTATGTAATATTAGAATAAATAGGATATGTAGAGTGACATGATTTCTGATAATGAAAACCACTATTTCTCAAGGGGTCCAATACACGTGTTCCTTGGTAAGAAATGATGAACGTCATAAAATGATGCAATGAGAATTTGAATGTGTTGAAGAAAACACAATACATGGCTCTTGAATTGAAATAAAATGAAAAATAAGAATAAATATAGGATTTGAGAGAGAGAAAGGATGAAGGAACTCAAATGGGATGAAAAGAGAGAGACACCCCATTCAAGAATGCGGTGAAATAAATTGCCGAGCAGCGGAATATATATGAGAATTTGGTCCTGATGTGTACTATAGGTATATACTATGTACTTTTTATCTGTGTAGATCTTTGGGTTTTTTATATCTCATGCATTCCTCTCCTGTATCTGAAAAAATTAATAAAGATTGACTTACTGCATGTTTTGTACGGAGGATTCACAATGTGTAATGGTCCTCAGCAAATCTTTCGATGTGGATTTCCATTTTATCTTCTTTGACTAGGTTCATTTAATGTATGGATCATTAACCATGAGTATTGGCTTCAAATTTTAACTGATTTCACAACTTGGATCACGAGTCCTCTCACAGATTGTCAAATGTTGTGAAATCATATTACACAGCGTGTAATACTGAGTCACGATGTGTAATTGGTGAATTCTACACTTTTTCTTCCTTTATTCCATTTAATCTTGTGAAGCCTCATTCCTACAAAACTAATCATATACCAAGATTATTAATGAACGAATTAATGAAAATACATAATGAAATGATAAAAAAGAGTACATATAAATTTGGATTATCATATCTTCCATTCAGGAACAATTCCTTGTCCTCAACCAAAAAGGTATAAACAATGATTTCAAAAAAATATTATCCATTTTAAAATAGGAAACATTCAATCTAGGATAATAAAACTATGTGTAATAGGAAAAGGTTAGTCTCCAGAATCAGCCCTGCATAGAATATTGACCATGCCTCAATGTTCAGTTCTTTGAAATAAATTCTAATCTTTTATTTACAACCTTTTAACTATTTCTCAAATTCTATACCCATTTGTAATTTACCACTCAATAATATTTATCTCATCACTCAGTGTAAAATGAAATTCTATTTATGCTCATACACTATGTACACGTTCCTAACCATAAGATTTCATTGGATCAATCATCTCCACTTACGAAAGACAAGTACAAAATTAATCTTGAGGGCTTCAAAAATAAGGTTATAATGACACTAAGGTTGTGGGTAGGTAGATAAAAATATAAAATCAAGCTCAAAAGTAGGGTAATCTATGAATCATAATGCATGAGGGTCAAGATTAGTGTAATATAAGTCCTCCATCTGGCTAATCATGTCTATATTCCAGCATCTCTAGTTGGGTCCATATATGAAAAGTATGTATGAAATGAGTGTTCTGTTCCTTTCCATTTTCATTTTAATTTCTCATTTTTTGAAATTCATGTCAATTCCAGATCTCACATCCATACCCTAGCCACATATGATCCTTTAAGAGATTCATCGATATGGACAATGGTAATTTTTGATCTTCATAAACACAAACCATGTCAATTTTTATTTTCATTTGTGTTTTTCAAGGGAATAGAATAATGAAATGAAATTCCATAAAGTTGATATGGATCACAACTCAATAGTCTGATGAACACCCAATTCATACCCTAATAGTAAAATCATCCAAGCTATCTGAATGCCTCCCCCACACATGTTCAAAAGTAACATCTTGACTTATACAAGGAGTAGGATAAGATGGGGAAATTGGCATAGAATAACTTCATACTATAAGGTCATTCATGGAAACTATGGGATAAAAAAAGGATAAGTGTAGGGTGGATTTCAAGAAAAATATATTAAAAATATTACCTCAATCATTATAAATTTGTACCTATTTATTCATCACTTAGATAAGATCTCAATGCAGGTTCTGGAAGGCTGAAATGTCCTAGGTTTCTCCTACGAAATATGATCAAATAAAAATTTGTAATTAAAGGCTTACAATCCTCTCAGTTAGTGAGAGTAAAATAGAAATTGGAAATTTCAATAAGTATAAAACTATGTAATGTTTAAATTAATCATAATTTCAAAATTTTGAATTTAAATTAAATTGTTAAACTCAAAAATCATTATAAAAATTCTAGCCCAAGACAAACTATGGATTATCTAAATTTACATCTTAAATATTCTTTTATTTACATGGTTATAATGTTTTTCATTTTTAAATCATGCTTATAAATTCCAAAAATATCTTATCGATAAGTGAGAATAAGAAATAAAGAATGTTTATCTTCAGTGGGAATCATGAGAAACCCCCCACATTTATGAAGAGACAATGTCCACACTATCAATGAATTTATTATGGGAGTGTTATGGAAATTAATGTCTGAAAAATTTAAATGGAATAGCAAAATTGTAAAAATGTAGGAATCAAGAGATCCCTGGATAAAGTGGTATTCCATGAGGGATTTTGATCTGTCGTAATGCTGAGTCCACGACACCTGCAAAATGGATTAGAGAACAAATCCTACACAAGATAAAATATTATTCTACAGGTTTAAACATTGTAATATTAGAATAATAGGGTGGTGCCGAGGATAACAAGAAAAGGTAATCTGTTTTCTTCAAATTTGTGAAATTTTCACAATCCAGATCAACAAAGAATCAAATGAAATTGAAAAATTATGAACAATGACGAATCCATCTAGACCAAAGATCATATATGGGTTTCCTCCCATAAAGTGCTAATGGGACGTCATTAGCTATGTGAATGGACCAAAATATTCTGTAGTGGGTCCATCAGCTCAATTTCTCCTTTTCCTCTTACACCACTACTATAAATTGAACCATTAGAGACTAAAATTGGTAGTCCGTAATGGTATTTAGAGACCGCCTAGAGACCGCCAATGGATGTCAAATTAGGCCCATCACTGTAGGGCAATAATGACCGCCAATGGAGGTCTTGGTATGGGACCTAATGCTAGGCCAAATAGTGGTTGCTATACAGTACCTAAAAATTAGCCTACAGCAACCTCCATTGGAATTTGCTAGACGTCAGAAAAAAATCAAACCATTAGTGACCACTATGTTTTGAATGTTTTAAAAAATAAATTTATGCTTCTCAAACAGTAGAAAAAGATCTAAAATCAGAAAACAAAATCATTTCAAAACAGCATAAACGCAAGAATCCTCAAAAACAATAAATGATAGACATAATTCTTCACATGTCCAGTGATCCAAATAGCTCCAATACCTTACAATATTCTACTTCAATAAACCTATAATAATATAAAAAATAAACAACTAAACAAAGAAAATTCAAAATAGAAATATTTATTCAGTTAGTATATATATATATAATAATCATATTGGGCCATTAAGGGGTTAGGCCGTAAGGGCATTAGGGTGTTAGAGAGTTAGGATATTAGGACTTTAGGATAATATGCAGTTAGGGTGTTAGGCCATTAGGGTGTTAGGGAGTTAGGCCATTAGGGCCTTAAGACGTTAGGGTGTTAGTCTTTTATGGCATTAGAGCGATAGGTTGTTGGGGTGTTAGGGCATTAGGGGATTAAGCTGTTAGGGAATTAGGCCATTAGGGTGTTAGGCCGTTAGGGAGTTTGTCCGTTAGGGTGTTAAGACGTCAGGAAATTATTCTATTAGAGTGTTATGGTGTTATGGAATTAGTAAGTTAGGTCGTAAGGGTGTTAGGCCATTAGGGAATTAGGCCATTTGGGTGTTAGTCCATTAGGGCGTTAGGCCGTTAGGGCGTTAGACCGTTAGGGAATTAGGTTATTAGGGCGTAAGGGTGTTAGGGTGTAAGGGAATTAGGGGGTTAGGTCATTCAGATGTTAGGGAGTTAGGTTGTTTTAGTGTTATGGCATTTTTCTATTAGGGCGTTTGGTTGTTAGGGCGTTAGGATGTTAGGATGTTAGGCTGTTAGGGTGTTTGGCCTTTTGGAATTTTATGAATTTGAAAAATTAGTGATGTCTCCATTTATCCAATGGGCTATTAGGCCTATAGTCTAATATGCCATTAGGCTATTTTTCCATTAGTCCAATATGAAAATATACTAATATTCAATTATTCCAATAGGAAATTAGGTAATTAGGACAATATTCCATTTGTCTAATTGTCCATTCGGTCGTTAGGGCATTGGGCTGTTAGGTCGTTAGGGTGTTAGGCCCTTAGGGAATGAGTTCATTAGGGAGTTTTTCCATTTGTACATTTTCCCAATTGGACAAGTATCTATTCATCCAATTGGACATTACACCAATTTTGACATTAGTCCATTACACTCACTACTCCACTCTTGTAATGATCTACTGTGTTTCTCGTATGCGATGAGGTGGTTTGTAAATAGGTTTGGACCACCATTTGGCTGCATTATATCGACATTGAGCTATATAGAGTAATGTTCAGTACTAAATAGCTCCCCTCCCAACCCCCTACTCCCCCACACACTTCCCCCAAACTCCCCACAGACAGCCCCCACCCTTGTCCAACCCCCACTCCCAAGCCCCCACCACTAACAGCCCCACTCCCAACCCCCCAGACATCCCCTCCCTCCCCGCCTAGAATATCCCCCCGTGGATAGCACCCCCCAGCCCCCACTCCTGACCCCCCTATAGACATCCCCCACACACTCACCCTAGAACACCCCTATATGGCCCCCCACTCACCTCGGATAGCCTCCCCCATCGGACAACCGCCCTGGAACAACACCCCCAAACAAAACTCCCCCCGGACAACCCCCATCCCCGACCCCACCCCCCCCCCCCCCAAAAAAAACTCCTATTGGACAGCTCCCCCACCGCAAATAGCCCCCTCCCCCACACCCCCAAACAGCCCCCACCAAAAAAAAAAACATATCCCCTGAACCCCCCCCCCCCCACACCCCAGACATCCCCCACCCCACCCACCCCACAAAACCCCACCCCAATCAAACTCTGTCTGAAAATCCCCCACCTCCGGACACCCCCCCCCCCTCAAGTAGCCTCCCCCCAGAGTCCCCTTGGATAACCCCCCCTTCCCTCGATAGCCCTCCAAAATCCCCCCAGACAGACCCCCCCCCCCCACACACACCCCGGACATCCCCCACCCCCGGACACCCCCATCCCCCACTTCCCCCCCAGCCCCCACTCCCACCCACTCACCCCGGACCACCCCAACCCCCCCCCCCAAAAAAAATACTCCCCCTCCCTCAGACAACCCCCCACCCATGAACACCCCCACCCCCCAAAAAACAACTCCCCCCGAGAGCCCCCCGAAGAGACCCCCCCTCCCCAAAAAAAAAAATCCCCCCTAGAGAGATCCCTGCACCCCCCCAGCAACCCCACACCCCGGACAACACTCTTCCCCCACCCACACCTAGAAAACACCCCCAGCACTCACTCCCAACCCCCTGTGGACAACCCCCCCACCTAAACAGCCCCTCCACCTCCATCTAGTTTCCCCTAACAACAGATTAATTTTTAGTTACACATGCTCAATGGGTCAATTTTATTATTATACAATTATAACGAACACCAGATTCAGTAAACCAGACTCTGAATTCTCTATCTAATTTATTATCAATAATTTCAGGCTTTACATTCATTACCAGTTTCTATAAAGAACAACATGATAATCCACTACATAACAAAACATTCTAAAAATAATAGTATATATTTACTACACTATCTAGCAACATAGTAGGAAAACAATTATCATGGTATAAAGCAACAACATTTTCCATTAGGTGATTAGGTCATTTTTTCATTTTGAAAAAATGTCCTTTGTTCATTAGGCTAATAGGATAATATTCCATTAGGATAATATGGAATTAGGTAATTAGGACATTAGTCAATTTGGCCAATTGTTCCATCGGGTCATTAGGTTGTTCAACCGTTGGTCTGTTAGGCCGTCAGTGTGTCAGGCCATTGGGGCATTCGGTCATTGGGCCGTTTGGCCATTGGGCCATTCATCTATTGGTCCATTGGGCCATTCGGGTGTTGGGTCTTTGGGGAATTAGGACATTGGGGAATTTAGCTATTGGGGAGTTAGGCCATTGGGGAATTAGGTCATTTAAACCATTGGAGCGTTTGGACATTTGAGCCATTGGGCTATCCAAAAATTCATCTGTTGGGACAATAGGCCTGTATACCATTCAGACCTAAGGCCAATAGGCCATTAGTCTATTGGGACATAAGTCCATTGGGACATTATTCCATCAGGACACTTATCCTAATTCCTATCTTCTAATGGGGATTCTAAAAAATTATTTATCATAATAAATTATCCAATTACTGATCATACCCTTAAAATTAAAAAGCGTTGGAGTTTTTAAAAACATTAATAGTTCTAATCTCAAACAATTCAACATTTAATGTCTATATCAATACATAACATTAATTTATTAATAAATATAAAAGAAATAAACCTTGTAAATATGATGTGTCTTGTGTGGTCATGGATGCTACCTCCATTTAGTGTGCTTGGGGCCTACAAAAAATTAAAATAATAAATATTTTAATAATGAAAATAATAGAAATTAAATATATATATTCATTATAAACCTGAATCGTATGATCCCTTGCACCATCACCCGAAAAAACATATTCACCATTGTTTTAACCTCAGTGATCAATTACGCATTTACCTCCTCAGAAGCGCGCAATCATGACTCAAAATATTACAGTTGTTGTGTCATCCGAGCAACAACAAGACCGACAACCTCAATGTGTGATACTACAGAATGAGGAATCCCTGTTCCAAAGGTCAAAATATATCCATGTCTGTCACGACCAATAATGCGATGGAATATCTTATCCCTTCGCATGGGATGTTATCGTTGGTCCTCCGACAACTTTTCTAACTCAGCTTCAAATTGAGCCTATGCAATATATATATAAATATAAATATATTTATATTTATATATAGATGCATGTAATTATTGGGAATTAGTACATGAACTTATTATCAGACCTGCAGCCTTTGGATGGGGAGGGGCTGGGTGGGGGGTGCTGTTCAGGTGGAGGGGGAGGGGCTGTGTAGGTGGGGTTGGGGGGGGCTATCCGGGGGTGTTTTGGGGGGTGGGTTATTCAGGAGGGGGGAGGCTGTCCAGGGGGTTTAGAGTGGGGGAAATTTGGGGATAGGGGGGCTCTTTGGGGTAGGGGGGTGGGATGTCTAGGTGGAGGGGGAGGGGCTGTGCAGCTGGGGGTGGGGGATGTACATGGGGGGTTAGGAGTGGGGGCTGTCCATGGGGGGGGGAGTGGGGGCTCTCTGGGGCTTGGGGGCTGTCTTGGTGGAGGAGGAGGGGTTGGTGGGTGGGTGGGGGGTTTTCTAGGAGATATGGGTGGGGGTGGTGGATTTCTAGGGGTTGGGGGGTTGATTCTAACTAATAATAAATAAAAATTCATATGTACTAAATTAGTTTTGTAATTTTTTAAAAAATTAAAAAAAACTGCTTTAAATTGTAGTGTGAGAAAAAAAATTACTTTTCATTAAACATAAAAATCAACCATTTATCCTTTAATGACCAATCTAACCCAAAAAAAATATTCATCATGTTGAACTATGGTATGTTGATCATGCTATTGGGAAACAAAGCGACCAGTGTTAGGATCATCTTGTTCAAATAGAAACACTCATCACCGAGACATTTTCACAACAACTTGTGAACTAGGATTCGAAGGAAAAGTAAAGAAGAATACTTGTTCCACGTGTGATTTCAAAAAGAAATGTTCATTATCAACTCATTCATTTCTGTATAACATATAGTTTAGATTAACCAATGTAAACAGATATTGGCCGACTTTACATCCACGCACTAGATCAAACCAATTACACTTTAACAATATAAACATCAACTCGTGTGCGTATAAATCTTCAGTGTTGTATGTCAATTGGCCATGGTAATAACCAAAATCTATGAATGGGAAACTGATTCCATTGTTTCATGATTCTTATTTGCCGTCACAATCTTTAATGAGAAATCAAATACCATTAGCATCTATTGATATATAACGACGAGTCGTTATAGATGGACCCTCATCTTGTTGGATAAATTATTCAGTTAATGTGGGGTAACTGATAAAAAACTATTTTTTTGAATATTGTATTGATAATAAATTATATAATTTCCTCACATTGTGTTAAATATGTTTATTTATAAAATATTTGGGATTTGATCATTCATTTGAAAATTTGGTGAAAATTCCAGTTTTAGCCTTTATAGTGCACTGTAGTATTGAAATAATAACTATTTTTAAATTTATTATTTGAATTTAAAATATTGTAACAGTGTTCCTAACTTAATTTTATACAACTTTTATTCAGGACACTAGAGCTATATAGTGCATTTGGTTGTTGAAAATGGGCCATGAAGTCAAAGTTGGGATGGACTCACCAGAATGGAGAATCTTGTGTATTTCGGCCATAACTCCTTCATCTAGGCTTGGATTGTGCCCAACTTTTTAGAGGAGATATAGAACCAAATTCCTCACATATGATCCTTCTGGAAGGGCGGACAATTCATGATTTTTGGTGGCCCAATTGGCGGTGAAATTCGGCATAAAATATTTGGCCGAGATTCCCCATTCACACTTGAATCCTCTTTAAACCTAGCCTTCCCTCCACTCTATAAATTAGTTTTTTTCTCATTTGGAGGGGTTGGGACGTGAATTAGGATGTTTAGGGTAGAGGAGAAGAGGTTACACTCCAATTCTCCATGAAATTCAATAAGGGTATCTCTTGAAGAAAGGATCCCTTCGTTGAAGCCCTATTCTTCTTCCTCATGTTGTAATGTTTGTGTTTTCTTAATAAACTTCTTTGTTATTATTTTATTTCTTATATTTTATTATGTTTTATTTAAATTTATTCTTCTCTTAATCTTCCTCTTTGGTCTGGAATTCTTGAGTAGAAGTATTATTGAGTTATACCCATTATAAACCTTTTCAAATGCAATTCGCTTATATGATGATTACGCCACCCATGGAAGAGTAGTTCTTTTTAGTAATTGATCGACCTCTATCCTTATTCATTCATTTATTTTGAATAAATGAGATAATGTAATTCACTTAATATTATCCATGAATTGTGTTTTTAAATTGTAAGAAACTAATCATGAAATTGAACAATTAACACAAAAACACGCGAGGTCGGGATTTTGTGTAAATTGTGAGAGTGCGATCTTAATCGGTAATACAAGAACATACGGGATAAATTTGTAGAGTTCAAATATAATACCTAAACACAATTCATCATCATTTCTAGAATGGATATGTGCCTTAATTTACCACTGACCATAAGCTATCCTTATAACATCAATCAAAGCAGGGTGTTGCGATTGCATGTTCCGAAGTTAGCCTAAGGTTAAATTCACTTCATCTTTGTGGTAAGGTTAATTCTCATAGGGTTCGGGGGTTAAAAAATTAAGGGATCATAATTAAGTGAATATTAATTTAAATTATAATGATTAATAAATTATTGAAGAGGTAGAGTTAAATCGATTACGTCCATTAAATATTGTCTAAAAAACATCTTTTTGTTGTGTCATTTTAATCGAACTTCATTTCAAAACTAAAAACAAAAA
This sequence comes from Viscum album, assembly GCA_963277665.1. Classification (NCBI taxonomy): domain Eukaryota; kingdom Viridiplantae; phylum Streptophyta; class Magnoliopsida; order Santalales; family Viscaceae; genus Viscum; species Viscum album. The sequence continues at coordinate 1,950,614,641 of OY728133.1, forward strand.
AAATACAATATTCTTCCCAAAAACTTCTTCTAGATTCATAAACTATAACCAACCCCCGTCCTTTCAAGTAGTTTTTTTATTCTCTTTTATTTTATTTTCATAATACCTTTAAAAGGTAGTTTTAAATCTACTTCCTCCTTTGAGAGACGACCTTGGTCAGCCACTCTGCTGCACCTAAGTACCCCAAAATCACATTAATCATTTGAGGGCGCCCACGACAGCGCTCTTTCAAATTGGCACCTTTTCCAGGGAGGAAAGTAATTTATTCAACCATTTAGAGGTATTTCTTTTATTTTTCACTTTATTATTTTCTTCAACTCTCTCTTTCATCTTTCCCCTTTCTCAAGTTTTCATTTTATTTTTCATCCTCTTCTTTTCTTTTTGGACCATCAACTCAAACTTCTCATTTTTATTTTACTATGGTCTACTTTATTTCTTTTAATTTTTATTTGATTTATGACACGAACTAATTTTGAAGATCCCTTAGATCTTGACCCTGAGATTGAACGTAGCCTTAGGGCTCGAATCAGATATTCTCAGTCTACGAGAAGTTTCAATATTCAACCAGTTGGTGAATTCCTCTCTTCTGGAAACATTGAAATTGGAAGCAATTAAAATTCAAACATAAAAGAGGAACCAATGGATGGAAATAATGGAAATGAACTTAATATAACCATTCGAGAATTGGTTACACCTGATATTAACTATCAACCAAATTGTATTGCATACCCGAATCTCGAATCAGACTTTGAGTTAAAATCTGGGTTAATTCACCTTCTTCCAAAATTTCATGGCTTATCTGGTGAGGATCCAAACAAACACCTTAAATAATTTAATGTGGTTTGCTCAAACCTTAAACCAAGAAATGTTTCTGAAGATCAAATCAAATTAAGAGTATTCCATTCTCACTTGATGGAGTTGAAAATGATTGGATGTATTATTTACAACCTGAGGATGTAACTTGTTGGAATGATTTAAAACGTTTTTTCTTGCAGAGATTTTTTCTAGCATTGAGGACCACTTCCATTCGTAAGGAGATATAGGGGATCAAGCAAGCACAAGGGGAGTCAATGTATGAGTATTGGGAGAGATTCAAGAAGTTCTGTGCTAGCTGTCCACATCACCGAATCATTGAGAAACTCCTCTTTCCGTACTTCTATGAAGGACTCACACCTATGTAGAGGATCATGGTGGATGCCGCATCAGGAGGGGCATTGGTGGACAAGACACCAGTATCCGCACGTGCATTGATCGGCAAGATGGCACAAAACTCCCAACAATTTGGCGATCGAGGTACACCACAGGTCAGGGGAGTACATCAGGTAAGTCCTTCTTCTCTTGAAAGTCATTTGATTGATACCATGTTGGAAGAATTGACCACTATGGTGAGGCAGATTTCATTGGCTCAAAAGACATCCCAACCCCCTCGTTCAAGGCCATGTGGCATTTTCACTGAGACAAGCCACCCAACTGACTGTTTCCCACAACTACAAGAGACAGAGGATTGCGCAGCAGTATTCCCAGGGAGACCATTTCAGCAGCAACAACAACCATATCCCCAAAAGGAGTTTGATTCATTTGCTCCAACATACAACCAAGGGTGGAAAGATCAACTAGACATGAGGTATGGCTCTGGAAAACAACAAAGGCCACCCTTTCAACAAATCTTCCAGTAGCTTCCGCCTTACCAGCAGGATTTCCAACAACCCCAAACAAGATTTGAAGCCCAAGAATAAACAAGCCAACACCAAGGGAATCCCCCACCAAAGGTAGATTCTAATACTGATGATCTTTTGAAGCAAATTTTTCTTAATCAACAGAATGAGATAAAGAGTCAATGTTCGGAGTTGAGGAAGTTGAAGACTCAAATAAGCCAGATTTCCACCGCCCTCCATGAACTTGTATGTAAGAATTCCGAAAATCTACCTTCCCAACCCACTCCAAATCCAAAGGGGAATGTTAGTGCCATCACATTGAGAAGTGGGAAGCAAATGAACGATACATATGTACCTACCATTCCACCGAGATTCACCTCTACTCCAGAGAATCCGCATTCCATACCAACTGATGAGCAATCCAAGGAGAAAGATAAAGGTAAGAAAAAGATTGATGATGTTCCTCCTAAACCCCTTCCTTTTCCAAACAGGGTTGATCAAACCAAGAATATGGATGAATAAGCAATGAAAAAGGAGGTTTTGGACACATTCAAGCGTGTGGAGATCAACATTCCTATACTTGAAGCCATTAAGAAAATACCAAGTTATGCCAAATTCTTAAAATAACTCTGCACCAATCGAAGAGGTATTAAGGGAAATGAGAGGATAAACCTTGGAAGGAATGTCTCAGCACTCATTACACCAACTCTAGCAATGCCAACAAAGCTCAAGGATCCCGGGACATTCACCATCCCATGTACCATAGTGGAGTTGTACTTATCTGATGCTCTTTGTGATTTAAGAGCTTCAATAAATGTGATGCATCACTCTGTATTCTCTTCCTTGCAGGTTGGTGAGTTGAAGCCAACACGAGTAGTGGTGAAGTTGGAAAATAGGGCTACAACATATCCAGCGGGAGTCCTTGAGGATGTACTTGTCCGGGTAAGAGACGTGATCTTTCCAGCAGACTTCTATGTGATCCAAATGGAGGATGATCAGGTAAGTTCTAATGCCCCCATTATTTTAGGTAGACCCTACCTCAAAACTGCAAAAACTATCATAAATTTCAATGAGGGTACACTTTCCATGGAGTTTGGAGATGAAGTTGTGATATTTAATGTTACAGATTCCATGAAGTACCCCTCAGAGGATCACTCTGCATTTCTTATCTCCCATTTTGAACCACCAAATAGAAACTCCATGGAATTTGATTTTCCTATGATTAGAGAGATTATGAGTATTGGTTCGAGTTTGATGTCTAAGAGAACTTCCACACATGTTTCTGATACACAATCCTCTCTTGGATTTGATTTTGATGTGGATTAATATTCTGATTTTGATCATGTTCACTCTGATTATGACATGGCTGTTGAGTATGCTGATGGATTTGATGATTTATTCTCTGATTTTTATGATGTCTATTATGATACTGATGCTCTTTGTGCACATATTTTAGTTCCTTCAATGTCTCCATCCATACACCACCCCCTACACTGGAACTCAAGCCATTGCCACTAAATCTCAAATACTCATACTTGTTGAGTGGTGTGAAATTACCTGTTATCATTGCTAACAATCTCCCTTTTGAACATGAATAAAAACTTTTGAATCTTTTGAGGGAGAACATTAGGGAAATTGGGTGGAACTTGGCTGAAATATCAGGTATTAGCCCCTCCATTTGCATGCATAGGATTCTTTTAGAGGATGGGGCTAAACCGGTGAGGCAACCACAAAGGAGACTCAATCCAAAACTTTTGGAGGTTGTTAAAAAAGAAGTTGAAAAATTGCTCGAGGCAGGTATAATCTATCCCATTTTAGATTCTAAGTGGGTAAGTCCAATTCAGGTTGTGCCTAAGAAAAGTGGTGTTACTATTGTTAAAAATGAGAAAGATGAGTTAGTTCCAATGAGGGTACAAAATAGTTGGTGTGTGTGTATTGATTATAGGAAACTAAATCATTCCACTCACAAAGACCATTTCCCCTTCCCATTTATTGATCAGATGCTTGAGAGACTAGCTGAGAAGACACACTATTGTTTATTGGATGGATTTTCTAGATATTTTCAGGTTCCTATATCTCTGGAGGATCAGGAGAAGACTACATTCACCTGTCCCTTTGGCACATTTTCCTACTAGAGGATTCCATTTGGACATTGCAATGCCCCAGGTACCTTCCAGAGATGCATGGTGAGTATTTTTTCTGATTTTATTGAGACATGCATGGAGGTATTTATGGATGATTTTATAGTGTATGGGTATTCATTTGATGAATGTATAATTAGTTTGGGAAAGGTGTTGAATCATTGTATTGATAAGAATCTGGTCCTGAACTTTGAAAAGTGTCATTTCATGGTAGAGCATGGCATTGTCTTAGGTCATGTAGTGTCAAAACAAGGGATAGAGGTTGATAGATCAAAGGTAGATATTATTTCATCTTTACCATATCCTTCATGTGTGCGTGATGTTAGATCTTTCTTAGGGAATACATGATTTTATCGGCGCTTCATCAAAGATTTTAGTAAGATTAGTCTCCCTATGTCAAGATTACTTCAAAAGGATTCTGATTTTGTGTTTGATGTTTCTTGCAGGAATTCATTTGACGAGCTACAACAACGTCTGACCACTCCACCTATCATACATCCCCCACGGTGGGAGATTCCTTTTGAGCTTATGTGTGACACCTCCAACTTCGCGGTTGGAGCCGTGTTATCTCAAAGGGTGGAAGGACATTCACATGTGATTGACTATGCATCAAGGACATTGGATTCAGCCCAATCAAACTACACTACCACAGAAAAGGAGTTTCTTGCTATCATATTTTCTTTAGATAAATTCCATTCATATTTATTGGGCTCTAAAGTAATTGTTTTTTCTGACCATGCAGCTTTGAGGTACCTCCTAAAGAATCCAGATGCAAATCCACGACTTATCCATTGGATTCTCCTTCTTCAAGAATTTGATATTGAGATAAAGGACAAGAAGGGATCAGAGAATTTGGTGGAAGAACACATGAGTAGGCTTACTCACACACCAGAGGGTGACACCTTGGACCAAGTACCACTTTGGGACACTTTCCCTGATGAGCATCTTTATACCATCTCAGGTACGCATCCTTGGTATGCTGATTTAGATAATTACTTTGTTTCCTCTGAAATCCCAACAAATTTGAAGAAGCATTAAGTCCAAAAATTAAAAAGTGAGTCTAGGTATTATGTGTGGGATTATCCTTACCTCTAGAGCATGTGTAGTGACCAAGTCATTAGGAGGTGTGTTCCCGATCATGAGTTTGAGTCTGTTTTGCATTTCTGTCATACACATGCTTGTGGTGGACACTTTGGACCCCAATGGATAACTAGGAAGGTTTTGGACTCTGGATTATATTTTCCTAGCTTATTCTATGGTACCCATGTGTTTTGTAAGTCATGCTCTCGTTGCCAACACACTGGAAACATTTCTAGGAGACATGAGATGCCCCAACAACCCATACTATTCTGTGAGATTTTTTATGTATGGGGCACTGATTTTATGGGTAATTTTCCTAGTTCATTTGGATTTTCGTATATTTTGGTTTTTGTTGATTATGTGAGTAAATGGGTGGAGGCCAAGGACACCATGACTGACGATTCTCATATTGTAGTGGATTTTGTCAAGGCTCAAATTTTCTGCAGGTTTGGAGTACCAAAGGACATCATCAGTGACCAAGGGACACACTTCTGTAATAGGAATTTTTCTTCCCTCCTTCAAAAGTATGGGGTGACACACAAAACATCAACAACATACCACCCCTAAAAAAATGGCCAGGTTGAGGTTTCAAATCGTTAGTTGAAACAAATCTTGGAGAAAACCATGCAGCCAAATAGGAAGGATTGGAGAAAGCGCTTAGATGATGCATTATGGGCTTATAGGAAAGCATACAAGACACCCATTGGTATGTCCCCATTTCGGATTGTTTTTGGGAAATCATGTCATCTCCCCGTGGAAGTTGAGCATCAGGCTTATTGGGCTATAAAGCAATGTAACATGGATTTGGCCCAAGCTGGAATTCAAAGGAAGCTGCAAATTCAAGAGCATGAAGAGATTCGATTGTCTTCATATGAGAACTCAAGGCTCTATAAGGAAAAATAAAAAGCAGCTCATGATAGAATGATCCAACAAAGGGAGTTTCATGTTGGATAGAAAGTCCTTCTCTACAGTTCATGACTGAAGCTGATGCCTGGTAAGTTGCGTTCCAGATAGTTAGGTCCTTTTATTGTATCTAATGTTTTTCCTTATGGTGCAGTAGAGATCACACAAGAGGGAACTGGAAGGAGATTTACAGTCAATGGTAAACGTTTGAAGAGATACATTGAGGGACTTCCTACTAATGCCGTGGATTTTATCACACTGCATGACCCCATCATCAATTGAGGAAATCAGGATGTTCCCAACCCTTTCACTTTTATATTATTTGTCCTATTTAAAAATTATGCATTTCATGTGAATATATCATCTCATGGGTTCACATTGAAGAAAATGCAATATTTTAAGTGTGGGGGAGGGAGCCTTTTAGTCTAGTAATTTCAATTGTTTTCCTGTTTAAAAGAAAAACAAAAAACAATTGTGTGTTTTTTAAAAAATTGTGTGTTTATTTTTCAATTTTCTTTATGTTTTTGAAATTTTTGAGCTAAAATTATTCTCATCACAATTTTGAAATGCATATCAATGAGTGAAAAAATTTTCCCATGAAACCGAGCTTAAATTAATGCTGAAATGACTTTGTTTCAAGTTCAAATATTTAGTAATTTCATGAAAAGTACACTGAATTTTGAATCCCATTCCACATCTCACTGTCTTTATATTTGAAATCACTTTCCAGTGAGGCTTCTGAAACATTATTTTCATATTCTTTACATTCACCTCACTTCTTGAGATAACCAAACCATGCTTGATTTAACCAGAATTTGGTTTATTTCTGTCAAAACTTGTGGGTTTGAGGTACTTATGTTTAAATGATTGAGGCATTTGGTTGGAATTAAAGCCCCTATTTCAAAGAATCATTTTTTTATAATGGACTACCTTGAACATTTAATCCTTTTATCCCTTAGAATCCATGCATATCCTATTAGGTTAACCACATTACAAGCCAATTTCCCCTATCCAACCAACTCTTGAAGTGAAATTGCATAATCTAGTTGATCTTAAGTGTGGGGGAAGCTATGTTGTGTTGTGCTACGACATTCTGTGATACTTTTGGTGGAAAATTAAATTTTGAAGAGATGTGTTTGCTTCTGAAGAAAGTCATTATATTGAAATCTGTGCCTTTTTTGGAGCTTTCATGACAAGTGAAGCTGTTCCTTTTTTGGAGCTTCTAATTGAGGTGGAAAGCTGTGCCCATCTGGAGCTTTCAAGAAAATCATGTTTGAGAAGATTGACATTTTTGATGCTGAAATGATGAATGGTGTAAACATTTAATGACTTTTCATGATGATGGAGCTGAATTGATACTATGGGGATTGAGGAGAAGACCATATTTAAGTGAAAATTAGATTAATGCAATTTTGCTTCAAAAAGAGTCAAGCCCTCCTCATTCAGCCTCAGAATTTTTCACATCTAAATCCTACCTACCGAAATCCACAAAACAACCCTAAAAAGTACTCATGATAAACATACATCCTTGACTCACATCGGGTGGCGATGTGGGAATTTATCAATCCTATGGTGACCCTTGTACGAGTTTGGATGAGAAAGCCATTGCAAAAAAATTGATATTTGAGTGATGAGAGAAAATTCAAGCGAGGTAAGTGTTTTGTGCATGGAAAGATAAATGAAGTGGAAATATATTGAATGATATAAATGGAGAACTTGAAATAAGTTTATTTTTATGATGCATGATATCTTTTTATTCTTGGTGTGAAATTGATTGATCTCAAGGATATGTGTTTTAAAATTGGTTTTGATTTGATATTGATGTTTACATGACATGAGGTTTTGCCCAGAAGTGAAAAAGGGTAAGTGTGGGGGAGTTGATAAACAATATTTTGGTGAATATTTTATTGATAATAAATGATATAATTTCCTCACATTGTGTTAAATATGTTTATTTATAAAATATTTGGGATTTGATCATTCATTTGAAAATTTGGTGAAAATTCCAGTTTTACCCTTTATAGTGCAATGTAGTATTTCAAGGATACATATTTATATATTTATTATTTTAATTTTAAATTTTATAACAGTGTTCCTAACATATTTTTCTACAACTTTTATTCAGGACACTAGAGCTAAATAGTGCATTTGGTTGTTGAAAATGGGCCATGAAGTCAAAGTTGGGCTGGACTCGCCAGAATAGAGAAGCTTATGTATTTCGGCCATAAATCCTTAATATGGGCTTGTATTCATCCAAAATTGTTATAGGAGATAGATTAACCATATCCTCACATATTATCCTTCTGGATGGGCGGCCAATTCATGCATTTTAGTGGCCAAAGGGGCGGTGCAAGTTGGCATAAAATATTTGGCCGAGATTCCCCATTCACACTTGAAACCTCTTTAAACCTAGCCTCCCCTCAACTCTATAAATTAGTGTTTTTCGCATTTTTAGGGGTTGGGACGTGCATTAGGAAGTTTAGGGCAGAGGATAAGAGGTTTCACTCCAATTATCCAAGCAATTCAATAAGGGTAGTTCTTGAAGCAAGGATCCCTTCGTCGAAGCCCTATTCTTCTTCCTCATATTGTAATGTTTGTGTTTTCTTAATAAACTTCTTTGTTATTACTTTATTTCTTCTATTTTATTCTGTTTTATTTAAATTTATTCTTCTATTAATCTTCCTCTTTTGGCTGTAATTCTTTATTAGAAGCGTTATTGGGTTATATGCATTATAAACCTTTGCAAATGCAATTCGCTTCTACGATGATTACGCCACCCATGGAAGAGTAGTTCTTTTTAGTAATCGATCGACCTCTATCCTTATTCATTCATTTATTTTGAATAAATTAGATACTATAATTCACTTAATATGATCCATTAATTGTGTTTTTAAATTGTAAGAAACTAAGCAAGCAATTGAACAATTAACACAAAAACAAGCGAGGTCGGGATTTTGTGTAAATTGTGAGAGCGCGATCTTAATAGGTAATACAAGACCATACAAGATAAATTTATAGAGTTAAAATATAATCCCTAAACACAATTCATCCTCATTTATAGAAGGTATATGTTCCTTAATTTACCACTGACCATAAGCTATCCTTATAACATCAATCAATGCAGGGTGTTGCGATTGCATGTTCCGAAGTTAGCCTAAGGTTAAATTCACTTCCTCTTTGTGGTAAGGTTAATTCTCGTAGGGTTCGGGGGTTAACAAATTAAGGGATAATAATTAAGTTAATATTAATTTAAATTATAATTATTAATAAATGATTGAAGAGGTAGAGTTAGATCGATTACGTCTTCTAAATATTTCCTAAAAAAACGTCTTTTTGTTGTGTCATTTTAATCGAACTTCATTTCAAAACTAAAAACAAAAAAAATACAATCTTCTTCCAGAAAATTTCTTCTATATTCATAAACTATAACCAACCCCCATCCTTTCAAGTAGTGTTTTTATTCTATTTTATTTTATTTTTATAATACCTTTAAAAAGTTGTTTTAAATCTACGTCCTCCTTTGAGAGACGACCTTGGTCAGTCACTCTGCTGTACCTAAGTACCCCAAAATCACATTAATCATTTGAGGGCGCCCATGACAGTGCTCTTTCAGTCACCTAACTCCCTCAAGTTATGAACCTACATAATTCAAATAATTCAATAATTATTTATGAAGAAATAAATTAGTATAATACATTAGTCATAATAAAAATCAATTTATACATACAAAAATCCCTGAACCAATCATAAAATAACACATAATGAGATTATTGAATTTGATACTCAGTCACATGAGACATCTCTTATTTTAGATCATTAATGTGTTTCCTACAATTCGTAACGTGATGTTTAAATGATCAACTTATGAAAAAAAACATGTAAAAGTTGACCAATAAAAGTAACAAGACACTTACTGCATTAATAGTGCAATTGATGGAGTATTTAACAATATATATCGATGCGCTTGTATCAACTCAATGTTGTCGATATCAAATATGGTTCGTTATCTAACTAGACCATCATGAATATGAGATGGATTATCTAATTTTGTTTCAACATCTGTAAGATATTATTCCCAAAAAGTAATACACTCATCCATCAAATAAAAATTGGCTATTGATGCCTCCAGAAAAGCATTGTTGCATACAAACCATTTCAATGTATTCAGATACCACTCAATATGATACATCTGTCTAAGTTTCACTGGACCAACAACCATTACTTCATCAGATATGTGCACTATCAAGTGAATCATAACATCAAAAAATAAGGGGGGAAGTAGTTTCTCAACGTGACAAAGCATTAGTAATATTCGGCTATACAAAATTTTTAAATCACTCATTGATTGATTTATTAAACAAAGCTTTCTAAAAAAATATTCATCTTAATCAATATTTGAACATAATTGGGGGATAAAAATCAAAAATTGTGATTGTAATCAACTACTGAAGTAGTGTGTGATTATTATGAATTTTCAACCCTTATAATGTTCTTCTTGTTAGATTCAAACTCTTTGAAATATTATAAGAGTAACCATCACACACCTTGAGCATATTCAAAATGTAATGAAATTTCTCTTTCTCTTTTGTAGTCATCCTATACTATGCAGTAGGCATATTGGCCTTGTTTCCCTCAGCTAACTGTAAATGAAACAATTTCGTTAAACCTATTTCTTCCAAATCACAACGTGCATTAACATGGTCCTTTGATATCCCACTGACACCTAAAATGGTACACAATATATTAACACAAACATTTTTTTTGATGTGAATTACATCCAAATTATGCCTTACCATGTTAGTTTTCCAATAGGGGAGACTGTAAAAAATACTTTTTTTTCCAATTGTGACTGCACTATCTACCTATACCACGAATATTAGGTAATGGATGAGCCACCAAATTCTAAAATTCATATACAGTGTGGAGGTTTTCTTCCTCAATATGAGATACCATTTCTACTCATGTCACGATCTTTAGTGTTGTAAAAACACTCTATAACCATTAAATGTCACTCTGTCATTTCTGAACCTGTTCTAAGGGGAGATAAAATGTATGTGACCCATGTTTGCCCAATTTTTGGAATGTTTAATCCATACATATTTTTTTTACTTTTATTTAAATAAGGGAATGAAAATTCTCATTTCATACTCCATCATAATAAATTTTATAAGTAAGGAAGTCATTGATTGTCCACAATAAAGCAGCCTGCAGTGTGAAAATTTCATTCATTTCATAGTCATAAGTCATCACACCATTTCCCCAAAATTATTTCAACTCATCAATCAATGGTTGAAGGTAAACATAAATCATATCCCCTAGACATATAGGTATGTTAATAAGAGTGGAAATAATATAAATTGTAGCTTCATACAAATCCATAGAAGAAGATTATATAAAACCAACAACATGGGCCATGTGCTATGAGTTGAACCCACCAAAGACTTGAATGGATTGAAACCATCTGCTGCCAACCCCTATCATAAATTACGAGCATATTTAGAAAAGTTTGGGTGTCTTTTATCGAAATCCTTCCATGAATGAGAGTCTTTCGTGTGGGTGAACATATCAATTTCTTGATTTCTTTCTGCATTCCATCTCATTAAATTTGAATATTTATATGACAAAAAAAATCTTTTCAACCTTGGATTTAGGGGAATGTAACACATTTTATTTATATCAATAGGTTTACCCCATTTCTCAGTTTGACTTTGATGAGTCTGATTTCCCCTATTCTCTTTCCACATGGAAGTGCCACAGACCATACCAATATCCAAATGAGATGTTACTTTTCTAAACAACATACAGTTGTTTACACATGCATTTATGGTATCATATGCAAAACCTAAGTTATCTATCAACATAAAAGCATAGTAATATAGCTCAAGAATCCTTGAATCGACCGAAAGAACATTTTTCAATAACACCTAAAACATGTCAAACGATGTGTCTGACCACTGATTTAAATTCTTCAAATGATACAACCCAACGATAAAATAAAAAATTATTATTAGCAGTATATTCAGGATATAATTCTGGTTTTGTGTCATCAAGTACTTCATAAAACCTATTTGAATCACGATAATCACCAGACTGTAGATTTACCTCATCGGTCTCAACATTTTGGATGTCAATGCCTTTAGGAGCCAAACCACATACCATTTCAGTAAACATTTCATGCATTGTACCATTCATCCTCACATCAACATCCATATGAACTGTATCTATATTTTGAAAACGAATATATTATTTCCCATGAAAAGTAAAACTCTTATAATTTTTCAGAAATCTATTCAGGAATAGGTGCTCCTTCACAGTATCTCATGTGATTTAATATCTGTTCGCACATTTTCTACATGGAAAACTAATACAGTCACTTTGAAATCCCCTAGTGAACTCAGTAATCTGCATAATTTCCTCAAAATATTCTCTAGATGTTTGATTTTGAAGATCAATCGAAATTTTATCCATAATAATATATGTATAACAAACATTAACACAAAACATCATATTACATTAATTTTTAATGTCAATTATATTTACAATAAAGACTAACCAATTTCATGTGGACCATTTATAAAATAATCAATTTATATCTCTAAATAATAAACAAGAGAATAGACAACTGAATGGAAGTGAAATCCCATGTCACTGCCACTATGTTGTTATGGTAAATCTAATGATGATTCAATATTCAAGAAACAATATTGAGAATGAATTTGGTCTATAATTCCATAGATTAAACATTTTTCAAGAAAAGAATATTATAGCTATGGAAGCTCATTCGTCAAACATCCAGATATTAATTTTTTTCATAAGTAATTAATTTTGTGCAATCATTGGTTAATTTTTATCTTAAGGTAACCAATTTGGTCATCCACAACAAGCTTGTCTGCATTGAGATGTTAATATCAGGTTTGGTTCTCAAATGTGATTCCATAATATGACTTGCAATTATCATGTTCTTCACCTATAAACATGATCATTTTGGTTCCATTCAATATATTGTTCTTCATAATATGGAGTTGGATAGACCATGGGTCATATATAATAAAATTACTTAACTCATTTGATTGGTTAGGTGGGGGAGTTGATAGTTAAGAAACAAAATATATTACATATTGGGTATAGTAAAAAATAGCAAACCAACATGACCAATAAGGAATCTGTGGTCCACTAATATCATAAAGCATACATTTTGATACACTATAATCAAAACATATTAAGCAACTATAACTATATAAAGTCAAATGCTAAATCAAAAAAAATGAAACACAACATATAACCTACATGCATATGTGGTACATGAAAAAATTCATCAAATACCAATATTTAACTATCAACCTTAGCGACTAAGTTAATGCCTACCAATAAATCCAAAAATATAATTTGTGATGAAAGTTCCCAAAATCAATTAGGGATGAAATGTCTTCTCAAACTCATGGAAACTGTATATTTATACAAATAATGTCTCACTGCCTCTTGGATTCACACTGCCATTGTTCCATAAAAGGAAGTAAAGATTAACCATCAATTCCACTTTATCCTCAAACTAAAACCTCCTCTTTCTAACATTCCCAAATGATAAAAACTTCTAGGGACCCATACTACCACATCTAAAGTGACAGGTAATTATCCTAACTACAAATTTTTTTTTCACATACCCCAAGATAACATTAGTCTTTTCTAAATACATAGAGTACAACCAAAATGGATATCATCTGTCAACTAATCCTCATAAGCTAAAATTATACAGATTTTTTTGGAACATAAAAAATAAATTTATTAAAATTGTGAATGATAATTTACACATTAAAATTTCTAGTGACTCATCATCATAATCCATATTCATATGATGATATCATGAAATTTTTAGTTTCTAAATTCAACATTGACGGAATTAGATATTTTTTAGTAAAAGTTTCCATCATCTACATAGACACTCTATTAGATGATTATTAACTAAAATTTTTTTTAAACATATATACTGAACTAAAACATCCATTGGAATCTCTATTTCATAGTAATAAATCATTTTATCGATTAATCTATACTTAGTTAATATAATCCTAGTCAATACATCTCATCATAACACTTTGAAATAAATAATGTTGTTATATCATCATATAATAATCTCCATGTTATTTCTTATATATATCGATCCTGAAAATATCATCACTGTATACAATAATAAGAATTGGAAACCATATGTTTAATAATCAGGATTAATTATAGAAATACACGATATTCATGAATTATATAGTTCATGCAGTATTTTAATCATCAGAGTCAAGGAGAAACTATTGTTGTAATAATTTAAATATATATTTCACTATAAAGTTACACATCTTAATATGTAAAACGACGAGAACCTACTACCTACCAAACAAACCAGCAAATAAACACATCATGAAAAGAAATCTATAAGGTATTAGTTCACTAATAGTGTAAAAAATCATAATATTTTCATAAAAACTACATTTTGAAACCTAGAAGTAGTATCAACTTTTCACGTGAGTAACATATACACCTTCTCCCATATAATTCATCATCAAAAATAGTAGTCCTATATTCTACATAGATGTAAAACCTTATTATAGAAATGGGATTAGTATTCTCAAACTTCGGTCCCTTTACAATACAATCATCATCATCCCAATCAACCATGGGTGGAACTATAACTGGTGCAATATCAGCCATCTCATGAATACACATGGATGAGATAATATCATGATATATCACATTAAAAAAACCTTTTCTATCTACTAAAGTTCAAATTAAGAGTGAATTTAAAAATCTATGATTGAATTTTTTTACTAATCCATCCAAAGATAGTAATTATATTAGGAAAATATGTATATATATCATCCTTGGACCATCATAAATTAAAAATACCAAACTAATTAAATAATAAATATTGTTTTTTAAGCACTCTCGATTTTCAACAAATGACAATATTCCTTTTGTATGAATGATTTAGCTTCCAAACATGCAAGATGAGTTATTTAGGAAAAATATTGATCTCCAGTACCATTATCAATAATTTAATAAATCAAAAAATCAAATATACCTAATTATAAAACATTATCCCTAAAAATTACATGCTATTATAAAAATATAATGTTAGATGAAATTCTGTTACCCAACCAGTTTTGTTGAAATGGAAGACAATATCGTCCCAAAATTTATCACTAATTAGTCATGGGATAGTGACTAACACTAAGAGAGAGAACACACAAATAAGGAATAATTCACCCATGAAATCTGTAATGAAAAATCAAAACTAATTCGTAGGAAATAAAATTATAAAATCTTTATGAACATGTAAAATAAAACAAATGATACATTATATCACATATAAAATGCCAATCATGAAATAATACATAATGATTGTTGAATAATGATTTATACAATGAATATACCAAAACATAAAATATATATATGTAAAAAACCCAAAAGTGGAACCTTTGTGAAAATATATAGAATAATCCACCATGATACCACCATCAATAACCACATAGTAAAACTATATGTAAAATCACTAATATTACCACATCATCGAGTTCATATATATAAAATTCAAAATCTATAATTTCTATGTGTACATGACTATAAAATATCATCTATATGTGCAAGTAAAATGCTTGATTCAATAAATTTTTCTACATTTTTATTTTATAATTCATATATTATATCCAATTTTTTTTGATAAACTCAATAATGGTATTAATCAAATAAAAATACAACTTAATATCAATCTAGTCAACATATACATGGAATCTTCATTGTATGTAACTTCCAACCTCAAGTAATGTGTGAAGTGTTATCATACACATAATTACAAAACACATTTTTTTCATAATTCTTCATGCACACAAACCTGAATACACATAAACATCCATTTCCACACTTTTTATTCACGCAAAGTATTCCTATAATTTTCATGCATGCCAAACTTGTGCTATAAATTACCCAAAATTGAAACCCAAAAAATGGAAATTTGAGTATACCTGGTAGCGTGACAAATTTGGAACAGAGGGGAGCTAAAGATGGTGTAACAAGGGAGAGGAGGGGTAGCGGAGGGAAACTGGAGTCAAAGGTGTTGCGACGAGGGAGTGGATGGGCGGCGATGGAGGTGGGGAGTCAGAGGAGGAGGAAGTGAGGTGGCAGTTGTGCAGCGGGGTGGGGGGGGGATGGGTGGTGCGACGAGGGAGGGGACGGGCGACGACGTCAGCAGCGAGCTAGAGGTGGTGTGGTGTCTGCGGTGTCGCGTTGTCGGTGCAGTGAGGGAGGGGATGGGCGACGATGATGGTGTGGAGAGGGAGAGGACGAGTGACTGTGGGGTGTAGGGTATGGGATCAGGTGTGAGGGTGGGGAGGAGGGGTGGGGGTAAGATGTATTTTTTTCTAAATTTTATGTGTGATGTATAGGACGTGCTGAAGTACCCTTTTTTCCAAAATAGATGGTAGTACTAGTCTATCGAGAACCATGGATGACTTAGAGGAGATAGACATTGATATTTAACAAAATCAAGAAGTAACAATAACTGTAAAAAGGAATATGAAAATCAATCCCCAAGTAGAAATATCAAAAATCAGAAAAAAATGTAAAAAATGATAAAATAAACGCCTTGTCCAATCACAAAAAAGTCCCATAGACCAAAAAGAAAGATCATGCATCTAGGAGAAAGATCATCACTAGTCTCATCTCTTCATAAGGTGGTGAGAGAAGCTGTATAGATGGGTTAGAATCTGCATTAGTAGAAGGAGAAGGTGGAGCAGTGGATACTGTTGATGGTGGGTTCATGGAGGTAGTTAAATAGGCTGACATGGGTGGTGGAGAGGACCTGATCTGTAACGAGTCCTTATGTTCTACTGTTGGATCCACAAAAGGTACTTTTGTAGTAATGTCAGTGGTCACCCCCTTACCTCGTCGGGCCTTATCTACTACATACTCCCATTGGGTAGTGGGGTAAGTGAAGTTTGGGGGAAAGTTGGGGTGGATTGCAGGGGGAGTGGGAATGGAGGAAGTTGATGTGTCAGGGCTGGGGGTGGTGGTGTGGTAAATTTCACGGGATCAGTGAATGGGAGATGAAGGTGAGTGGAGATCTGGCACAAGTTCATGAAGATACACTACTGGGTGGCCCATATCTCAGTTTGGGTGGGGTGGGATAGTGTAGGAAGGGTATATGGGGTGGATGTAGAGGTGGGAGGATGAATGGGTGGTACTATGGGGTAGAGTGTGGCTAAACCGGTGGAAATACTACTTCTGCTGGATGTGGTGGATGTGGCTCATGTGGTGATGCCTCATGGACACTGGGTGACCAATAATAATCTTTATCCTCCCTCGCTAACATATACATCTTATGAATCATCACAACATCTATAATCTTGATTGTTCCTAAGTAGGCGAGGGGCATATATTCATCGAACACATCCAAGTACCTAGCCAAACATTGGATGAAGGAGCCTACCATCAGCATACTGTGCTTTTTTTGGCCCTGTGTCTTGTAAAACATGGAAAACTGGGTAGCCATGTTGATGGTTGGGATACCCATGGCTGTTATGAGAATCAACACATCCACCTGGATGACACTACCAATGAACTCATCTTAAGAAAACCATTCATGTTCCATGGATCTATACAGGATACACAGTACTAGACACTGAAAATGAGTAGACATTGTGATTCAAGGGTCATGGTACATATGGGAGTTGTGGGATATCATATTCCATAACTATGGAGAAGCTTCTTGAGGTGGCTACAACTAAAGTATAGGATAAATGTCTTAAGTGATAAAATACTTTATGTAAATACCCAACCTGAGACCAAACTCTGGAAAGGAAAGTCCATGTGTCCATCCACCGAGATGGATCCAAAGGCTATCAAAGAATATGAAAAAAGTGGAAAAAAACTCCAAAACAACTTGTAGAATGTCACCACGTGGACATTGAGATTGGTATGAATGTGTAGCATCACTAGAAGGTTTAGGACATCGTCAACGATATTCAGCCTGACCAAGATGCGCATATCCAAAATCTTTTTTGTATGCATGGACATTTCCTACAACTGTTGGAGATTAAATCAGTGATTCAAGATGGAAAATAAGTATGGTGTGAAGGAACTGGACATCATTAGTGTAGGTTGAGGTGGAGGGTTACTAAGGAGCAGGTGCAGTGCTGGGTGCAGGCGGTTCAGATGGTTTGGCAGGTGTCGTACATGTGCGTTTGGCTAGAGGCTATTCTTCAGAGGCTGAGGATGAGGTGGAGTAGGCAGAGTATGGCAGGTTCCATTCCTTTCAAGCCATGAAGAGGGGGGGGGTGGGGGTTGAGTGCAGCATAAGGGGGTACAGTTTGGTAGGTTCTGGATTATAGAGAGGGGAATTTTGATGTGGTGAGAGAGGCGAGGGGGGTCCCAAGTTGGGAGGGATTATAGGTGGTAAGGGAGAATCAAGGTTTTGAGGAGAGGGTTGAAGAGGGGAAAAAATAAGTGAAGGTTAGGGGGTGTAATTTATAGAAGAGGGGAGGCATCAGGTCTTTTGAGGGGTGTGGGTCATGAACCCCAAGTTCACGACCTGTGTATTTAAAAACAGACCCAATGAAGTACATGAAATGTACTCATGGTTCACATCATGTACTAGTGTATTACAATAGATTCTTCGGGAAAAGGTTACACATCATGAAACACTGGAACAAGATATGTACTGATATGTTTTATCCCTTTTTTTGTTCACTCCATGCCTTTAACCCTCAGACTACTCAAAACTCTCCGAAGGATTATCCTAATATAACATAGTCTAAGATGTCATACCATAGGTTGTCTCCCAATTAGTGCTTCCTTTTTAGTTAGGAGCTTTAATCCATTAAAGCTTATGTGAATTTAAAGATGATGATGCAGCCTTCAAGGAAGGGTTCTTGAGAAATTTTCAGCCTTGGAACGTTCACATTGAATGGTTTTCTACCTTCTCTCTGGATTTTGATTGTGTCCAAAGAAAATAATTGAGAGATATCTAATGGGCTTGACCATAAAGACTTTAGCTTACCCAAGAATAGTTTCAATCTCGATTTGAATAACATAACCTTATTCCTAGGTGAAAAGGTACACCATTCAATATGAGAATCATGCCATTTATTTATCTTTTCCTTGTAGATTCTTGAATTTTCATATCTTTCTCTTATTATCTATTAAAAATCCATAAATTGAACATCCTGGCTTCTCTAACTTCCTCCAAATCCATAATTAATTTCTTGATCATCCAAAATTACTGATGCAAAAACTCAACTGGGAGATGACATGGTTTCCCATAAATTAGTCAAAACAGTGTGGTGTCTATGGGTTTCTTATAGGCAATTTGGTATTCCCATAGTGAGTCATCTTGTTTGGGGCTCCAATCACATCAGTTAATATTAAAAGTCTTTTCCAATAAAATGATTTACCTTCCTGTTTGACAGTTCTACTTTCCCACTCATTTTTGGGTGTTAGGGAGTTTCTGTATTGTATCTAATTTCATAACACTCTAGAATGTGTCTCATAGATGGGTTATTGACATGTGTTCCTTGAACACTAATGAGTAATCCCAGAAATCCAAATCAATAAAACAAATTCTTCTTTAGAAAGACCATGACTACTTTTGTGTGTGTCATGTGTAGTTGTTTTAGATTCAACCCATTATGAAATGTAGTCAACAACAACCAAAATATATGTTTTTAAATGTGATGTGGGAAATAGTACCATAATTTTGATACCCCCAATGTAAAATATTTCAACTTCCATGATCATATTTTGTGGCATATAATTCCTCTTTATGATATTTTCATTTTTCTAGCATCTATCACATCTTTGGAAAAATCACATCATATCTTGGTGTAGTGTGGTCTAGAAAATTACACATTATAGTACCTTGAATACTATATTCACATTTCCATGATGTCCACCAATTGGTGATGTGTGACACATCTCAATCACATTGTGGTTTTCTTCTTCAGGGATGCAACATCTTAATAGGAAATCATCATAAAACTTGAGCAATAGTGGTTCCTTTTAGTAATAATGCTTGTAATCTGATAAAATAATATTCATATCTTGGTTAGATATGTCTAGATGTTGAAATCTCATTGTAAGATAATTGTAAATATCCGAGAACCATGATTGATACATGATACTAAATAGGGTTTCATATGGAAAATCCACTTCAATATCAAAATCCTCTTATTCATTGATGATGGGTAGAGAAAGTCTAGATAGATGATATAAAATCACATTCGCTATCCCTTTGGTTCCCTTGATCACAAGATCAAATTCCTGTAGTAGTATGATCTAACATATCAGCCCAGGTTTCACATCTTTTTGTGTATTATGTACCTGAGGTCTATGTGGTTTGTGTGTACAATAACTTTGGATAAAACGAAATATGAATGAAATTTTTCAAAGGAATATACAATGTCTAAGAGTTTATTATCTGTAGTTGTGTAGTTGACTTGAGTTTCACTTATCATGTGTATTTGAAAATAAATGAGACAGAAGATGTTTCCAATGCAATGTCCTAACTGATCACCTACAGAATAGTCACTTTCATCACACATTGACACAAATTCTATCTCCTAATTGCGTGGAATGATGACCGATGATGTTATCAAAAATTTATTCAGAAAATTAAATGCTTATTGATGGTCCTTAGTTAATTTATAAGAAACATATTTTGATAATAGATGTGTCAATGTGTGGGTAACTTTAGAAAAATCCCTCACAAATCCCATGTAAAATTCATCATGGACCAAAAAACATTTGAATCCCTTGATGGTTAAGGGCTATAAAAAATCATCGATGACATTGATCTTTTCAAGATAAACTATGATTCCTTCCTTGGGGATTTTATATCCTATAAATATTCCTCCTTGTACCATGAAAAAGAATTTCTCCCAATTCTGGAGTATGAACTTTTCATCGCAGCATTGTAAGACCAATTCCAGATTGGTTCGAAAGACATCAAAGGAACTTCCATAGACCCAGAAGTCATCCATAATGATTTTTAGGAATTATTTATCCATGAAATTTAAAATATTCATCCTGAATATTTGAGACATTTTTGGACCACTGCACATCTTGAATTAAATTTTTTAGTAAGAAATGGTACCCAATGGGAAGGTGAAAGTTGTCTTTGGACATTCAGCGGGGTTGACTGCAATTTGATGGTATCATGAATATCCATCTATAAAATAATAGATTTAATTCCTCCAATGTCTTTCTAGAATATGTTCCATGAAAGTTAAGGGAAATGTACTTTTCTAGTTTCCAAATTAAGGCTTCTATAATCTACGTAGACTCTCCATGTCACACTCGTCATGTTTAAATTATTTTCTTCATTATTTTTATTTGGAATCAGGTAGTTCGGGTCGAGACCCAATATAAAATTTCAGAGTTCTTTTAAAAAATACCAATTTTTTGGTCTTGGTTGTGTCCAATGCATCGCGGTCGAATCCATGCGGCCTCGCCTAGGTCATCTCGCTACCTCGCCCGTCTCGCTGCATGGCTTGCTCGATGTTTAAGGGAGATTAAAAATATGAAACGAATAATAAAATGAGAACACAATGAAAAATTGAGACCGCACGACCTTATGTAAGGCACAACTCAGGTAAGGCATGATTTTGAAACCGCGCAGACTTGCCTGGTCCACCAGGTGACCTACCAATGTCCAATTAATTAAATAAAATGACTTTATTACAAATAAATGAAATTTAATGTGATAAAATTTAATGAGATAAAATTTAATGAATTGTTTTACTGATGATAATATTATTATTAATTTAGTATATTTTTAATTATTATTGAGTATTAATATTATTAATATTAGTTTCGATACTTATGTTATTTTCTTTATTATTATTGTTATTGTTATTGTTATTATCCTTATTTTTATTATTATAGGTATTATTTTATTTGTATATTATTATTTTTTACATTTTTTTTTATATTTATTTTTGCTTCTATGGTTGGATAGCGCCCCCTTCCTCACATCGAGCCAGCAGACCCCCTCTCCAGTCCGTCACCCCTGCTCTCCTCTCCCACATCTGGTCATGCCGCTCCTCATCGGCTCCATCGACCAACTAGCTTCTCGGCACCCTGTCGCGCCCCTGCCCCCCAGCTAGCCACTTCTTGTGGCCCTCCACCCTTGCTAGACTACTCCCCAGTGCATCGTGTTGTCCGATGGTCAGCGAATGCCCCCCCATGCCCGGCCGGTCCACCGCACACCCTTCGTACACCCTCATAAGCCTCCCCGGTGTACCCTGCTCTATCCGACAATCCGCGCATGCCACCCCCCTTGTCAAACCGGCCAACCTCTCATATTCCAGTGATTTTCCTCTCTGTCGCGACCCATGTTTCCCCATCCTACCCACTTCTCCACGCACTTGCTCTCCTATTGTCATCTCTAGCGACTGCCCGACTCCCTAATCCCCTTCTTTGGCCGTCAAAACCCCCCATTTATGTCTTTCTCTCATTGATATTTTTTTTCTTTTGAGTTTGTTTTTTTTCAACAGGTATATGTTCTGATTTTAGGGTTTTAACATGAATTTCTCGGTTTGATTCATGGTTTCAGGTTTGCATTAGGTTCTTTGAGGTGTGATGGTCGTGCGGTGGGAGTTTCACGCCAAGATTGCAATGTTTTGGTTCACCTCGGTCCATCTGCCATAGTCTCGAGGTAGGTGTTTCCATGTCTAATCATTATTTGAAAAATTAATTTTCATGTTTAATTTTTTTAACATGTTATTTAATTAATTTCTTTAGTGCGAAGTGAGTTTTCATTAGAGTTTTATTGGCATTGAACTTTTTAGTAGCATGTTTATGTACGTGTGTGTTTTATGTTGTGAAATTTTATCTAGTTAGTTGTTAGGAATTTTAAAATTATGCAGTTATCTTATCAATTTTTTCAAGGGGTGAACATTGTATTTTTGGCATGACTTTGGGTGCGTTGAGTCGTAAAATATGGGTTTGTGTTGGTTTAGTGGTTAACGCCAAGCAATTTATTGTAAATTGTTTTATAAGAATTTATTTTTTGCCTGTTAAATAATGTGGTTTATGAAATTGTGTTTTCATATGGTGTAATGTTTTTCCATTAACTTTTTGGGTGGGTGCATTCATGGGTTGAAAACTTATCTTTATTAAATTGTTAGTGTTTTACAAATCTTGTGTTTGTTTTGTAAAAATGTGCAAAGTGCAATGTTTGTGTTCTAGTGTTTTTATAAAGTTTTTATTTGTTTTTTGAAAATGTGAAAAGTGTGCAGTTTGTGTTCTTGATGTGGCGTTGGGGGTGTTTGGTCCTAAAAGTGGGTTGAGTTGGATTTTCATGTCAAATAAGAGTTATGTTTCTTTTTAAATAATTTGTTACAAAGAATTTAATATGATTTAATAAAATTATTTACGATAAAAATTTAATATGTTTTTTAATAAACAATTATTAGAAATGAAGAAATTGTTTTAATTGAGTTGGGTAAAGTCTTTTGGCATGTGTACTTTTCCAAATGGTTTTTTTGTGTGTGTGAAAGTGTGGCGTTTGGTTTATGTAACACCCTGGTTGATTTATTTGTCAGATTTTGACATGAAAAGTGAAATTGGAACAACATTGAGCACAAAAAGGGAAGCCTAGGTACTAGGTTGACGGACTAGACTAGCGTGCTAGTGATTCAGGAGTGGCCCCGACCCAGTTTCACTTAGCTAGATTGATGCTTACAACACTAACTAAACCTTGGATGATGACTGGAGACCACTAGGTTTAGGAGGTGTTTCCCTACTAGTGGCTCGTGCACGGGAACATATGATATGGATTCTTTGGTACACCGAGACGTGAGGTTCTAGGGTCCCATACAGCTTTATTACCTATGGGGCCTCTCCCACTTTTAGTGCTCCTGGATTACTATACACTCACCATCGGCATACGGTGTAGATTTTGGGTTTTCTTAAAGGTTTGAGTTTTCTTAACTACAAGGGTGTTTTATTTTTATTTAAGTTGTTTTCTTTAAAAGTGTTTTCTTTAGAAGTGTTTTATTTATAGAAATGGTTTCTTTAACATTGTTTAAGATTTGGTGTCCTTTAATTTATTTAGCCTGCAAATGTATTTGTCATTTAATGTTTACACTTTGAACCTTTTTGTTGGGTGACGTCCTACTGGGCTCTTGGCTCACACCCTACATACACTGTTGGGTGTATGTAGACTCTATTTGTTTTGTATTCCAGGTTATGGCATACTCAGTGATGGTGGTTCGGATTGTTGTCGGTCTCCTTATGCAGGTTGGTGTGGGTAGCTTGGAGGTATGACTTCTCATGTTGTTTGGAGTCTTGAGTTAGAGTTTTTAGTTTTCTGTCTTTGTTGTAGTTCTCTATTGGGTATTAGTTGAATTGTAAACTCTAAAACTGGTTATAGTTTAAAGGCGTGCTTGGTTGCATGTTTCGAGTTTTAGTTTATTTATCTTGTTAGTTGTTTTTCTGTCTTTTATTTCGGGTAAATCGTTCCCATGTAGTGTTTTGATACACGGGCACTTGTGCCAGCCGGTGGGGATTGGGAACTCCCTTCGGGCCTTGTCGCGGACCGGATCGGGCACCTGGTTGGATGAAGACCCGGCCCGGATCGTGAAAAAATGGTATTAGAGGGAGGTTAAGGTTGTCGGGACTCGATGTCTTGGCTACGAGTAAGGTGCATGGCCAGCACACCTCGTGGCGGGACTCGAGTTACCAAAATAAGTTGAGTTTTGCCTGAGTCCTTGGTCCGTGTGGTTAATCTTGTTTAAGGGAAATTCAAAAGAGAGTAGGGTCAGTTGTCCTAGTGAGATCACAGGTT
The DNA here is from genome assembly GCA_963277665.1 of Viscum album. Lineage (NCBI taxonomy): Eukaryota > Viridiplantae > Streptophyta > Magnoliopsida > Santalales > Viscaceae > Viscum > Viscum album. The sequence goes on from OY728133.1 coordinate 1,950,639,246, forward strand.
CTGGAAAGCCATGCGGAGCCAGGGAAGCTATCCTAGAATAACCTCTGTGGTAGTGGCGTGATTGGTGTATGGCCGCCAACCATATGTTCCAGTCACCCGCTGACACTAGTTTTCTCTTGCACCGTTCCTTGTTTCTTTGTTTTGGAATTGTGAACTTTTTTTAAGTAAAAATGATTTGGTCTTGGAGAATGTTTTGGAAATTTTTTTTGAGATAAAGCACATTAAAAAGAAAATGAGGTATGAGGTTTGAAAGGTGTGGGTTGGATGTTTTGGTTTTGAAAAATGGAAAGGATTGGTTTTGATCCTTGGTGTTCTCGTGGGAAACCACATGCATGAGTGTATATGGAAATAGAAATGGTTAATAGCAAGAGCGGATGAGTGCCTGGATGGATATGAGGTGGGTGTTGGTGTGGCACGTGAACATGCATGTGCGAGGCCCATGGGACACCATTGGTGTGTGTGAAACCCACGAGCTTTGCTTATTTTTCAAAATGTTTGTTAAATGAAAATTTGGTGTTTTAGTAACCGATGATTGGATTGTGTGTCCTTTTTATTTTAACATGTCAGATGTGAGGGATTTTGGGTTGAGAATCCTTTTTGACTGATTTTTTGTTCAAATTTGAATTTTTATTTGTAATTTGGTATGCAAGCGTGTAGTTAGTTAATTATTTTGAAAAGTGTTTCGTGAATCCCTTGCAGTGGTTCCCCCTACACGTTTAGTGTTCGCTTGCTGTATGTCTTGGCCATTGGACCAGTTTGATTGGGTCCATGGTTTTCCTTCTTGACTAGTGCACACCCCCATAAAGCGTTAACATGTAATTGAAGTGTGTCCATAGGAAATTAGTCATTGGCCGACCCTCCAGTTAATCAGAGGAATCTCTTCATGAATTCTAGAATTGAACCCACCTCTCTTTTTTTAAACTAAGCGGATCGTCTCACAGTGGGATGATAGATGCGGGGGGGGGAGTTGAAGGGAGTTTTGGTCTTTTGAGTGTCTGAGTCGTCGAGTATGAAGTTTGACACTGTCATGTTTGAAGGTTCCCCTAGAAATGACGAAAGAAATTCCTGTGGGGAAGGGTGAAGGCGGTTTAGAATTATCAGTGTTGACCAATGCCTTGGAAGGTTTGTAGTGTTTTCATTGGATGCAAGGGTCATGTTTGGTGATGTCTTGTAGTGAGAGTTCTCTTTGATAGTCAAGGGTGAAGTTTGACCTCCTTAATTTGAATGTTCTATTTGGAAATGGTGAAGGAGATTCCAGTGGGGAAAGGTGGAAGCAGCCTAGAGTGGTCAGTGCGGGGCACCATTCTAAATGACCTTTGAACCTTTGTTGGTTTCATTTAAGAAAGGGTCTATGTTGGGCCACTATTATTTCAGAACCAGTCATATGGAGATGATATGGTCGATTTGAAAAATCACATATTTTTTAAGACTCAGTCTAAAGTCCTTTGCCATATATTGTTTTTCTCAACAACAATGGTCATGTTCAGGTGATGATTTGTGGTGTCGTGATCTCATCAAGTGTGGAAAAGGGTGATGCGCATGCCCTATTTCAGATCTCGTGTGGGTGAATATTCTGTGTATGATCAGTTGGATGCTGTAATGTGTCGTGTTTTCTATTGTTGTCTTGGTTTCAGGGTGGTTTCATGTGACACCAAAAGGGGAAGCTCCATTCCGGATTCTTCCATGCCTGACTGTGAGGAAAGAGATGCTTCAAACATCAGGGCTCCATCCATAGGCCTCGGAGTGAAGCTGGCGTGTGTTTAGGAACCCCGAGAGTGTATGGGACACCAATATTTTTTCTATAGTCGGTACTGAAGGTGAAGGATGATTAAATTGATTCATGTGCTTCCTCTTTGAACAAACCGTTTGGGTGCGTGGGGTTTCTCGTGGCTATGAGGATGTGTGGTCGTCTCATTACCTAAATGTTTTGGGGGTCGCGTCCCACCGAATGTAATTGCTTTTGGTGGTCTGTATGGGAATTTTTTGGGTAAACCGATCTCATATTTGAATAGTACACATCCAAGGATTTGAAGATGTTGGTATGTCTCTGGTCGTGGTTTTGACGCTCGATAGTTGGGCCCGACCCTCCCCGCCCCTTTTGGTGGGGTGCATGGTCCCCGTCGAATTTTTTAAAGTTTTTTATCTACTGTCAGTTCCAATGGCGGGGAGACCCACATTGGATCTTGCACGAATGTCTTTGGAATTAATCGATGTTTGACTTTTCTTTAATGGTGGGTGATCATACCACGATTCACTGTTTTATTCCATCTTTACACCGTTGTTTTAAACTAGTTTTGTAATGAATATTTCAAATATAATAATAAATTTAACTTTATGTTTGAATCATTTAATTATTTTCAATCAAAATTATAATGGGAAATGTTACTTGTTTTTATTATTTCAATGTAGGTGGAGGTGATTTGGAGGGCCCTAATTGAAGTGGAAGAAAAATGGGCCAAAATTGCATGGATCCATGGACATCTTTCCACTGTTTTTCATAGTACACGAAATCCGTGAATCCAAATGGGATGAAATTGTTTGGGATTGTCCATAATTTAATAGGATACATTTCATATTAAGGAACCCAATCCTGATTCAGCTTCTATGGGGCCCATTCAAACTGATCTGTCCAAGCCACCGAATTTGGACCAAGTCAAATGCGGTGTTCTGTATTTTATCAATATCTTGAGCTGTGGTTGTCCAAACAGTGTCGAACTTTCGGTGGAGATAGTAAAGAGGTAGGGATACAACTTTTTTATTTTCTCCAAAGCAATATAAAGCTGTCTATAGGCTGAAACAGGTGATACAAGTGGATTGATGAAATCTATGTGCCTAAAACCACCTTCCAATTTTCCTATAAAATGACACCTTGGGCACCCCATTTGTAAGTTAGGCCAAGGAGTGAAGTACTGCCAATTTTGAGTCCTAAAGGAGTTCTCTCAACATCCAAGAATTTCTTGAGGCCCCTATCCTCATAGGGTAATCAAGGATGAAGAAGGAGTTCCACCAGAGCTTCCTCCTCCTCCCGATGTCGAGCTAAAAGTTGGGTGTTCATTTTGAGGGAGATACACACATGTCAAGGGAGTTTCGATGCATACACTAGCTACTAGTTTGGATTAATTTGGGTGTTTAAACATTTCATTCCTTGTATCTTATTTTATTTCAGATTTGAAAGCTTGATTTGATGCATGTGAGTGTTATGTTCTTAATTTCTAACCGATAGGTGTGAGGTTTTGAGTGAGTGACTTGTGTTGTTCCGATTGGACATCACCAAAATCCTTTTCATACCCACATTATTGAGATTTAAATCTTCTTTGTATGCTCTTATTCAATGCATAAGTACTGGGACTTGACAATACGATTGTTACGTCAAGGTTTGGTCCTTAAAGCATTGAAATAAAAGCTTAGGAATTAATCGGGATTCCAATTAACTCCAACCAAAGAATTACTCCTAACCTAAGACGAATCTCTATGAACAATGAACTTGATACGTGTGTAGTGAAATCACATCGAACATTTTATCTCATATTTTTCAAAACCCACTAGGTCACTCAACTTTTAAGCTATTTCAACTAAGTCATTGTTTTAAACTCTTTTCAAAACCACCCCCTCTCTTAGTCATTTTTATTAAAAATACACACTCTAAACCTACCAACGCTCCTTGAGAGATGACCTAGGGTCTACCCTAGACTGTAAATCAACCTTAAAAACATAATCAAATTGACGTGTCATGACAACACAGTAAACTTTTGGTGCCATTGTCGTGGAGCGTTTTGGTTTTTTGTGCATGTTTTTGATAAATTTTTTGTAATTTTGGAGAATATTTGTTTGTTTTATCTTCTACCTTTGCATTTATTTTTGGGTTCTAATTTATTTATTGTGTAGGTACTGTGTATGAATATTTCTACCCCGGGAGACCTACAAACTTTTGAACCCGAACCGGAGAGGATCCTACATCAACGAAACTGAGACACACAAGAGAACACTTTGAAGGAGGAGACATCACATCTTAAAATTCCTCCTGATCGTTCTTCTTCTTCTGAAACCAAAGTTAAAACTGAACATATCTTGAATAACATGGATGAAAATAATAGAACACTAAAAGAACTAACCTCACCTGATGTTGATATCCGACCCACTTACATTCAATTACAAGGCGAGGCACCCAATTGTGAACTAAAATCCGGTTTAATTCATTTATTACCAAGATTTCATGGACTACCTGGAGAAGATACACATAAGAATTTAAAAGAATTTCATACTGTGTGTTCTAAATTAAAACCTTCTAATGTGGATGAAGAAAAAGTAGAACTTAGGGAATTTCCATTTTCATTAGAAGACACGGCTAAAGATTGGCTGTATTATGTTAATTCACCTATTAGAGGATGGGCGGACATGAAACAACTTTTTCTTGAAAAATACTTCCCAGCATCTCGAACTACAAAAATAAGGAAAGAAATATGTGGGATAAGACAATATCAAGGAGAAAACCTTCATGAATATTGGGAATACATTAAAAGATTATGTTCAAGTTGTCCACACCACCAAATAAGCGATCAACTTTTAATACAATATTTTTATGAAAGTTTAATTCCAATAGATCGTAACATGATTGATGCTGCTAAAGGTGGTGCACTAGTGGATAAAACCCCAATCGCAGCAAGGACCCTAATTGAGACCATGGCACAGAACACTCAACAATTCAGTTCAAGGTCCAGTGTACCCATTTGAGGTTTCCATGAGGTGCAAAGTACTGAATTCGAAAAGAAGGTGGACACAACGTTTGAAGAGGTGAGTACCCTTCTACGAAAACTTTCTCTTTCCCAAGGGAAATTCCAATATCCTCCTCCCATACATTTTGGTATATGCTCTTATGATACCCACTATACTGACCAATGCCCCCATTTGATAGAAACTTCTTAAAGTTGTGAGGCAATATTCCTAGGACACCCCTATAACCAACCCATTAGGCATGAACCTTACTATCCATCCATCGCTGGGTGGAAAGACAACCAAGCCTATAAGAAAGGGGGTATTCAAACAAGACTCATCAAACATGGAACCAACTAGGGAAAAGTAGTCATCAACCACCACCACCCAGAAATTTTCAACCACCCCAAAGGCCTTTCCAACCACCCACTCCAAAAACTGAACCTAGCCTAGAAGATATGATGAAACAAATGGTTGCCAATAATCTCCAATTCCAACAAACCACTCAGGCAGCCATAGAAGACCACAAAACCCAATTAGGCCAACTAGCTAACTCGGTGGGTGAAATCCAAAGCCATGGGTCTGGTAAACTACTCTCTCAACCACTTGTCATCCCTAGGGATAAGGGATATGTTATTGCCATCACCCTTAAGAGTGGAACTCAACTTAAAAGCCAAATGAACCCCCCATTAGAGTCATCCTCTCTTAAGGGAACCACTATCCCAAACACTGAAAAAGCTTCAAATAAGATGGAACCTTGTCTTGAGAGAAGTCCTACCAAAGGAAAGAGTGTGTCTATTGATGAGTTACCAAGCCCAAGCATTCCTCTTCTATTTCCCCAAAGAGCCACCCAACCAAGGAAACAAAAGGAAACTGAACTTGATAAAGAAATCTTGGAGAATTTCAAAAAAGTGCAAGTTAACATCCCATTGATTGATGCCATGAAGAAAATTCCACGTTATGCTAAGTTTATAAAGGAGATGTGTACACATTGAAGGAGACTTCATGGTGATGAGAAGGTAAGTTTGGGGAGGAATGTCTCAACATTGATACAACCATCGCTTCCCACCAAGTGCAACGATCCTAGAACATTATCGATTCCGTGCACCATAGGGGAGTATTATTTCTCAAATTCTATGCTTGATTTGGGTGCTTCTATTAATGTGATTCCTCACTCCATATACTCTTCTTTGCAGGTCGGTGAACTAAAACCCACAAGTATATTTGTTCAGATAGAAAATCAGAGTATGACACACCCTTCTGGTGTATTAGAGGATGTTCTTGTGAGGGTTTAAAATTTAATATTTCTTGCTGATTTTTATGTTCTAAAAATGAAAGATGATAGGATGAATGGACACGCCCCAATTATATTGGGGAGACCTTTCTTGAAAACCGCCCAAGCCATAATTAATGTCCATAATTGTACATTATATATGGAATTTGGTGGTGACATAGTCCATTTTAACATTATAATGACCCATACATTACATACATGGTTATTACTTCAAAATTGAAGCATAATTATTACAACATATAAAAAACCCATGAAAGGACCATATAGGTATAGTGTCTTTAGAAACTGGGAAACATAAACAACTGGTTCATAAATCATCTATGTTGTCTCCCATTTATTTCATCATATCTAGAGTCCATTTTTGGAATATCCTACTTAATATCCTTCTTTCCAACCTGGGTAAAAGGAAACATACAAAAGGGTGAGCTCAAATGCTCAGTAAGGGTAAACAAAAGAAATATCCAACATATCATATTTATAAGAACATAACATTTTGGAAAATCTTATCCTGCAAAAGATATCATAACATGGGATAAATCATAGAAGTGAAATGTAATTAAAATAATCATAACTTAAAACATGAGGCTTTGTGGCATACACACATAATAATAGAAAATAATTTCTTAGTAGTCAAGACTCATTTCCAAGACTATCTTAGCGGACAAAGTCCTTTTCTGAACCGAGTTCACTCCTCGTTTCAGTCTTGTTTCACTGAACCGGTTTAACCTTCCGTTCTAGCCATGTCTATCTCATGAGATATAAATCTTTACTCAATGCATTGGAGGGAGATATAGGTCCCACCCATCTCATAATGATACCATTCTTATGTGTGCCACAAAATCAAAAATCATACATCATTGCATAACCCATGTAATAAAAATGGGATTCTTAAACATCGTGACATCATAAAACAATTCATATAAGATAAAGGAATTCATAAAAATAATTCCATCACAACATAATAAAATCAATGTAATAATTGGGATATAAACATAACCCTATATTATCTTAGATGGAAAATAATTTTGATAAAACACTTGAACTCCATTCTTGAGGAAAATATCCTTTCTACTTCAATTTTTTTTCCTTTCTTAACATGTCATAAAATTTTAAACTAAAAGAAGTTTAAAAATAAACTTCAAAACTTGTAAAGGAAGCTTCTTGGAAATAATTTTTTAAAAATCCATTCATGTCGTATAAGTTAAAAAAAACATTCTTCTCGTACTTATGTCGGAAAAGTCAAAAAGTACCTCGTACGAAAAATGACAAAATATTCCTTTCATATCTTTTACTAAAAACTCACCGAAGTGTAAAATTGGATTTAAATAATTGTATGAGGATATAAATAATATTACATATTGAGGAAACATGGATGTGGATGATAAATATCCCCTAGTAAATTCTGATGTAAAAACAATCTCGAATAAAAATTGAGATTTGCAAGATTGTCCCTTACCTTAGGTCCGATTTGCTTTGTAAGTGTTCGAACCTCCTGTATAATGATTTAAATAATGTTATTGACTTATTCCAGAATCATAATTATTTTTATGATATCATATATTGTTATATTCTTAGCTTCTTATTAGTAATATTTTATTACTACTTGTTATTTGGGTGTTTATTACTTTTTGTTCTTATGCGTGTTTCGTCGAATAAATTCTTATTATTCATTTTAGGTTATAGATAACTCATTTCCAGAACGTTACTAGTGTAATATATATCATATTAATTCATTTAATTCATTTATATAATCATTATTCAATGAAGATCATGTAGAACGAGTCACATCACATCGTGGAGACGGTATTCCGTACGTACGCATGAGCGATGATATCATTCCCATGATCGTGGAATTGTATTAGAGAGTATGTATACTATTTCAGAATCAATATCACTTTAAAATAATCATATATAGTAATTATTTATAACATTATACCAATACTAGTAAGGTGGTGGTGGAAAATAGATTACACCACGGCGTGGAGACGGTATTCCGTACGTACGCACGCACGGTGATTTCATTTTCCGTAGGATGGATAGATGGTGAAATAGGGTTGTTTCATACTTATAATAACATATCAGTATATTAGTGATACTGATGTTATTACTTCATAATAAAATAACTAAAGAATAAGAAGTGGAAGAAGAAATATAGTTGAAAGAATCGGTAACAGACATTACCTATTCTTTGAAGCGCCTCTTTGATACCTCCTTTTAGGGAACTAAAATTGGTCTTTGAAGAAAACCAGAAACTCTAGGATGTTTCTAGGGAAGTGGAGAAGATAACTTGGCATGGGTTGGACGATCTTGAAGGCACAAAGTGGTGTAAGGTATAGAGGGAGGAGGTGCCTTTTATAAGGGAGGAGAGGGGCACCTTAGGAAAAACTAAAAATATTATTTTATTATAAAGTCATATTCAGTTTTTAATAGATCCAAATTGATTTATTTCTAAGATAATATGGGGATGGGTCGAAATAATCTCATTCAATAGAATTTAGACAAGGTTAGGTATCTATTTTAACCTTATCATTTAGATTTAACTTTAAGTTAGATAATTTAACTTTTACCATGTCTTCTTGTTTTCTTACACTATAAGGTTAATAAACTTACTATAACAAGACAAACGAACCCCAAGTTGTTTATTATTAATATATATAACCTTATATAAGTAATTTGGCTGAAACTTAGATTTTTAGGAATAAAATAACAATTAATAATATAATATTTGTTTTAAAAACTATCTTATGTCAATTTTGAAACTATTTGGTAATTGATTTTTGTGAAAATCATAACAGAAATATTAGTTAGAACAATGTTAATTAAATCATTAATAACATGTCATATTAACATAAAAAATTATTTTAATTCATAAAAAGTCTCAAATTACATTTATTTGGGTATTTATAACATCAATTATGTCAATATTTCATTAATAATATAATTACGACATCATCATTGTGTCATAAACAAATTAAATTATTTAAAGTCTAAAAAATACAAATAAAATACCATTATGTATGAAATCTTTTAGCTTTCTAATGCATATTTATAGTCGAATTTATCCTATGTATAACCCTATATTAAAAATTATTTACTTATTAAACTTTGATTTTAACTATTTTAACCCTTCTTTAAATAAATTAATATTAAATGTCCTAATCTAATCCAAGTGGACCTAAATGGTCATATTTTATTCCTAAGGTTGTTTTTGGTCGAATTACACTTATCCAATATAATTAGGACATGTGTTAGGGTAATAATAATATCATTTTTACCCTTAATTACCCTATTTACTTTTAACCGTGGTAAAAAAAGTAAAAAGATACTATTCACCAAAAATTATTTTCATCTAATTGAACCACATTTTAGTCCTTGATATTAACCGTGTTTCTAGGATTTTCTAAATTCCACTCATAGAAGCGGTAAAATTATGTTTTATGTGAATTTGGAAATTCTCCTAGGAGGTGGGTAAAAGATGGTGAAAAGTTCAATAAAAGTTTTATATATCTAAAATTATTATAAAATGGCTCTAATGAATTGCATTGAACTTATATAGGTATTATGTATCAATTTTGACCTATAATAAATTTAAATAAAATAAATAATTATTTAAATAAAAAGTCGGTTTTTAAATAGTAACCCAGTGTTTTCACTATTCATCAAAAATGGAATGTTTTCAGAAAAATATCAAAATTTCACCCTAGGCTAATTTCGATAATACGAATCCAAAAATGAAGTCCGTTTTGAAAAATAAAAATTACAGAATTTCAAAAAGTGGGTATTACTATTCATAACAGTTAGTTTTAATAATATTTTAATAGCATATCGTTGTTTAGTGAAACTCAGTATTGTGTACAACGCAAGTTATCGAGGATGGCCGCAGTTGCGTGTAAAGTAAGAAAATCTAGTGTTGTGTGTAGTTAAATATTCCTTTTATGATTTATATAACATAAAAACAAAATATTTCTCATAAAAGTCTCAGGTGATACATTCTACCCCCCTTAAAATGAATTTCGCCCTCGAAATTCGTCATGTTGTAACAAAAAGATGAGGATACCTCTCGCTCATCATATCCTCAAGCTCCCATGTAGCTTTTTCTAATTGGTGGTTCCTCCATAAAACATTAACTAAGCGAGTGGCCTTGTTCCATAGGAATTTTTCGCTATAATCGAGAATCTCTATCGGTTGTTCTTCATAAGAAAGATCTTGTTCCAGCGGTACAACTTCTAAGATGAGTACATGTGAAAGATCAGGTATGTACTTTCTCAAGAGAGATACCTGGAACACATCATGAACTTGAGAGAGATTCGGTGGAAGCACCAATCGGTAATCTGCCTTCCCAACACGATCCAATATTTCAAAAGGACCGATATACCTAGGGATCAACTTTCCCTTCTTTCCAAATCTCATTACTCTCTTCCAAGGAGATATTCGTAAGAACACTTTATCACCCAATTCAAACTCTAAGTCTTTTCTTCGGTTGTCGGCATAACTTTTTTGTCTACTCTGAGATGCTCTTATGTGTTTTTGAATAGATCTGACCTTTTCTGACATCTCATCAACAAGATCAGGTCCTAATAACTTTCTTTCCCCAACTTCATCCCAGCAAGTTGGAGTCCTGCATTTCTTTCCATAGAGAGCTTCATAAGGAGCCATCTGAATACTGGAGTGAAATCTATTATTATATGAAAATTCCACCAAAGTTAGGTGTTGATCCCAACCACATTTGAAATCCATAGAGCAAGCTATCAACATATCTTCTAGAGTTTGAATCATCCTCTCAGATTGACGGTCTGTCTAAGGATGATAAGCAGTGCTGAAACTCAACTCTGTATCCAGAGTATGCTGAAGAATTCGCCAGAACTTTGAGGTAAACCTCGGATCCCGATCAGATATAATGGAACGTGGTACTCCATGCAATCTTACCACTTCTTTTACATATATCCTGGCAAGCTGATCCAGAGAGAAATCCTCTCTAATAGCAATGAAGTGTTCCGACTTTGTAAGACGATCAACTATGACCCATATAGCATTATTTCTTTTGGATGTTTTAGGAAGTCCGGTTTCAATGTCCATAGTGATGTTTTCCCATTTCCATTCAGGTATGGGTAATGGTTGTAATATCCCCTTAGACTTCTGTCTCTCAGCATTAACTTTCTGAAAAACCAAGCATCAAGAGACATATTCAGCAACATCTCCTTTCATGACATCCCACCAGAAGTACTCTTTCAGGTCCCTATACAACTTCGTACTTCCAGGATGAATAGAGAATGAAGAACTATGAGCCTCATCCAGCAACTCCTTCTTTAATTCAGGTATAGTAGGAACACAAACCCGATTCCTAAACCTTATTATTCCATCACAATCAAGGTTGAATTCAGGAACATTTCTCACCTTCTTTTGTAACTCTACATCTTCTTTCTGTGCCTCTTTAATCTTCACATGTATAGATGGTTGAACATTCATTTGAGAAAGATACAATTTTTCCCCTTCCATTATAATTCCAAGATCCATCCTTTGTAAATCCCTAAATATTGGATCTTTTTTTATCCTCATCATGGATAAGGTAGAATGGTCTTGTCGACTTAATGCATCTGACACCTTGTTTGCTTTCCCAGGGTCGTAATGAATTGAGCAGTCGTAATCCTTAATCAGATCCAACCATCTTCTTTGGCGCATATTCAGCTCATTTTGTGTGAAAATATACTTTAAACTTTTATGATCAGTATAAATTTCACACTTTTCTCCATAAAGATAATGCCTCCAAATCTTTAATGCAAAGATTACTGCATCTAAATCCAAATCATGAGGTGGGTAATTTTGCTCATGGATTTTCAACTGTCGTGAGGAATAATCTATCACCATATCATTTTTCATAAGAACACACCCCATCCCCTTCTTGGATGCATCACTGTAGATCACAAACCTTTCTCCACTACATGGTAGTGTGAGCACAGGTGCACTGGATAACCTTATTTTCAACTCCTTGAAATTCTCTTCACATTCATCCGTCCATACGAACTTAACTCTTTTTTGAGTCAACCTGGTGAGTGGATTAGATAATCGTGAAAAATATTTCACAAAACGTCGATAATAACCAGCCAAACCTAGAAAACTTCGGATCTCGATTACTGTTGTTGGCCTTGACCATATTTTGATAACCTCTATTTTTGCTGGATCCACAGATATCCCCTCTTTTGAGATTATGTGACTCAAAAATGCAACTTTTTGAAGCCAAAATTCACACTTGGTAAATTTGGAATAAAGCTTCTCCTTTCTTAGGGTCTTCAATATAATTTCTCAAGTGATATTCATGTTCTTCCTTGATCTTTGAATATACAAGAATATCATCTATAAATACTACCAAAAACTGATCAAGATAGTCTCTAAAGACTCCATTCATCAGATCCATGAAGATAGCAGGGGCATTAGTAAGACCAAATGGCATCACTATAAATTCAGAGTGTCCATACCTTGTACGAAAATATGTCTTTGGTATATCCTCCCTTTTGACCCTTAATTGATGATACCCTAAATTAAGATCAATCTTGGAAAAGTATTGAGCTCCGCGTAGTTGGTCAAATAAGTCATCAATGCGTGGGAGAGGATATTTGTTCTTGATAGTGACCTTGTTAATTTATCGATAATCATTGCAGAGTATCATTGATCCATCTTTCTTCTTAACAAACAGAACCGGTGCTCCCCAAGGTGATGCACTTGGGAATATGAATCCCTTATCAAGATTCTCTTGGAGTTTCTTCTTCAATTTCTGCAACTCAATTGGGGCCATTCTATAAGGTGTCTTTGAAATAGGCCAAGCACCTGGTACAAGTTCTATTGAAAACTCAACTTCACGATTTGGTGGAAGACCCGGAAATTCCTCTGGAAAGACATCATCAAACTCCCGTACAATGAGAATATTCTTAATCGTGAGTTTCTATCCAACCATTTGAGATAAATAACCCCCATTTAGTGGAATCAAGACCCATAAGATGGAAGAAATTTCCACTGGAAGGTTATGTTCATCTTTGCATCGATAGACGATCGTATATTGATCTTAAATATGAAATGTGACTTCCCTTCTTTGGCAATTCATATGAGCTCCATATAGAGAAAGCCAATCCATGCCAATAATCACATCAAATTCCACTATAGGAAGGATCACAAGATTTTTAGGATGTACTTTCCCACAAACTTCAATCAGAGAATAATTATAGACTTTTGATGTGACTGTTGTGCCATTAGGGGTTGTCATAGCTAACTCAACATCTAATTTTTGAGGTAATATGGTGATAACCTTATAAAATTCTTCATAAATAAAAGAGTGGGTGGATCCAGAATCAAATAAAACATTTTCTACTTTAGAGCGGATGATAAGTGTACCTTTCACCACATCGTTTTCGTACTCCACATCACTGATAGAAATTGCATGTGACTTTCCTTTGTCTTTATCCTTAAGAGTTTGTTGAAGTCGATCATCATCAACAACCCTTGGATTAGGGCATTGATTGGCATAAGGCCCCATTTCCTTGCACTTGTAACGTTGAAGTGTAGGTGGTGCACTCTGTGTAGCCTTTTCTTTGTTCGCATCACTAGACATATTATTCCCATCATTGCGGCATTCAAATGCCCGATGACCTTCCTTTCCACATTTAAAACATTTACTTGTCCCTTTAAGACAACTCCCTCCATGTTTCTTTCCACACTTTGAGCAAAAGGGAAAACTCATATTCTTTTCAGTGTGCTCTTTAGATTTTCCTTTGAATTCCATTTTCCTCTTCTTATCAAACCCATATGACTGATGGGTTACTCCAATCTCCATCTCAAATTTGAGAGCACAGTGAACGATTTCCTCGTAGCTATTGAAGTCCCTTATGGCTAACGCCCTTCGAAGACTTGGTTTTAAGCCACTAAAGAATCGATCGATCTTACTCTCAGGTTGGATAATAATACCAGAAGTGTACCTTGCATGTCTTGTAAAACAAATTTCATAGGTACCAACAGATTCATCATCCTTTTGCTTCAGTTCAAGAAACTCCTTCTCCATATTTGTTCGAAGAATCCGAGGGAAGTACTTATTGAAAAATAAATTCTTGAACTCATCCCATTACATGGACTCAATTTTCATCTCTTTTCCTCGTATTCTTGATAAGATTCCACCATTGATCAGCATCTCCTTCCAAACGATACACTGCTAAGATGACTTTATCATGTTCAGAACATTGAAGAACTGAAAATATCTTTTCAGTGGTACTAATCTATTGTTCAGACACTAATGGATCAGAAGACCCACTGAATGAAGGTGGACACTACCTCATGAAGGATTCAACAGAATTTTGCTCCTTCTTTTGCTCATTTGGAAGTCCTGCATGATTCATATCTTGAGATAGTTGTGTGAGCATGGGTACAAGATTTTTCATTCCAGCTCCCATAACATTTGGTTTCTCAGGGGGAGAATCATTTCATTGCCCGTCGCATTCCGCATTAACACGGTTCCTTCGGGTTCCATCCATTGACTAAAACCAAGAAGAATAGTGTGAGAAACACTAATTATAATAGGAAAACCACATAATTAAGAATAAAATTTCACACTTAAGGTCTTATCATAGGTTGTTCATGGCCATTTTTAAAACACTAAGATCGTGTTCTATGCTTAGACTTATCCTTAGGGTTCTTACTAAGGCTTTCACTTCCTAGTTTCCAAAGGTTGACTATACCTTTCCTCTGATACCAACTATAACAACTCATACTTTACATACATGGTTATTACTTCAAAATTGAAGCATAATTATTACAACATATAACAAAACCATGAAAGGACCATATAGGTATAGTGTCTTTAGAAACTGGGAAACATAAACAACTGGTTCATAAATTATCTACGTTGTCTCCCATTTATTTCATCATATCTAGAGTCCCTTTTTGGTGTATCCTACTGAATATCCTTCTTCCTGACCTAAGGAAAAGGAAACATACAAAAGGGTGAGCTCAAATTCTCATTAAGGGTAATCAAAAGAAATATCAAACATATCATATTTATAAGAACATAACATTTTGGAAAATCTTATCATGCAAAAGAGATCATAACATAAGATAAGTCATAGAAGTGAAATGTAATTCCAATAATCATAACTTAAAACATTAGGCTTTGTGAAATACACACATAATCATAGAATATCATTTCTTAGTAGTCAAGACTCATTTCCAAGACTATCTTAGCGGACAAAGTCCTTTTCTGAACCGAGTTCACTCCTCGTTTCAGTCCTGTTTCACTGAACCAGTTTAACCTGCCATTCCAGCCATGTCTATCTCATGAGATATAAATCTTTACCCAATGAATTTGAGGGAGATATATGTCCCACCCATCTCATAATGATACCATTCTTATGTGTGCCCCAAAATCAAAAATCAAACAATATTCCATAACCCATGTAATAAAAATGGGATTCTTAAACATCATGACATCATAAAACAATTCATATAAGATAAAGGAATTCATAAAAATAATTCCATCACAACATAATAAAATCAATGTAATAATATGGATATAAACAGAACCCTATATTATCTTATATGGAAAATAATTTTGATAAAACACTTGAACTCCATTCTTGAGGAAAATATCCTTTCTACTTCAATTTTTTTTTCCTTTCATAACATGTCATAAAATTTTAAACTAAAAGAAGTTGATTAAAAATAAACTTTAAAACCTGTAAAGGAAGCTTCTTGGAATTAAGGTTTTAAAAATCCAGTCATTCCTTATAAGTTAAAAAAACATTCTTCTCGTACTTATGATGGAAAATTCAAAAAGTACCTCGTACAAAAAACGACAAAAGATTCCTTTTATAAATTTTACTAAAAACTCACCAAAGGGTAAAATTGGATTTAAAAAATTGTAGGAGGATATAAATAATATTACGTATTTAGGAAACATGGATGTGGATGATAAATATTCCCCAGTAAATTCTGAATTATAAACAATCTTGAATAAAAATTGAGATTTGCAAGATTGTCCCTTACCTTAGGTCCGATTTTCTTCGTAAGTGTCCGAACCTCCTGTATAATGATTTAAATAATGTTATTGACTTATTCTAGAATCATAATTATTTTTATGATATCATATATGGTTATATTCTTAGCTTCTTATTAGTAATATTTTATTACTACTTGTTATTCGGGTGTTTATTACTTTTTGTTCTTATGCGTGTTTTGTCGAATAAATTCTTATTCTTCTTTTTAGGTCATAGATACCTCATTTACAGAATGTTATTTGTGTAATATATATCCTATTCATTCATTCAATTAATTTATATAATCATTATGCAATGAAGATCATGTAGAACGAGTCACATCACATCGTGGAGATGATATTTCGTACATACGCACGAGTGATGATATCGTTCCCATGATCGTGGAATTGTATTGGAGTGTATGTATACTATTTCAGAATCAATATCACTTTAAAATAATAATATATAGTTATTCTTTACACCATTATACCCATCCAGTTAAGGTGGTGGTGGAAAATAGATTACACCACGGCGTGGAGACGGTATTCCGTACGTATGCACACGCAGTGATTTCGTTTTCCGTAGGATGGATAGATGGTGAAATAGGGTTGTTTCATACTTATAATAACATATCAGTATATGATTGATACTGATGTTATTACTTCATATTGAAACAACTAAATAAGAATAAGTGGAAGAAGAAATAAAGTTGAAAGAATCGGTAACGGACATTACCTCTTCTTTGAAGCGCCTCTTTGAGACATCCTTTTAGGGAACTAAAATTGGTCTTTGAAGAAGACCAGGACCTCTAGGATGTTTCTAGGAAAGTGGAGAAGAGAATTTTTCAGGGGTTGTCTGAGCTTGAAGGCTCAAAGTGGTGTGAGGAAGAGACGGTGGAGGTTCCCTTTTATAAGGGTGGAGAGAGGCACCTTAGGAAAAACTAAAAATATTATTTATTATAAAGTCATATTCGGTTTTTAATAGCTCCAAATTGATTTATTTCAAAGATAAGGTGGGTATGAGTCGAAATAATCTCATAAAATATAATTTATACAAGTTTAGGTATCTATTTTAACCTTATCATTTAGATTTATCTTTAAGTTAGATAATTTAACTTTTACCGCGTCTTCTTGTTTTCTTACAGTATAAGGCTAATAAACTTACTATTACAAGCCAAAAAAACCCCAAGTTGTTTATTATTAATATATATAACCTTATATAAGTAATTTGGAATAACATTATATTATTAGGAATAAAATAACAATTAATAATATAAGATTTGTTTTAAAAACTATCTTATGTCAATTTTGACACTATTTGCTAATTGGTTTTTGTGAAAATCATAACAGAATGATTAGTTCGAAAAAAGTTAATTACATCAATAATAACATGTCATATTAACATAGAAAATTATTGAAATTCATAAAAAGTCTCAAATTACATTTATTTGGGTATGTATAACATCAATTATGTCAATATTTTATTAATAATATAATTACTGCATCATTATTGTGTCATAAACAAATTAAATTATTTAAAGTCTAAAAATTACAAATAAAATACCATTATGTAGGGAAGATTTTTAGATTTCTAATGAATATTTATAGTAGAATTTATCTTATGTATAACCCTATATTAAAAATTATTTACTTATTGAACTTTGATTTTAACTATTTTAACCTTTCTTTAAATAAATTGATATTAAATATCCTAATCTAATCCAAGTGGACCTAAATGGTCATATTTTATTCCTAAGGTAGTTTTTGGTCGATTTAAACTTATCCAATAGAATTAGTACATGTGTTAGGGTAATAATAATACCATTTTTAACCTTAATTTCCCTATTTACTTTTAACCGTGGTAAAAAAAGAAAAAAAGTTACTATTCATCAAAAATTATTTTCATCTCATTGAACCACATTTTAGTCCTTGATATTAACCATGTCTCTCGGATTTTCGAAATTCCACTCACAGAAGTGGTGAAATTAAGTTTTATGTGAATTTGGAAATTCTTCTAGGAGGTGGGTAAAAGACGATGAAAAGTTCAATAAAGTTTTTATATATCTAAAATTATTATAAAATGACTCCAATGAATTGAATTGAACTTATATAGGTATTATGTATCTATTTTGACCTAAAATAAATTTAAATAAAATAAATAATAATTTAAATAAAAAGTCCGTTTTTAAATAGTAACCTAGTGTTTTCACTATTCATAAAAAATTGAATGTTTTCAGAAAAATACCAAAATTTAACCCTAGGAAAACATTGATATTCCAAATCCAAAAATGAAGTTCGTTTTGGAAAATAAAAATTAAAAAATTTCAAAAAGTGGGTATTACTATTCATAACGGCTAGTTTTGATAATATTTTAATAGCATATCGTTGTTTAGTGAAACTCGGTATTGCGTAAAATGCAAGATATCGAGGAAGGCCATGATTACATGTAAAGCAAGCCAAGATAGTGTTGTGTGTAGTGAAAGATTCCTTTGATGATTTATATAACATAAAAACAAAATATTTCTCATAAAATTCACGGGTGTTACAAACATCCTTGATGCCATGAAGCACCCCTCATAAGAACATTCCTCTCTCTCAGTAAATTCAATTGATGTACTCCCTTCCCCTAAAATCACTTCATTTGTTTCCCCTGATCACCTTTCCGAATTTTCCTCTTTGATTGAAATTCTTGGTAATGAATCATGTGTTGATTGTTGTAGTGGTCTAGAAAGGTGTCATGCATGTTTATTAATTGATAATTTCTTGAACATGGAGGATCACATGACCATCGATGATACTGCTACACTTGTAAAAGCTAATTCCTCATCTGAGGATGATACCATTGAGTAGATGAGATTAGTGACCTATCACTTTCACACACACTCCCATCAATCCAAAATCCACCTGAATTGGAACTAAAGAAACCACGTCAAGATTTAAAATATTCATATCTTGAGAATGGAAACAAGTTTCCCGTCATCATTGCTACTTCACTCCCTACTGAGCATGAATTGCAACTGCTTGAACTTTTGAGGGAGTATAAACAAGCATTGGGATGGACAGTTGTAGACATTCCTGGTATTAGCCCATCAATTTGTACACATCATATTTTATTAACTGGTGAGGCTAAACCAGTGAGGCAGGTACCACGTCGACTGAACCCAAACCTCTTAGAAGTAGTTAAAATGGAAGTAAAAAAGATATTGGCTGCTGGAATCATTTACCACATATCTGACAGCCAATGGTTCATTCCCGTTCAAGATGTTCCTAAAAAAACTGGCCTAACTATAATTAAAAATGAAAACAATGAATTGGTTCCAACTCGTGTGCAGAATAGTTGGCGTGTCTGTATAGATTATCGCCGACTAAACCAACACACCAGGAAGGACCATTTCCCCTTGCCCTTCATTGACCAAATGTTAGAGAGGCTAGCACGGAAGTCCCATTACTATTTTCTTGATGGGTATTCTGGATACTTTCAGATCCATATTGCCCCCGAGGATCAGGAAAAGACAACCTTCACTTGTCCCTTTGGAACATTTGCTTATAGAAGGATGCCATTTGGCCTGTTCAATGCTCTGGGTACTTTCCAGCGATGCATGGTTAATATTTTTTTGGATTACCTATAGAATTGTATGGAAGTTTTCATGGATGATTTTACTGTTTATGGATCCTCTTTTGATGAATGTTTAAGTATACTTGGTTCTGTCCTACGTCACTGTATTGAAAAGAATCTTGTATTGAATTATAAGAAATGCCATTTCATGGTGCGACAAGGTATAGTTTTGAGACATGTAATTTCTGGGGATGGTATCCAAGTAGATAAATCAAAAGTGGATGTCATTTCTTCCCTACCATTCCCTAAAAATTTAGGTGATATGCAGTCTTTCCTAGGTCATGCTGGATTTTACCACCGTTTCATTCGTGATTTTAGTAAGATTTCACTTCCCCTCTCCCGCTTACTCCAAATAGAAAAAGATTTTGTTTTTGATAAAGAATGTGAAGAATCTTATAATAAATTAAAATGGAGTCTCACATCACCCCCGGTAATCCAACCACCTCGGTGGGATTTACCATTTGAGCTCATGTGTGACGCCTCTAACTATGCAGTTGGGGTAGTCTTATCACAAAGGGTCGATCGAGCTCCACATGTCATTGCCTATACCTCACGTACTTTGGACCCTGCCCAAGAAAATTACACCACCACTGAAAAATAATTTCTTTCCATTGTGTTTGCCTTGGATAAATTCAGGTCATACCTTTTAGGGTCCAAAGTCATTGTGTTCTCAGACCATGCAGCCCTCCGATATCTCCTAAAGAAACCGGAAGCCAAACCACATCTCATTAGTTGGATTCTCCTCCTTCAGAAATTCAATCTATAAATTAGAGATAAAAAAGGAGCAGAGAATGTGGTGGCAGACCATATCAGTAGGATCCCCCCATCCCTGGACATTGTCTCATCCCCCTGTATTCCCATTAATGACTTGTTTCCTGATGAGCAATTGTACAAAGTGAAATATGTTATTCCCTGGTATTCTGAAATTGTAAATTATTTGGTAGCATCTTGCATTCCTACTGATTTCAACAAAAAACAAGCTTGTCTTCTAAAACATGAGTCTCGTTGGTACATTTGGGATGACCCATACCTTTGGCGCACATGTAGCGGTCAAGTCCTTAGGCATTGTGTTCCCGATAGTGAGTTTCAATCTATCCTTAGATTATTCCACACTCTTGCTTGTGGGGGCCACTTTGGTCCCCAATGGACTGCTCGCAAAGTTCTTGATTCTGGTCTCTTTTGGCCAACACTTTTTTGGGATGCCCATGAATTTTTTAAATCTTGTCCCTATTGTCAAAGAATGGGGAATGTATCTAAAAGGAATGAAATGCCATAACAACCCTTGCTCTTTCATGACATTTTTGATGTTTGGGGAATTGACTTTATGGGGCCATTTCCCAATTCTTTTGGAAACTTGTACATTCTTTTAGCCATTGATTATGTATCAAAATGGTTAGAGGCACGGGCCACAAGGACAGATGATTCCAAAATAGTTGTAGAATTTTTGACAACCCAGATCTTTTGTAGGTTTGGATTACCTAGGTTCATCCTCAGTGACCAGGGTTCTCATTTCTGCAACTGAACAATGCAATCACTTTTGCGTCGCTATGGGGTCAGTCATCGAGTATCTATTGCATATCAACCACAAAAAAATGGTCAAGCCGAGGTGTCAAATAGAGAGGTAAAACAAATTCTTGAAAAAACGGTCCAACCCAACAGGAAAGATTGGAGTCTTAGACTCGATGATTCATTATGGGCTTATAGTACTTCTTTTAAAAATCCCATTGGAATTTCACCTTATAGGATTGTTTTTGGAAAGAGTTGTCACCTCCCTATTGAGATTGAGCACCGGGCCTACTCGGCCATCAAACAATGCAATTCTAATCATTCTGGTGTAGGTGATCAAAGGAAGTTGTATATTCAGGAGCTAGAGGAAATTATAAGAGATGCAAATTAAAACTCCAGGATTTATAAGGAGATAACCAAGGCTTCCCATGACTGTCTTATCCTTCATCGTCCGTTCCATATTGGGAAAAAGGTCCTTCTTTACAATGCAAGGTTGAAATTGCATCCCAGTAAGCTTCGTTCCCGCTGGTTTGGACCATACATTGTTACTAATGTCTCTCCATTTGGTGTTGTTCAGGTTTAAAATGAAGAAACCAAGCAAACCTTCACTGTCAATGGGCAGCGGTTGAAGCACTTTCATGAACCCATTCTAGAGTCCCCGATGGAGGAACTCCAAGTTCAAGAAGCAAACTATGAATGACATCCACTAGGTTTTATCCTTCCTTCCCACATTCTCTTTTACTACAGTGAGGACACTGCATACTCTATGTGTGTGTGGGGGGGGGTGGATACATTCCTGGGTTAGTTAGGAATTTTCATCGTTTTCTCCGTTTGTTTTCTTTTTTTGGCCTTCTTTATGGTATTTTCATTTTCACCACCAATAATTTCGAAGTTCCATGATTTGGCGACCATAAAGTGGGGAAAGTAAAAATACCATAACGAAGGCTAAAAAGAATTTGTGTATGAGTTTACTATCAAGGAGTGATTTTTTTAGTGAATTGGTTTTATGTCAATGATATAAATGGTTGTATCACTATGAAACATTTGAGATGATTGATGCCCCTTGTGTGAGTAGTTTTGGGAACACTGTGTCACTAATATCTCAATAAATTTTTGCACCAAACCACAAAGTGTGAATATTTATTACTTAATATAAGGTAAATATATGTTGGGTTAATATTTTTCAGCTTGAAATGATATTTCCATACGTCCATTCCTTATCTGATCTGTTTCATTACTGTACGAGATTGACCTATGTGTGTGTACATAATGTTCAACTATTGTACGCCCTCAAAAAAAATTGTTGTGTATTGGGAAGGTCAATAAACCACTCCTCCTCAACCTTTGATCTTGTTATAACTATTTCAATTGGTTTTGTGAGGAGATCAAACAAGGGTTGAGAGATGAGTGTGAGATTTGTTCCAAATGAAACTTCAAAAAAAAATATAATGAATGAGTGGAGTGATTAAATGTGAAACATATGGGGATATCTAGGTCAGGAGATTATGTTTTGACTTTTGGGAATGCTTAAATGAGTGGGTCTTGAAATATGATTGCAAAGGATGTAGGACAGGTTCGGTGAAAAATCATTTAATGCTGAATAATGTTAAAATAACCTATATTTATTTGATAGAAAGTAGAAAGAATAGAGTGGAATGGTTTTCGCACACACACATGGAGAGTTAGTGTAATGGTTGACCTTTGAATTCCTTTCTCATGTCGGTGTCATAAATCTCTTTGAATTTTATTGTGATATGATTTATGAGACATCTTTTTCCATTTTCACTGGGAAGAACTCCTTGGTGTGGTTCGTGCATTGATCACATTACTTTAAATAAAATTTCATCAAATATTAAATATTCATTATTTTGGAAATATATATATATGAATCATTTTATTTGGATATGTGATTTTTCCCAGGAGTGCAAATGTTTAGGTGTGGGGGTGTGATCGTACCACGATTCACTGTTTTATTCCACCCTTACACCATTGTTTTAAACTAGTTTTGTAATGAATATTTCAAATATAATAATAAATTTCACTTTATGTTTGAATAATTTAATTAATGGTAATAAAAATTATAATGGTAAATGTTACTTGTTTTTATTATTTCAATGAAGGTGGAGGTGATTTGGAGGGCCCTTGATGAAGTGGAAGAAAAATGGGTCAAAATTGCATGAATCCATGGACATCTGTCCACTGTTTTTCATTGTACACGGAATTCGTGCATCCAAATGGGATGAAATTTTTTGTTCCTATCCAAACATTAATAGGATACATTTCATATTAAAGAACCCAATCCTGATTCGGCTTCTATGGGGACCATTCGAACTGATTTGTCCAAGCCACTGAATTTGGACCAAGTCAAATGCGGTGTTCTGTATTTTATCAATATAATGAGCTGTGGTTGTCCAAACGGTTCCAAACGTTATATGGAGATATTAAAGAAGTAGGGCTACAACTGTCCTATTTTCTCCAAAGTGAGATAATGTTGTCTGAAGGCCGAAACACGTGTTACAAGTGGATTGATGAAATCTGTGTGCCTAAAACCACCTTCCAATTTTCCTATAAAATGGCACATTGGGCTCCCCATTTGCAAGTTCGGCGAAGGAGTGAAGTGCTGATAATTTGGAGTCTTAAAGGATTTTTCTCACCATACAAGAATTTTTGGAGGCCCCTATCCTCATAGGGTAATCAAGGATGAATAAGGAGTTCCACCCGAGATTCCTCCTCCTCCCGATGTTGAGCTAAAAGTTGGGTGTTCGTTGTGAGGGAGCTACACACTTTTCATGGGAGTTCCAATGCATACAATAGATACTAGTTTGGAGTAATTTGGTTTTTTAAACATTTCATTCCATGTATCTTATTTTATTTCAGATTTTAATGCTTGATTTGATGCATGTGAGTGTTATGCTCTTAATTTCTAACCGATCGGTGTGAGGTTTTGAGTCCGTGACTTGTGTTGTTCCGATTGGACATCAAAAGAATCCTTTTCATACCCAACATATTTAGATTTCAATTTTATTTGGAAGCTCTAATTCCATGCATAAGTACTGGAACATGACAATACGATTGTTACATCAAGGTTTGGTCCTTAAAGCATTGAAATAAAATCTTAGGAATTAATCGGGATTCCAATTAACTCCAACCAAAGAATTACTCT
The DNA here is from genome assembly GCA_963277665.1 of Viscum album. NCBI lineage: Eukaryota > Viridiplantae > Streptophyta > Magnoliopsida > Santalales > Viscaceae > Viscum > Viscum album. The sequence continues at coordinate 1,950,663,544 of OY728133.1, forward strand.
AAACCTAAGATGAATCTCTATGAAAAATGAACTTGATATGTGTGTAGTGAAATCAAATCGACCCTTTTATCTCATATTTTTCAAAATCCACTAGGTCACTCAACTTTTAAGCTATTTCAACTAAGTCATTATTTTAAACTCTTTTCAAAACCACCCCCTCTCTTAGTCATTTTTATTAAAAATACACACTCTAAACCTACCAAAACTCCTTGAGAGATGACCTAGGGTCTACCCTAGAATATAATTCAACCTTAAAAACATAATAAATTTGACATGTCACGACAACACGGTCAGTGGGGAGTCCGCTCAGTCCTCCCCATGTCGGTTTTCCAGTCTCGTCTTGGGCGTTGGTAGGTTCTTAATGGTGGGGAGCCCCTTGGACTTCCCCATGTTGACCTTTCAGTTCTGTTTCTAAAGATTTCTTTGTGGTAAGTGATACGATTGTTCCTTAGATGTGGTTTAATCTTGTTAGTTCATTCTATCCAAATGACGTGGTGTTCATTCAATGGTGCTTGGGATGTTTCATCTTGTGAAGTTGGATTCTGTGGGTGCGAGAGTTCCCTTCCTTGATCAGTCAACTAGAGGCGTTCTAGATCATTGGGGTAGGAGAAATGTATCAGAAAGTCTTTTTACGAGCTTCTCGAAACTTTCTATAAGTCAAATTTTTCTGATCATGATGTGTTTACCTCTTTCCGCAGGTTTTCATAGGGATCCCCTTTGAATCTTAAGGGAGTGTGGTTTTCTACTTTGGGGTTCGGTTCTAGTTGTGGCTTTCCTGGGACGAAAAGCTTTATGGTTGGGAGAATTTTCACACCCATCATGTTTAAATTATATTCTTTATTATTTTTATTTGGAATCGGGTAGTTCGGGTTGAGACCTGACTAAAAATTTCAGTGTTCTTTTAAACAAACCAAATTTTTCGGTCTTGGTTGCATCTAGCGCACCGCGGTCGAAGCCATCCGACCTCACCTAGGTCACCCCGTGACCTCGCCCATCTCACTGCATGGACTTCCCGATGTTTAAGGGAGATTAAAAATATGAAATGAATAATAAAATGTGAAAAAAATGAAAAATTGAGACCGCACAACATTAGGTGAGGCACGACTCAGGCAAGGCACAATTTTGAAACCGCGCAGCCTTGCCTGGTCCACCGAGTGACCTTCCAATGTCAAATTAATTAAATAAAAAGACTTAATGATAAATAAACGAAATATAATTTGATAAAATTTAATGTGATAAAATTTAATGAATTATTTTACTGATGATAATATTATTATTAATTGAGTATATTGTTAATTATTATTGAGTATTAATATTATTAATATTAGTGTCGATACTTAAGTTATTTTCTTTTTAATGATTATTATTGTGATTTTTATTGTCCTTATTTTTATTATTATGGGTATTATTTTATTTGTATCTTATTATTTTTTTACATTGTTTTTTTATATTTATTTTTTCTTCTAGGGTTGGCTACAGCCCCCCTTCCTCGCGTCGAGCTGCCAGACCCCCTATCCAGTCCGTCACCCCCTCTCTCATCTCCGAATTTTAGTCGCGTAGCTCCTCATCAGCTCCATCAACCACCCAGCTTCTCAGCACCCTGTCGCGCCCCTACCCCACAGCTAGAAGCTTCTCGTGGCCCTCCACCCATGTAGGACTCCTCCCCGGTGCACCGTGCAGTCCGACGGTCAGCGCATGCCACCCCCTTGCTCGGCCAGTCCACCGCGCACCATTCCTACACCCTCTTCAGCCTCCCCGGTGTAGCTTTCTCTATCCGACAGTCCGCGCACACCACCCCACTTGTCCGGCCGGCCAACCTCTCCCCTTCCGGAACTTTTCCTCTACGTCGCGACCCCTGTTTCCCCCTCTTACCTGCTGCGCCACACCCTTGATCCCCACCTGTCATCTCTAGCGACTACCCGAATCCCTAACCCTCTTCTTTGGCCGGTGAAGCCCCCCCGGTTATGTCTTACTCTCCTTTGTATTTTTTTCTTTTGAGTTTGGTTGTTTTTTTTCAGCGGGTATATGTTCTGATTTTGGGGTTTTAACTTGAATTTTTCGGTTTGATTCATGGTTGTGGGTTTTCATTTGGTCCTTTGAGGTGCGATGGTCATGCAGCGGGAGTTTCACTCCAAGATCGCAATGTTATGGTTCACCACGGTCCATCCGCCATAGTCTCGAGGTAGGTGGTTCGATGTCTAATCATTATTTGATAAATTAATTTTCATTTTTAATTTGTTTAACATATTATTTAATTAATTTGTGTAGTGCGAAGTGTGTTTTCATTAGAGTTTGATTAGCATTGAACTTGTTAGTATCATGTTTATGTACGTGCGTGTTTTATGTTGTGAACTTTTATCTAGTTAGTTGTTAGGAATTTTTAAATTATGCGGTTATCTAATCAATTTGTTCAAGTGGTGAACATTGTATTTCTGGCATGAGGTCGGGTGTGTTGAGTCGTAAAAGTGGGGTTTGTGTGGGTTTAGTGGTTAACTCCACACGATTTATTGTAAATTGTTTTCTAAGAATTTATTTTTTGCTAGTTAAATTATGTGGTTTATGGAATTGTGTTTTCATATGGTGTAAGGTTTTCCCATAAAAAATTTTGGGTGTGTGCATTCATGGGTTGAAAACATATCTTTAGTAGATTGTTAGTGTTTTACAAAGCATGTGTTTGTTTTGTGAAAATGTGAAAAGTACAATGTTTGTGTTGTAGAGTTTTTATAAAGTTTGTGTTTTTTTTTGTGAAAATGTGCAAAGTGTGCAGTTTGTGTTCTTGATGTGGCATTGGGGGTGTTTGGTCATGAAAGAGGGTTGAGTTGGATTTGCATGTTAAATCTCTATTATGTTTCTTTTTAAAGAATTTGTTACAAATAATTTAATATTATTTAATAAAATTATTAACGATAAAAATTTAATATGTTTTTTAATAAAAAATTATTAGCAATGCAGAAATTCTTTTAATTGAGTTGGGTAAAGTGTTTGGGCATGAGTACTTTTCCAAATGGTTTTCTGTGTGTGTGAAAGTGTGGCACTTGGTTTATGTAACAACCTGGTTGTTTTATTTGTCAGAGTTTTACATGAAAGGTGAAATTGGAACAACGTTGAGCACAAAAAGGGAAGCCTGGGTACTAGGTGGGCGGACTAGACTAGCGTGCTAGTGATTCGGGAGTGGACTTGGCCCAGTTTCACTTAGCTGGATTGACTCTTACAACACTAACTAAACATTTTATGATGAATGGAGACCTCTAGGTTATGGAGGTGTTTCTCTAATAGGGTCTAGTGCATGAGAACGTATGATATGGATTATTTGGTACACCGAGACGTGGGGTTCTAGGGCCCCACACAGCTTTAGTACCTATAGGGCCTCTCCCACTTTTAGTTCTCCTGGATTAATATACACTCACCATCTACATACAGTGTAACTTTTGGGTTTTCTTGAAGGTTTGAGTTTTCTTAACTACATGGGTGTTTTATTTTTATTTAAGTTGTTTTATTTAAAAGTGTTTTCTTTAAAAGTGTTTTCTTTATAAAAACATATCTTTAACTATGTTTAATATTTGGTGTCCTTTCATTTATTTACCCTGCAAATGTATTTTTCATTTAATATTTACACGTGGAACCTTTTTGTTGGGTGACGTCCTACTGGGCTCTTGGCTCACACCCTACATACATCGTTGGGTGTATGTAGAATCTGTTTCTTTTGTATTCTAGGTTGTGGCGTGCTCAGTGATGGTGGTTCATATTTTTGTCAGTCTCTTCATGCATGTTGGTGTGGGTAGCTTGGAGGTATGACTTTTCATGTCTTTTGGAGTCTTGAGTTAGAGTTTTCAGTTTTATGTCTTTGTTGTAGTTCCCTTTTGGGTTTTAGTTGAATTGTAAACACTAAACCTGGTTATAGTTTAAAGGCGTGTTTGGTTTCCTGTTTCCAGTTTTAGTTTATTTATCTTGTTATTTGTTTTTCTATCTTTTATTTCAGGTAAATCGTTCCCATGTAGTGTTTTGATACTCGGGAACTTGTGCCAGCCCGTGGGGATCGAGAACGCCCTTAGGGCCTTGTCGCAGACCGGGTCGGGCACCAAGTCGGATGACGACCCGTCTTGGTTCGTGACACTCCATCCATTGATGGTGCATGTTGAAATCAGTTCATTTTCTTTTTTTTCTTTCTACCATGATTCCTTCTTTCTTAGGTACAAATTCTATGGGGCTCAACCATTCATTATATGATATAAGAAAAATGACTCCTACATCCAAGAGTTCTAGCGCTTCCTTTTTGACTTCTTCCATCATCAGGGGCGTGAGACACCTTGGAGGTTGTTATTTCATCTTTTCACATTAATCGTGTCAGATTCTATGAGCTCATTTAGTATTATTCATCCCCCTTAATGACTTTTACTCAAAAATAAATTGATTGCTTATCTATTTTTATAACCTAAAACAATTTATCTTCTTTTTCTTGTGACAGTTCAGAGTTAATAATGATTGGTAAAGAAGATGAAACTCTTAAATATGAGTACTTTAGTTTACTGGTTAGATGTTTAAGTTCCAACTGTGGTGTCTGAATAATAGAGAGGATGAAGGGTGGAAAGTTGTCCCTTGTTAGTGGTTAACTAAATATTACTTCCTCAAAGTTGTATTATTATTCCTTCCCTAAGTGTGAATATTCTCTTCTTCTTCAATGGCCATGTACTCATCTCCATTATGGACAAGAGATTTAGAATTATTATCCAAAACATTTTATGATTTTTGGGAATATTTGATCATGTTGAACACCACATGTTCTTCTCCAACTCTAAAGATCAAGCATCCTCCATTTATGTCTATAAAATCCTTTCCTATTGCTATGAATGGAATTCCAAGAATGATATAGACATCACCTTCTTCTTCCATGTTCAGGACTAGGAGACTACTGGAAAGATAAATATTCTGAATTTAATTAAAACAAAATCAAGAATACATCTGGGGTACTTAACTGATCAGTCATCTAGATTTAGGTGAACTCTAGTTGTTTTGAGTTCTTAGAGTCTGAGCTTGTGTAAAACACTCTTTGACATTAAATTTATGTTGGATCCAAGATTGCAAAGGGCTCTTCAAAACATGTATTCCCTTATAGCATAGGGAATGAAAAAACACATTGGATCTCTATTTTTTGGGCTGATTTTTTTTAACAATAGCATATCATTTCATCATTTAAAGAGATAACCCCTAGACCTTTTATTTTACTTTTGTAGGATAAAAGATCCCTCAGAAATATTTCATAAATTGGAATCTGAGTAATGGATTCTGCACATGGTATTTTGATGTGCATCTTCTTGAACATCCCTAGGAACATCATTTATTATACCTTCTTCCTACCATGTCTTTACCACTCAAGGAAGGGAAGAGGTGGATTGTTTAAATATGGAAAAACATAAACTCATTCCTTTGGATACTCAGGTGTTTAGTTCTTTTTATCTGGTACTTCTTCTTAGGGAGTGACCGATATAGTCTTATCAGATTCTCCATCTTTTTGTGGTTGCTTCTTAGGCTCTTCCTTTTCCCTTTCATCTTAACCACTCAGTTGTTGAATGTCCAAAACTCTCACACTTCTCGGCACTTCCTCTTTGTATTCCTCTCTTGGGTATATCTCAGTGTTTCTAGGTAAATTACCATGTAATCTATTAGATAAGGTCTTCAGTATTTGACCCATATGAATCTTCAGATTCCTCAAAGAATCTCTTCAGTTTTTCATTTCTGTATCTTGGTTTATCATTCTATGATTTGAATTTGGGATGAAAGTATCCATGAGGTTTTCCATGTCACATGGAGGAGGGTGAGGTGGTTTTTGAGGTTTTGTTTAGGTGGGATGTAATTTTTTCTTCGTTATTTGTTGTAAGAAATTTTGTTTCACTTGTTGATGAGGTCTTTTCACATGGTTCATAAAAGGATACCCTGGTGGTACTTGACTGAATAATTATTCTTGAAAATTTTTTTGTTGAAAATATCCTTGATTGCTCTGTGGTTTCTTTAGAGCATGCCTCTTTTGGTAATACAATTGCTATTGAAACAGATGGTTCTGTTGATTGTAATTAACAAAATTACAATTATACAATTATTCATTTTATTTAATGAAATATTTGTAAATATTCAGGCCACCACACATCTCACATGATTTAATTTCCATTATAGGGGAAGGAGGGGGTTGATTTTGAGGTTGTGTAGCTCACATTTGAAAAGATTCATGTTTTTTTGTGAGAACTTCCACTTGTGCATCTAGTATGTTATTCTATGCTATCTGGTGGATACCATGATGTGGTGTTCCATGATCACTTTTCCACAGGTTGGCATTATGTAACAATTCGTTGAGAAATGATTGTTCAGATTTGGGGGCTTTAAACATCAATCCTCCATCAACGGTACCATCGACTGCTATTTGTGCAGCTGGCTGGAGTCCTTGATAAAATATCTACAACTGAATCCATGTATCCCGAACATGATATGGAAACTTCCCCATGATCTCCCTAAATCTATCCTCTAATTAACATTTGAAATCTCAATCAGATTGAGAAACTTTTTGGATATCGTTCTGGAGCTTCCATGTCCTTATTGGTGGAAATTACTTGTCCAAAAACATCTTGTCTAAATATTCCCAAGTCATGATCGACATAAGGGATTGGATTTTGAGCCAATCCTAATCATTGTCTCTTAAGTAAATTGAGAAGACGTGTAGTCTAATATAATCTCAAGAGACTCCCTAGATACGAAAGGTGTCATCAACATCTATTAAGTTAGCAATGTTCTCATGCAGGTCTTCACTCTAGAGAACACTAAATTGTCCCATGTTCTGAATCATGTGAATGAGTTTAGGTTTGGTCTCAATAGTGTTTGCTTGAATGGGGGTGTACGATGCCAGTTGTTTCACCATTGATTAATTTCAAGCCATAATCTAGGATTTTTATTTATGGATGTATCATATGATCTCCCAGAATTATTTGATGATGGTTCGGTGGGTTGGGTCCCGCTTGATGATGTTTCTTGGCCATTGTGAACCAGCGATGTGCAAACATATACCTTTCGATCCTGGGATCAAAGGTTAGAGGTTCATCAAACTTAATGTTTTTTGGAATGATTAAAGGGACATTTGTATATGAAATACTATGGGAAAATGGGGATGAAAGGGAATCTTTGAATGAAAAAAAAGAAATGGGTGAGGGAAAGGTAATCATAGGTCAGTTTCAAGGGTAATTAAAAAAGCACAACATTGCTCCTCGGTAATGAAACCAGAATATGATATACTCACACACGTCATTGTGTTCATATGGACTACAATCAGATTGATTTTTTTACCAAAAATTACTTACAACTTAGGTGTAGTATAGTAGAAGAGTGGTTTCGATCCAATGAGGAAAAATATTTCTCTATAGAGGATAACTGACATGAGACCCTTATGTAGGATTCCTTTAAAATTGTATTGGTGTTTGGGACTATACTAATTATATGGATGGAAGTGACTTTATATATTTTAGAAGGGTTTGGGATCAATTTCGCGTATATGGAGAAAGTATGACCTTATTTTTAATCTTGGAAGGGTCTTAAAGATTATGCTACGAAGGAAACGATAGTTGCTAGTAGACATTGGTCAAGTCACCTAGTTCTACCAAGGAAGTGACTATTTTGTGAGCAGGAGATTGTAGCAGCCTATGTGAATTAAGCTCCAATTTTTTTCATATAGTATCCTAGTATAATGATCATAACCTTGTATACTTTAATCAGGATATATTCTTCCATCTGAATATCTCGTGTTTAGGTCCGTTCACACGAATTGGGTAGACTTTGGTTATTTATCATGATTATAAATTCATAAGGGATTCAAAAATTATATTTAGGGGTTGATTATGGGTTCAGATACAAATTATCATGATCCCCACTTCTATGTGGTTTATCTACTCATTATGGGTTGAGATACAAATAATTAATTAATGAAATTCATTCTTAATATGCTATTTGAATTTGAAAAGGATTAGTTTATAATCATGCAATGGATTGTATTTACTAAAAAGGGAAATAAAAATGAAATTAGTGTTTTATGAAAGATGAATCCCCACATTAATGAATTTCTTAATGAAATATAAAGGGGAAATGAATCCAGTGCATGTTCATTGGTAAGTGAAGATGAATGTTAGCAATTGATGAAACAAGAATTTGAAAGTGTTGAAGGAAACACGATCAATGGATTTTCAATTGAAATAAAATATAACACATGAATAAATATTGGGTTTGAGAGAGAGAATGTATAAATGAACTTGAATGGGATAAAGAGAGAGTGAAATCATATTCTATAATGCAGTGAAATGAACTACCGAGCTGCTGCATATATAGGCGAATTTGTTCACAACATGTTCTAAAGGTACAAATCATGTACCATTAATCTATGTAGATATCCATAGTTGTTGGATATCTCACATTACTCGCACATATCAGGCCCAATTAATGAGTTTTGACTATCTACACATTTTTTACGGTGGACTCACTACATGTACTGGTCCTCAGTAATTCTTCTGGCCTAGATTTCATGTGTAACTACTTTGTCTTGGGTCATGTCATGTATCGATAATTCAAAATGGGTACTGGATTCAATTTATGCTAATTTTGTGTCTTGGTTAATGGCTTGGTTCATGGATTCTCACATGCTGTGAAATAATATTACACTACGTGTAATACTGAGTCATGACGTGTAATATGTGAACTCTGCACTTTTTCTGCATTTCTTCCTTTGAATCTTATGAAGCCCCATTCCTGCAAAACTAAGAATTTACCAAGTGAATTATAGAATTAATCAATAAAATTACATAGTTAAATGATATCATTGAGAGTATATTAATTCTTTTCATCAATCAAACATTATATTTGATAGATATAAAATAAGAACAAACCCAATTTTATGCTTAAAAATATATATTTTTATAAAGGTACTTTTTCACCTTTCAATTGAGAACCCATTTTAAATATAACTTTTTGTAACTTTTATAGATTTAATATGAAAAAATAAACTTCATATTTTAACTATAAACATAAAAATTGTGTTAGGATAATTTTTTGTTATTTTTCTGTAAGGTATCATTTTTAATGAATAGTTAAAAATAATTAATTTTAATTAAAAAATTCTTTTTTGTATAATTAATTTATAAGGATAAAATTTATTTTAAATTGGTTTTAACGTGTAATTAGATAATAAATTTATAAATTAATCCAATTTAGGTAATTTGAATAAATTTTTAATTGAATGTTTTTATAAAAACAAAGTAATCTTTTGTAAATTTTAACATTAAAAACCTGTAGTGTTGTCCCATCAGTGGGATTATTTTTAAATTAATTTCTGACACTTATGTGATTAAAATTGGGAAAAATGGATTCCATATTTATAATAATAATAATTTAAAATTTATAAAAATTTGAAAATGTTTTTAACCAAAAAATTAGTGAATGTGATTAGAATTAATTACAACGATTAAGAAATAAATTATGCTAAAGAAAGTACCAAACCATAAATTTAAGAACTAAAACAACCTAGAAACTTATAAAACACCCATTTTATAGAAATTATATGACCATAAACCATAACTTGTTTATTTTTTTTTTGTTTTTATAACATTTTCTATATAAAAAACGTTGGTATACCTAACTTGTATTAAAAAATGTCAAGTGTGTCATTTCCCTTCCATATAAAGGCCACCACCACTCCCTCTTCTTCACACCACTAAAACCACACAGTTTCTTCCAAGATCTACCCAATACAATTAAAAACATCAGTAACTTCCTCTTATAATCCTCCCCTTGTGAAGAAACCAATTCAAGGAAGACTTTTGGCACAAACCAAATGGAGTTACCCAATTAAGAGTTAACGTCTTCTCTCAAGATCCTTTCTTTTATTTTCTTTCTCCACCCTCATATATTTATTCCATGATTGTATAACAAAAAAAATATATTAAATATAATAGTATTTTGTTATAATAAAGTTTATAAATAAACATAAATATACATCCATCTAATGTGTAATGAACATACTATTTATGTGTACGGCGAACTACTGCCTCACAAAACAACGATTGTTCATTTTTCTTTTACCACCGCTCATGGTGGAAATTATACAAAAAATATGTTTATATATTTTATATGAAATATTTATTATGTAATTAATATTATTTAATCCTTTTACTAAAAGTATATTTATACCTTCCATTAGGGGTAAATACGATAATTTCATTTGAGGAAGTGTGGACTACCGCCCCCTCAAAGCGATGTGATTCGTTCACACACTACATGAAATGTATTAAGGAGGTTTTTAGAGAACATATATTATATATATGATATAATAAATATAATATAATATTGATATTTATATAAATACAATATAATATTTATATTTATATAAATATATATACATATTTGTATTTTACTTTCTTTCATTAAAAATGACAATTATATAGAAATAGCATTCCTGTGTACGTACAGCTTACCGTCTCCAGGAACAGTGTATTCTATTTAACACTTCTATATTAAATTCATTATTATAATAAAAATACACTTAATATATATTATATTAAAATAATTTTTTAATTTTTGGAAATCATGACATCAATATAAGGTCAAAAGATATAATGAATTAAGATACATATGAAAAACAAAGCGGATATTACCTGAAGTGAAACACTAACATATAATTGTTTACAAGAAGGTAATATAAATAAATAAATAAACCATATATATTTTTTAAATTAATAATATGGTTCTAGGAATTATTTATAACAAATTTATATTTATTATATAGGATTTTGAATGAGCTTGATGAGATTCAGAACATATGTTAAGAGAATTTCATCCCAGTTTTTATTTCTATGAGACACATACATTAATCACCACCCATTACTTTTGTATGGGGTTAATACTAACCATGGATGTAGAATATGATTCTTATACTAAATATATGGTTATATAAATACCCATTTAATAATATTTCTGTCATGTTGTTTATGTTTCAAAAGACACCTAATCAATAATGTAATTTTATCTCAATATGCCTTGTGTGAGATATATTCAATGTTATGAACCTTTATTTTTTTCAATGAGATGTATATACATTAGTTGAAATATTATCCTAGGATTATCCTTATTTTCCTGATATTGTTATCTTATTTACTTTCATTTTCATACATAGGGAGTATGGTTCAAAACTACTATGTGGTAAGATTTTATTGAAATGATCTCATTGCTTTTCAAGATTATTTATGTTTATGTTTCCTTGATGAAATATTATGATCCATATATAAAGAAAAGTCATTAATTTTATTCTCATATCGTTATTAATGATGTAATCATGTATATTTACAATATTTCTACTCTATGGTACATAATATAGTTACAAAAGGTGTTTATAATAAATCCTTACTTTACACTATCATCGGCAGAAAATCTATATACCTTTAAAAACATTTCTTATAAATAGTTTTCTAGATTATTATACTATTATACTCTTATATTTAAAATAAAATTTTTCCCTTTTTGTATTTAATCAATGTTTTAAAAGGAATATTCTTGTTTCTTTCTAAACAAGGCGTGTTTTCTAACTATTTTATGTTGTCAAAGAAATGTTCTTGTTTGCTCGTACGAGATGTATGAATTTACCTAAATTCATTTTTATGATGATTCTTTTTCACATTTAAAATGTTAATTTTTAAATATATTTAAAAAAAAATAAATGTGAAAGAATATGTTTTCAAAACTATTTGAAGACACTTTTATAATTTTTTAAGGAAATTGTTTTCTGAAATGTTTTCAATATTCTATTATACATATTTAAGAAGTATTCAAAGGAAATTTTTGTCAACATTTTTTCAAATATTCATATATAATTTTTAATAAAAATGGTTTTAAAAAAGATACATGTTCTAAAAATCATTTTCCAAATAAGAAATGATATTTTTCTCAGGAAATATTTTCAGAATATCATTCCAAAATTATTTTCCATCTATGATGACATCCATTGATATTACTCATGTATTTCTAGGAAATGATCTAAAAGTTACATTAATATTCCTTCTATGAATGGTTTATGCTTTTATATCCTGATCTTTATGAAACCTATTTCTCTTCCACTAGTTATATACTTTTGAAACCCTCTTCTTTTCATGGGATATAATTTCATAAAGTGATTAATAAATATATATATTTTAATAGTGTATGATGTGATGAAATTGTAATGATACCCATTTCATTTCACGGATTATTATTTGATGTTAATAAAACCTATCTATTTTTAGGGGTGATGATATGATGAATTTTTTATTTTGTGGAACATGTATGAATGATGTTATTATGAGAAGGGTGGTACCTATATCTCCCTGTAATACAATGGGTAATGATGGATGCATCATGAGTATAAATGTTATGCGTAAACCTAATTACATATTCAAAATGTTATTTATAGACCTATTTGGAAGTCCATATGTTTTCTTATGAACCTAAATACGTATTCACAATATTATGAGTGAACCTTATTATGTGTTCATAATGTTATGCATGAACCTGTTTACAAGTTCACAATGTTATGCAGGGAACTGGTTTCATGTCCATAAGTTTATAAGTGAACCTAATTACATATTTACCATGTTAAGAATTAACATATTTGTGTGTTCACAAAATTATGCATGGACCTGGTTGAATGTCTACAAGACTACGAGAGGGCCTGATTTCCTGTACTTGACTTACTGTGTGGACTTGTTTCTACTTATACATGGTCACTATGTCATATATTGATGTGTATTCTAGAATCCCATTTCATTTTCTTATACAATTATTTTATGGATTGTGCACTGTATTTCCTTATAGTCCAGGTCTTATGAACTGTAAATCATTATGCCATGTTTCATGCATAGGATATTTGACCTGAAAGTTGTGATCTTATATTTTAATGATCATGTTCTCTAACCCTTATGATCATGATTATTCTTACATATCTCCCTTCTTTACCCTAACAAATCATCCTAGATCACCGCTTTCGTATGTTTCCTTCCCCGGGTTATAAGGATATGTATCATGATTGACGTGTCTAAGAAGGGTTCTAGTCAATGAAGAACAAAGTGGGAGATAATATAGCAAACTTATGTATCAATGTTTATGTTTCCATGTTTCCAAAGGCACCATACTAGTATGGTCTTTGAGCGTCTGTTTGTATAATGTTTTTATTATTTTGAAAAAGTAATGTAATTTCTATTTATGAAAAAAGAGGTTATATATTTTCATTATCAGAGTAAATTTGTAGTTAAAATTAGAAATTTAGGATGATAAAAACATAGTGATAACTCTAAATACATATCTAAGGATAATTTTAAGGACAAGGAATAGTATATGAAACCGTCTTGGAATTTTGGTGATAGATAGAGTGACCAATTTACAAGAAATAAATCCTTGTTTTGATACTACAATTGGATCTAGATCTGGAAAAGATTTAACTAGGAGCAAAAACTCCAAAAATATGTTCCAGACCCAACTCAGGGTAATTTGGTACACGACAACTGGCCTTGTTTCATACCAATTTGAAGACTCCCAGGGGATATGCTTTGGGAAATAAAAAACTCTTTATGAGCCATCATAAAGAATCTAAATAGAAGGCATATATTAATAACCTAGTATTAATCTTGGGTGTTTTAGATTATGTAAGGTGTCATGATTAAGACATCATATGCGTAATTTTTCATGATTATGTGGATTTCTTCTATGATATATGTTTCTCACCCCAACATTCTAGTTTTATTCAATAGAGATAACTAGAAGGAACATGGTTAACATTTAATGTTTCACTTGTGGAATTTATGGGAATTATAAAAATCAATTTCCCAATGGGAAATCTCATATAGAGAATTAAGAAGGTGGTATGGGTATTGTTTATACATCAAAATATAATGGGATCGTAAATGCCATTTGATAGGCATGTGATGTTCTTCCAGTATTTTTTACATTAGTCATAAGAAGTATGATTATATTGAGGTTGATGAACCTTAATACATTATTCATATTTAATATTCTAAGAAATAAGTATTAAGGAATAAGTTGATTAAGAATGAGTAATGGTTTAAGAATAAAGTTAAATAAATGAAATAATTATGTTTTGGAATTCAAATATTATGTTATATGGTTTATGAAATAAAAAAGCCTTTTCAATAAAAGTTTTCTTTAAGGATTTAAAAGGATAGGTTTAGTGGTGATTTTTTCTTGGAAAGTGATATTTTAATTAAGGGAATAAAACCATTAATTTGATCAATATGTTGAGAAATTATGTTTCACTTGGATAAAGAGATAATTGTTAGGAAAAAATATATTGGATAACAGAGATATGATTTTTTATTGGTTGAAAAAGTGTTCTACATCAAAATGGATAATGGTTAAAACATATTGGATTTGTGGAATATATCTAGTAATCTATAGAATAAGGAACTATGCATGTTTCCTAAATGTATTTATTGTAATTCAGGTTGTTACCATGTTTCAAGTGAATATATGATGAGGTTATTCATATGTTTGGTATGTGACAACCAAGAGATATGTTTGGATATACAGGGGATCAATGTTAAGTTTATTTCAAGGATTTATTTAAAAAAATTACTTTTTTTTTCTTTAAAAAATGTTATATGTTTAACCATTAATGAATAGTTACATTATACTTCTTAAAAATTATTGATGTATTGTTATTGTATTGAAATACTTGGTTCAAAGTATATTTAGTGATTAAACTTATTTCAAGGATTTTGAACATATTTATTTTATAAATTTTATTAGTGTGGTTTCATAAAAGGACATCGTGAATGTTGGGTGACAACCAATCATATCCAACAATGTCAGGAGTTTTTAACCAATGATAGAAGGATGATATGGTTTCCACGCCTACCTATGGCCTATGCGATGTCCTTGTTAATGTATAATAATTTTTGATGAAAACTTATTTATGATGAAACATTAATTTTAGTTTTTTATGTTCAGATATTAATTTATTATATAAATTTATTTTTAAGGATTGTCATAGAAAAATATTCATACTTTTTATTCTTTTACAGGCCATAAGATCTGCTAAAAGTGTATTTTAGTGTTTCTGGCATCAAATATAATTTCTAGAAATCTATTTCTTGAAGTAATGGATGAATTTAAAATAGATAAAGGAAAAAAATAATGAAAATTTGTTTATATAAACAAAACAAGTATGTATATTTACTTACATTCTGGGTCAATACATGAATTACTCAAAGATAATATAATGATAAAAACATTTTTTTTTCCTCATTCTTTAATTTTTGTTGAACCAACTAAATTTGTTTCATGAACCAACAATGATTGACCCTGAACTAGTCACTCAAGCGGGTTTTCAGCATGGCCTAAGGGCATTCCCATTCCCCACGGGTTGGAAACTAGTGTAGAGAATCAAAACTAAACATGTGGGAATGATTTGCACCATAAAATTAAAATAAATAAAAATGAATAAGCAAAATAGTAAAACTAAACTCTAGTAGCAGAAAAAGAAAAATAGAATAAACTAAAATTACTTTCACATGACCTAATAGGTCACCACCCAATTCAGAACCAACATCACTATGATATCGATCCAGTACTAACAGAACCTGAAACTAAAAGTCAAACCAACATCTGAAAAGATAGAGTAGGTGGGAGCACTGATATACTCTATCGGAATTCCAATATAAACCATGCTAGATGCCCTAACACTAAAATAAAATATATTTTTTTCTAATATCTACAATAGAATTATAAAATTTTGGTTTTACATTACTTTAAAAAATAGATAACAAGATTTTACTCATAAGAAAACATCTTTTTTTCAGTTCATTTTTATAAATCAATTACCAAATCACATAAGTCATTGCAATAAATTATTTTAAAATCTAACTAGTACCAAAACTGGTTATTTATTATAAAAATAATAGTAAAAGTTTCATGAGATAAAATAACCATAAGTTACATAAAATAATGCCAGAAAATACAAGTTTACAACCATGGGAATTTTCTAAACATCGCTAAGGCAATCCCTAAACATACTCAGTTCAGATCCACCTACCAGCATTTGGTTAATCCCCTAAGTCAATAACCAACTAGCTACCCTAACCTAACCTCACTAGTGACATATCCCACCAGGCCTAAAAACAAATCTAGGTGGTAAAAAACCATATAATTGGGTTTGATTAGAAATCTTTCATCAACCCACTAAAAGACGCACATGAACACATGATGTTAATAGTAATACTATGTATGTAAGAGGCCCTCACATGCATGACTCACCTTACCTACTGTCACCACAGTTACCGACCCCAAACATGGACACCCTATATGATAAACCATAAAGGGATATCCCTTCTATATAGGATCCCACTAGATATATATAGATATATATATATATATGTATATATGTATGTATGTATGTATGTATAAACATGTACACACCATATAAATCATAGTGTCAACCGAGCTATCACATCACATAAACATTTAAACCGTTTCACAAAGCAATTCATGATACCAACCCGGCCTTTAATACCATCATTCCAATATACCATAAAAATATTACAAACTAAATTCACATAGAATGTTTTTTCAATTGCATGTTAAAAACACACAAAACACTTAAAAACATCCAAATGGGCCTTCATGTCATTGAATTTTCAAACCATGCTTCAAGGTGCCAAAAAATTTAGGTTTTATATAACAAATTTAAATACTAGCTTTATGTTCCACATAAAATACACTTCACAAGATAGTAATCATTTTTCAAACCATTCTAAAACATTTTGGATTTTTCACAATTAAAAACAACTTGTAAATAGGATTTTACATGTTATATAAAAAAACCATTTCGAAGAGGTGTAATTAATTTTACCAATAAACTATGCATGTATATATATGTATATATATAAATATCAAAAAAAATATAAAAACACACATTTAAAATAATAAGAAACCAGGAAACTCAAATTAAAGGTGAGTTAATAGGAAACCTACCTCAAAAAGGAAGAAGATCAAACCGAGACACTTCGACCCTTGATGGTTTTGACAAAAGTCACACACAACCTCACATACATATATTCTCTCACACACACACACATATATATATATATACCATTAATTCCATGTAAATATTCCCTAAACCATGAGGGAATATGTGTAAGAAAGATATATATATATATACATATGTACCTATGTATGTGTGTGTGTGTGTTCCACCAATGAGCCAAAAAGTCTCTAATTAATTAACCTAGAGAGACCCACATCATTTAGAAAATAAGAACCATTTTAAATAAATTACTATTAACTTTCCATCATAACCCAAAACCCCCAAAGAACCATTTTAGTAAACCATGGTTTTTAAGAAAACAACATTTTAAAGGTGAAATCTTCATTTGAGGGCACATCTATGTGTGCCCCAAGTCCACCCATGAATGTTCCAAAAACCAATAGCTCAACAAAAACCATGAAGACATTTCAAAACAATTTTCACAGGGACACCAATTTCATTGAAATCATGTCCAACCATTCACATCATTAAAAGAGAATAATCCATCCCCTTAATTCCATAAAACCCTTTCATAAATAATTATATACACCCACCAAGCTATAACATCGCCAAATTAACACAAAAAAAATACCATCACAACAAAAAGATAACTAATCATTTCATATAAGCACCAAATTCACTTCACATAAACAAAACAAATCAAAATAATCTCCCTAGGAATTATACATAAATATCCTTCAAAACCTAATTTTAGAAAACCAAATAAACTTCAAAATTCTATATTAAATGAAACAAGGGTTCCATAGTGATTCAAGTAAAAACAAAAAATTTATTTAAAACACAAAGCATGAAATAAATTCATTAGGAATAAAAAACATGGAAACACCTACCTCAAAACAAGAGTGGACATGGCAGAACCTCAATGGAAGGAGCAGCAACGCCCCGAGGACCAAAGGAACACATTAGAGAACAAGAAAAATTTGCAAAACAGAACCCACGATATTAAGATTTATTCAAATTAAATAAAAACACCAAATATGGAATGAGAAAAAATAGCAAACTATAGAAGGGGGTTCAATGCGCACATGTGTGATGGAGTATGGAGGGGAGGTGTCGTTCCATTGTCGGCCCATCAAGATGAGAGCCGATGAGGGAGGTTGGGCCACCGGAGTAGGGTGGGGTGAGGCCAGAGCAGTGGGTTAGGTTTTCTAGAGTAATGGAGGGGTGAGGATGGAGGATGGAGGGGATGGCTGGCCGGAGTGTGGGGCACTCATGGGTGAAGAAGGGAAGGGGTGACAATCAAGAGCAGGGGAGAAGGCCATAGTGATGGAGAGGGAATCCAGAGCGGGGTTCCATGCTATTTTGTAGTGAGTATGGGGGGGGTGAGGCATGCCTCACACCTAGAAGGATGGGGTGGGATTCCCCTAGTGTTACATCCCTCTTTTTTATCTTATAATAATAATAATACACTAATAATAAGAATAATTGCTATTATAAGAATAATTGTAATAATAATAATTACAATAATTATAATAATAACAAATAAAATTTGAATATTAAGAATAATAATTAAAATTATAATAATAGTAAAAATTTCAAACATTTTATTTTAAATAATAAATATATTAATAACAAATTTAAATAATAATAAAATTATTAACAATTCATATTAATTAAAATATTATTATATACTCAATAATATTATTATTATTATGTTTAAAACATTTAACTTATTTCATTAAGATAAAAAATTATTTATTTCGAATGATAGACATCTGCATGGGCACCTGGGCCGACTGCGCGACTACTTCCAACCATTCGATGCCGGTGCACCGGACTGAAACCCACCGTAGTCATTAAACATCAAAAATTTAAAATTGGGACCGAGCCTGAACCATAATGGGAGTAACCAGAGTGAAGGTATAAAAAAAATTAAAAAATTAAAAATCGGGGTGTGATAATTCTCCCGACCACAGAAACATTCTACCCCTATATATTCACCCAACCGAATGATAGAAAAAACTTGAATTCATGCCTGATTGAAACCAAAATAAACCACAACATAATTGAATAGTAGAACACGATAGGGTTATCCCCACAACAATAACTAAACTAACATAGAAAATTTTACTCCCAAACATACCACACAGATTGGGGGGGGGATGATGGAACTCCCAAAAAACCCAGACTAACTTCTATAGCACAAAAAAACACCACCGCTGAAACTTGGAACTCTCGACCCAAACCAAAACCCCCAACACTAGAGAAAAATCACCGAGAATAACATAAACTATGTAGTGAACCTGAGAATAACTAAAAAACATCAGTTCTTATACATGAAATTATATCTCCAAATGAACACAGCTAAACCGAGACCAACCATTAGAAGAGACAAACACACTTTAAGAAAAATTAATTTTCAGAAATCATTAATCAGACAAACGGAACCATTGGATCACAATAGAACAAGTTCATCGCATTACCCCATTGAAACGATGAACATAAAATATTAGTAAAACATTAATAGTAGATAAGCATGAAAAAGGTCATGAAATGTTCTAATCCCAATATGGAACAAAAAACCCAAAATGAGGATTCACACCCCCGGTAACTCCTCACTATGTACGAGCTTCAACCCAAGACCTATGTCTGGGTCTCTGATGGATGAAGAATATCATTCCTCACAATTAGGAGTTGAAATACTATAGTAAAAACATTTTCTTAAGGTGTCACTTCCTATATAATTTCTCTAGATGACCCAGAAACCCACAATAGTGGCACTTATTCGGAGGGATAAGACAAAATGGATTCGTGTGAGCTAAATTTACAAACTGATGGCACACCATTGAATGGTATGACAAAATGAATTCCATAACCACTATAGATGACTCTTTATAAATAGGACCCTCGTGCACACCCTGCTCTCTAGAGGGAGAACCATCACGAGAAACTGGATACACTGGATTTCCCACCATCTACGCTCTAGAGACCAACTCAGCTGAGAACACCTAAACCACTAGCTTCTCGAAATGGTGGTCCATAGAAGAGAGTACCTAATACTTGATCTTAGTACAAAGACCCCATGATGAAGAGAGAAGCTTCATCAAATCCAGCGATGCTACCTCCAGAGAAAAGGACACACCTTCTTTGAAATGATCAACTTATGTTGTCACCATCTGTTGGCCTTGTTGAATGTGTAAAATTTAATCCCTTTTTTCCATCTTCACCTCTTAAGGAATAAACCATTGGATGAAGAAAAATTTAAAGTCATCCCACTGAATCCCAACATTCATTGATGGTGGGGAGAAAAACTCCCATTCATCCAGAGTTGGAATATCAAACAGACAAAAAATGACACATATTCTCACAACTTCAGGAGTCCCCAATACCCTGAAAACGCGCTCAAACTCTTTAATAAACTTTTCTGCCTCTAACGGACCCCAATCAACGTGAAGGATAGGCAATGCTTGATAAAGAACAAAAAATGAGCATGACTTACGAGAAACATTTGGGACCTTTCTAGGCATCATTTTATGAACAACATATAAAACTCAGAGGCAAAAAAAATATGAAGCCAATGCAACATCAATGAAATCACCATCATGAAAAAAAACTAGATCAAAAACTAAATAGATATAAACATATCCAGAAAAATAACCTTATAAAAAAACCATTAGAAAACATGGTCAAGACTTTAATTTAAAATAAACGCCCATGTCATCCCATTAACTATCACATATGTGTCGATCCATTCTATTTCTTCAACAATTTAAATTAATTACCTAATTTTTAAAATGAAATAAATTCCTTTAAAACGAATTTAACTAATCCCAAAACCATTTCAAAGAAATAATAATCATTTCAAAAAATCCTTTTTATATTTAAAAATACACATAAACCAACCAGAGCTAAGATAAAACACCACTTACACCAAATAACAGAAGAGAAGGACTAGTGTCTATTCCCAACTCGGTGACATGTTACTGAGCCATGCACCAAGTATGAAATAACACTAATAAGAACTTGAACCAAGAAGCTAGATATCACATGGTTCACTAATCCTTGATAAATCACAACATGACACCAACTGGCCTCCATTTCCATCCCTCAGTCTAAAAAAAACCAGAAGAAGACATGGACTCAATTCCCAAACTACCCCTGGAAACTTGAGGTTTGGAACGAGTGAGGGATCATGAAGTTGTTCCCATACCTACCGCCCGAGTCCTCATAGTCCTAATCTTTATTTACCAGACACCCCAAATAACAAGGGCCTCCTCAGATACCATTTTCTCATGATCCATCCTAGGTTGACCTTGAACTGGTCACCCGAGCTGGTCCACGACATGAACTGAATGGCATTCCCAATCCACACGGGCTGAAAACTATTGTCAACCATCAAAACTAAATAAGTGGGAATTATTTGGACTATAAAAAGTAAAACAAACGAACAAGAATAAAATGAACAATAAAACCAAACACTAGCAGCGGAAAAAGAACTACAGAATAAACTGCACATAACTCCATGTTACCTACAAGTTCACCACCTAACTCAGAACCAAGTTCGCCCCATGAGTGATCCATTACAAAAAAAACCAGAAACTGAAAGTTGAACTTGTATATGAAAAGATAGAGTAGGTGTGAACACCGAGATGCTCAGTAGGAATTCCAAAATAAACCACGCCCAATTTCCCACCTCTAAAATGAAACCCTTTCTTACTAATTTGAAAATGGGATATATATATATATGTATGTTCTTCAACTACTTAAAAACTATGTAACAATATTTTACTTTTATGAAAACACCCTTTTCCAGTTCATTTTTTAAATCAATTACGAAAGCATATATGTCATTACAATGAATTATTTTAAAATCCAACTAGTACCAAAACAAATTATTTATTATAAAAAACAATGTGAAAGTGTCATGATATATAATAATCAAAAGTTTCATAAAATAAAGAAGGAACATAGAAGTATGAAACTATGGTTATTTACTAAATATCCATAGAGAGATCCCTGGACGTAGTCAGATTTGAACCACCTGTTGGCGTATGGTGAAACCCCTATGTCAATAAACAAATAGTTTCTCTAACCTGGCCTCACTAGTCACATAACCCACCTATCCTAATAGAAAATCCAAGGGGTACCAACCCATATAATTGGGGTTTATTATAATCCATCACTTGACCATCTAAAATACTCCCAGGAAATCTTGGTGGTAATAGAAATGTTGTGTATGTAGAGTCCCTCGCATGCGTGACTCACCTTACCTTCATTCACTGCACTTTCCTACCCCAAACACAGACACCCTATATGATAGCCCATAAAGGGATATACCTCCTATAGAGGGGCCAAATATATATATATATATATATATGTATAAACATGTACACACCACATCTACCAAGGTGCCAATCAGTCTGTCACGTCACATAAACTATTAAATCATTTCACAATGCAATTTAAGTTTCCAACTGGGCCTTTAATATCATCCTTCCAATATACCATAAAAATATTCCAAAAAAAATTCACTTCACAAAGCCTTTTTCAATTTTAGGTCAAAAACACACAACACACTAAAAAGTGACAAATGGGCCTTCATGTCATTGAATTGTAAAACCACGCTTCAAGGTGACAAACTAGTGAGGTTTTTTATAACACATATAAATAAAGGCATTATGTTACACAATAATACACTCAACAAGCTAGGAATCCTTTATAAAAATATTCTAAAATACTTAAGAAGCTTCACACTTAAAAAAAACTTATAAAAAGGCTTTAACGAGTTATATAGAAAAACCTATTCCAATAGGCACAATTAATTTTAACAAACACCGAGGAATGAATATATATATATATATATATATATATATATGAATATATATAAATATCACAGAAATATGAAATCAAACTTTTAAAATACTATGAAACTAGGAAACTCAAATTAATGGTGTGGGCATAAAAAACCTACCAAAAAAAGGAAGCAGATCAAGCTGTGGCACTTCGGTCCTTGATGATTTTTACTAAAGTCACCCAGACCATCACACACATACATTCTCATATATATATTTTTATATACCCTTAATCCAATGTACATATTCTCTGGGTCATGAGGGAATACGTGAAAGGAATATATATATTCACACACAGATACGTACCTATGTCTGTGTGTGCGCATGGAACCATGGAGCCACCAAAGCTCTAATAATTTAACCAAGAGGTACCAGCACTATTTAAAAATAAGAAATTTTTTAAAAAATATACCTTTCAATTTCAAAATAAACCCAAAGAACCATTTTACTAAACCATTCTTTTTAAGAAAACACCATTTTAAAGGGGCCATCTTCATTTGAGAGCACATCCATGTGTGCACCTAGTACACCCATGAATGTGCCAACAACCAATGTATCGACAAAAACCATGATTTAATTTCAAAAACAATTACACAAGGAAATTAGTTTCTTTGAAATCAAGACCTACCATTCACATCATTAAAAGAGAATAACACATCCCCTTAAAGCTATAAAAACCATTCAAAAAAAATTAAAGACACCCACCAATCTATACCATCACTAAATTCATTCACAACAATACCATCACAACATAAGGATAACTAATCATTTCATATCAACCCCAAATTCAATTCACAAGAATAATGTAATTCAAAGTAAACACCCTAGTAATTTCACCTAAATATCATTGAAAAACTAATTTATAAAACCAAAAAATCACAAAATGATATATTAAATGAAACAAGGGTACCATATTGGTGTGAATCAAATTAATAAATTTATTTAAAACAAAAAGAATAAAATAAATTCTTTTAGAAACAAAACATGGAAAAAACTACCTCAAACCATGAGTGGACATGAAATAACCTCAATTGAAGGAGTACCAATGCCCTGAAGACAAAATTCACACCCTAGACAACGAGAAAAACAAGTGACACATAACCCACAGTAATATGATTTATCAAAATTAAATAAAACCCCCAAAGATGGAATGAGAAAAAACACAAACTAGGGGAGGGGGTTTTGGAATGCACAAGGGAGATTGAGAAAGGAGGGGATGTGTCACACTGTTGCTGGCCACAGGAGATGAGGGCCGGTGAGGGGAGGTCGGGCCACTGGACCATGGAGGGGCGAGACCAGAGCTAGGGGTTGGGTTTGCCGAAGCAAGGGAGGGGCGAGGTCCGAGTGTGGAGGGGCTGGCTCGCTAGACTGTGAGGTGCATAGGGGAGAAAATGGCAAGGGCATCGATCAAGATCTGGGGTGAAGGCCGGAGCATTGGAGAGGGAGGCCGGAGCAGGGTGTGATGCTGTTGCGCAATTGGTAACTAGGGTGATGCCCACCTCATGCCTATAAGGAGGGGGGGTGACACACCCCTAGGGTTCCATCCCTATTTATTATCTTATAATAATAATAGTACACAAATAAAAATTATAATAATAATTACAATTCTAATAATTTTAATAATAATAATAATAATCATAAAAGAAATAAAATTTTAATATTAATAATAATAATAATTATTATAATAATAGTAATAATTTAATGTATTTAATTTTAAATAATTAAGATATTTATAAAAATTTATTAATAAATATATTAAAAAAAAATTTATTAATAAATATATTAATAAAAATTTATTAATAAATATATTAATAAATATTTATTAATTAATATATTAATAACAATTTTAAACAATAATAATAATATTAACAATTCTTATTATTAATAATATTATTATCTACACAATAACATTATTTTTATTACAGTTTAAGCATTTAATTTAGTTCATTTACTTAAAAAATTATTTATTTTGAATGATAGACATCTGCACGGGCACCTGGGCCGACCATGTAGCTACCGCCAACCGTGTGGTGCCCACACATGAGTCTAAAACCCACCAAAGTAATTAACCATCAGAAATTTTAAACAAGGACCCAACATGAACCTTTACGCAAGTAACCAATCTTGAGGAATAATAAAATAAAATAAAAAATTTAAAAGTCAGGGTGTGACACTTTTAAATCATCATCGATATGTTACTTTGAGTATGTAGACATCACATTCATCATTCACATGTTTTTGATTGATGGCGTCAGTTACACTCTAGAAATATTTAGGCCTTTACACCAATTCAATGTTTTCACTTTCCGCCTATGTTCTCCTATGTGGAACATTAGTTATATGTTACTTTGAGTAACTATTATGTTTCCAAAATTCCATTTTAAAGGAAGTTTTAAGATTTAGTACTATGATATGGGTTTCTATGAAAGGAACGATCATGTATTTAACCATTGATAACCTAGACCAATTTTGGGGAAAAATTCATTTTATGGGGGGCAGAAAGAAACATCATGACATTTTTTGAATTATTATTTTTTGAATTAACTTAATCATTTTGATATTTTTGATTTAATAGAACACTAAAAATAGTTTATTTTATATTAAAGGACTATGTATCACTTGTTTTAAATGCAATATAATGTAAAAATTTCCTTACATACAACATAATGTTTAGATTTTTCTACACAAAACACTGAGGTTAGCTTACGTTACACATAAGATTGACTTTCCCTGATGGCTTTCCTAACACACATGCCCTAGTGTTACTAAACAATATTTCATTATTAAAATATTATTATTTAATAGGATATATCACAGACAATAGATTAAATATTTTAATATTAAAAAACTTATGAATATATATAGTTGAATTCATTAGTTACATATTAAATTAGAAAAGAATATAGAATCCAAATGAATACAAAGGGATTGGATTTATAAAAGTCTATTTTATGTTAAAAAAACAATTATATTAATAAGTCAAATTAATTACTAATAGTGATCGATATTACTTAAATATATATTTTATATATTCAAAAATATAATTTTGATAATCATTCATTATATTTGATATATATAAGATAAGAATAAACCTAATTATATGCTTTAAATCCTAAATTTTTATAATATTTGTTTTACCACCTTTTAATCGAAAACCCATTTTGAACCCAATTTCTGAAACCCATATAGATTTAATATATAAAAATAAAATTCATAATTTAAATAGAAATATTAAAATCATGTTTGAATAAAATTTTGGTATTTTCTATAAGGTTTTATTTTTTAATAAATTCTTAAAAATAATGATTTTTTTTTTCAAAAATTATTTTCAAACTAATTAACTTATAAAGTTAAATTATATTTTAATTTGGTATAAAAGTTTGGATAGATAATAATTATATAAATTAATTCAATTTAGGTCATTTTTAGTCCTTTTCAATTTGAAATTGGGTATATAAATAAGGAATCATTTGGATGTTTTTTGTTTTATAAACCCACAATGCCATCAAATCAGTGAGATTATTTTTAAATTAATTTATGCCACTTCTATGATTATAATTTTGTAAAATGTATTAAATATGTGGAATCAAAATAATTTTTAATTCATAATATCTTCAACATAGTTTTTTACCAAAAATCTTAGTGAAGGTGATTAAAATTAATTATAATGATTAAGAGAAAGATTAGGTTAAAAAAGTACTAAACCTCATATTTAAGAAAAAAAATCACCTATAAACTTGTCCAACACTCATTTTCTAGAAATTATTTGGTCATAAACATTTAATAATTTAGTTTTTTATGGTTTAGTATTACATTTCTTAGGTATGAACATGGGTACTCTTAAATTGTTTTAGAAAATGCCAAGGGTTTCCCTTCCCTTCCCTATAAAATGCCACTAACTCTACCTCTTCATAAAACCTCTAAAACCACTTAGGATCGAAAAATATCTACCAAAACAACTTCCTAACATACCTATATTACTACAAGAATAATACCGTCTGTATGAAATCAATCCAATGAATCCTTTTGGCAGAAACCAAAAGGAGTTACCGATTATGAGGTAACATATTCTCTACTCTATTATTTCATTTTCCTTGTCCACCCTCCACTATATTTACTACATGATTGTATAAAAACACATGTAAGTTCAATATACTATGATTTATAAATTATAAGGATTATACCAACACTTTCACACTCCTCCATTTAATTGGTAATGAACATACTATTTATGTGTACGACAAACTATAGCCTCAAAAAATGATGATTGTTCATTTTTTATCGTCTCTTATAGTGGAAATTATGATGGAAAATATATTTACATATTTAAATATTTTATAATTATTATTACTTTAACCTTATTTAATCCTTTTACCACACATATCATTATACCTACAATTTGGTGTATATACAATAATTTCGTTTAAGGAAGTGTGGACTACCTCCCCCTCATTGTAATGTGGTTCCTTCAGACACCACATGGAATTCAATAAGGATGGGTTAAATGAAAATATATGATACATCTTATATGCGATGTCTTATATAATATTGAAAAATATAAATATATTTATTTTAATTTATTTTTTACAACACGACAATTAAACGGAAAGGGTGTTCATGCGTAAATACATATTACTGTCTCTATGAACAGTGTATCGTGCTCCATACTTATATATTCTATATGTTATTGTAATAAAAATATACTAAATATTAATTATATTTAAATCATGGTTTAAATTCTGAAAATCATTATTTAAATATAAGGACCATAGATATAACAAATTAAGACACATGCGAAAATCATAGTGAATATTACCCAAAGTGAAATCTTAACATAGAATTTTTAATAAGCGAGTACTATAAATCCAAAATCAAACAATAGAGGGTGTTATAATTAATAATATGGTTCTATGATATATTTATAATAATTTTTTATTTATTATATAGGAGGTTTGAATTAGTACAAAGAGATTCTTGGCATAAGGTAAGTGAATTTCATCTCACTTTTTATTTAAGTTAGATACATGCTTTGTTCACCACCCATTACATTTGTGAGGTCTGTATACTAAATATGGATATATTCTATTATTAATATAACTAATGTTTTGGATATTTATATTCCAATTTTATTATATTTCTTTCGTGGGGTTTATTTTTCCAATGTTACCAAATAAATAATGTAATTTGATCTCAATTCGCCTTCTTTAAGGCACATGCCATGTTATGCACCAATATATTTTTCCATGAAGTGTATATACTTCATTTGAAATGTTACATCATTAATCTACTTATTTTCATGATATATTAACTTTCATTAAATTTCATTTTCAAACATGGGGAGTATGTTACAAAGATACCAATTTGCAAGAGTTTATTGAAAATAATCTCATCACTTTTTGAGATTGTTTATGTTTATGCTTACTTGATTAAATCGTATTATAAATCTCTCAAGAACATTCATAAATATCATTATACGCTTATTATTAATTATATTTTCATGTATTGTCACCATATTTACACTCTTTGTTATATAATATAATTAATAATTTGTTTATAAGAAATCTTAAATTTACACTATCTTTGGTCGAAAATATGTGTTCATTAAATACCATTATTCCTAGAAGGTTTCAAAGATTATTAAAATATTCTCCTATAATATTAAAAATTACATTTTACCCATTTTTTATTTTACCAAGGATTTAAATGAATTAACTTTGTTTGTTTCGTGTTTTTTTCTAAACTTTTTACCATTCAAAAGGACTATTTTTTACTTTGTATGACGTGTACGAATTTACCCACTGTCATTTCTATGAAAATTCCTTTGAAAGTTTTAAAAGTTATTTTTTTAATAAAATATATTTTAAAATTAATTTTCAAGGAAATGGGTTTTAATGAGATTTCATGGCTCTTTTAAAATTTTTAAGGAAAATTGTTTCCACAATTTTTTCATGATCTCATTATAAGTATTCAAGAAGTTTTTAAAGGAAATGGTTTTCAATAATATTTAAAATTTTCATTTATATATTTTCATGAAAATATTTTTCAGATGGATTCTTGTTTTAATAAAAATTTTCCAAATAAGAAAGTACATTTTCCTTAAAAAATGTTTTCAAAATATCATTTAAAAACTATTTTCTTTCTAAGATGAAATCCACTGATGTTACACCTTACTTTCTAGGAAATGATCTAAATGTTACATTTATATTTTTCTATGAAGGGTTTATGATTTTATGTCATTATGTTTATGAAACTTATTTATCTTCCACTAGTTATATTATTTTTAAATATTTTTATTTTCATGGGTTATGATTTCAAGAAGTGATTAAAAAAACTATCTATTTTCATAGTTTATGATGTGAAAAAATTTTAATGATACACCTTTCATTACATTGGTTATGATAGCATGTTTATAAAACCTATCTATTTTTATGTGTCCTGATATGATGAATGTTTTATTTTGTGGAAAATGTATGAATAATGTTATTATAAGATGGTTGGGACCTATATCTCTGTCCAATTCATTGAGTAATTATGGATGAATGACGAGTATAAATGTTATGTGTGAACCATATTAAATATTAAAAATGTTATTCATGGATGAAGTTTCATGTCAAAAAGTTTATGCATGAACCAGATTACATATTTGTAATGTTATGAGTGAACCTTATTATGTGTTCACAATGTTATGCGTGAACCAGATTACTAGTTCACAATTTTACACATGGACCTGATTTCATGTCCATAAGTTTATGTGTGAAACTGATTACATGTTCAAAATGTTATATGTGAACTTTATTGCATGTTTAAAAAATTATCAATAGACTTAGTTGCATGTCTATAAGTCATTGAGAGGGACTGATTTCATTTCATTAACTTAATGTGTGGACCTATTTGAACTTATACATGTTCACTAAGATATATATATATATATGTATGTATTTAATAATCCCATGTCTCTTTACTATGTTATGATTTCATGGATTACGCTCTTTATTTCATTATAATTCATGTCTTATGAACTGAAAGTATTTATTCCATGTTTCAAGCATATGAACTATGATATGCAGGGCATGGCATTCTATTTTAATGATTATATTCTCATACCCTTATGCTCATGATTATTCTTACATATCTCCCTTGTTTACCCTTATAAAGATTCAGAGCTCACCCCTTTTTTGGTTTCCTTCCCCATGTTATGAAGATATATAATATGTTTGATGTGTCTAAGAGGGGTTATAGTCATTAAAAAACTAGTGTGAGATAATGCAACTTACTTATGAATCAATGTTTATGTTTCTTTGTTTCCAAAGGCACTATACTAATACGGTATTTTGGAACCTGTATGTATAATATTTTGAGTACTTCCCAAAAGTTATGTAATGTATTTTGATGAAAAGTGAGGGTATTTATAACAATAAATTCTTTAACTATTGGATCGATCAAAAAATAGTTTAATAAGATAAATGAGATATTTAAAATAATATAAATTGAAAACCTAGAATGTTATTTCCAATGTCTAAAAGTATAATTTTTTACAATAAAATAAAAATATTCCATTTCCCCAATTTCATTTTAAATAAACTAATTAATTTTGTTTTCAATTCATAAAATTTTTTATAATCTTTTTATTTTATTGAAATGTTATTTAAAATTTCAATAATATTATAATTTATATATTTACTATACAAATTATATTTTATTCAAAATTTTAACTCTAAATACACATATCCTCAAGTGTAAATACCTCTCTCCCTCCCCGTCTAATACCACTCCTCCCTCAATTAAAAATACAATGGTATATACAAATCCCCTTTCTCAATACCCTCAGAATCATTTGGGACATTCTAGAGTAAATCAACTCCATGAATTCAAGGATTTTAATTCTATTGAAATGAACAAACAACAAGATGAGAGAAATTTTTTATCAACATTTCTTCTCATTTTCCTCTTTTCCTCATCATTTTCTATATATTGTTCAGAAATAATACACATTAGATTAAATAAGTATTATGATAAAATTATATTAATTATTTTTAACTATTGAAATTATTATAATTAAAATATATTAATATATTATACATCTCTTTACTCCACTTTTGACAATGCCTCATCAACGAAAAGTGAACCCCCTAAACAGACATCACCAATTATCTTTTTATAATCAAATTCATGTATAATTATCATGAATTATATATTATATATGTAAATGAAATTAAAATTATTTTAATATTATATAATTAATTTTACTTTTACATAAATGATCTTGGACCGAATTACTGAAATCGAAACAACACAAGATAATTTAATGAAAACATGACATCAAAATAATTAATGTTTAACAATGAGTATTATAAAATATAATCTGATAACTATCGTGGATAAATAGTGAAATAATTGAATATAAATATATTTTTTCATATATTAATAAAAATTAGTTTTTTTATATAGGAGTAATAAATGAGATACAAATATTTTTATTTAAGGTAAGAGGATTATCAAAACTAGGTTCTTCTTTTTTATTTATCTCATATTTCAAATTATCTTTAGTATGTATATTTCTCTAATGTAATTACAATTTAATTTCACATATCTTTCCATTTTTATTTTTTTTGGGATATTTATGTTTTTACCTTGTTGAAATAATTTCTAGGACAATTTTAAATATTTTTTAAAGTGAATTTATTTTTCAAAACACCATATAAACTCTTCATGAGTTGTATCTTATATACTTAAGAATAAACATATTTTATACCAAAATATGATCTACTATACTCATTTTGGAACCCAATGGTTTTTTTATTAATGTATTATTTATGAAATATTTATGAAAATATTCTATTCTATGGTTTTATTTCCGGACACTGATTATTATATGTCCCCTTTCCCTATGTTAAGCCTGATTATGAGCATTTTATGACGTGAAGGAGAGTCCAAAATTATATACCCCTCCAATGAATTGGGTAACGTGATATATCTCATGACATTAGGTGTATTATAGGTTAAAAATATTCTAGATATTTTCATAATTATGATGTTATGATTTATGTGCATATGCTATGATGAACACGATGTTAGATTTGTTCACAACTATGTGTGATATTTTAACACTAGGTTATGATGTTTTATTATTATAAATATTCCACATTCCATTCATTTATCAAATATTTATCACATGATTATGATGATGATTCTATGATTATTATATGATGATGATGATTGTACTCACTAATGTATTATTGATTCATCTTCTATCTCTTTTATGTTATTCCTCTTCTTGTTGGGATTTTACCATGCCACTTTCCTTGATTTCTATCTTTATTTTAATACATATTATAAAGATAACAAGTGATATTTTAGGAGGAATATTTTGAGGGATTGAAATACTGTTTATGTTTGATTACATACAAGTGATGTATGAAACTAAACTTCCAAAGATACTAATCATTTCAATCCTATAATGTATTAATATTATGTTATTTATTTTAAAAATCATATAATAGTCATATTTGAAAAATATTTTTCATTATACACTCTATAGAGGCATAGGGATAATATACATGGATATTACATAAATTTAGATGAATATTGAAAACCTTAAAAATGTACATGCCTAAGGCCTGTAATAGTTTAGTGTATTTGGAAATGTGGAAAAACATCTTCAGACCTAGTGAAGGATCTTCAATGTCTCCCAAAATGATCTTCCCCTTTAATAATTACACATAAAACATTTCTTCATAACCTAGAGAAAGGAAAGGGAAAAGGGGAGAGCTCAAATGATGAGTATGGGAAAATATGGGAGATATGTAATCATAAACATGAGAATAAGGGTATTGGAACATGATCATATAATTTAAAAATCATACCCTATATATTAAATTTCATAAAAATAAATCATGGCATAAATATTGGATTCTCATGAGACATGAATCATATAGGGATCAAGAGAATAATACATAATAGCATAAAATAGGAATAAGAAATGGAATTATGGAATAAAAATAAACATATAACCAATTTCTATAATATCCAAGGCTTACTACCAAACCCTTATTAGTAGAAAAAGTAATTTACTAAAACAGGTTGACTCTCTATTCTAGCATTGTACTACTGAACTTATTTTAATTTCTATTCTATCCAGGTATTACTGAACTGGGTTTACTTCCTGTTCCAGCCTTTATTACTGAACCAAGTTCACTTTTCATTCTAACCCTATATCATAGAACTAGTTTCATTTCCCATTATAGAGTAATTTTACTGAACTTGGTTCCCTTCCCATTTCAACCCTATAAAACTTAACTAAGATTAAATTTCTATTCAAAAACTTTATTTCTGAAGTGGGTTCACATCCTATTCATGTAATGTATTACTGAACTTGGTTCACTTTGTATTCTGTCTCTATGTTATTAAATCAAAGTCACTACTTATTCTATCCATGTCTATCTCAAGAGATACAAATATTTTCCCAATTTATTGAAAGTATATATTGGTACAAACCATCACATAATTTAATCATACATATGTTTTCCACAAGATAATCATATCATGAAGCATAAATAAATAAATGTGTTTCATAAACATCGTATCAGAATCCATGAAATGAAATGGGTTTCATAAATATTTAATCATATCATAACCTATGTAAAAGAGTTAGGTTTCATAATATTTTCATCATTGAACAACCCATGTAAGTAAGGGGGTCTGATAAGCATTTTTTCATGGTTTAATCATGGAATATATGCCGGTTTCATAATTTTGTTCATGTTAATCAGAAATCTTTAAATGAAATAATACGAATTTTTTCATTGGATTATAACACTATAAATGCATAAACTATATCAAATGACTTCATCTTAGATGGAGAAAAAATTTAAAAGATCACTTGGAACATTAATTTCTTTGAAAATAAATTTTAAAAACATATAAAAATTTCAAATTCCTATACTTTGAATCCAATTTGAAAATATATGAAGGAATTACGAAATATCATTTAAAACATTTCTTAGGGAAAATAAAATTTCTTCATTGAAAAATAAATTATAAAAGATAAAAAACCTTTTGAAAATAATTTTCTTTGAAAATAAAATTTACAAATTATAAAGGAGTCCAGAAAAAATTTTGAAAAACATTTTCCTTAAAAAATTATAACAGTAGCTTGAAAACATTTGAAAACCTTTCTATAAAACATGGTATTTAAAGAACATACATTTCTGAGAAAAGAGAAACATAAAGTCATATTATATTAAAAATACATTCTCAATTATCTTAAGTAGTAATGAGTGTCAAATTGTACCAATACGTGAATATGTAATGAAATAAAATAGTATAATAAAATTCATGAGTTTTATTGAGATGTTAATCATACGTTTTCATCTATATAATCATAATCGTAACTAATCCCAAGAAACAATGAGATTTAGAAATAAACTATTACTACTTTGATAAATTTGACTCCTAATACACTTAAAAATATTAAATTACATAAATATTGAAATATCATTAATGAATTATATTCCTGATATAACATGTCATAGGGTAGTATATACACACAATATAAATTATACCGGTTACTAATATGACATGTATCTCCGAGAAGGAAAATTGAGACAAAAAAAACTTTACAGATTTGGTACCATTTAAACCAAAAAACCCATGAAAGAAAGATCATAAAATGGATATATAAATACAAATAAATTTAACTACAATAAGTACATACTATATTCATGGGTATTAAATACACCACAACAAATAATCAAATGGTGAATAAAGAATAAATCTCATAGAAATAAAAGTGAGGTGAAAAAACCATTATTTGAATCATTGTCGTTCTTCATACACATAAAAACCACCTTTATAATAAATATGAGTCTATTATAAATATATAATTGAACTTTAATATTATATATATTACCATATATGTTTTTATTATGAATTTATATTTCCATTTAATTAACAATTCCCTGTTAATTTTATGTTTCGGGTAATATCTACTTTGTTTTTTTGGATATGTTTTGGGTTGTTATTCTTGATCCTATTACATAGATCATGTTATAAATATTTAAAGAATAAAAAAATTATATATATATATTATATATTTATTATTTAAATATTTATAATAATATATAAAACATATAAATTTGAAATGGAATACAACATTCATGGAGATGATAGGTCGTACATACACATGAATGTCATTTCCGTTTTATTGTCGTATTGAATCCAAAGAGTTAAATGGTAAATATATATAATATAATTACAGTGTAATTATTTTTCTATATAAATCATATATTTTTTCTAAACTAATACTTAATACATCCTATGTAAATTTTGAACAAATCACATCAGCTTGAGGAGGCAGTAATCTACATGTCCACAAACGAAGTTATCGTATTTACAAAGAATGGAATTCATGAAGGTATGTTTCATATAATAATTATAGAATCATAAATACGTAATATATATCATACATATCATATAATAATAGTGTTTACATCATAAATCCCAACTATAATAGGCGGTAATAGAAAAAACAAACAACATCTTTTCGTGGGGCAGTAGTCCTCTGTATACACGGATGATAAGTTCGTTACCCATTTGATTTATGTGTGTGTAGGATAAGTATAACACCTGTAATAATAATATATCATTATATTTAGGGTACTATTTTTATTATATAATCCTTAAATAAGAATTATTTATGGGTTGGAAAATGAATATTATACAAAAGAGCTTGTGGAAGGATGTTACCTATTCTTTGGGTAACTCCTATTAGTTTGCACCAAAGAGCTTATTTAGTTGATTTATTCCCAGAGTAAGGACTCTATGATGATATGAGGTATGTGGTAAGATTATTGGATCATGTTTCTGATGATCCAAATGGAAGAATAGGTCTGAATAAGGGAGGGTGCGAGTTCCCATTTATAGATGAGGTGAAATAGCATTCTTCTAAATTTAAAAAGGTAAACACTATTGGAAGGTCACCCTTACATCATGTGCCTCCAATAATTATAAATTTATAAAAAAATGAGTAAAGGGTCTAAATTTTTCCATAAAAAGTATTTTGGACAATTTTTAGGTTACTTTTCTCATTATTTTAATGTTTAACTACTAAGTAAACTCGTTTTTAACTTCATCATAGTAATTAATTTGAATTAATTCTACTAACTATTTTGGTCAAAAAATAAGTTTAACTTATTAAAAATTATAATTTTTTCTAAATCATGTTATTAAATGTATTTATCCAAATTCATAGCTATAAATTTTTATAAATTCATCTAAAAATAACCACACATACCAGATAAAATAATGAGGTTTTCATATAAAAATGAACAAAATTTTAAGCACTTTTTATATCCAATTTCAATGTAAAATTAATTCCAATGACATAAATGGGATTAATTAATGTATCATTGATCTAAATAAACTATAAAAATTATTTAAAATATAATTTTATAATATTATTACGTTAAAAAAATCAGTTTTGAACTATAATTCTGAGTTTTTTAGTATTCATCAAAAAACTGAAACTTCCCTGAAAAATACTAAAATATATCCCAAATAAAATTAAGATATTATGATTTCAAATATGAAGTTTATTTTTTAAATAAAAATTATAACGTTTTCATGAATTTTATTAAAAATGGGTGCACCATTAAAAGGTTTTAAATATTCTTTTTTTTTGTTAAAAATACATCTTTTTATTTATAAAATTGGATTTATTATTATCCTATGTCTATTAAATATATTTTATGAGTATAAAAATATTTATTGGAAATATAATATATTAAATTAATTAAGAAACAATCATAAAAACAGGTTTTTTAATTTATTGTGTTAAAATAGTTTTTGTGCATAAAGAAATAGTTTTCTTAGGAAATGAATTTATATATTTTCAAATTGTTATTACATTCATATATAATTAATAGATAAAAAAGTGTTAATTTTATATTTTGTAGATTTATAATTTAGTAAATATCATTCATATTTTTTACTCTATGGGATAGGTAAAATTATAGTACTTACTTAATAATAATATATTATAGTTCAGAAAAACTATGTCTTGCATGTAACACAAGCTATCGAAGAGACTCATTATTGTTTACAACACAAGCCAAACATATATTTGTATCTAAAAAAAGATACTCTATGGGTTTAATGTCATGAAATATCGATATATTGTTGCGTATAGAGAAAGATTAACATGGTTCATTCATATAACACAAGTTAAATTTAGTGTTGCGTGAAATGAAAAATATCTAAAGGATTAAATTAAATCGAAAAAATTATTTCAGAAAAACATGAGGTGTTACATTATACCCCCATTAAAAATAATTTCAACCTCAAAATCCATATCGGTTTTCAATGGTCTAATACTTAACAATTAATTTCTTGGAAGCTCACAAAAAAATTGAATCCATAAACATTATTTAAAAAGGGAAGGCTATAATCATAACAATTACCCAATGTAACTCATAATTAGGATTCCACATTGGAGAACATAGGTGGAAAGCGAACACAAAGACATAGGTAAAAAGAATAAATAATCGTAGATATTGATAAAGATAACTAATCACAAGAAATTGGGTGATCCAATAAAAGGTAACAATCACACAACTATAAATTGAAGAAGCATGAAAGAGTTTACTGATATCATAAAAATGATGATAAT
The DNA here is from genome assembly GCA_963277665.1 of Viscum album. Lineage (NCBI taxonomy): Eukaryota > Viridiplantae > Streptophyta > Magnoliopsida > Santalales > Viscaceae > Viscum > Viscum album. The sequence goes on from OY728133.1 coordinate 1,950,701,108, forward strand.
AGGGAAAAATAATTTCAATACCATTTTTTATAAAGTTAAATAAATTTAACAAGAATATATACTTACATGATTTATGGAAAAACTCACCCTTTTTTATGCCTTGATAAATTTCCACTTCATCTCTTATTCCATGAAATGAAGTTGAGATTTTCATTCTTAAAGCATTAGAAGATCATGAGATCCATAAATAGAATTATATGTGATTACATATGTCTTTGGTCATCACAAAAAAAAGAATTTCACATGTTATCAAATATGCATAAATCCTGATATGGCAATATAATAATTTAATGTCTAAAACCTCATATGATATTTAACATAAAACAAACCATAAATAGTTAACCATATATCCCTTCTAAAAGTTTGAATTAAAAAACTTTTGAAATAAGGACAATAAATTTATAAAAAATAGTATATAATTGATCTCTAGTATATCATAAATTAGATCTTTGTTGTCTCGTACAAAACATGTGAATACCTTTATCACATATTCTCTTAAAACATGGATATAACAAGAATTAACATAAATCATTTTGAAAAAATAAATGATTATTTATTCCAATGATTACTGGATATATTCCTTAAATCCAAGAAGTTTTAAATATCATTACGGATAGAATACCCAACTTTGTCAACAAATCCTTAAATAGTTTAGATACCATCCAATTAAATTTATCGATATCATAATCTCTTTATCCATACAAAATATCTTTTTCTCATCCTTAAGAACTATTTAAGGATTACCTTACATTAATGCAACCTTTCCATTAAATCAATTTTATAGGCCATCAGTATCATTTAATACATTCTATAATATACTAAAATAAAAACTTCTTTAAACAATCCTAATATAATTCATGATTCATATAACATAATTTTGGAATTCCAAAACATATACACTTCAATCATCTAACGTTATTCCTATACAATTACTTAAGCTCCATTAACTTACTACTAAATACATATTTCATATAATATGAAATATTAAGCATTTATTAAGGTTCCTCAACCTCAATATAAGCATGTTTCTTACATTTAATGTAATGAATACTGTTATAACATCTCATACCTTTCACATGTCATTTTTGTCCCTTTATCTTCAGTATTAAAACAAATAATTGTACCACCTTTGTGTTTAACTTTATGATATTTCCACTTAATAAATTTATTTTCATAATTAAAATACATTACACAACTAAAAAATTCAATTTTTAATAGGTTCTTTCTAGTTCCTGCCATTGACTAAAACTAGAAATCACAGGGTGAGACACACTTATCATAAATTAAAACCACATAATAATGAATCATTACTTATAGGTTTCCTAAATAACTATATAAAATTTTAAATCAATGAAAAATTACAATTATCCACAGGAACATCCCTATATGTATCATTAGAAATATATATAGGATTATAAGTAATGTTTTCTCATCATTATTTATAAAGGATGACTAAACATTTTTTTGATACAAACTATGGAAACCTAGGATTAATATAAATAGATATTACATACATTTAGAATAATATTCGGAAAATTACCAATGTTTACCCCCAAGAACCATAATAATATAGTGTGTTTGAGAACATAGATCAAAATCTACAAACTTAGTTAAAGATATTCAATTTTTGTCACAAAGATATTATACTTTAATACTTATACTTAAACCCTTTCTTCATAACCTGGGGAAAGGACCCATAAAAATGGGTGAGATCAAATTTTTAGTAAAGGTAAACTTGGGAGATATGTAACAATAAACTTGAGAATAATGGTAGGATAATGTGATTATAACATTACAAGATTATACCCTGCATATCAAAGATCATAAACATGAATAATGACATAAATATTCTTAGTTTATATAAAACGAAACATAATGGAATCAAAAGGATAATCCATTAAAGTATAACATATGAATAAGACATGTAATTGTTTAATAAACATGAAAATATAAAATTATTTCCATAATATTAATAGCTTACTTCTAAGGTCATATTAGTGGAAAAATTCCTTTACTAAACCTAGTTGACTCCCCGTTCCATCTTTGTATTATTGAACTGAGTTCACTTCACATTCCATCCTTGTATTACTGAATCGGGTTCACATCCCATTCAAGCCCTATATTAATCAAAATTCAAATCCCATTCCAGAATTGTATTACAAAACCAGGTTCACTTACTATTCCATACCATTTTTACTAAACTGGGTTCACTTCCCACTATAGCCTTGCATTAATGAACCCGGTTCACTTCCCATTCCTACCCTATATTAATTAATTGAGTTCACTCCTCATTCCATAAATGTCTATCTCATGAGAGATAAATCTTAACCCAATGCATTGGAGGGAGATATAGGTACCAACTATCACAAAATGAAATCATACATGAGTTTTCAATAAGATAATTATATCATGACTCGTATACAAAACAGATATGAGTTTTATAAACATCATATCATAACCCATGAAATGAAATTTGTTTCATAAAAATGTCATCATATCATTAACTATGTAAAAGGGTTAGGTTTCATAATCATTTCATCATAGAATATCCTGGGAAAGGAAGCAGGTTTCATAAGTGTTTTATCATGGTATATCCCATGTAATAGAAATAGGACTCATAAAAACTTGACATATTAATCATAATGCCTTAAATTAATGGGTAATAATGGTGTCCTTAGATCATAATCGTATAAAATAATTAACTATATCAAAGGATATAAAATTATATAGTGAAGTATTTTCAAATATCACTAGGAACATAAATTTTCATTGAAAATATCTTTTTCAACCATATAAAATTTTCTAGATAATTTTATTTTATACCACCATGAAAATATCTGAAGGAATCATAAAAACCCATTTAACATATTTCTTGAATAAAATATCATTTCTTCTATAAAAAATTCTTTTTAAATCAAAAAAACTTTTAAAAAACATTTTCATTGAAAATAATCCTGAAACATTATAAAGGAACCTTAAAAAAATTATGAAAAAATATTTCCTTGAAATATTATGATGGAATCTTGAAAAAAAATTTAAAACTTTTTTAGAAAACATGGTTTTGAAGGAATACATATTTCTGACTAAAGAGAGGGATAACGTCATATTTTCTAAAGAAGACCTTTTTATTTATATTAAGTTAAAAAAGTATACAATGTTACCAATACAAAATGAAATCATGGATAACCATAGAAGAATAATATTTATTAGTGTTCTTGAGATATGGATCTTAATATTTCATCAATGTAAGCATAATCGTAAACAATCCCAATAAACAGTAATATTATAACAATAAACTATTACAACATTGATGACATTGAATCCAAATAAACTTGATAAAATAAAATTACATGAAACATAAAATATGATGAATGAATTATATTCATAATATAACATGTAAATGGGTAGTATATACACCCCATAGAAAAAAATATATGTTCATAACATGCATGTATGTCAAAGAAGGAAAATTGAGAAAAAAAACTTTACCGATTTGGTAACTTTGGAACCATAAACCCGATGAAAGAAAGATCATAAAATGGATATGTAAATACCCATAAATTTAAGGATAATAATAATTTAATATAATAATTTTAATTATATACACAAGAAAAAATAAATGAGTGGTGAATAAGGAATAAATCTCACAAAAATAACAGTAAGATGAGAAAACCCTTACCTTAAGCATTGTCTTTCTTCATACACATCAAAACCTATGTATAATAAATATATGTTCATTATTCATCTACAAAATAACAAAATCATTATATATAATACCATATATGGTATTATTATGACTTTATATTACCCGTTCAGTAATAATTCCTTGTTAACATTATGTTTTGCGTATTATCAGCTTTGTTTTCCTCTTATATTTTGACTTGATATTATTGATATAGTTACATAGATAATGATTTACTTATAAAAAATATGTAAAAAGAGATATAAATATATTATATGTTAAGTATATAAATATTTATAATAATCTATAAATATATAACTATGAAATTGAATACACTGTTTATAGGGATGGTACGGTGTACATACGCATTAACTATCTTTTCTATTTTATTATCGTATAGAATTGAAGGAAGTAAAGGATATATATATATAATATAATTATATTATAACATTTATATCAGATATATCAACATTTTTTACAAAACATATTCTTAATATATTCCATTTAATGTCTAAAATAATCACATCACCCTGAAGAAGCGGTTGTCCACACGTCCACAATGTTATCGTATATCCATAAAATGGAAAGCATGAATATATATTATATATTATAATTAAAAAAGCATAAATAAATCATAAATATCATAAATCACATATAAAAATAGTATTTTCATCATAGTGATCAACCATGAGAGGTTGTAAAGGGAAAATGAATGTCGTTGTTTTGTGAGGTGGTTGTCCGTTGTACACACGAACGATAATTTCATTAATCATTTGATGGTAGTGTGCATAGTTGTAGGTAAAACCATTAGAATAATAACATATCAGTATAATTATAATACTTATGTTGTTATATAATACATAAATATATATAATTTATGGGGTGGAGAATGAAAATAAAACAAAAGATCATGTGGAAGGATGTTACCTCTTCTCTAGGTAAATCCTCTTGGTTTGCACCAAAGGTACTCCATGGTTGGATTTCTAAGAAAATTGAGGCTTATAGGATGAGAGGGTGTGTGTTGGATTCTTATTTTTATAGGGTTATGAAGACATAAATGGATTTATATGTGTGAATAAATGAGGGGGTGAGTTCCCTTTTATAGTGTTGGAGGAGTGGCATTCTTGTAAATATAAAAAGGTAGACATTATTCAGACGTATCCCTTACATAGTTTTCCTCAAACAATTCACTATTTTCTATAAAATGTATGAAATGGTCAAAAAATTTCAAAATAATGGATTTTACAGGTTTCTTTGTTATTTTTATTCTTATGTTAAAGTTTAACCACTAAGTAAACTCGTTTTTACCTTAATCACATTAATTAATTTTAATTACATTCAATAATAATATTTGTAAAAAACTGTTGATATTATTATAGATTATAAATTATGATTAATTAAAATATTGAATCCATTTTTCTATATTCATAAAACAAAAGGGGTAGAAATTAATTTAAAAATAATCCCTCAATGAGACGCAGAAATGGGGTTTTAAAGTAAAAATATTCAAAATATTAAAGTCTTTTTATAACTAATTTCAATGTAAAATTTAGTCCAATGAATTAAATCTGATTAATTTATGTATAATATATATATATATATATATATTAAAATCATTTAAAATATATTTTAACTATATAAATTAATTATAAAATATATGAGTTTTGAATTAAAATTGAGTGTTTTTTATTATACATGAAAAAATAAAACTTCTCAAAAAAATACCAAAAATTCCTCAAAAGTAAAATTTGATATTATGAATTAAAAAATAATTTTATATTTTTAAAATAAAAATTATAATTTTTTTGAAAATTAAATTTAAAATGGGTTCTCTATAGAATGGTTGTAAAATTAAATTTTTGAAAAATACACCTTTTTATTCATAAAATTTGATTTATTCTTATATTATATGAGTATAAAAAATATTTATTGAACCTATAATATATAAATTTCTTTTAAAATATTCGTAAAAATCAGATTGTTTAATTCTCTGAGTTAAAATGGTGTTTCTACAAGGAAGAATATTTTTCCTAGAAAATAAATTTCTTTATTCTAAAATAGTTATTACTTTTATTTCAAATTAATTGATAACCAAAGGATTAGTTTTATTTACAATGGTTTTTTAATTTATTTAATATCATTCATATCATCTATTATAATAGTTGGGTGATAATTCTAATAGTATTTTAATAATAGTATATTAGAGTTTGGTAAAACTCGGTCTTAAGTGTAACACAATCTATCAAAGAGACTTAGTATTTTGTGAAAAAAAACCCAAAGATAGTGTCTCATACAATGCAAGCTACACTATGTGTTTCATGTAGTGAAATATCATCATGGGTTTGAATAAAAATACATACAAACATTGTTATTTCATATAAAATAAGATAAATTCAGTGTTCCCTGAAATAAAAAACATCAAAAAGATTAAAAAAAATCGAATAAAATATTTTACAAAAAATCAGGGTCTTAACACTCACATTCCATAGATAAACATCATTGTACTCTTTCATGATTGACCTTTCTAGGAGCCTGGGTTATAATCTATTGATTTCCTATTATTGCATGACCTTGATCTCATAAGGAACTTATCCTAGATTGAGCTCATATTTTAGTACTTCAAACGTAACTTCTTATTGAAAAATTACAACACACAGATCCTAGAATATAGTTCAATCATAGAAAATAAAAAGATGAATAGATAAAATTAGAACCAAATTTTCATTACATTTTCATAATTCATTCCATGTCCATCCAATAATTCAAATATGAAACAATTTCCCAAAAAATGATGAATATGGGAGTTTACAAATCATTCAAATTCTATGTAAATATAAGGAAATAAGTATCTATATTAATCAGTCATATCATTATCTTCATCATTGTCCTCAAAATATATTTCATCCAGAACATAATGTTTGTTTTTTATTTCAATGACCTTCACATAATAATAATAATTATTAAAAAGCCTTTTGTTCTATCATATTTATCATAATCCATTCGACAAGAATTTCATAAAGATACCCTCCATAACCTTCTCATCAATTTTTCTTAGAAGTGAGTTCTTTATTTTCATCAAAAAGTGACTTCAAAAGACTATAATGTAGTAATATATTGGTTTTAGTTAATACCATATTTCATAAGAAGTCATGTTATAATTAGGAAATTGTAATCACCTATTTTGGATATGCATAACTATTTATAAGACTTCTATCTAAAAAAATATTTAACATTATAAACTCAACGAGCATTTTTCATCAAATTTCAACTAAAATTATATTTATTCTCCTTGTAAAAAAATTATTCATGATAGTATAAATAAAAATATACTAGTTCATAATCACAAGTTTATAAATATATAATTCAAAACAATTTTTAGTAAACCCCATTCCATTGTTTATTACCAATTGTTTTATATGAACCCTTAACCATGAATAATATTTTCATATAATGATTGTAAATATATACACTATTTGAAACTATTTATTCACAAAATAAACATAATTAATGATTTTATAACTATAAATGAATTTGAAAAACTATAAATCTTCCCTAGTAGATTGAATTATGAAAATTATTTATAAATATGATCATATTAATTCAACTAGACTAGTTGATTGGATTTACATTCCCCTATGTATTATTTATACTATATTACCATTTTGATAATATAGAAAATATATCTCTATATCTTCTTAGTTGTGGTAACTATCTCAAATCATTATCCTTTGAAATTTTTCTCAATATCTTACATCCAAGATGACCATGTCTCATATTTGGGATATTGTCTCATATTTTGAACTATGGTAGCATGAATTACATGAATCACCAATCTAAAATAGATTCCAACTATATCTTTCAACATTAGTTATATTATTTTCATATTTAAAAATTCTACTATAAAATGTTTTAATTTTTTAGATAATTTATTTTCATTCACCGCATAGTTGGATTTTAGTTATAAAATTGTTTTTGATCCCATTAACAAGTTATATATATTCTGATCTCATCTCAACCAATTATTTTTATTTTCATAGAACCATAATTTTAAAAAGTGATATATAAAACATTAAATTATTCTATATTCATAAAAATATTGGGTCCCTATTCATCTATAATGACCATACACCGTCATGTATTCAAGTAATTCCACTTTTGATAACTTTATGATCCACCTCAACAATGAATGGCTTATCATCCTTGTTTCTTCATAAAGTCTTCTTTTATCCCTCAACCTACTTTTTATGACCTTGAAATATAGTTATTCATTATTTTTAATAGTGAAATTATTTGTAACACCTCCAACAACTCCCCAAATTAATGAAAATAGTTTTTAATAGGTAACTGATATACACATCTATCAAATATCTAATTCTTCTCAGGCTTACACCATCTATCCTATAAATAGTTCTACCATAATTATTTCTTTATCTTATTACATGTTAGAGCCATTTTATACCTTAAATATATGATTTCTACCTAAAAAAATACACAACACTAATAATATCATTTGAAAATGTTCTTTCTAGAATCTATTGGGTTTAGTTATAATATCAAACTTACATTCTATAGGAATTTCTATTCCACTTTTCATTAATTTTAGAGACCCCAAGATAAATTAAACATTATTTAATGTAGATGTCGTATTTTTAGAGTTTTTTAACCCAAGGTTACCCAAATTATATTTAGAACATACATTATTAGGTGAAATAGATTTAAATTTCCTGTGAGTTATATATTCAACTTTTACTTGAGTTTATGGAAAACACTTATCATTATTTTTTAGGAATATTATTTTATCTTTAGATCATTATTAGTGTCATATTTATATTTTACTACGGTCTTGTCATCCTTATGAAACCATGAGTTTTATATGTTAAGATATCTTTATTCAGAAATAATTTCATATTCAAAATCCATTATCATCTTTCCCCTCTCAATAACATTTACATTACGAATCTTGAACTCCTCAATATAATCATTCACATTGATGTGAAATTAATTTTTTTCACTCTTTAAAATGTATGATTCTTTATTTAGATCTTTGAATTCCCTCTTATATTAAATTTTTATTTGAAGACACACTTTATCCTCAACTTTCAAAATGTTTTCCATATTGGTTCCTTCTCCTTTTCTCGCATCACTTGAGCGTTATTATTGTCTCTCAACATGATTGATTATTTTTTAATCCTTTGTAACATGTCCCCTTTAGAGTAACTACCAGAAGTAGAGTAGTCACCATCAATCTCACTCAATATAACCCTCCTCTTTATTTATTGAAATTTTTATCTATTCTCACAAGTATTATTGGTCTCTTTAGAAGTTATTACTATTATATTTCTTAGAGGAATATCTTAATCCTCCTCATCTTTTCACTCCACACATTAATTTTGTGGGAAATCCATAAAAAATTTACTAAATACTCTATTATTGAACCAATTGGGTGAATATTTTCCCATTTACCTTATATTTATTCTTTTTTTGGTTTTGAATGATATGGTCCATCATTACTTTTTTGTCATCATATTTTTTATCATTGTAATTTTCTGTCACTTCAGAAAACTTGAGAGTGCATGGATTGGTGGTAATTAAGTGACCTCTATCAAGCCTCCCCATATTTCATAGGTTATCATCATGTTATAAGGATCTACAGTGTAACCATAAGGAGACTAAACCCTCCTATTTGAGTATCACAAAAATGAAAAAATCAGAAAAAATCACCCATTATAAATAATAATAGTAGGTTGAAGTAATAAACATATACATGTTGTACTAAAATTTTATTTTTATGAAACCATTCATACATCAAAAAACTAATGTCCCACTAGGAGAATCCCATAAAATAAATAAAATAATAAAAATAAAATATTAATCTATAACTATATTTGGGGCTTATCACAAACTAGTATCCTACTCTATATGGGGTATCCATTTCGATCATGAAACACTTGGCACATTCCTTACCTAAACTGGTGAACAATGAAGTATGATCAGTTACCCAAATAACATGCATATCTAAGAAGGGTGTGATAACAACTAATTAGGGAACCAAAAATGGTATCCTTAACATTACCAATGAATATAGTTTTTTCAGATCTGATATGACTAGAATAAAAAAACTAACATGAAAGAATATTGAATAACTATCATCGATCCTTAATATCTAATGTTAAACACAAGATCGAATATACATATTTTTCCATTGTTGTAGTGTCTCTGAGCTAAGTAGAAAATAAGACTATGATGGATATGTCTGAATAACCATGTTGTAGTAGGTTAAAGCACCATTTCCAAGGAAGTATCCTAGAATTCCTTCATTAAATTTGTCACAATCACTAAATCCTAGGTAACAACCTAGGAATTCCATGTAGGTATAATGGTTAAATCTGATATAAGATCCCAGATATTCCATATAGGAACTAAGGATAAATTGAATCTAATAACCTAGGAATTTAAAATTGGAATAAAATATGAATCCTTGGTAACATGACACATAAAATACAAATATGTGTGAAATCAAGATCCAAGGTTACAACCTCAGTATTCCATGTAGCATCAACAATAAACTCTATATCCAAGGATTTTACCCAATGTATCATTCATATAAAATCAAGGCATGTTTATCTACCTCATAAAATCAAATGAATAAATAATAATCATGGTTTTGAAATGCCTTAACCCATTAATAAAATCAAAGGCTAGTATCTAAAGAGAAAAACCTATCATTATTACTATAGCCACAAAAGGTTCACTTGATCAATATTCATGTTCTATGGTGACACTCAAATTTGAAAACCAATACTCTATTGTGTTATCCCTCACATGAGAAAAATATCACCAGTTTACCCACCAGGGTCCCCTGGGTATCGCCACTACCTGAAAACCCTACATATCCTCTTTATATTCATAAAACGGGCTCACCAAACCCATAAAAAATTTCATACTATAATTTCTATAGAGAGATGTCATAATAAAAATATCTCTTTCCCTGAAAATCCTGTTGAATTCACTCACCCAACCCATCTATAATATCACCTAGGGAAATCCTACTCATCTAATAACATGTTAAGTGGGAGGAAAACTAACCCAAAACATTGTTCATATTGACTATATGATATATGGTATCTCAAGCTCTCACTATGTCATACTTTGTCCACCCATATCAGTCCCACGCACTTCTGTTCATGGAATTTTTAAAGGATCCATTACTAGTGACATTGTATTTTCATTCCAATTCTCTTATACCCCTCATGATCTATAAAAACTCAAGGAATACATTTTATGATCAGGCCCTCAACTATTGGTGGTTCGTGCATTAAGCCAGGGGATAAGGGACCATCACAGAATGTAATACTTTTTTTTGTTTCCAAACAAAAATATTTTAAATATAAAATTTATTTAAACAAAAGGTTTATCAACCTCAATGGAGATTCAACATACTACATGTTGCATACCAAAATCATAAATTAAAGGTATGCACTCAATGAAATACCTAACTCAATAAAATCCATTTCTTTTAAGAAATTATTGACCACTCTATCCCAAGATCATTAAATCCAAACATACTACTATCCATGGGAATGGGGACATATCTCAAGTCATAACATGTAATTTGATTAATAATAAAAATTTTAAATTAAATATTCAATTTAACTTAAATAGGATTAATTTCCACAAACTCACAGAATGATATCCACTTTCGAGAACCTCTCTTAGTAGGGTGAAGTCCATTCCTAACATGAACATGGACATGAGATATGAAAAATCCTCAACATCCATGATCGATTCAATAGATAATCCTTCAAATATAAGTTTAAAACCTTAAAAATTCATAGAGAGACATATCTCTAACCATATAGTAAAAAATTTTGTTATATATTCCTCTCAAGACATTCCCTAGCCACACTAATCAAAAGGGTCATCTCCCTAAATGATTACCACCATGCTTTGGTGTGAATAATCATCAAATCTTAATCTAATTGCATAAAAATTTGAGGTGATTAATGGAAAATAAAATTAAAGGAAGGAGAAAGATAAAATCCCCTATAACCACCATAAAACATTTAACCAAGATAACCCATACTAATTGTGATCCAAGGGGCAAATGAGATAGAGGATCCAGTTGAATATATTTTCTTCATGAAATTATATTTCCCTAAAAACCTAAGGATATATTTGGTATGATAATAGTAAAACACTAGAAATAAACACCCAATGCTAGGTCACAGTGCGAACATGGGTTCATGACATAGAAAACCATTTCAAAAAAAAAATATTTTTCTATTAGTGTTCAAGGAATAATTGATCCCAAGCATAGAACATTAAATTATTACCATGCTTCGGGGTGTGGTTCCCTACTATGAATCTCATCGCAAAAATAAATTATATTAACCGCGATTATAGGTGAAACAAAAACTAAAATTTTAGTTAGTGGTCATCTAAACCTTCTCTAATGCCTAAACAAGCTCTTAAGGAACTTAACAATCCTCATACCATATCTATAAAATATTCTACTTGTGATAATCCAACTCTATAAATTTTAATATGATTCGTAATTTTTAAAATTAACCCTACTCTATAGTATAAATTAAAATTCATTCTTAAATTTGTATAAAAAATGCACTAGATTTTATAACCTCCCCACCAAAGCACTTCACATCCTCAGGAAGCTTTGATAGACCTTCAATTTTTTATCTCGAACATCACTAGTCATCAATTCATCACAAATTTTACCTCTTCTACACTATAATTTTGAATTATATTATATTATGAAACTACAAAACCAAGTAAACAAATTCGTCAAAACATGATCCACAGTTCACTATAATCACCAAATCACTAATACAGTACTTACAGATTCCCATTTGTCTCGACTCATAATGATTTCATCAATCAATTATTCTCTAATATTATGATGTTCCACAAAATATAAGTCAACTCAAAATGGATGATTATGATCAATGTTTATCCTCACCATTAGAATCATCTAATGAATCACATTTCAAGTAGCCTAAATGAGTGCTTGGGGTTGCTTCCATATCATCACACACAATCCCACGAAAAAATTATTGTTCAGTCCTCCAATGGTTGACCTATCTTGAAAAATATCCACCACAATAGCTGACACACTATCAAATCTCCTAATCATAATACCTAATTTCTCACAAGAACCAAAGTATTATTAAAACACCAACATAGGAGTATAAAACTAAATCTTGATGTAATTCAATGATTGGATCACCGACATCTCTCTCCCGTTATCATGTTCGCACCCTATGAAATGGTTCACCATTGATCTGACTCATGATAATTTCACATCTAGGATAATCCCATGCTTGATGACTAATAATAGAATCCATCTAACACTGCGTCAAAACCCAAAATCTTGTATTAAATAATGAACTTGAGAAAATCAGATTTACCTATACAAAAGTATATAATAGCCACATTGACTATCCAATGACTTATATTTTCACACCCATGACCCTACCAACATGGGGTCATACCAATGTGGCCCTCATTCAATCCATTATCTCTTATAATATCTTGGTGTGTCCATCACTCTCACACTTGAGTGCCATCTCAAATTGTCAAACCCCACCTTTTAAAAGATCAATAGGAATGTCATCCTTATCATCCACTAAAATTCCACAAATAATGAGGGACACACACTATAATATCCAATGGTGAGCTCCCCATCATATAGGTTTCCTTATAACTATCCTCCTGAAAATTCCCAAAAGGATCTATCATCACATGCATGTCACTACATAAAATTGACCATCATCACATATCAATACCCACATCCATATGTCAATGGATTCTTTATCATTTTTAGGGGTAATATTCATCACTCTCAACAAAAATAAATGGTAACCATTACATCAATATTTTCATCAAACCCATCATCGTTTAGATCATCCAAAATGACTTCTTGATCTACAACTCAAATTAAATCACTTGAAACCACAATGCACTACATTAACCTCATATAAAATCAATGGGTGTATGCTCCCATGTAACCTATTTATAAAAATTTAGTCATTTTCCAATGATTAAGACATCATAAAATTTAGTCTCACACACATGTGTCATTAACTATACACAATATCATGTCAAGATTATCTATCTAAGAGCACCCTTGACACCTCTCATCAAAATTGAGGCATTTCACCCATACCATGACCAATCAACTGATCACTGAGAACCTGTGCATCATTCCCCAAACAAGAAGCATCTACCACCTAATTATCCATCATAGATCCAACCATCTAGGAATAGGATCTATAACAGCAACTATAACCACAAATGTGAGTTATTTATCACAAATTTCACCATAATATTTCTTATTTATCTTATAATGTAATTTTGTGCAATCTCATGATCGATCTCTTGAGGAGTCCACTCACACACGTCATTTTAAAATTATCACCATGTATTATTAAAATATACTACAATAGTATACTACACAATGATATACTAATATAATAGGAGGATTGAATGATATAAATATATATGAAAATACATAAACGAAAAATAAAAAATAAAAGAAAACATAGTGAAGTTATTGAGAGATGGATATTATTCTATAGAGCTTTCAATGTTATAATCATCGATCTTTAAAATATTATTATTTTTTAATTAAATGTTGAGATCAAGAACTATTAATCAAAACCCTAATAGTAAAAATGTTATTGTCCCATACTCTGACCTATACATGTGGGTAAATACTCTGTCAAGCTATTTATAGGATATCTATTTTACACACATTACCACGATAATGCAATTGTACTATATGTAAAATTATAAAGAAAATTTCTAGGGATAAATATAGATGAGAAGAATAAGTTGATAGTTTGGAAAGAGTAGAGTCATCAATCCATAATCAGTTAAACTATTGATAAAAATATTGTAATAAAATAAGTCAATTGAAGAATAAGAAATCAAATAAAAACATCACTCGCTCCCTTAAAACAAAATCCAAAGTTAGTTCTCCATTTTATTTGAGATGATATTCTTGAAATAGAGAAAATAAATGATAAAACAAGATAGGAGAAGAAGTGAAATAATGAAAAATAATATATAAAAATGTAAAATAATGAAAAAACAACCAAAGAAATCCTTCCAACTGAAAATGGATAAATCCTATGATATTATATGTGTGTGTGGGGGGGGGGGATTTATATACAAAAGGGGTGGCTGGTTTATCTCTAGTTACATAGGTGCACATCTAGAACATTAAATGTCCTACCTTAAAATAGAAACAAATTGATGAGTGGTATTTTTTTTAATCTCAACAAAATATGAATTATTTACCTAAGATTGAAATATAGTGTATTACTAGGGTAAATATATCTAGGAGGCCACTCACACACACCACTTTTCTATTATCACTATTTATTACCAAAATATACTAATCGATGATATATTAATATAGAGCAAGTATTGGAAAATAAAAATATATATTCACATTATTTAAATTATTGAAATAAATGAAAATGGAATGAAAATTTTTTAGTGAGAGATAATTATTGATCTAGGCTGTTCACAATGATGCAATAATTGTTCTTTAAAAAATTATTTTTATTCAATTCAAAGTTGAGATATATAAATACCAATCAACACCCTCTCATTAAAAATGTTACGAGACACCACTGAGACATATGTATGTGGGGTAATAATCTATCTAATTATATTTATGATATATTTTTTCCACGCATCCCCACCATATTGATACTCCCTCATATGCAATAAAGTCTTGATATAAAATAATAAATAGAATCACATATACCATAAAATTTTATACCATAATAAGATACCTTAATAAGTTTCACACATACTAATATCATATAATAAAATAAATATAATCTCTAAATCTCAAGAAATCAATGAGAAACATTTTTTCCTCTGTTTGAATAAAATTTAATGTTGGTTCACCATTTTTAGGGGGATGTGATTCATGGTGGGATAAAAAAATGAAATAATAGATATGAAGAAATGAAATCGAGAAACCTAATATAAAAAATTAATAAGATTACTAAAACATTCATAACACTTAATTTATACCGAAAATGGATGACTATGTGGAAATTAATGGGGGGTAGAACTTTATAGGCAAGAGGGCTATTTAGTTTCCCTCAAATTATTTCCACTGAAAGAGGAACCATATTTGGCAAAAAAAATTTAAAATAATCACAATGTGGTATTCTATGAATTTTTTTTTCCATTACTTATGAATTATATCGCAAAATTAAAGTATCAATAGATAGGTTTTTAAAAATTTATGATCAAATTATAATAGAAAATATTTATAGGTTGATAGGATGTTTAAATTCTCTTGCTCACATCTCTCATATTTTTTTCTAGGATATGGTCATAATATAGTGTATCTTTAGTAAAAAAATGTGTCTAGAACTCTTATCTATCTAAAATTATAATACTAGATCATTTACACTAGTACATTGTGAGATATGAGTTAATCATCAAAATTACACAAAATAATGCACCAATTTTGAGGCCCTAATTTCAATCATTTGATAGAAAATATATGGTTGGATTAATTTTTAGGTATAGTTGAATGAAATTTATTACGATAACTATATATTCCAAAAAAATAATTTCATAATTCATATTACAATATAAAATTTTATGATAGAAATAGGATATTATTTAATACCCTTAAAAATCATCATCTAGGCCATTTCCACAATTAGTTTAAAACTGTTCATAAAACATAAAAACAAGAAAATATTCTTTAAAATTACAAATTATTGGGATTAAAAACATTTAATTATAGAATAAAATATATACAAATATTATCCTCATAAATCCCCTATAGTTAAATATTTCACCCACATACAGTCAATAAATATCCAAATCAAAATATATACTTAAATCAAATGTGAGAATATTTCCAATATATTTTCCTAAAATAATTACGTAGTGTCTCATTATGAAAACCCAATTATCTTTTAATTTTTCATTTAAAATTTAAATGTTTCCAAGCATAAAAACACTTCCTTGACAAAATCACCACATACCACGCATGAAAGTTTATATCACTATTTTATCAAGAGATATTCAATGCCAAGTAGGATCGTAATTATAAATTTATGTATCACAATAGGATTATGAAAATTATCATCTATCTATAATGTAAGAAATATTATTTACTCATGAGTAATTTTACAGGAGATTTTGTGGATAAGAATATGTGGATAAAATCATTTAAAAATTCTTATGTAGAAAAGGGAGAATATGAATATTAAATTAAACCACAAGAATATTAAAGTTAAAAAACATAAACTATTACTCAGTCAATTCAAAAAAATATAAAACACCCCCTTTTTAATGTAATTTTATAATAGTAAAACAATTAATTCAATGATGATTTCTATGATAATACTCCAAATTACTTTTTTTAAATTTTAAATATTTTCTCTAAAAATGTGAGATTAAAATAAAATTTAAATAACGGATAAAATACCATGAAAGTAATCACAATGAATTATTTAATATTATCTATATTTTTACTCATTCTTTTTTTAATAGTAGAACTAGTTGTTATAAATTAATTACATTGATTAATTACTCATGAACATTATTTTTCCAATTCCAAAAAATAATAACACACATCTCACACCACCTTTTAATAATCTATTTCTTAACAAAAAAAGGAAAGTCTTTTACCTCACACTCAAACATAAAATATCCATGAAAAAATATTAAGATTTAAGGTAGTTATGGAATAATAAACTTGTCATTTGTCTTAAATCTATAAATAAAACCAATTTTGTCTAAGTGATATAAAATGGCTGATGAAAAGTTAGGTTTTATTTGTAAAATGAGAATTTCCAATGAAATGACTGAATCACATCAAAAAAATTCATGAAATTTAATTCTTTAAAATATAATTAATTACAAGTTTGGGTTCCAAAACAAAATCTATGTTTTTCTCAAGAAGGTGAGACTATTAATAAAATTATAATAAATTTATTTATAATACCTTATAGGAATAAAAATACATTTTGAAAAAGCGTTTCATTGTCATGGAATTCAAAAGTAGGTCAAACTCATAAAAATATTTTTAAAATAAGATTTTAGAAAAGGATTAAATATCATAAATAATTTTGAAATAAATTTCATAAAATATTAATTCAAATATATCATAATCAATTAAAGAGTTAAATTTGAAAAATAATATTCATTAATGTTCAATGTTCTTAAGAAGATGGAAAGTAAAACAAAGCTATTAAAGAATAATAATTGATACTCTTATGTTAAGTGACTATAATTTTCCACAGTAAATCATAGAAGAATGAAAAAAATAAACTATGATTTTTTTTGAAATAAAAATAAATTCAAATAAGAAGAATATGTGGAAGAAAGAAAGGGATAAGGTTTAGTTTTGACCCCCAAGTGGGTGCTAGGTTTTTACTACCGAATTTATCCATAATCTTAAGTAGGATGTGGTTTTCATTGAAAGAACCACAACATGTTGTTTCTCCCAACATTCACAAGGGTAGGAAATGTGAGAACCAACAAATTAAAAAATGTCCCAATCCTCAAGAGTGTTTAAACAGAGTAGTGAAAATGTGGAAGGGAGATGAAGATAAGGTTTAGGTTCTATATTTTAACTATCATGGCATCCTCCTCCATGTGATACACATGTTAATATAGATTACACAATCACATCACCACAATCTCCCTAGACTCTTACTCTTTTTTGAACTCAACCATAATCTTCTCCATAGTGGTAGTCTCTTTATTTTAATCTTCACATTCTTGGGATAACAATATTATATCATCATCTATAATTTTATTATAAGATATGTTATGAAATAATTAAAATATAATAATATTAAAATAGTAAGAATCAACTAAAAATATTACCCTTCATGTAGGTTAGCTTGAAATATAATCTCTTCATTTAGGGCCATTGGGAACATAATCTCATTAGGTTCATCCTCATCAATATCATGATCCTATATGATAATCCATGAGTTAAATAATTTTGAAAATCCAAAAAAGTTGTAGGTAATCATTAAATCATTTTATATTAAATTTGATAAAATTATTTAGAGATAACATTATCTGCCTATGTAATCCCTTCTTCAAATTCCATTAATTTTCTCAATGCCTCTTGGACATGGGTTATTCGAGTTAGTGGAAGTTATTAAATCGGCACCATTTTGTTTTTCAAATTCAACAACATGGATGGTGTATTCTTACAAATAAATAATGTGGTGGAGATGATATGATTTTTCATTTTAAAATATGGTACAATAACTTACCTTTTAATGTTCCATAAAATTGGATAAATATTCTTCCAATTGAAGTTTATCTCCCACACGTTCATCAGCTAAATGGCCTGCTTATGAGATCTCCTATAGAAATGGTTAAAAATATCAAAGGTATATTTTATTAATTCACTCAATATATCCTTAGATTTCTAAACTATTAATGTAGGTGGAAAAATTGACACTTCTTATTTAAATTTTTTTCCCACCATAATTATTTTATTGAAACAATATAAGTGGAAATGATATTCATTTAGCTACCCAATTATTCCATTATAATATTTTTTTATCCTCTTATATCATTAATATATCTTACCTTCAAGACTCCTCAGAAATCCATGCATATATAAAATAACTGAGAAAATTTATCTTGACCTAATAAATACAATATCTTCATTGATGTTTTTTACTATTTGAATATTATTATTTTTTATTTTCAGTTTTTCAAAAAATAATGCTTGTAAGCTATTAGTCTCCCCAGAAAGATTCAAATTTTTTTAGAGGTGTCTTTCAAGAACCCCTACTCATTATTTTTTATTTACCTAGGAATTAAATATATTTTAATGTTAGGGTCAATCTATGAAGGAGACAAATCACAAAAACCATTGTTCATTATCAGTATTTATTACTAAAATATTCCACTAGAATATAATACTAAATGATATAAAAATATGGTTTGGGTGTTTTAATAATATTAATATATATGAAAATATTTAAATTAAAATCACCAAAAAAATATGATTTAATGAAGTTAGGTAGATAAAAATATTTTATTTGGAGTTTATAATGATGAAATAATTATTCTTTGAAATTTTATCTATATTCAACTCAATGATTAGATCAAGAACTGTCACTCAACACCCTTATATCCAAAATGTTACAGCCCCATAACTCCCTATATGATTGTAAATTCTAGAACACTCAGTCTTATGTCATTAGACCATAATATTACCAAGGAACACAAACACTGAAGGATGTATAAACTTTAATACCTACATATGTGCTTCTCATCAATGAAAATCAATAATTAAATATTTTTTTGAGTGTAACCAGTTGTATTACTAATTATTTCATTAAGGATTCATAAACATGAATAAATCTATATGTGAGATCCAAATAATATAATAATTTTCCCTCAAAAGTGTGAAATTGGTCCCAACCTCTCATATTCTTAACGAATATTCATTCTAATGTGTCAATATTAAAAAATAATTACTGGCCACTGGATTTTTGAAAGTATATATTCATGAAATCAAAAATTCATAAAGTATAAATCTCTTAGAGTTTTCATTGTTAATCGATTGGTGAACCCAACCTGAATCCATTACCCATGACAGAGGTCAACTGTTCATGCTTGTCCTTAACTTGAGATACTACAATAATGTGTTTTATTAATTGTGATATCCTTGTCCCACATGAACACTTATAAAGATCCCCCATTAACCAAATATGATGGAGTCTTCATCAGGAACACATTGATACACTTAAAAATGAAATGGTTGTGTCCCCAATGACTGTAACAACATTTTCACCAATATTAAACCTTTAACAACAAGTAAACAATGTGATTGTGAGGGCGTATCACCACCACATCACTATTCAGACCATATTGGTAGCTTGAGAGAGCCTATAAGAACTAAATCCCCATAATACCCTTCAACTAAAAGTTAATAAATAATTTTGTTGCACCCTATAAAACCTCCAACCATTAAAGGGGCCTAACTATGTAACATAATAATTTTAGAACCCTTACCTTTGGGAGTTGGATGATTTCATAGATGCCTCAACCAGTTTTAAAAATCCACCAATTAGTGGTCCTATAAAATATATTTTCTACCACTTTTATACATTAAATATCATCATGACATCACTAAGGATATTACTCAAGAGATCTTGATCAATAACACTCAGACCATGCCATCTATAAGAACTTTTAGAAGTCATTAGGTTGTATCATCTATGTAATAAGAACATATTCACATTTATACAGAGGGATCTAGCATATCCCAGCAACCATCATGTTTCATTCCCATATATATATTCTTTTTAATAGATTTTCCCATCATTTTAATGTACTATCAATAAAGAAATAACATTCTCTTTCACCCACCCAAGATCCCCAATGATATATTCCAATTAGAAAATTTGGACTGGAATAGTATCATTCTACCATTACATCATGAAATGTAACGTCCCGGTTTCAGAATCCACCTAGAGCCACCCCGTACCCGGTTGGTCACATAGAGTCAAGCACATTTTCTCGAATTCCAGAGGCTGCTGACTAGTAGCAAGGGTCCTCGGTGTGATAGTGGGGAAACTATGCCCTCTTTGGTAGAGTATACAGTGGAAAAAATACTTGCAACTGCAGAAACAGTAATAATCCATACGAAAGTGAACAGTGGAATACTGATAAAGAAACAACAAGAGAACATATATAAAATGATACATGATACATAGGTCTAGGAAATCAGCCAAACAAACCACAATGATGAGTACACTAACAATCCAAAGTACAGAATAAAGATAAGTAAATAACTCTTCAGCATCTCAAACCATGGATTGGTCTCGTGCTCTCCAGCTCCACAACAAGTCATGTACCTGAAGTAGAAGGGTGATTTCCCATATCTATACCTACATCAATATAATCTATTTAGGCCCAAAAGAATGACCTAAAAAGGGTGTGAGACGATATCCCAGTAAGAATCCACCCGAAGATCTGTGCCTAACAGTCACTGAATATATATGGAAGGTAAAAAGCAAAGATGTAGTAAACAAGAATGCACTCAGTAATAAACAGTTCCATATATCAAATAAGCAGCTAATCAATCAAGGTAACCCTATGGGAAGTACACGAATCCTATCCCCTCTGGTTTAGTCATAAGAATATATAAATACTCCATGAGGAAGCACTCACATTCAATTCTCATTATATTCAAAAGTGATTCAAGACCCTTTGAGGAAGCTCACATGGTCAATTCCCCTTATAGTCTAAGGTAGTAATGGACTCTCTGAGGAAGCTCACGTGGTCAATTCCACTTTTAGTCTATGGTAGTAATGGACCCTCTGAGAAAGCTCACATGGTCAATTCCCCTTATAGCCCCAAGTGGTTAAAGACTCTATGAGGAAGCTCACTTAATCAATTCCCCTTATAGTCTAAAATGGTTCACATACTCACTGAGGAATCTCACTCGATCAATTCCCCTTATATCCTAAAGTGATCAGAGACTCTCTATGAAATCTCACTCAGTAAATTCCCCTTATAGTCTACAACACTAGGTTCTCACGGCCCTATATAAGTCAATGAGAATAATAATGAAATATGGCCCAAGTTAACCTCAATAACTACTTGTATAATTGGTCTAAAAAATATCAGCCATGCAGAAAACAAACACTCCACCCTATAACACTAGGCATGGGAAAACAGGCAAGGCGGCCAAAAAGGATAAGCAGGACCAAATGGTTGTAAATAGGACATGCATGGGAAAACACATCCAAAACATAGAAATCGACCCTATGCATATCCAAATATCCTCTACTCAAGCATACACGCATGACAGGAAATTAATAGGGGTAAAACGATAAATGCACAATACCCCGATTAAGGTTATTAGCCGAAAATACACATATAACTCAAATACATTCAACAAGAAGGCATAAACCACCTACCTCAGTGTTGGGAGATCGATATACTCTGGTGTTAGCCCTTGGATTGACCTAGAACATTGTAGATCTAAAAATACTTCTAAAATGTTCAACCCATGATATATCACAAGAGAGGATATATCAAATGATGGTGCTCTAGGAGAAAAGAGAACTCACTGATGAGATTCCAATGTAATTGACGATGTTCGATTTGGAGGAAGGACGCTCGCTAAGGGGTTCATCGATGATCTGTCATCGTATGGCACTCCTGGATGAGATGAATGAAGAAGGGGGTATTTTTGTCCATTAGACGCAACCCTAGTGTGTTTAATGAAAAAAATGGCATGTAATTTTTAAGTACATGACATGTACTTGCAATTTTTGTAATACGCTTTAAGCGGACTCCAGGTCACCCCCACATGGCCGTGTACATGGTCGCTACAGGGCCATCACATGGCTACCTACGGTAACCAAGTACATGGTGGGTACTCATAAAGTAAACTGTGTTTACTTTGAAAATTTCCATAAATTCCTCTTTTTCCCAAAAACAACCAGAAAAGGAAAACATACCTGAAAAGAAGATCCAGTTTCTTACAAACTTTCCTCCTTAAAAAACTCTTTCCCCGAATTTCCATTGCAAGGAAGCGTAAAAGAAGAAAGCTCGAATAACTCCAGCCACTGCGCTCATACATCAGCCTCCCTCTCCTAAGTCTCATCCTGTACTCACCCGTGTTTCCATAGCACTTGTACCAGAGGAACAGACCGGCCACGGAGATCCTTCGTACTGTGATTGACAATCTGGATAAGATGCTCCTCAAAAGATTCGTCCACTTCTAACACATCCTCCTCGTGTTGGAAAACATGATATGGGTCTAAAAAGTAACGTCAAATATGAAAAATGTGGAAGACATCAGGCATAGAATGGTACCTCTAAGGTAATTGCAACTGATAGGCAACCGGGACAACTCTTTCTAACACTTCAAACGGACTGACGTACCTCGGAAAAATCTAACCCTGTCTCCTGATCCTTCTATGCCCCAAACACGGTGTGACACATAGAAAAACCTAATCCCCAACCTCAAACTCCAGAGCTCATCTACGCTGATCATCATAAGACTTCTGTCGAGACTGTGCAGTAGCCATCCTCTTCTAAATCAACCCTATCTGCTCTTTGTTCTCCTAAGAAAGACGAGGTCCTAGAGGTGCCCCTTACCCAGTTGGTCACATGGCCTCAAGAGAATTTCCCCAAATGCCAAAGGCTGCCGACTATTAGCAAGGGCCTTGGGTGTGATTGTGGGGAAACTATGCCCTCATTGGTAGAGTACACTGTGGAAGAAAATACTAGCAACAATTGAAACAGTTATAATTCATAAAAAAGTGAATATCGGAATACTGATAAAGAAACAACCAGATATCATATATAAAATGATGCATGATACATATTTATAGGAAAGTATCCAAACTAACCACAATGCCGAGTATAATAATAATCCAAAGTATAGAAGAAAAATAAGTGAATAACTTCTGAGAATCACAAGCATTGGCTTGGTCCCGTGCTCTGTAGCTCCACAACATGTCAAGTACCTAAAGTAGAAGGGCACTTTACCTTATCTATACCCACAACAATATAATCTGTTTGGGCCCAAAAGCATGACCCAAATAGGGTGTGAGACTAAATACAAGTAGGAAACCACCTGATGATCTGTGCCTAACAATAAGTGAATATATATATGGTAGGTAATAAGCAAATATGCAGTAAAAAAGAAAGTAATCAACAATAAACTATTCGACATATCAAATAAGCATCCAATAATGCAAGGTAATCCTATGGGAATTACACGCAACCTATCCCCTTATGGTTCAGTCATAAGAAAATATAATGACTCTCTGAGGAAGAACTCACAGTCAATTCCCATTATAGTCAAAAGTGATTCAAGATACTCTGAGGAAGCTCACACGGTCAATTCCACTTATAGTCTAAGGTAGTTAAGGACTCTCTGAGGAAGCTCACTTGGTTAATTCCCCTTACAGTCTAAGGTAGTCAAGGAATATCTGAGGAAACCCACATGGTCAATTCCCATTATATACCCATGTGGTCAAAGACTCTCTGAGGAAGATCACTCGGTCAATTCCCCTTATATTCTAAAATGGTTTAACGACTCTCTGAGGAAGCTCACTCAGTTAATTCCATTTATAGCCTAATGTGCTCAAAGACTCTATCAGGAAGATTACAAGATCAATTCCCCTTATAGTCTACTACACCAGGTTCTCATGGCCATGTGTAAGTCAACGAGAATAGAAAAGAAATACGACCAAATTAAACTACAAGAACTACATGGATAATCAGTGTACAACATATCAGGCATGTCAAAAAACAAACACCCCACCGTACAACACTAGGCATGGGAAAATAGGAAGGGAGGCAAAAAATACTATGCATCACCAAACAGTCATAAATAGAACATGCATGGGAAAACACATCCAAAACATATAAATCAACCATATTCATATCCAAATAACCACTACTCAAACATAGAATCATGGAATAGAATTAACAGGGGTAAAACGGTAAATGCACAATACCCCGATTAAGGGTATTGGCCAAAATTGCACAGATAACTCAAAGACATTCAATGGAAAGGCACAAACCACCAACCTTGGTGTTGTGATATTGATATACTTTGGTTTCGGCCCTTGGATCAACCTAAAATTCTTTATATCTACAAAAATGTCTAAAAAGTTAAACCCAAGATATCTCATGAGAGAGGAGAAATCAGAATATGGTACTCTATGAGAAAAGAGAACTCACCGATGTGATTCCAACGCAACTGACGGTGTTCAATTCAGAGGACGGACAATCAATCGGGGGTTCGTTGATGATTCGTTTCCATACAACGCTCCTGGATGAGACGAACAATGAAGGGGGTGTTTCTGTCAATTAGACGACATCCCGATGCATTTAATTAAAACAAGATACACGGTTTGTGCTTTCCATTTTCATACTCATCTTTAAGCGGCTTCCAGGTCACCCCCACATGGCTGTGTGCATGGACTCTAGATGGCCATGCACATAGCTACCTGCGGTAACTGAGTACACAGTGTGTACTCATAAAGTACACAGCGCATACATCAAAAATTTCCATCAATTTCTCTTTTTCTCAAAAATGACCAGAAAAGGAAAACATTCCTGAAAAGAAGATCTGATTTCATACATTAAAACCCTATCAACTCATTTTAGAATAAATAGAAGAGCAGTTATATATCCCTAATAATGTCATGATTTTTTAGAATATTATAGAAACAAAAATTAAGGATATCCATCGAAATGTCATTATAACCCATATAGGATTATCACATACTTATATTCCCTCTAGTAGATTCATTTTCCAACATAATTCTATGAATAATTTGAAACAGGCACATGCACCCACTCCTACCCAGAATGAATGTTAGAATACACTAATGGGAACAAAAAAGTTGGCTCACATCCTGAGATCCTATCAAAGAATATATAATCATACTTCAGTAAAAATCTTAAAGGATATTAATATTCCTACTCCACATAAATTTAAAGAATACTATCATCATATCCATAAAATGACTAAAAAACAAGTATATATTACTTCCCAATCTAAATATTCTTTTAAATATATCCTAATGTAATCATTGATTATCTTAGGAGGGATCCCAACTATAAAGGTCATTCCTTACAATGCATATCCCAAATAATTACTGATGTTCCAACCTCAATCACCTAATGAAGAGAAAACAAATGGAAATATATCCAACGGAAACATATGACCCATGAGAAAGATCATATTATCGACCTAATAAATTCCAATTTCTTCAATACTCTCCAAATGCAATCAATAGTATCACATGGATACTCTTTATTATAAGAAGGAAACATTAACCATGGAATCTCTCCATGTGGTACTACAATCAACAACCCAAAAATATTACCTCAAAGAATTCATCATGGAGGTCCTATCCATAGAGATATAAAAGTTATGTATGGGAATATCACCATGAAAATCACTACAAATAACATGTACATAGTGATATATAAACTCTCCAAAAAGGAACTCCCCAAGTCATAGATACTATAATATTTCCTTCTTATCAATATTAACCAAAGATATTGAAGCTGGATACACAAAGTACATCATCACCAGATGAAGAAATCCCCTCTCTAACAAAGTATAATATGATTTTAACAACATTATCCACACATAATTTTATTCAACCTTTCAATAAATTATAATAAATTATAGATAAATGATATTATTTTAAAAAGTAAAATGGAATTTGGCCTCTATGTTTGGGTCACACGGACTAATATATCATGGATGATGAAGATAACACCCTGGCCCACTAGAAATAAATAGAATAGGGTAATATAATAGTTATATTCTGGCCCATATCTAGAACTCAACAAAAAATGAATAATCATTATAATAGAGATGAATACCCCACTTATGCCAAAACTTTTGGAATTTATCCACCATTTTCGAACAAATAATATGTCTCATTGGAAGTATGTTTCCCAAATTAAATTAATAAGAAAATTTTTTTCTTGGTCAATTTCATGGAATTTTTAGTGGCTCTATATCCCATGATTATAGGTTATTGATAATTACTTCAACATTCATCACTTAGTAGTATGAAGGTGTTGCACCAAATAATTTCTTAAACTTCATCTGGCATGCTTATTAGAGGTTGGGATGAATATATAGAATAACATTTAACTCTCTTCATCAACCAACCTAGTACAAAAGGGAACATGACATGTATCATAATTTCTATAGTTTAAGCCTTAGTTATGGGTTCTATGTGTACCACATAGTTTATTAGGAATAATCCAATTACTTTCAATGTGCATAAACCATGCACTTAGTGATAATAGTCTATTAGAATACACTTACACTAAGAATACAATAATGTCAAATGTGATAAGAAATAAAAAAAATCCATGAAACCTAAAATAATTGATCAAACCTCGATAAAGATAATTCCGTACTCAAGTAGTGATTAAAATCCCACACATTCATAGACTAAATCATATAAAATATGAAATATTTAACTATCACAAATAATAACAACAATACTGGATAAATCTCATCCCACAAATATGTGAGAACTTTCATAGCAACTGCCACCCCAAGGATTATCAATTCCATATAAGTATTAAATAGTTATTTTGGAAGAACTATGTCGACCCTATACCATAGGTTTTGTGGAATTATTATCTCCTCCCACATTCTATTTAGTAGTTTTGTTTCTCTGTATTAAGAGTGGATTCCCTATATAAGATACTCCCATCATTCCTACCCATATTTTACCCAAATTAATTTTTAGGGACATATTCAATAATTATCATTGGTGACTCTACATAGGTCGAACAAATCAAAATTATGTCATGGGAGAATCAATAAGGGAAGATAAATCCTTATAATTATAGTAGGTTGAAATAATTAGAAAATAGGACTCATATTGAGAAGGTTTATGATTTATATCAAAATACCCTTTGATTATTCAATACCATCATTATTATAAGATATACATGGATGGGATTCATACTACACAACATACCATAATTAATTTCATTATCCCCATACATATGGAAAATATAAAACAAAATAATAATGGGGATGAACATAGAAAATAATTACTTGATTGAGATATAGCTCACATTGAAATACATGAAGAAGGTTTGCAAACCCAAAATCAGAAAAAGAACCAAAAAATTGATGTTTCCAATTCTTAGTTACCACCTACCTCAAAAAAATAATCCATGTGAAAAGGGAAATGAATTTCTATATTTCACTCCCCATATGAAGAGGTTGAAACACCATCTGTTGAAGAGATGCTAAACCAATATGAATTTGGGATAGAGGACTTGAATTTACTCAATGTATAGATTATTAGGGGGTCATTTCCACTGAATAAAATTTACATGCATAGGCCAATGTGTCTCCTTAAATATTTTTTCATCATATTGGGATAAATACCCAATCATCAAGGTTAGTGATCAACCATTACACAATCTCTAATTCTAAACTACTATAACACATGACCCTGTTGACTGATGATTATCATCAGTTTCCTCTATTGGGGAATATAACACTATTATTTCATGTATGTTATTATTGGAAATTATATAATATATATGAATAAAAAATTTATACAGGTTAACCATATTTGGTACCACCTATCGTCCCTTCTAAATAATCAACATATGTGACAATTCCACTAGAGATTATTGAAATTATTGATTCTCACCCCAATCATATGGAATAAATGATGGAATGGAATTCAATAATTAAATAGAGATGAAATAATATTTCAAATGAGTGGATGTCAATACTCTACCTCCAAACATTCAGAAACCTATTTTCCTAAAAATCATTGTAACTAGGGGACCAAATAACCACTGAAAAAACTTCAAGTATTGATGTGGTATCATAATGGGAATGATTGATTAGTATAAATTACCTAAATTTATATGCCTCATTCAAATCTATGAAGGAACATCATTCATTTAGTAAACTAATTTTCCAACCAGAAGTATTATAAACTAGGAATAACATCTCTATAAACTCATTGATTAATTCATCTCAATGTTTATAAAGACAAAAATAAAAGTCCTATATAATTTAATGTAATGAAAAAAAGAGACTCATTAATTTCATAACCATATGTAAGGGTCTGACAAACTCCCTAAATATGAAACATCCCCCCAAGAAAAATTAAAGGAGATATTTATAGAAAATATCCATGGTAAATTGATGACACCATTGATGAACCTAATGTATTTAAGTGGATTTTAGGAGTTTGTAACCATAAAAAAATGCTTGGAGGATTCACTCCAACAAATAAAGGATAAATATCAACCTAAGCCTACTTCATAAGGAAAAAATATGGTAAGGTTGAGACTACAATTATGAAACTCAATATTTCACCTCCACTAGGTCCAGGGATTAAAAAATAATACCACATGTTCCCTAACATTGAGTATACATAAAAGAAAATCCATCCCTATTAGGAGGAAATATAGAAGAATAATTTTCCATGATTTGAGGATGTAATAAATAATTTTTTTAAGAAATAACTATTTATGGGATATTTCATCACCATAATGGAAAAGAAGTTTCTCAAGCTATGGGAGCACTGAATGACTTAAGGTATTGGTCTCAATGACCACATATTCTATTATACTTATCATATAATTATGGATCATAATATTCCAGAATTTTTCATCCTCACCAAAATCCTCTAGAGGATGGTTTATTCAAGACATGTCAAACTCAAAAAGCTA
This sequence comes from Viscum album, assembly GCA_963277665.1. NCBI lineage: Eukaryota > Viridiplantae > Streptophyta > Magnoliopsida > Santalales > Viscaceae > Viscum > Viscum album. The sequence continues at coordinate 1,950,731,049 of OY728133.1, forward strand.
CATAATAGGTGACCCAGGTCACTATTAGTTCCCTAGAAGAGGAGGGATAATTTTAAGAAGATCCATCCTTGCATAAAATAATTTTTATGAGTGGATGACTTAGAAATCATCAAACTAGGCGCATATTATTCTCAAGAATCTATAAAATCAAATAGATGTGACCCCGGATCCCTCTACAATTCATGAAATGGTACCTCCATAATATTTCTCTAGAGGTTAATGAAAATAGTGGTATAAGAAAAAGTCATGATATAAAGAGTCTTTTCTAATACCTAATCCATTTCAGAATCTTTTAGAAATTTATCCCCCATCATTGAGGTGATGGTAACCACCTGACCTTATATAATCCTTATTAAATGAAGAGTCACAATAAAAATCAGTAAACATCATTCACTTGGTTGAACTTTTATATGATAAATATAATATATACAAACCCAACCCCCTAACAATAATTTAGGATGATGAGAAAAAGGATACATGGGATAAAGAGGTTGAGAAAAATAAAATCATGGAAAATACCAACATAATAAAACATCCAAACTTATGTCATATATGTTGTAGAAAATCAAAGTAAAGTAATTTAATAGGACCCAAAAGAGACCCAATATAGTTTTATACCTTATATAACTTCTTAATGTGCAATAATTTTGGACGATATGTTATAAAATGTACAACTATCTTGATGATATCGGAATTTGGGTAGGATAGCTCAACCCTACCCACAGAAGAAAAACATACCCAAGCTCTAATATGGAGGGGGAATCATATGAAATAACAACCTTAACACCAAATAATAAAACAAAATAACAACATCATATCGATATATTTAGGGTCTTGTTAAGAAATTTCTACATCCTAAATTAATTGACTTGTGTCTTAGAAAATTTATTAACTTTAGATTTGTTTCATCTCTAAAATGAGATTAGAGAGATTCTCAGTGAGTCCTGAACAGGTCCAAAAAAATGTGAGGGTGGGGTTTCTGAAATAAAAATTTACAATATATAAACCCATATTATATAATTCCACATAACCATATCATTCATATAAAAAACCAACATGCTTCCCTACATGGATATATCAACCCCTTGTACGTGTCTAAGAAGATTAAAAACATTAATTTTATTAAAAATATGATTGAAAAAGGTTCTTGGATCAACCTAATCCTAGTAAAAATTATTTGTTTCTAAAGAAATAGTGAGGATAATTGTACACATTTTTCTTGACCGTTTAGGGATATGATAAAAATGAATGAAAGGAACTCATGGGGATTAAGACGAGAGCATAATTTTGATACTTCATATCCAACATTGAATTTATGGTTATCCACTAAGACATGGATTTCAATGATTTACTAGGGTGTAAAAAAATTTATACACATACAATGATACCCTCATCATGTCATTAATTCTTAAAATAATCTATTTATGGCTTGTTTGATGTTCCACACTATGATAATGATCATATTGACTCATCTAAGTCTCAAAACACAGATGTAATATTCTATCAAAAGGATGAAAATAAGATGATGGAGGATGATTCCATTCAGTTCAATGCCCCAAATGTCCTAGAAACCGCCCTTTCCAATCCATCGGGTGAACATAGTGAGTACATTATATTAACGATCAACATGATTGTGGAAATAATTCTAGACTGTGGAGGTCAGCCAATCATTAAGGCCTCACTCAATAATAAATTGATGTATACAAGGAGGATAAAAAAATGTATGGGAATATATTACCCCATCTCAATGATCTTAATCATGTCATAAAAAATAAACCAATCAGAATATGTCTTTGACTCTCATGGATTTTACCATAACCCTAATTATAATATCTGTTGGACGGAGAAAAGAAGGGAGTGATGGCAAGAGGGGGGGTGAATTGCCTTTTAAAAAAGATTAACAATTTAAAATCAAAGTTAAAGGTGCAGCGGAAAAAAAGAAGCAAGACACAAGAATTGATAACGGAGTTCGGCCAAAAACCCGGCCTACGTCTCCGCTCCCAACTCAACCGTTGAGAGATTCTACCGCTTGCTTTTCAATGGTTGTAGCAAGAAACCCACTAGCCTTTTTACAGGTGAAGGCTAGCTCACCTATTACAGCTTGCTTTTAATGGTTATGCAAGAACCCACTTGCTTTTAATGGTTGAGCAAGAACCCACTAGCCTTCTTACAGGTGAAGGCTAGCTCACCTATGTCTCAAGCCTTTTAAAGGGAAGGCTTGACCAACCTCTTCACACCTTAAAGGTGATGTGAAAACCCGAAAGAGAGAATGAGAGAAAGAGATGGGGTTTGTAGGCACAAACCCAAAATGATGCTCAAAAATGATAAAGCAATGAAAAACCGTAATGGGGAAGTCTTGGGCGCCAATGGATTGAAGGAGTTGATGAAGGGCGCTCCCAAGCTTCTTTGGTGGTGCTCCTTGAATGTGGAAGTGTGTTGGAGCAAGTGGGGTTCCCTTGGAGGAATCCGCCGGAGGTTCACCAAATGATGGGAAATGTGTCCGTTGGCTTCACAATTGTTCCGGCTTTGTTCCTTGGGCTTCCGGGGGTTCCTAGTCCTTTATTTATAGATGGGGAACCCTCAAATGGCCTTAGGGTGTCTTCGGAGCCGTTGGAGAGGTCTTCGGAGCCGTTGGGAGGCAAGTGGACAGGCTGGTCAAAAGCCCAACGGCTAGTTTGACTGGCTCCATCGGCGGACCGGTGCAAGTCCACCGGTTGGCCGGTGTGTGCAAAATGGAGGAGGGCTCGGGCTCAGGCTCCACCGTCTGGCCGGTGCTGAGGCCACCGGTTGGCCGGTGCTGAGGCAGTAGCAACCACTGTGCTGGCTGGGTGCCACCGGCTGGCCGGTGCTGAGGCCACCGGTTGGCCGGTGCTCTGGACAGTGGAGAGCCTTTCTGTCAAAGGTCCATCGGCTGGCCGGTGTGGATCCACCGGTTGGCCGGTGCACATGAAAACAGTGCACTTTGCTCCTTTCTTGGCTTCATCTTCCTTGGCCCAATTCCTTGGTAACCTGAATTGATTACTATCATCCAAAAACACTTGAAAGAGGATTAGATAAAAAGAAAAGTGATTGTGATCATGAAAATTAAACCATGAGGGGTACGAGAGGTACAACAATCTCCCCCTATTTTGATGATCACAATCACCAAAACAAACAATGTAAAATACTGAAATGAAAGGCATGCTTTAAAGGATAAGACAAAGTATAGTAAAGCAAGAGAGAAAGATTTCTCCCCCAATAAACCAAGAATTTCTCCCCCTTTGTGATTATCAAAATAGCACGGGGCATAAAACTTGATTGAGGGAAAGAGATTTTAAATCAATTGAAATTTTTGAAATTTGAATTGAAAGTTTTGAATCAAGAATTTGAAATGAAAGTTTTGAATGAAAAATTGAATAACAGTTTGAATTGAAAGTTTTGAAAAGAAAAATTGAATTGAAAAATTTGAATTGAAAAATTTGATACCAAGTGTTGAAATTGAATGTTTGAATAGAAAGTTTTGAATAAAACAAAAAGCTTAAACAAACCTAACTCCCCCTAAATAAAACAACAAATCACCGGGGAGAGGTGTTTGAAACTGAGACAAATTTCGGTCCGGTGAGACTCGCTAAGAGGGATTTTTCAATCCATACTTGTCTAGTGGCGGGTCTTCTCCTATAAAATTCATCATTAAAGAAAATGGTTTTGGGCCTACCATACCGGGCATTTTTGCAATTGCACTCATAAATTAAGTGCCCGGGTTTTTTACAATAATTGCAAAATTTGTTTTGAGAGCTCCCCCTTACAAAAACAGTAGGTGCATGGGAAGAGGAAGCTTGCTTGGAATAGCCAAGCCCTTGGGTGGTCCTAGATACACGTTGGGAACCAAGTAATTTGGTCAGATTTTGTTCCCCTTGGGTGAACTTGGCTAGGGATTCCCTTAAATCTTTGATGGTTGATTCCATGGAATCAACATCGGGAAAGTTTTGGATTTTGAGGGTCAACTCTTCCTTCTCTTTGAGAAGTTGTTCTTTTTCGGAAGAGAGTTTTTTGAAATTCTTTTTTAAAGCAACAAATTTGGAAGAAAGTTCGTGAAAACCTTCCTCCAATTGATCTATCGCATGTTGGAGATCCTCATAGGATAAATGATTTAAATAATTTGAATTTGAAGAACAAGAGGAAGAGGAGTCGGAAGATGTTACCTCATGAAATTCCATTAGGCATTTGTTACCGTTGTCGCTTGAGGAGGTGGAGGAAGATGTGGAGATATCACTCCATATGGCCTTGAATGCCTTCTTCTTTTCCTTTTGCTTGGCCTTTTTCTTTTTGAGTGGGCAATCGGGCTTGTAATGGCCTTTCTCTCCACACCCGTAGCATGTTACCTTGGGCTCAGATTTTTCGTTGGGTTGAGCCTTGCGGGATTTCTTCTTCTTGTGCTTCTTCATGAATTTGTGCATCTTGCGGGCAAGATTCTCCATTTCGGAATCGCCGCTTGAAGAGGAAGAAGATGAGGAGGAGGAGCTTTCTTCTTTTTGAACTTTTAAGGCGATGTTCTTTGGAACTTTGATCGGTTTGCCTTCTTTTTCAGCTTGCCTCCTCATGGTGATTTCATAGGTCATGAGGGATCTGATGAGCTCTTCGACCGGCCTGTTTTTGATGTCCTTCGCTTCTTGGATTGTCGTGACCTTCGGAGCCCATGAGCTTGGTAGGATCCATAGGATCTTCTTGACCATGGTTTCTGCAGAAACATCATCACCAAGGGATTTTCTACCATTGCAAACATCAGTAAAACGAGTAAACATTTCAGAAATAGATTCGGATGGATGCATGGAAAATGACTCAAAATCTTGACGATACATGTCCAATCGAGTATCCTTCACTTTGTTGGTCCCCTCATGGGTAACCTCCAAAAGTTTCCAGATTTCATGTGAGGAGGTGCATGTGGAAACTCGATTGAACTCATTACGATCAAGGCCGCAATGTAGAGCGTTCATGGCTTTGCCATCAAGCTCAAAATTTTTAATATCGGCTTGGGTCCATTTGGATTCATCGGGAGTAGAGAGAGTGTAACCTTGCATGACAATTTTATAAATGGGATAGCCAATGCTTCTAAGAAAAGTGGTCATGCGGGTTTTCCAATAATTATAGTCGGTTCCATCAAAAAATGGAGCACGACCCAAAGAAAAGCCTTCGGGGGAGAAAGAGGTTGATGCCATCACAATGGATCTTAAATTTGAAACCGGTGAAGGTATTACTCAAATTTTGCCTTTGATACCAATTGTTGGACGGAGAAAAGAAGGGAGTGATGGCAAGAGGGGGGGTGAATTGCCTTTTAAAAAAGATTAACAATTTAAAATCAAAGTTAAAGGTGCAGCGGAAAAAAAGAAGCAAGACACAAGAATTGATAACGGAGTTCGGCCAAAAACCCGGCCTACGTCTCCGCTCCCAACTCAACCGTTGAGAGATTCTACCGCTTGCTTTTCAATGGTTGTAGCAAGAAACCCACTAGCCTTTTTACAGGTGAAGGCTAGCTCACCTATTACAGCTTGCTTTTAATGGTTATGCAAGAACCCACTTGCTTTTAATGGTTGAGCAAGAACCCACTAGCCTTCTTACAGGTGAAGGCTAGCTCACCTATGTCTCAAGCCTTTTAAAGGGAAGGCTTGACCAACCTTTTCACACCTTAAAGGTGATATGAAAACCCGAAAGAGAGAATGAGAGAAAGAGATGGGGTTTGTAGGCACAAACCCAAAATGATGCTCAAAAATGATAAAGCAATGAAAAACCGTAATGGGGAAGTCTTGGGCGCCAATGGATTGAAGGAGTTGATGAAGGGCGCTCCCAAGCTTCTTTGGTGGTGCTCCTTGGATGTGGAAGTGTGTTGGAGCAAGTGGGGTTCCCTTGGAGGAATCCGCCGGAGGTTCGCCAAATGATGGGAAATGTGTCCGTTGGCTTCAAAATTGTTCCGGCTTTGTTCCTTGGGCTTCCGGGGGTTCCTAGTCCTTTATTTATAGAGGGGGAACCCTCAAATGGCCTTAGGGAGTCTTCGGAGCCGTTGGAGAGGTCTTCGGAGCCGTTGGGAGGCAAGTGGACAGGCTGGTCAAAAGCCCAACGGCTAGTTTGACTGGCTCCACCGGCGGACCGGTGCAAGTCCACCGGTTGGCCGGTGTGTGAAAAATGGAGGAGGGCTCGGGCTCAGGCTCCACCGGCTGGCCGGTGCTGAGGCCACCGGTTGGCCGGTGCTGAGGCAGTAGCAACCACTGTGCTGGCTGGGTGCCACCGGCTGGCCGGTGCTGAGGCCACTGGTTGGCCGGTGAGGAGGCAGTAGCTACCCCTTCTGTCTGGGTGCCACCGGCTGGCCGGTGCTGAGTCCACCGGTTGGCCGGTGCTCTGGACAGTGGAGAGACTTTCTGTCAAAGGTCCATCGGCTGGCCGGTGCGGATCCACCGGTTGGCCGGTGCACATGAAAATAGTGCACTTTGCTCCTTTCTTGGCTTCAGCTTGCTTGGACCAATTCCTTGGTAACCTGAATTGATTACTATCATCCAAAAACACTTGAAAGAGAATTAGATATAAAGAAAAGTGATTGTGATCATGAAAATTAAACCACGAGGGGTACGAGAGGTACAACAATATCCTTATCGATGCCCGCAATAATGATGAAACCATGTTATCGTGTAGATCTCAATGTTTTGATTCATCTTTATACCCCTATACTAAAAAATATTATTAATAATAATAATTCCTTATAAACACCACAAAATTTTTAGTAATTTGTCTTTACTAAAATTGAATAGCTTAAGTCGGTGAACCTCAATACAAAATATTATACGTGGGCCAAACAGATTAGTGCCTCGATGTCCCCTGAAGAGTAAGGGAAATATATATAATTTTTGAAATAATATTGGGACATGTTTTAATAGATATATATTGATATTAATTTCCTAGATCCCAATTTATATGTCCACCACCTAGGCATACCAAAATATTATCATGAATACAAACAAGAAGTGAGGGAAATGCACACAACTCTTACTACTAAAGTGGAAACTAAAGTTGACAAGTTCAAAAAATAATTTTTTTCTAGGAGGTACCACACCATAAATGGTTGTAAATATTATTCATCTAAAAAAGAGTAATTATAAAATCAAGGGTTGTATCAACATTAGTAATCTTAAATAAAATTTACCCACAGATTACATTCCTGTTACGGTAATAAAACTATTGATTGATGTGAAATATAGATTTGAAACAATCTTTTTTTGGATGGATACTACAACTAAAACTATATATGGATGAATAGCAATGATTTTAAATCCACTACATTCATGTTACCCTCATGGTGTTTATTATTATTGATTAATTACCTTTTTATTGAAAAATATTGGCACCAAAAATCAACAAACCATGCATTACATTTTTAAACCCATTTTGGGGATGATCTTTTGATGTCAAGTGGATGAACTAGTGGTCAAGTCTCATTAGTGATGCAGTCATTTACCAAACCTTGATATATTTTATAATAAACTATGAAAAAATGACTAAAGGAAAAACAAATTAAATTTGATTTCATGGTGACATCCAAAAAAGTTAAATGGTTTCATGTAGCACCATGGAGACATCAAGGTCGATCCTAAAATGTGCAAGGATATCCTAAAAAATTCATCTCCTAAAAACCATGAAGATTTGAGAGGAATCCAATGGAATCCTGCTTATATCATACCCTTAATAACCAATATTTTAGGAAAATTTCTACCCTTGGAAATATTGACAATGCAAAGAGTTACCTATAAATATAATGATGACTTCTAGAAGGCCTGAGATGACCACAATAAATACATATTTAACCTATCATTCTTGATAATCCCAGTTGATGGGAATCCCTTTATCTTATATGTGGTCACCATAGGGTGATAAATCAATATAATTTTAACTAAAATAAATGAATTAGGAAGTAAAAGAATATTTAGTAACTCAAAAAAATTTACTTCCAAAATAAATATTTTAAAATTAAGATGAATTATCTCACATTGATCATCACAATTTAGAGGTCAGGGCATTACATGCAACGTCATGAGGTTTTCCAGGTTTTTTGTGTGAATATTATTAATAAAATCATTAGATTCCCAATTATAAAAGGGCATATAGTATGATAGGAAATCATCCATTAATAGTTTGAAGTCGATTTGTTGTCACTTAAGGATATTAAATGGTATGCATTGGTAAATTTTACGGTAACACATCATACTTCAGGAATTAGACCAATGGATATAGAACCCTTTAAAAGGGAAATTTTATTTGTTTATGATTCTCCCATACATGAAAAATATTCTTCTATGGTGCCTCCAAGATTTTTATGGGAAAAAGGATGAATTGTCTCAAATCGTAAGAAGGTTATCCTGATAATTATACTTGTTTCCCTTATAAAAATAAGTTTCCAATATTCAACACTATTATTAGAAGGATTCACCACAATGAGGTAGAATAATAGTCCTTCATAAATGGATTAAGTCTCAAACTCTAGATATTAGTATATTTCCTAGGCATCAATGGTTACTCGAGGATGACGATTAAATAATTTAATGGTGAACATTCCATTAAAAAGAAAATGTTAATCCCCTTTTTTGATTGTTTATAAGGATTGATGATATAGATTACCTCTAAGATAATTATAACTCTTATCCCAAATTCCCATATCACCCATGATGATGCATTGGAAAATAAAACTATAACCCTATATAATCCATAGTAGAAGGAAAAATTCATCTTCATTGTGAACTATAAGTTTACCTTTCCATTCATAATAAATAATATGGTGGAGATCAAGGAAATTTTCACTTCCCTATAATATGGAAATAACATCTCTTCAAGAAATGATATTGTAATTGGATGGATGTATTCAATATTAGACTAAATCCATCCCAACTATAATAAAATTCACAATAAGAGAGGCTCCAATGGATTTATCCTCAAATTAATTGAAGGAGGAGACGTCATTGATGTCATGAAGGATGTCCATTATAGTTATTTTGGTTAACATCAGTCAAGAACCAATATTTCACATTAAATAATAATACAAGAATATTTTTATACATTAGTGACATAAAACTATTTAAATTTCACAAATAAATGTTATGAATATTAGAGACATGTAAATTTCATTCATGATGCAATCAAATTACTATACAATGCTAAATAATATTGGACATTTTCAATTTAGGGAATGGATTTTGGGAGGATATACCCCCACCTACAACTACATAGATTAATTACATACTTAAACCATAAATTCTTCTCTAGGAGAGAAGAGGCTATAACCCTAAATGAATTCAACATAAGGGATATAATAAACTTTGTAAAGTCAAACATCATCACCAAATTCGGTGTCACTCATATAAAATTTATGGAAAATGAAACTAATTTCCAATATTTATAATTAAAATGTCTATATAAAGATTATAATATTAAATAAATCCACTCATCCTACTACCAAAAAATAAAAAAATGGATAGACTAAATATTTCAACAAGTCACTATCCAATATCCTTTAGGTGGTTGTAGTAAAGAATATGCATTTTTTAAAAAAATATATTTAATTTTCCCTGAGATTATTGCACTAAAACCCATAAATCTACACAAGATACTCCATACTCTCTAGTATTTGGGATAAAGGTAGTTTTTATATTGAATTTCAGTTACCCTTTCTACACATTACCATCTATAATGTACTATTGGAAGACGATATGTCTAAAATCTAGCTGGATGAGTTGGAATGAATCAATAAAAAGAGGATACACACAAACACACACACACACACACACACACTAAATAACATATAAATCCATTATATATATAGATTACATGAGAATATTTAATAATTTTTTCCTCCTCAGATTCTTCCAAGGTTAACACGTGTTAGTGTTGAGATATGTAATGAAATTTAAGAAGAACCCTTTAAATCTTGATCCAAAGTGGGAGGGACCTTCCACCATATATAAGTTATACTCAAAAAGAGAATAATACCTCATTACAATAGATTAAGAGCATATCACACCAACCACCAATTCAATGTTTCTTACTAAATAATTTTTATATCTTCACATTGATACTATATGGTTTTGAATGTAAGTACGTAAATTAAATAAAAAATACATTATTTTATAAGAATTTAAACTACATATATCATGTATTCATTGTAAAATTCTAAGATATATACCAAAATTAATATCTATAATACATAAAACTACAATGTATGCAGTCTATACTAGATGAATTTAAAATTAATGGAAGACATTCTTGACACATTATATTAAACTCTATGGAATTTGATTCCTCAATGCCTAAAGGAAATGAACCTAAAATAAGTTCTATCCTATATAGCCCCAACATAGATAAGAGAGATTCATTCCCAAGGACCTAGATTCTATATATAGAAATGGATCTAGTAATATTATTAAACTTATAATTTTCCACCAATGAATCTATGATAAGATAAAATGTTCCCCATCCACAAAGATTCCACTCCCCAATGTAAGAGATGGATCTGCCTAGAATTCCTTGATCTGAACTTTGTATGGATTTATTACTATAATCATAGGATATATATTTATGCATATAATTGATATCTTGAGGATAGATATAAATTCAAATCAAACCCCCACTTCATCAATGTGTTTTGGCCATGTAGTACACATTGGGACCCCTCTATGGGTTTAACAATGAGAATAAGTTATTTTGTGCATGATGATGATTTTCACAAGTAATTTATAACACGTTCCATATCTATAATATGTGGGAAAAAATAACTCAAGTTTGAGTTCCATGATTATAAAACTCGTAGAAAATGAATCTTAGTCACGTGAAATTAAAACATATTCTATCACTTCCTTATCACATGATGTACAACTATATGATAAAATCCACCATTAACATGTACTATTATATGATACAACCAATATTACAATGACATTTTGTTTCTCACACCGAGAAAGACTCACATGACTTTAGAGGTTCTTATTAATTTTTTCGATTAAAAATAATGAGATGAATCATATTCAGAGAGGACAAAATTCCTCATCACTTGACATAAAAATGAATGACATAGGGTCTTCTATACATAATCACACAAACTATTTGATATGGTAATTGAGACCTTCTCTCCTTTCATGAGAGAAAAATCCATGTAAGTGTTCATAGTGTATGCTCACATTCTATATCTATTGGCTTATACTTACATAAAAATCACTTTAAAAAACTTCACGAGGCCTAATTAATGGTTATATTTGGATATATTATGATGAAACAACCACGAGACCAGGCCATATGTTATATCAATAAAAAATTCCCCTTAATATATTCTGATTCTAAAACCCTCATCCTTTTTGTCAGGTTCCCTCTATTAGCATGAAATTAATAAAAAGTGATCAATTGTTTCACTAACATATGTATAATGGCTATTTATTTATTTATTTTTGTTTTTTAATGAAATGTAATGATTCTTAGATATCTTATCCAAGGACCAGGCACAAAACTAAACCAAATTCCACTATTTATCCTCATTATAGCAATATGACATTAAAATATATAGCATTTTTATTATGCATGACTCCAAAAACATGTAATACTAATAAGGATAAACTGGTATATGTTATATAGTAAGAGGGTGTTGGTAGTGAATCAATTTAGGTATCCAATCATAACCTTTTCAATCCATTCTTCTCATTTCTATCTCTTTCAATATTATATGATGTTTTTTTCTCTATCTCCCTCTCTCTCTTTTGTTCTGTTTACTTTCAAGAAACATCCTTGGACACACACACATATGAGTCACGATGATTTATATGTTTCTCCTTTCAAAATGAAATTATATTCCTGGGTAGGATATAGGTTTCACTAAGTTCATACAGACTATTAGTATCAACCCGTGGATACAATTGGTTAGGGTTTATCCTTATACTCAAGTTCTATGCATCCCAAGATCCACAAAATCCAATTCATTCTTTATACTGTCATCCCAATATATTTCAAAAATGTTGAATAAAAATAATAAATTCTAATACCAATTAATTATCAAGACATATTTTTTATGTACTTCTTGATAAATTTTTCATATAATTTCACATTAACAAAAACATACACGGTCCTTCACCTATTTTGAATAAAAATATGAATGAACACAACTCTTATCTTCATGAATGAAAGTAATGCTACTTCCTTTCTTTCACTGATTGCAAAAAATATTTTCCTTCATCACTGAAAAATCCATTTTTTTCACAACACCACTTATTCTCCTTGTTTCTTCTTCAACAACAGTGAATAGTCAAACTGCTCTAGATATCTTCACTGGCTTTGACACATTGAAATTATAAAACATGACTAGTGTTGAATTGATATCCTTCTCTATTTTTTAGATATGAAATTTATATCATAAAAATTCTCTTGTTTCACCCAATGATATAGAAAAAATTGAAATACTTAATCTTCTTATCTTTCCCTCTACATTTATCTCATAACTCCAATGTATAACAAGATTGCACATGTTTTTCTTAGTATGTTATACTTTTCAAACATAATATCAAATACTATATAGTCGAACTTCACTTATGAATTTCTTACTTCACACACATTTTCTTATCCACAATGTTGTATATATTATAATTCTTCACAATTTATCTCCATTCATATAGTTTGAATTTGAATTTAAAATTAAAATTCAAACCTTTAATTTTCTTAAACATATTATTCAATAGAAACCTTGTGATATTTTTCCCAAAAGACCCAGATCACGAAATCCAATCCTGTAGTTTTTTTGAGTTATAATATTTACCAAATGATTTAAATGAATCTAATTTATCACTCTTATTCAAATCCACCAAGACTAAGAAATTGTGGTGTGGGCCCTAAAATTACAAGGTAGTACTAAAATTCAATCCAATAATTTTTTAACTACCAATAAATATTATGGTGTGGCATACCTAAAATGATGTAGAGGTCTCGAAATCTGCAATGACATCAGAAACTAGTCTTATCATCTCTGAAGCATTGTCCATTTACTATGATGTAGTCTTCAATATTTTTTCCTAAATACGACATAAAATATAAATATATGATACGGTGGTCCTAAAAAATTCATAACCACTAAAATTAGACTCATCCTACCTTGTGTAATGGTACTTCACAAGGATGTTAAGGTATCTGATTTGAGTCCCCTTTATAGCACATACAATATCACTGTAGTGTGAGGTCTCATAAGCCATTTTCTATTCTACCGCCATCATCTATGGTAAATACTTCTTTATAAAATCAACTTTTACGGTACAATACCGTGATTTGTATCATGGGACCCTTTATTCTGATCCTTTAATTAATATTTAATCATGAACCCAATTCCTAATACATAATGACTAAGTGTCAACTTAAGCATTGCATAAATTTGATTTATCCAAACATATATGAATGAACCATTTTAGAACTCCTTTATCATAGATATATATAGATCATATCCGTTGAAATTAAAATCTTAAATTCATTTTATCCTTAAATATATCAAGTATATATAAAGAAGTAACTTCAACCTCATATAAACCAATCTTACAATGGGTTTTAATCAGATCCTCCATGATATATAGGCTTCTTATTGAGAACATCTTCTGTTGATTAAAAATTGATGACACATCAACCAATAATAAATAAAATATAATTATCAAGATTCTTCTTCACTTTAATTCCATAATCACCAAGACTATTTATCAAAGTATTGACATTATTGAGTGTTTTATATTCATTGATAATAATATTGAAAATTGATATAATATGCACAATGTGGCATTAATAAAACCTAATTTATATTTTTATTATTATACCCACGATAATGATATATCAATATGTGATCTTCAAATATCATTATAAACTTAAATATAATTTATCTCCCAATTTTTCAACAATATTATAATTTTTAATTATCTCAAACTTATTAATAGTATATAAAAAGTATTTACGAAAGGTTATAAATTTATACTTAGAAATTTTTCATTAGTTATTCAACCCTCTGTCTACTGAGCCATACTCATTATAGAAAAGAAGGGGGGTTTAATTTATACCACAAATATTTCCATAAAGAATTGAACATGATACCAATTAAAATATAAACCACTCATAATTTATCTCTACGATAAGTTAAAATTAAAATAAGGATGAGAGAGGTAATAAATACCAATTTATATACATTTTACCCTGATATATGTCATCCCTGAATTTACTGTATCACCAAAATACAGAAAATAGAATATTTTAAACATAGTAATATTTGAAAACTACTTCATAATTTAATCAAATTTCCTTTTTTATCATTGATTAAAATTATACTCCTTCATGTTGAAAAATTATTTTTATTTTTAAGAATGAATGATTATGATAACATGCCTTTTCAGTGACACCACCATTAATAACATTCAAAGAGAATTCATATTTCCATCTGATTATATTTATCGGAATCTTATTTATTATTCATAACTTATCTCCTCTTCATGGGAAAAAATTCCCATCATATTCATAATGATTAATATCTTCATGAATTGATGTTAAGATGTTCCTGTATGAGAAAACACAACAATGGTTCCTTCACAAAACGTTCTAGAATTGATTACTTCCACATATTCCCTATGGATGATATTCTTTAATTGATAATATTTAGAATAGATTGATCTATCTAGGTTGAAATATTCAATGTAATATTGTCCAATGTGGATGAAACATTCTATAAAATTATTATATATAAGTCTCCATCATATTTTAATTGGAGTACCAATTTAGAAATCAAACTAGTATTGTGAATTGTTTATCTTTACTATCCATAATTGATAGTATATTAACTTTTTTAGGTTATCCCTATAAGACCATGCTTCAAATTCAATTCCCAAAATTTTAGTTACAAATAAATACACTAGTTTTAATAAAATATGGTGTTTTTTCTTTCTCCTAAATGAGAAAATCAAGGTTGAGATGTTTTATCCACCATGTTACTCCATCTTATATTCTTCTATAGATCATTTTCAAATTAGATTTTTCTATGTTATCATTGATGTTATCAATTATTCAATTTCACCTTGTTTGATACTTATTATATTTTTACCCATAAAATCATATGAATATTTTAATCAATATTCATTTTCCTCAAGGATTATTCATTTTGGAAATTTGGTTAAACATCCTAGGAAATGTTTCAAGATTTATTGCATCTCCCACACATAACGTAATCGACACATTGGTTGTAATTTGTTGAAAACCTCTCATGAAATGAAACATATTTATATGGAATATTCTTGTATCCTATATCATTTTTTATTATTATTTTAATTTCAACTTCCAATCATTTTCCAAAACATTCATCCAAACAATTAATATGTATTTAGAAATTTTTAGAAATTTTTTGGGTTTTCCACATGGAAGCATATGAGTTTTACTATTCACACTATTCTACCATTATTTTTCTCTATTCATGGTCTTATTTTACTTTCATTAAATAAGATAATTCTTTTGAATTGTGTCTTTGGATAACTTCTAAAAATTCTTGGGTGAAATATAATTTTCAACCTTTTTCAAATTATTACCTATAGATAAATATTATTTTTTCCATTATCAACTCTTCTGGTATACTCTTCCAATTTTTATTAGATACATGTTGTAAATAACATTATATTCACACTAGACTTTTAAAATTATTTTATTTTATTATTTTTTGACTTTGGTTACTCTCGTCGAGGTTCAAGTTGAGTGTTTGTTTTATAGTGTTTGAATTTTGATAATTTTATTGGGTTTAAAACTACTGTACAGGCACTGCATGGTTAGCAGTAATTGTATAGTTGACCTAGGTATCCATGCAGCTACCCAATGGTTAAAATTAATAAATTTTATAATTGTTTAAACAATAATAATAATATTATTATTGTTTTAGAGTATAATATTATTATGGTTAAAATTGTTTTGAATATTATTATAATTAAAAAATTAATATTATTAACATGATGAATAATAATAATATTAATACTATTATTGTTTTTATTACTATTATGTATAATAATATTATTATTTCTATTAAGTTTATTATTAATATTAGGTTATTATAGATATAATTATTATTAGTATTTTTTTATTTTTTATTGATTTAACTTATTATTTTATTTTTATTTTTTGTCTAACATATATTCCCCCTCTCCCATTTATTCTCCATGGGGAAACCCTCCCCCTGTTGTCTTCATCTCACACAGTGACCCCAAACCGTCACTTCTCCTTGTACTGCCCCCTGGCGTCGGACCTCCACCTTAAGCTGTGCGCCGGCCAAACCTCCTCCATTTCCAGCAACAGATCCTCCTCACATTGGACCTCCTCCCTCACCGGCAGTACCCCCTTATGTCACCCTCAACCCCAATAGATGCTTCCCTTTCTGGCACACCTCCCCCACTGGTAGAAACTGCCCCAACTTCCTTCTCTTCAGATCAAAATTTCCCCTAGTGAGTCCCCTTTTAGGTTTTCATTCAATTTATTTGGGAACATAGGGTTTTTTCACAAGCTAATGGTTTGTTTTAATACCTTTTATTGTTTTTCTCTTGGTCTAGGGTGTGTGAATCGTACGTCAGGCTTAGTTCTCCCTTCTTTTGAGGTTTCGTCACATTCACATCCCATTAATGTAGGTCAAGTAATTTTTTTCCATTCCAAAGAATTTCATTGGAAACTGAGATCTTTAAATAATTTTTAATATTTGACTCTCATGATTTTGGTTCATTTATTTAGCTTTTTTTAGTGTTTACATGATGGTAGAATTTATTAAAAGTAGGTTTTGAGGTGATTTTTGATTTACGTATATATATGTTCATGATAGATGTATTTGATTAATGCCAAAAAAAGTTTTTTATAAAATTCTAAAAGTGATTTGAACATTGATAATGTTTATAGATACCCTATGGTGGTGTTTTTACGTAAATAGAATTTTTTAAAAACAGCGTTTTAATAAATTAATTACTTTTGATTATGTAATATTTTTTGAAATGGGTGTGATTAACTATATATTGAGTTTTGATTAAAGATTGGGTGTTTTATTTGATGTTTTTATAATGGGATATCTTATTATATTCATTGGATTGTGGTTTTGGCATTTTGAGTGGTGTGAAATTGTTATTATTTGGAAATTAGTAAATTTGCATTTGGTTTCATGTGGAATTTATACATGGAATTGGTTGTTCTTTTTGTGAAAACTATTTATTCTTCTATTTGGATATGTGTTGTAAATTTATTAAATTATTGATTAAATTAATCATGTGATGAAAAACATGTTTTGAAATGGTGTTTGTGTGTGTTTTGATATTAATGAAAATTTTAGTGAAAGTTACATTTTAAATTATTTTAGGAAAAAATTTGGAAATGTTTTGGTAAATATATTTTGGGTTTTTAATATTAATGGACCGTTTATCGATTTATGTGTTTATGAAGAAATTATTTAAATTTTCACATGAATTGATGGTTGGTTGGCTCCCACATGCGATTTCTAAAAGCGGTTTTAGATGATATCTTACAAGGGTTTGTCCTAGTACGCCTCGAACCATGTCTTAATGAATGTTGGCGAAAAAGGCCATTTTGGAATTGCAAATATAAAGGTTTCTTGGGATGTTGCTTTCTAAAGAGTTTGTAAATATTATTGGTAAAAGTATTTGGTCATGTAATGTAAGATCAAGTTTGGCATTGTGTATTTAGAAATGATGTGTTGGGTTGATTTTTGGAAATGATGTGGTTCGAAAAATATAAAATCCCAGATATAATTTTGAACATTTAAGGTATGTTTTAGAAGCAATGTGATGTGATAGCCCAGTTAGCACCATTATTGATTTGATATATATATATATATATATATATATATCAGTGTGTGTGTACAAGTGTATATGTATATAGTGGGCACCCATATTTTGGATTTACCTTTTTTTGGGTTATCATATATGGGTTGTCCAAGTTTGGGGTTGGCAAGTGTGGTGGTGGCAGGTAAGGTGAGTCATGCATGCATGGTCCTCCAACATATAGAGTTTACTATTACTATGGGTTCTTGGCCATATTTTAGGGGATTGAGTGACAATTTCTGACCAATCCCGATTATATGGGTTGGTACACCTAGGAGTACTGATAGGTCAGGTTGGATGTGCCACTAGGTTGGCTAGTTGAGGGAAGCCAGTTGATTATAGACTTATGGGCATCACCATACACCAACATTTGTTTCTAAAATGAGTACATACAGGGGCCTTTTAGGGATGTTTAGAATCACCCTTAGATACTTTCTATTTTGTATTTGTTGTTTTTATTTTTATTTACATTGTTTTTCCTGGTGCTTTGTTAGCTTTTTTACTTTTCTACATAACCTGGTACAGTCTATTTGAGGTTTTAGTTTTAAAATGGTATATTTTATAGAAAATGGAAGTGGTGTGCGCAATGTTTCAAAAATGAAATAAATCATTTTTTGCATATCTAAAATTTTAAAAACCTATTTTTATAATTGTATTTTCAAACTAGCAGTAGTGGAATGTTTTCAGAAATGGAAAATAAACGGATTCCATGGTTTATATTGGCATTCTTATTGATCATTTAGGCACTCATTTCTAATTTATCTTTTGAATTTAAGGTTCTTCTAGTGTTTTATTGCTCTTATAGTATGTGTTGTTCTCTATTAGAAGGTGACTCAGGAGGTCACTTGGAGGTATCTTTTGTTGCGCGACTTTATATTATGTATGCTGTTAGTGTTATCTATTTGTTCAGTTATTTTATATATTTATTTTTCTTTCTTTAAGGCCCAAAATCATTCTGAACTATTTTACTTTGATTCCCAATAGTACTTTCCAGCCTTTGGGGATCAGGAACAACCTTTAGCCGATTCCATTGACTGACTCGGGTGACCGGTTCAGGGTCGACCCGCATTGGTTCGTGAAAAATTGTACTAGGGAATGCCCTTTTATATGGGGTTTTTGGTAGATTAAGATTATGACTTTTGGGTCTAGGACTTAGGTTATGGTTTGGTGCATATTCAAAACCTCCCATGACAAAAACCGAGTTACCATGGTAGTCAGAGTTTTGAGTTTTTGTCTTTGTTTTGGATTTAGGGATGACAATGGAGGAAAGATGATGTTATGTAATGATTTCACATGTAGTAGTGACCGATGTGGAGTTCTATTACACGGTTTATTTCCCACCAAGTTGTTTATGCTTACCTAGGGAATGGATCACCACCATGTCATTAGGTTAAAAATAATTGGTTGTCCCCCATTGCAGTGGTTCATTGAAAGTTTTTTTTGTTAGGTTTCAATTGGTGTGAGTGAATTTTGAAAATGGAAATGATTTTGGAATGGAAGTGTTTCCATTAAAATGGTCCTAAATTGCTATTTTTGGTTTTAAAATTGAAGTAATTGTGGATTGAAAATATGGTGAATGTTTGGACTTTCTATGAAAATTCCATTGGTGCTCCTCAAGAAAATTATCACATGTGAGGGCATGTATATAATGTGCATTTTGGATCATGTTGATGGAAGCTGATGAACACTTATGCATTAGTTCATGGGATCACTTGGTTGTGTATTCAAAACTATATTCTTTTCATTGTTTTTATAAAGTGGTTTTAAAAAAAGGAAATTTTTTTATGCTTGTATGTGGTTGGATTATCAGCGTGTTGTTTTCGGGTTAGATATTATTTCTGATTATGTTTTGGACTACTGTTGGAATTGGTTTTATTTTATCATGTTATTCAAAAAATAATGCATTGAAAGGCCCCCAAAGTTGATGATGATTCATTCCTAGTTATTGATTCTCCTTGAATGATTACTATATATCATGGTAATTTAGGTATGTCAGATTGAGTAGAATTTCATGAAGAGTTAGAGTGTGTTATCAGGTTATTGATAACTGTTGAGGTTTCTAATGTTCATGTTATATTGGGTCTGTTAAATGGTCCAACTTTAGATGAATGGGAGCAGTTCTCCCCACCATCATTGTAGCTCTGGGTGACATGTGACATTTTTAAATCATTCTTTGTCCAACAGTTCATACATAAGGAGGTGAATATGAAGAAAAGGTAAGAGCTCGTGGGTCTTCAACACAACCATCGATCAGGGAAGGCATACATCGACCACTTCGAGGATCTAAATTCATTTTATCTAAAGGTAGCGTCGCAAGAATTCATGATGACTTCTCACTTCATTGGGTGTCTTCATCCATAGATCAAGTAGTGGGTCCTCTCTTATAAGGACCATCATTTTGTGAAGCTAGTAGATGAAGAGTTTCAAGATGAGTTGATTTCTGGAGAACATGTGATTGGAAATCCAATGTCTCTTGCTGACTATAAATGTTCCCCATATGGAGAGAAGTATATACCAGAGGAACATATTTATAAATACTCCTCTTCATTTTTTTTGGTTTTTTGTTCATCAAATCACCATTGTGTGTAACACCAGTGTGTCCTCTTTGGGTACTCGAAGCCTTCATGTAATATGCCTCCAAAGTCTTTCCATTATTGCGGCTATTTGGGTCCTTTAGAGAAGTTTTACAAGGTGCTTCACCTGAAGAAGATGTCTTGTTTAGGGGATCCTAGTGACTTAATGAGTGGAAGGAGATTCTTCAACCAACTGATCTCTAGCCCCAATTCTCTGGGTGAAGTTTCCGCATAGTCAGGAGTTGTTGGGGGGTGTAGATCCTTGGTCCGAGTTTTGTGTTCTATGTTTGTATTGGAACAATTAATGAACTTTTGTTCATGTTTTTCTTTTATTAATGTTGTGTCATCTTTTTAAGATCACTATTTCATTATGATGTTATGATGGACATGTTCTATTATAATCTAAGCAGACCCATTATCTGAATGTGGATTTTAATCTTTCAATTTCCATGAACGTGTTTAACAATGGTGTGGGTGGATCTTGATTTAGTTACGATCAATTGGAGATATTTATGATTTTTTGATTTAAGGGGTGCTGTTTTAGACTCTATTTATATCTTATTTTCTTCTTGTTGGTTTTCCCTTGTGTTGGAGGTTTTTGGATTAGATTGAGAGTACCATGTTTAAGTGGAAGCAATTTCATGCATGTGCAAAGGAATTTGGATATGTTGGGAGTTTTAGATAGGTACGGTAAACTCCTAGTTCCAGTGGTGTTGTTATATAGATTTTTCAGGTTCTCATGACCTGATATGTTGGGTGGAATTATAATAGTTTTACATATACATTTCAGCGATGTTGTTCAGTTCATGTGGAGACTTTTGGTATGTTTGGGTTGGAAGTTCCCATGTTGGCCCTCACCCTAAGGTGGTATGTTTGGGTTTTAATTTTTTTGCTAGTATAATCCATATGGTGGGAAGAAACCACTCATGTTCAACCTTTGTTTTGTGTTGTGGTTTTGTCTACATCTGTCGAGTGTGACTTGGTTAATAAATATAAACCCCAGAATACGTTTTTTCTTCTGGTTATGTTTGGTCTTAAAAAAAATTATGACTAACTTTTTATTTGGTGAATTTCAAGGGGCATAATGTTTTTTTTGGTGGGATAAATTATCACACCTTGACCCATAAAATTATTTTATTTTATTATTTCTTTGATTTAGTAACCCACCTAGAGGTTTGGGTTGAGTGGTGATTTAAATTTTTTGATGTTTGATAATTTTGGTGGGGTTCAGAACGGTGCACAGGCACCGAATGGTTAGTGGTATCCTTATGGTCAGCCTAGGTAGCCCAAAAGATGCCCAACACTAATAATAAATAAATTTTAAAAAAATTATACCATAATAATAATAATAATAATAATTTTGTATATAATAGAAATATTATTATTAATTTTTTTATTAATATTTTTATTATTAAAAATTAATATTATTAATATGATGAATTATAATTATTATAATATTATTAATTATTATTATTATTATGAATATGATGATGATGATGATGACGATGATGACTATTATTATTATTATTGTTATTATTTTTATTAGTAATATTATATTATTAGTAATATAATTATTATTAGTATTATTTTCATTTTTGTTTTATTTAGGTTATTATTTTACTTTTATTTTTTCTAACCAGGCCTTCCCCTATCCCCTTTCTCCACTATGGAATGGCTCTCCCTTATAGTATCTTCCTATCGTGTAGCCACCCCAACCCGCCACTCCCCCTTTTTCCCCCCTTGCATCAGACATCCACCTCCAACTGCGCACCAACCATACCTCCTCCCTAGATGGTTACACCTCCTCCTCACACCAGACCACCTTCCTCATCGGAAGTAACCCCCCTGGAGCCCATGACTGCACTTGAGACTTCCCTTTATGATGATCCACCCTCACCGGTAGAAGCCACTCCAACTGCCTCCTCTCTGACACACTACTTCCCCCAAGTGAGTCCCCTTTGAGGTTTTTTTTGATTTCCTTGGGAACATAGGGTTTGGTCAAACCATAATGGTTGGGGTTAATTTCTGGGATTATTTTCCTCCTAGTATAGGGTGTGAAAACCATACTTTGGGGTTAGTTTTCTCTTCCTTTGAGGTTTTTTCACATTCACATGCCATCGAGTTTGGGGAATTCACATTTTTCTCTTTTCGAATCTTTTTTTTGATACTTTCATTCTTTAAAATAAATCTCAAAATTTATTATCATGCATGTGGTTCATTTATTTAGCTTTTTGTAGGGTTTCCATGGTGGTGTAATTTATAAAAAGTAGGCTTTGAGGTGATTCTTGATTTGTACATATATGTATTCATGCTAAATATATTTGATTAATTTCCAAATTTGTTTAAATAAATTTTTGTATGTGATTTTCACTTTGATAATGTTTATGGGTACCTTATGGTGATGTTTTTATAGTAATTTATTTTTTTCAAATGTTTTTTAAGAAATTCCTTGCTTATATTTATATAAATTTATATAAAATGGGTGTAATTAAGTGCCAGTTGGGTTTTTTCTAGAGGATTTGTTTTTTTGGTTGATGTTTGTCCATTCGGATATCTTATAATATTCATTGGATTATTGTTTAGGAATTTTAAGTGGTGTGGAAGTATTTTATTGAAAGGGGTAAACTTGTATTTGGTTTCAAGTGGAATTTATATGTGGAATTGGGTGTGATTTTAGTGAAAACCCATTGTTGTTCTATTTGGAGATGTTTTGTAAGTTATTTAAATGATTTATTAAATTATGAACATGTTGAAAAACATGTTCAGAAATAGTTTTTGTGAAATTTTCTCAATTAAAGCATTTTTGAGTGAAAGTTTCATTTTAAAATATTTGAGTAAATGGTTTTGAAATGTTTTGGTAAATATATTTTGGGATTGAAATGTTAATGAACCGCTTGGAAAATTTTGTATTTCTGAAGAAATTATATAAATTTTTACAAGAAGTGATGGATGGTTGGCTCAGTAGTGTAATTTTCAAAAGTGGTTTTGGATGTAATATTAAAAGGGTTTGGCCTAGTGGGCCTCAAACCATGACTTAATGAATGTTGGGGAAAAAGGATCATTGGGAATTGCAAATACAAAGGTAGCATGTGATGTTGATTTAGAAGTAGTTTTTAAATATTATTAGTAAAAAAATTTGGTCTCGTGATGTAAAGGCTCGTATGTCATTGTGTATTTTGAAACAATGTGTTGGGTTGATTTTTGGAAATCACATGGTTTGAGAAATGTAAAATACCCAATTAAATCTTTGAATGTTTGAGGTTTGTTTTAAAATAAATATGACGCGACCGTCCATATGAATCCTTTGATAATTATATATATATATATATATATATATATATATATATATATATATATGTTTATGTGTATATGTATATAGTTGAAAACACTATTTAGGGTTTCCCATTTTGGGTTTTCATATAGGGGATGTATGTGTTTCAGGTAGACATTTGTTGCGGAAACAGGTAAGGTGAGTTATGCGTGTGTTGGCCTCCCACTTACATGGTTTACTATTACGATGGGTTCATGGGTTCCTTTTAGGAGATCGCGTGGTGGTTTCTAACCAATCTAGATTATATGGGTTGGTACCCATGGATCCCAGATAGGCTAGGTGGGATGTGCCACTGGGTAGGCTAGTTGAGGGCGTCTAGTTGGTTATAGACTTAAGAGATTCACCATACACTGACAAGATGTTCTGAAACAAGGACATCCATGGGTATTTTATGGATGTTTAGGATCACTATGGTTACTTTCTATAACTTCTTGCTTGTTTTTATATTTATGCACTTAGTTTTTTATTGTGCAATTTTAACTGGTTTACTTTTCTGAATAACCCGGTACGGTCTATTGGGGGTTATAGTTTTCAAATGGTGTTTTTTTGGAAATGGAAAATGTGCATGTAATATTATTAAAATTAAGGAAAGTAGTGTTTATTTATTTGTAATGTGGAAACAAAATTTTTTAATAGTATTTTCAAACTATAATTAATTGATTTTTTTGGGAAAAGAAAATACATGGATTCCATTATTTATCATTGGCATTCCTACTAACAATTTTTGTAATTTATCTTTTCATTTTAGGTTATTGTAGTGTTGGATCGCTCTTGCAGTGAACATTGTCCTTTATCTTCTGGTGACCCAAATGGTCGCATGGAGGTACGTTTGGCTACACAACATTATTTTATTTCTATTTTAGTGTTATATTTTTGTTCAATTATTATTTTTTATTTTCTTTGTGGGATAAAATCATTCCTAACTAATGTACATTGGTTCCTGGAATTAGTTTCCAGCCCATGGGAATCAGGAACAGCCTTCGGTCAATGCCACCGATCGACTCTGGTGACCAGTTCTAGGTCAAACCGGCTTGGTTCGTGATGATGATTCACATTTGTGACCACATTCATTAAAAATATCACATAAATCTTAAATAATCATAAATCTATTTGATCTTGAAAGATTTCACTTATTATATGAATGTTTCATCTTATTAAGATTTTTACTCATTAATGTGGGATTCCTGTGAACATTATAATTCTATTCATTATACCAAATATCCAACAAAAAATTGACAAATCTATTATAAGACAAAAAATTACCCACAAACTTTTTTTTATTCACTATTTCATTCTGTCTAGAAATAAAATACTTGTGATCAAACATTTTTAGGGGTTTATCCACTAATTATTGTGATATTTTTTAGAAGATGAAGCCATACTTATTTATAAATATACAATTGATTTAATGACATTATTCACATTATTTATTATCATCCATACACATACCAGTTTTGATTTTAACAGTACACTTTTCAAGAAAATAGATTCAAAAAAGGAATCAAACAAATATATGTATGGACCCTTTCCTTTAATATTGATTTGGGAAGATACTTAATTGATTACATGATCTTATTTTTACATAAGAGATGTATTTTGAAACATTAATACTCTTTATGATTGCCTATTATAATATCTCCATAATTATTTGATTGCAAAGTCTCAACATGTGTCATTTCAAGATTGGCCAATTTAATTTCTAATTCAAGAATTATCATTCTGAGGGAATTATTTTGATATTAAATTACTACCATTCTGTCTTCATAGTCCATCATTTTTTTCACAAAACCCTCTTCATGCATTAATATATTTTATTGTAATAATATTTCATGCTCTTGGATTCTATATTATTTGATTTCCAATTGTACATTATTGACATCAATGATATTTTCAAGATTTTCTTTCAATGTATAGATCTTATTCTCAAAATATTGGGTGGCCTAGTAATTTAATCATATTTGTTAGAGCCAATCTTCATCAATATTTTTGGATCTTCCTTTGAGGTCCTAAAAATATTCTTTAATGACTCTAACTTTTATGGAGATCTTTTCACATGTGTTGAACTTGTTCTTTAATACCTTATATATTTCTTCATACATAACACTAAGAAAATTAATTTCATTCTAATTTTTTTTAAAAATAATATATATAATAGAAACAATATATTTGAAAGAGCCATACATCATATACTTTAATGATTTAACTGAAAATTAAGTTTCTATATTAGTACTATCACAAGTGGTAGTATCATCTTTAGGAAAGTTAACACAAAAAGTTTCACATATCATAGGATTATTTGAATCCATTTATCCCTTTTAGGTATAAATGTTGTTCAAATCCTTTTTGTTACATTGAATGACATGATCATATTAATTCAAGATAGACCTATATTCCCTACACAGATCACTAGAAACTTATTTTATTTTTGAAAAGAGGGATATCTTCCACTCATTCCTCTTCTTTTTATTTTTCATAATCATATATGTGTTGGAATAAATTGAGATCTAATTTGACATATAAATTACTTGTCCAAAACTAAACTTCATAATAATTATGGGAAATATACTTAAAATATTCAAGGAAAATAACTTCCAAAAGTTAATCAAATCAGAGGTGGATCTGGTGCTCTTATACCAATAGAGAATCCAATATAGGTGAACTGTCCTTTAATACCACTTGAGGATGACTATTTGTGATATTTGATATATTGAGTTTGTGAGTATAAATCAGTGTAGGTGTCTAATTATAAATTTTTCAACCCCTTCTTTTTTTTCTTTTACCTATTTCAATATTAGTTAATGATTCTCTTGTTCATTATATCTCTTATTATCTGTTCTTGTTGGTAACACCATTAAAAAAGCACACAAAAGAGACATAAATTTTTAAAAGGGTAACATTTTAAAAGGAAATTCATTCCCTTCGTATGATACAGGTTTTCCCAAGATCATATAATCCACCATTATAATATTTTTGACAAAACTGGGTAGGGTTTATCATTATAACCATGTTTGGTGAATTATATACTCAACAGTGTCCCAAAAGTTATTCATACTATCATCCTAATGGATTAAAACAAAGTAAAATAACAATAATAAAGTTTAATACTAATTGATACTATTTACTTATTGTTGATATATGAATTTCTCACTTCTTCATTTACATTCACTTGAATGGAAGCATGTAAGGACGTCAATTATTTTATAGGAAAATATAAATACACACACCTATTATATTCCTAGAAACATGAAATGTTACCACCTTTATTTCACTGATTTCAATACCTATTATCATTATTCGTTGCATAATCAATTTTTTCACAACATTAATTCTTATACATATTTCTTTTTTAACATTAGTTCATAATCAATCTACACTAAATTTCTTCATTTTCTTTGACATATATAAATTCTACATTATGAGCTATGTCATATAACTCCCATTATTTAATTAATAAGTGTTAAATGTATATCATAGAGACTCTATTCTATACATTTATTAATATGAAACATATTGCAAGACTTTTAATTATTCTCTTTTCCACTTCATTCTTCTTCTAAATTTATAGCACAATAATATTTCACTAGTTATTATTATATTCTAAATAGAACACATAAAACACTATGAAATATTATAGTTTCAATGTCATCTTCTAAATTTTATAACACAAATGTTTCTCATTATCCACTATAATGTGTATATTATAATTATGCACAGAAGTCCCCCATTAATGTCATTTAAATCTGAATTTTAAAATCCAATTCAAACCACTAACTCCATTAAAATTATTATTCAATATCATAATATTGATTTTTTATAAACACATACAAATCATCTAATTCAAATATGAATTTATTTTGAGTCATAATAACTAAAAAATTATTCAGGTTAATCCAAGTTAACACTCTTCCTCAACTATTCCTGATTAAGAACTTGTAGTGTGGGAACTTCTATTGCAGCGTAACACAATTGTTCAAAACTGATTATTTTTAAATGATCAAATATATTATGGTGTAACATACCTATTGAGGTTTGGAGCTCTCAAAATCTAAAATGATACAAAAAACTAATCTTATCATCTATGTGGTATGATATGTTTACTCTGGAATAGTCCTCTATATATTTTATTGAATATGGTGTATGATAAGATGTATGACATGGAGGTCCCAAAATCACCAAATCCATTGAAATTAGAATCAACCTCCTATATAGTGATTTCATTCAGAATATTATGGAGAAATATAATTTGAGTCCCTATTATGGTTTGGAAACTAAAACTGTGGCATGAAGTTCTTTAGTACATTTTCCATTTTACTGTCATTGATTGTATCACAATATTACTTATCCAATAAAATTCTATGGGTAAATACAATAAATTGTAGAGTGAAACCATTTATTCTTCTTTTCTTATTTTTCTTACATTGTAAAATCCATTCATGATATATAATCACTAATACCTATCATAAGTATCATCTGAAATAGGTTTTTTATGTCACCCATGGATGAAACTTGTGAGAAACCCTTCATCATCAAGATATTTAGATCATATCCATGAAACATGAAATATTAAAATCATGGTTACCTTAAATATATCAACTACTTCCAATTAAATAACATCAACCTCAATCAAACCAATCTTCCAATGGTTTTTCATCCACACTTCTTGATATTAAGACTCCTTGGGAAATTATTCTCTTAATTAAAAAGCATGGATAATTCAAATAAATCCAACACATCATAATAACCAAGCCTCTTCTTAAATTTAATTCAATAATCACTAATATTCTTATTCTACATTTTCACATCAATTAATCTTCCATATTCATTGGAAATAACATTTAAATTAAATAAAATTCACACAATATGGTCTTCAAAAATATATCATCATCACATGATTTCATACCACATGACATAATGTCATAATTGAAAGACTCTAAAATTCATAGAATTACATCCCCCTATATTATGTTAAACTAAATGAAAATTTCTATCCCGTATGAATTTAGAATTTTGGAAACACATCCCAATGACATGATATAAAACTGTATGATTGAAGTTTCTCTATACATACCACTTAAAATTATACGAGAGTCAGATCCATGTAATAATTCATAGTTAATGTATTCATCCTATATTTTTTTACCAAAATTGAGAAGAAACACCACATTAATAGCTTCATTTGTATATGGGGTTTTTTTCAAGGGTATTTGATGATTATGGATGCACTAGACTCCCCCAATGTCATGGTACACCAAACATATGACTAAAACATCCCCATTATTAGAACTAAGTGTGACATGATTCATACTGTTTCAGGATATATAGTGATTCTTGGAACTTCAATCTTTGTCCCAACCATATGTCCTCCCCATTATCTTTCTCTTTACTTGATAGCCATATCTATATATGGGGTTCTTAGTGCATGTTCTACATATACTCATTATACAATAATGAAATTAGCACACCCCCATCCATCTCTACTGTAAGACATTTAATTTTATAGAAAATTTCCTCATCATATGACCCTAAATTTCCAAACTATATGGTCCTAGTCACATGAAATTAAAATAAATTACATAAAATTATATTATTCATATCCTATTATACTATTTATGCTATTGTTTTTTGACCCTTTATCCTTTCATGAAATCTACATATATATAAGAATCTTTTGTTTACTTATTGACCCACAATAAGAAAAAATGTCCCCAATTATCTCAAAACTAAATATATATTAATTCATTATTCTCCAAGATATATAGTTACTTTTAGTTATCCTATACTAGTCCAAACAAAAAACATACATTTAATTATTTAGTCAAAGGATCATAACATAAAAACTATGTTCCCTTTTCCCTGAGACTTACTATGTTAGAACCAAGGCCTCGTTTATATTGAGTGTTCCTTAACTTTGTTTTCATATAGATATCCTTTGTTTTTTTCAAAGAATAATTAACTTATAATTCATCCACTATAGGTTGATGCCCGTTGGCATTGAATATCAGAAGAATTTTCTCTAAGTACTATAACCTTAAACTACATGCTGTATTACTTGATATTTTCCACATTAGTTATAATAGGTTCTCAATTAACATTGGTATTTCCTCGAACATGCTGTTATATAAACAACCTCACATTTTTTGGTCCAAGCTATCTGAACACAAATTCAAGATACACTAGTTCACCATTAAAGACCATAAACATCTTTATGAATGAGATGTATAACTAACTAGGCTGAAACCCCAAAAAAGTGACCTGGGGAAAAGTGGATTTTCCACTCATTAATCACGCACCCCATGTGATAAAAATGATAATTTTTAGAAATAAAATGTTATAAAACATATCATGTTAAAAACATATAAACAGTTTTTTGGGAAAAGAAAATTTCCAACCCACTAATTCAACTCTATCTATGATTTGGAAAAATATTGGGTCAAGGAGAAAAAAGGCACAAGGATTGAGGGGTCCATGTAACCCTATAAAAATTCAAGCTCTTCTCATTATCTTCCTTGGTCAAGGTAAAAACTATAACACCCCCTAATTCCTCAAATATTGCACTTGTTGTTCCATGAAAAATGTAAAATGATATATTTTTAGGGTACCTAATCCATTTTGATCATTATAATCCTCATTCCAAATTCCCCTTCAGGATCATAATCACACTAAGTCCCCCATTTCATATTATAATGTAAAAACTCCAATGTGTGGTGATAGTATATATTCTTATATTCATTGATCATTATGAACCAAGAATGAAATTATCAACATATTTTAGTGGGACAACCTTTTTGTACTGTGACGGTACATATACATATACAAATCTACGAAAACATGTCAAGGAAGAAATAATATTCATATTTTAATGGACCAAATATTGTTTATAGTGATAGTATATATGATTATAGAAATGTATATGTACATTCTTAAGTGTAATCCCCATTAAATCAAGTGTTTTGGAATCATGGTTCAATCTATATAGATGACATTCAATGGTATAATGAACCATATATACTGTTGGTATCATAGAGTGTTTCATGAATTATTATGAATTCATAGTCAAAATGGGATAGGATAATAGAAGAATATACTGTGATATAGAATAGTGTTTTTCATTCATCGATCATAAGGATATGAAAATACACATTCTATAGTATCATTCATACATATACAATGGAAAGATTAAATGTGATTCCAATTATATAATGTAATCAATTAAACCTCAATGATGGACTTATCTATGCTCCAAGTCATGGATAAAATGTTTTAAGCTGGCCAACAAGTAAGATTCTAGTTTTACATCGGTTAGAAACACATCTTCCCATTCAATAATGTCCATCCTAAAAATCACAACCTACACAAATATCTATTAACACTCTCCACATGCCTTTTCAGTAGTATCTGTCTCTCAACAAAGTTAGGCCAGCTCTGTGAAGTTTTGGTTAAACTCATGGTGCAACCATTCCACTTGAGCCATCCCATTCATGGTCTTATTTTACCACTTTGATGCTAGTATCACATATTGTGATGCTTTATTAATCATTGTAGTTTTGAGGTTGAAAAAATAGAATAGGTATTCCTTATACAAGATCTTTTACTAGAGCACACAAATTTTATCTTTAGCATTGAACACATATTTTAATTTTCCTTGGATGATGTGATAGTTAAACCCATTATATCTCAACATCATAAAAATATGATAATGATTAGATAGCTTCGCTTCTAAATTCTACATAGGAGTCCTTGAAATAAGCTTACATATATCTTTCTAGACATATCACCATTAATCACACTAAATATTGGGAGACTCCTAGTTAGATTTAGATTCATTATCATAAGGAAAAACATAATCCAATATTAGATAAATCAAAGAGGATCACGTATTAGTCCTCCCCTAAATTAAATCAATGAAAATAAGCTTTTACCTCCACCATTACAATTAACTGCGATACTGAGATGGCTATATCCTGAATCTGTATGATCTACAATAAAGATTTAATGATTAAATTTTAAAAATGTTTTAGTTATCACATGTGATGAAACATCATTCAAAAAATCAGTACGGTCACTCGCCATAAGATACCAAGACAATGAACATCTCAACCGTTGTTACCTTGCTAGAATTTCTTGTAGGAAAATATTTCTATAAGGGTGCATGATTTGATAGAGACACATGTTGAGATGTTACCCATTACCCTAGTGTATTTTGATCATTATGATGTAATAATTTTAATGAATTAAATTGTTGGTGCATCTATTAATAAATAAATGACCCCATCCAAAGGTGACTTACCCTCTGACAAATATTCTACTAAAGAATAAATCCATACATCAATGTGGTAGAAAAAATACATGATATCATTGAGATTGTTAGTAATTCTTGGAATAAATAAGTATCCCTTGATTTTGAATAAATACCCAGTGATAGTCCCCTTTTTACTTTTCCCACTACTATAACTTCTATTTATACTCAATATTTAATTGTTTTTTACTACCATAGTAGTTATTATAACTATTAGGATGATTATTGTCTATACTAAAGTTTATTCTAGAGGTGTTGGGATTGGGGATTCTAAAATAGATTATATCCAATAATCCTATTGATCATATCCCAACACCAAGATGATCCAATGGGTTAACAATAAAATATATAGACAGTTTAAAGAATGCAAATGAAAATCTTTATTTACTCACCAAATCAAGATGGAGGTGGATTTCTAAATACTTTTCCAGGAATCACCTAGTAACCACACATGAAGGAATACCGAAGGAGGGAACAAATGGTTGTGGTGGGTGTGAAAAGAAATCCTTCAGGGATAGAAAATACTTCTCACATATGCTCCCCCATAGAATGATATCCTTCATCTTTGAATTAATCCTTAGGAAGATCGCCTAGATTAAATATTGTCCCTCAAACTGAATACACTAGAAATATTATGGGTGAAATTATTTCTATGGATTCTAATAAATCCAAGTGTAAAAAATACTAGATTAATTCAAATGATAGTAAAAAAAGTATATAGGGGAAAAGTATATTACCTCTCCATAGAATGGTCCCTCCTCTTTATCAATTTCACCCCCGAGAAAGTCAATATCTCAAATAAAAAATTGGAGTAAAAGTTATTTCCTTTATAAAAACGAATCATGGACATAATATCTACGAGGTAGGTCTATACATCCTTATGATAGTGTACATTGGATACATTTTCAAGAGTATTCACATGACCAAAATCTATTAACCTATTCTCCCTCATCAAGAGTATTATCCATACATCTTTAGTGAGAAATGAACTCCTACAAGTGTGTCATTACATCCATGTGAGTGAGATGAAGCATAAAAAAGAATAGATGGAGGAGGAGGTACCTTTATTTTTGAAGTATTCAGATCCTTCCAAATGGTATGATTCCTTGGTATCTATTAAAATGTAGGTTTGTTAAGAGATAACCACTTGTAAGGCCCTGCAGTTTATTTTCTAGGTCATTATTCATCTTATCCTTCGATAGCAAGAGGAACATTAATTTGGGGAAATATTTCATCCTATTTACCTCTTATTAATTATCAAATACAATAATTAATATAAATTATGACAATTCATATATAGCTTCCAAAGGTGGAAGGTCCATAAGTATTCATATCTCCACCCATGTAAATATAGTTTAGAATTGTCATGTGTTCATAAAATTATTCTATTATTTCACACTAGTGGGGGATAATTATATATATATATATATATGGATATAAATTATTCTATTCTTATATATATGTGGTGAATATCCCTTATAGATCATATACCCAGTGATTATGAAGGCCAAACTTCCTTCTATTAAGGATATGAGATACCCTCATTATCCATGACTAATAGCTATGTTATCTGTTATAACACTATTTTTAGGTGTGTATAGAATATATAAAATGAAATCATATTCATTCAAAACACTCTTAACATCATTATAATTCAATTTATATGGCTTTACTAATCAAATTCATTGATGATATGACAGAAAACAGACCCATGGGATTGGTTAGTCATTTGTGAACTCAGAACCCTATATGTAAGATATGATCCATCTCCAAAGGAGTTGAATGAACTAAAGAGACTTAAAGAGGTTGTACCCTTGTTGATATATCCAAAAATGAAATATAGGTTCACTGAGATTGGAATCAATAGACCGATAAGTCTTCTAGTTTCAAGAACATATGACATTACAAATTTCGTGACTCTAACACTAGTATAAGACTCGTGAAATAGTAGTAGGTATCAAATTGAATACATAGTGATAAATCATACCAACCATACTAATTAATTATTCTTGATGATGAAATCCCAACCCAATTCAGAAAAATGGACATCTTCTACTATCGACCAGTATGCATCTGAAAGTCCACATGTTCTATAGGTGGGATAGGTTATTTGAATCATAACCCTCTATTCTCAACTATTTGTAATTATAAACATCTCATACCCATTAAAAAATGTAATTCTAATTTTTTGGTGAATATCATCTCTCAATAAAAGCCTCGCCATTTTAAAATACTCTTTTGTGAATGGAGAACTCATCTATGTGTCTTCCCATATGAAGGGTAGAAAATTAACTCATCATACATCTCCCCCATGATAAAAAACCATATAATAATTCATTCATACCAAAAAATAGATGCTAACTTCTCAATGAACAAGGATAAAGTAATTTTTATCATGAGTCCACTAACAGAGAAGATTTAAAATAATGTTCTTATT
Source organism: Viscum album (assembly GCA_963277665.1). Lineage (NCBI taxonomy): Eukaryota > Viridiplantae > Streptophyta > Magnoliopsida > Santalales > Viscaceae > Viscum > Viscum album. Next base: position 1,950,765,547 of record OY728133.1, read on the forward strand.
GTGGTGTGATAATGACTATGAGATCCAAAAAAATCATAATGTCATATGGAATGATATTCCTGGCCAAACTCATTATATCTCATCCTCACACTTACATTCGACCCAAATCAATTTTTAATGTTCGCATGGGTTGATGATCCCATCTCAATGACCATATGAGTTTCTAATCTGTTGTGGAAGTCTTCAATATGAACCATTAAATTGGAATTTCCATCTCTAAAACAATCCATAATTTCTCTAGCATCAGGAGAGTATAAACTATGACATGTCTTTTAATATAATTATCCTTCTTGATGATGATCCGTTTTGATGAATTATTTTCTCTGGTAGTTTCTTGATGGTGGTTCATCTGACCGACTTAATTATTTATTGGATGTTGTTTGGGGATGGGAACATCAATCTGTAGTTTGAATCCATAAATCATAAGAATGTATGAAAATTGATATCTGTAAATTGTAGTACTAATTTGTTCCTATATTAAATAACAAATCATGCATTCACATTTCCTTGCATTAACTTCAACACTTGTGTTGTATGATAGTCTATATTTTTATTCCAACTTATTTCATGATTTATTACATAATCATAAACAAAATACAATCATATAAGACAATGAGGTCTTTTTTATTTGGGAGGTTAGGTATATAACATAATAACCTGATCTGGGATACAATATATTTATTTAAGATTCCATTAACATGGTGATACAAATCCATTTCTCTTCTAAAACTGCATGGGATAACCTGGGAATGTACATAAGATATGGGTGATCAATAAAGCCTAGTAAGAGAATAATAAAAACATAATATGATGGAATTAATACATGTTAGTATATATTAACATCAATGAGGGATAAAAGTAGTGATAATTATAAACAGAAATATCAAAGCATGATTTAAGATGATTGCATAAAGGTGACATGAGAATGTTGCTACAAAAAAAACATGACATGAGAATAAAACAAGGTGAATTATAAATAAAACATAACATGGTGTAAAAAGTCTCATCATATATTAGGTTCAATCCCTAATACAATACCTATTTTCTAATGAGACAAAAATCATTACCCAATGCAATTAGCATCCATATAATTTTAGGCCCACCCATAAAATTCACATCTTGTACATGAATACGTTTGATACATAGATCATAAAATATAAGGATATATTTCATCACTATTAATACCATGATTAATGAGTGTGGTTTACATACATGTAATTCAACAATCAATGAATTATAGGTACATCTAGGTGAATACTCTTTAGTAAAAATGAGAATTGACATTCACTACACATATATTTGGAAAGGAAAATCATATTATAATTTAGATATCATAAAAATTGTACATAAAGAATCATGGAAGGGTTAATTGTAACACTCCAATATTCCATGGTACGTTTCCATTTGAGTAATGCAATAGCTTGCATTGTACGGAACTTCGAGATTCAAACACACCGCGACCAATCAAACTAGCCGTTACGAATAGTAATACCCACTTTTGGAAAATTTATAAATTTTATTTTTAAAATGGACTTAATTTTTCAATTTGGATTTTCAAAATTAGCTTTTTTTGAATTTTGGGTATTTTTCTGAAAATGTTAATTTTTTGATGAATAGTGAAGAACACTACGTTATTGGTTAAAAAAGATTTTTTATTTAAAAATTATTTATTTTATTTAAATTTTTTCAGGTCAAAATAGATACATAATACCTATATATGTTCTCTGTAATTAATTGGAGTCATTTTATAAAATGTTTAGATATATAAAAATTTTATTGAACTTTTTACCGTCTTTTATCCACATCCTAGGAGCATTTGAAAATTTTCATAAAACTTAACTTTACTGCTTCTGTGAGTTGAATTTCAAAAATTCAAGAGAAACAGTTAATATCCTTAGGTAAAAAAATTTTCGATAAGATAAAAATAATTTTTGGTGAATAATAACTTTTTACTTTTATTTACCACGGTTAAAAGTAAATAGGGTAATTAAGGGTAAGAATGATATCATAATTACCCGAAAACAAGTTCTAATTATATTTGATAAGAATAATTCGACCAAAAAACAACCTTAGGAATAAAATATGATCCTCTTTGGTCCAATTTGATTTGATTAGGACATTTATTATTATTTTTATTTAAAGATGAGTTAAAAGAGTTAAATTCAATGTTTAATAACTAAAAAATTTGTAATATAGGGTTGTAAATAAGATTAATTAGACTATATATATTAATTAGAAAGATAAAAAATATTTCCTACATCATGTTATTTTATATATAATTTTTAGAAATTCAATAATTTAATTTATTTATGACACAATGATGATGCAATAATTACCTTATTAACGAAATATTAAAATAATTGATATTATTAATATCCAAATAAATGTAATTTTATATTTTTGATGAATTCCACTAATTTTATATATTAATATGTCATTTTAGGGTTTATTGAATACTTTTTTTCGAAGTAATCATGCTGTTATGATTTAAACAAAATCCAAATTCTAAATAGTGTCAAAATTGACATAATTTAGTTTTCAAAACAAATACTATATTATTAATTGATATAATATTCCTAAAAATCTAAAGTTCGGAAAAATTACTTAAATAAGGTTATATATATTAATAATGAACCACTTTGGGTTTGATTGACTTGTTATATTAAGATTATTAACCATATAATATAAAAATACCATGATACATGGTAAATGTCAGACAATTTAACTAAGAGTTAAATCTAAAAGATAAGCATACTATGGTGGCCTAAACCAGTCTAAAACTTATTGGTTGGGAGGTTTTAGAACCATAAACACCTTATCATCGAAATAAATATTTTTTTCCATTATAAAATGAAAATGATTTTATTATAAAATAATATTTCATGTTCTTCTTAATGTGACCCACACCTCTCTTATAAAAGGGAACTTCCCCTTCTCTCAAAATCACACCTCCAAATCCATGTTTCTTGGCCAAACACTGCCAAAATATCCTCCCAACTTTCCTAAATTCACCCTAGAGGCCTTATTTTTGTCATAAAGCAATCCTATGGAGCCCTTTTGATAAAATCGAAAGGTAGAACCCGAAGAAGAGGTAAATATTTCATCACCTCTTTCAAGTACTTTTCTTCTTCCACAATCTCTTTCTTTGTGGTTTCCATTATAAAATAATAACTCTAGTATATTCTATATAATGTTTTGTTATTATAAAAATGGTACAACCATATTCATTATTCTGTCCATCATATTAATGAAAACGTCAACATACGTGCGTACGTACGGCTTACCGTCTCCACGTCGGGGTGTAGTTTGTTATTTAAACACTTCATTATTTGGATGGGTATAATATTGAGTATAACTGATATAATAATAAATATAACATGTTAAGGATTATTTATATATGATATACCATCCGATTACATATGATTACACCATCAGTATAATGATATTGTCTCTCGTGTGTACGTACGGATTACCATCTCCATGAATGCGATGAGATTCATTCCCCGTCATGATCATTAAAGAATAATTTTCAATTTATGATTAAAATTAAACTTTATAAACATAATATAATTATTCATATGAATCAAATACATCCTATCCATAACAAACATGGCTTACGTAACCAAGCATATATATGAAAAAAAATCAGTTAACACCTGAAATGATGATACTATTGAAATATTGTTAACAAAGTAATATTAAGGGATCATATATGATATCATATTTATGTATATAGTTCCTAGTTAATTTAATAACAATTTTTTAATTATTATAAATGAGTTTAAAATTCTATAAACTAAGGAAATGTACAAGGTAAGGGTTAATTTCACAATCTATTTATTATCTATGGTTGTATTTACGTGAGTATCTACTAGGTCCTCTTTATCATCCACATCCATGTTTTATAAAAAATGTATTTCAAAAAAATTTTAATACTTACTAGACTATATGTTAAATTAACTTACACCTTTATTTGAACTTATATGTTTTGAAAGGAATCTTTTCGTTGTTTTCTAAAAAAGGTACTTTATGACCTTTTAGACAAAATTAAGGTAAATATGTTTTTTTAACTTATACAGCAGGTGCAACTATTTTCCACCGTTAAAACATCATCAAAGCTTCCCTCAAAAGATGATAAGAATATTTTCAAAATAAATGTTTTCCTTTATAATTATGTGACTCTTAATTTTTTTCAAAATAGAAAGAGGTATTTCATTCAAATTTTTCTCATTTCATCTATGTTAACATCCTTTGATGGATTTTAAAATTGTTTGAAGTTTATTTATTATGATAAAAATCTTACATATATTATTGACGATTTTTTGATATGTTTGATTGTGAATGTGTTATTTTTATACCATTCATGGTTTTCGATTAAGGTATTGACATTTTGTATGCTAGTTTTTATACGAATGTTTGTGTTATATTTCATCCTTTTCATATGAAGAATGTATTGGACTTAGTATGTGATGGGTGGAGCCCGCTATATCTCCTCGATGCATCGGAAGGTATCAAGTGATAATTAGACGTGTAGTTGGCCGAGGAATTTCCCAATTTTATATATGGTTTTGGCCGAGGCATAAATCATATTTTGACGTCTTGGCTGAGGCCTTGACATGATGTTTCCGAATTTTTGGAATTATACATTCTTTTATGAATCCTTTTGTGACCCATTAAGTCAAGGTATATTATAAGCCCTAGATTTTTATTACTCTGTTAATTTAGATCCACTTCATTAGCACATGACATGATTTTCTGGATTTACAAGGATTCTGTAGCTGATTCAGTATGGACAAATTCTGAGTTCGTGAAGGTGGATGGAAACCTTCAATGGATGGGTTTTTTTCATCAACCAGTATATCTTATAATTTATTTATGTCATCATATTCTCATTGTTTTATATGAAAGTATACATGGAACGAAATAACTGCTTTGTGTCATCAATCAATATTTCTTATGATTGAATATGCTAGTTTGATTTTTCAAAAAAAGTTCTTCTATACATATGGATAATATGTTGGAGCTCATGATTATTAATTTAGGTGTTTCTATTCAAAAAAGGTGTTGCTATGGGAAGAACATAGTGAAATTATTAAGACCATAGTGAATATGAACAATTTAATTATTCAAAATAGGTGTTTATATTCAAAATATATGTTGATGAACATTTCATTTCCTGCTCCGAGAAAGGTTGCCCTTCTAGTTCAGGTTTAGATCAAAAGGATAAGGTAGTTGAATGGTTGTGGGTAGTGAAATGGTTAGTTTTAGAAATAGTTGGTTAGGGTTCAGGTTGGTGGTAATAAATGGTTAAGATATACAGTACAGGTAATGTAATATTTATCTAGGTTTGGGTTTGAGAATTTGAAATTTAATGGCTACCCTACTCATTGCTATCAGAAGTGATTATTAAAAGAACAAAGCAATGAAAAATAACCAAATTTAATTGTCTATCCTCCATTTTAAATTAAACTAGACTAAGATACATGGGTGTAATGAATGGTGGTTTTTAACAACCATGACAGTGTGTAATTGTCATTCAATATCTTAATATGCATAAATAATGAAATTTCTGTCATTAAATAAAAAAAATTATCTACTATTATAGAAAATTTTACCATTTCTTATTACTATTTTAAACTATCCAACTCTGGAAAGGTTAACAATAACACGTGTTCGGGGTTTAAAATCTAAAAAAATCTAGACAACACCTCTGGCAGTCCATGGATGTCTTCTTGATGTTTCAGTTTTGAACAAAGCGTAGGATTGGCATGGTCGACCAGCTCCTGTACATCACCCCATGAACCTGTTGAAGAATGTGTTGGCTTGGCATGTAATTCCCTCTATTTTTCTTCTGTTTTTTGGACAGGAAAAAATCTTGACAGAACCCCATCAACTTATTGAAGTTCGATTCATACTGTTCTTAGAAGTATAAACAAACATCCAGGTTCGTATGTTTTCAAATTTAGTTCTCATGATGCACTACAGTTTTAAAGTAAAAAACCATGCACTACTTTCTCATTGAAACATTCACTACTTTTTCAAATAGGAAAACATGAACTACTTACTTAAGTGGGAAACATTGCACTACTTTTTCAAACATGCAATACCATCTCATTCAAAACAAAGTACAACATCCAGGTTCGTATGTTTTCAAATGTATTGCATAATGTTTTTAACAACATTTTCCACTGTCGTTGTCAATTTTTTTATGTTTTCCTCTTTTTTATGGCCAGATAATCTCCCTATCATTTAATTCACATGATGCACTACTGTTTTTTTATGTTCTCCAGGTCGATTACTTCTCATGATGCAGTACTATTTTCTTTCATTGACAAATGATGTTGATCCTATTGGTGGAATAAATGGGCTATGTAAAATCAACTATCCTTCAATCTTATCAGCCATCACAGGTAGTGGATTACCTATATTTTCACATGTTGATCATATCAATAAAAAAATGAGATACATTGAACATGTTGATCTCTCGTATGTTTCTATCATTCATTGCACAGGTTGTGTTGAACGAAACATGGAATTTTTTTGAGAAGATATGTTATATGTACAATGAAGAAGGTTACAAATAGAAGGTACACGTATGTTTACCCCTTAGACATGCATGCTTGACAAAAAAATATGCCCTTTTTTTAGTATACTTTTTTAAATGTTGTGGATTTTCAGAATATATGCAGTATGTTTACATCCCTAATAACGTCACCTATTCCAACTTATATTGTATGAAATTCTTGAAATATAACATTTTTTCTAATAAATAACTCCTTGAAAAAAATTCTAAAGCATGTATTACTTTCTCTTTGATTATATATTTTTTCAATAACAACCATTACCCATCCATGGCATATGAAAGAGGTTCAATTAGACTGTTAGATGTAGAAACTGAGAAATGATTTATATATTTTTCCAATTCATATAAACTTGGAACTACCATTTAGGTCAAACCAGGGGAACCAGTAGTAGGGTAGTGGATTTTCATGTCAATGATTATAGTTTTTATGTTGTTTTCTCTTTATATTTTGGTTATGCTTCCAAGGACATGCATCATTATTTGCATTGAGAAAGCCCTATCCTAGTACAAGGATGAAAAATAAGATGTTAATTATGTAAATTAGCATGCTACATCGACACTGGTGGGTGACATGATAAAATATGAAGCTCTAATCGACTTCTTTATCTAAAATCCTGTGGTAAGATGATAGTTTTATCATTATCAAATTAGTGTGTATGCCACATAATTTGAATGGACTCTGATCCACTTGTGAGCATTTTTTTATTTAAAGTATTTTTGCTAATCCATATTTCATGTTTTCACCAATAAGTTAATTTTACCAGGTTTATGACTAGCCACCTTCTAGGAGCAGCAGGTGCTGTAGAAGCTATTTCAGCAGTGAAGGTATTGCATATATCCCTCTATTCCTTAAAATTATGTTTCATGTTGCTTATGTTGTGGGTATATGATAACATGCCATGTTTTTTATCTATATATATTCTAATCTTAGGTATTCTCCCCTGCCATGTGTCAATCTACCATGCCTCTACATCAATTTTTCTCTATGTGTCCTCTTTATAGTTAAACACATCTCCCCATCCCGTGCTACATCCGTTTCTCTGTGCCTCCCTATCCCGCTCCCACTGACTTTTTCCTGGGTCGCGATCTATATTCCCTACGACCCCAGCCTCTATCATCCTCCCTCTCCTAATCAACCCACAGTCCGCAGTCATCCTTTTCCGCCCGCTGGAGATTCCTCTCCAATCGATCTAGGGTTCTTGCAGCCACCACTCAACGTCTTTCTTCTTCCCACTCACGCTTCCTATCCAATTGATCTAGGGTTCCTATTGACCCCAGTCGACATTATTCATCGCGTGAAACCCTTTCGCTCCATCGTGTGAAACCCTTTCGCTCCCTCCCTCACTCCTTCGCATGTGGTTTCCCTGTGTTTCTCCTCCCCGCTCGCGCTTCACCTGCTGTCGCGCTTCACCTGTTGTCGAGCTTCATTTCCCTATGTTGTGATTAGGGTTCTAGTCGTTTTGCAGACCCTCCTTCGCCTACGCCTTCTCCACCACTGCACATTCTTCCTCATTCACTTATGACCTCTACCTATCCCTCTCCCATCCCTTTCGATGTCCCTCTCCTATCCCTCTCGCACTAACCCCATCATCTCCCTATCCATATTGTTTCCGCGATGGTTACCCATCCCATTGCTGCTTCTACTCCTATAATCCAGAGACTGCATCTACCTCGCAATTTCAACCCTTCATTATACCTCAAGATTCCTCTATAATCGACCGGTAAGCTTCATGAGGTTCTCGCATTTTAAGCCTGTCGTCGAGCTCAGATAGTCTACTCGAAACGACTCACTTCAACATCCTTTTATTTGAACCGAAATCAGTCCATTCCTCTGAAACAGCATCGGATCTCCATTTGCACCATCTGTATGTAAGGTAACTGTTCTTTTACAATGTCTTAACCTCAAAAAACTGCAAATCCGCATCCAACTTATGATTAATTTTTCTTTTACATATAGTAACACTATCATTTTTTCTGCTGCTAATCCCACCTTTGGATCACGATTACTTTTCATTCTATTTCAGGTTTATCTTCATTGTATTGACATGATTCTCACTAAGTTATAGTTATGAGGAGGCCTTATGTGCCTGTGGCCAGTTCAAATTGCTTCACCATTATATCTATCTATTCCTTCAACAATATTGAATAGGTGAATCAACATGGACTAACTCATTCTTTCGCACATATTTGTATTTGAAAGTCTATGAAATTTCTAACTAAATTCATAAGATTGGTGCTGCATATCACCTATCTTGATTCAGTAGAAACATTTTCACTGATTTTGGTTATTTGAACTATAAATGTACCAGTATTTTCATTTGTCTCTTGCAGTGCATCATACAGTAAATCCCAAGTAAGAGTAATTTCTTTTAAACATTACCTAAATTTCACTGTTTGTATCATGCATGATTTATCTATTGGTCATTGCAATTAATATAATGTTTACTAATGCTGTTTTTCAGTTAAAATTCTATCAATACAATATATATTTCATTATCTATAGTGTAACATAATCATATTTTGAAAGGGAATGTGACGTTTCAATTGAAGTTTATAGCTGGAAATTACAGACTTCTTTCTATGTAAGCTTATTCAATCTGGAAGACTGATTATTTGTTTGAGATTTTGATCTCTCTATGTTTTTTATTTAATAATGTTGTTCATGTTTTTAAAAGTGGGATGAATCTCTACTTAGTTGTGTGAATTCATGATTTGGAATCATATCCTTTTAATGTATTCTTATCTTTATTGGTCAAAGATTATATAGTGTTTCACTTTATTTAGGAGTATGTAATCTATTCAAGGAAAACTTTTATGTCATTATGTACAATTGTTTCTTGATTTCTTATGCATAAGTGTTTCTAGATATCTTATAATCACTAAATTAGGTTGATAGGAATAGTTCTAGATACCCTGTGACATGATTTTCTGGAGGTATTTTTTTTGGTACACCTAAAATCATATTGGCGTAACATTGACATAATTGTTTTTAGATTTTTTATACATAACCATTTCCATATTGATTATATGACACTAATTCTATATTACTCATTTGACTATTATGTTTTCCTACTTTATGTCAATTTTTTGTAACTGTAATATTCATGTTTTAGAAAGTGTGACCATTTCATCACCATTGACTGTAGTGGAGGTCACATTCTTTATGTTTTACCTGTAAATTGTTGACCCCCCTTTCCCCCTTTTTCTTCTAATTTACCTATTCGAATAACTCATATCAGGATCAAACTTCTTTTTTGGTGGTGTAATGACATTATTTTGAGGTAAGATTTATTTAAATTAATAGAACTTTTTCACATGCAGTATTATTTTTTCATTTATTGAAATTATTTGACCTTCCCGCATTCGTCGTCTTCTTCATTCAACCTAATTCCATTTCCTCATTCTTAAATATTAGTGGGTGGTTTTCAGTCAGATTCTCATGCTTTCAGTCATAGAAAAATGGAATTTCTTTACTGCAGATGCACAATGACTTCCTGTGGAGGTAATATTTATTGATGTTAATCAAACATGTATGTATGTAATATTGGTTTAACATATTCGAACATGTTTTCTTACATTTTTATAGCTTTTAGTATGTCAATACCACCCTCCCCATAAATTATTCATCATCTTTTATTGTTTATGCTCTTATTTATCTTTTTAAATATATGTTTACATTTATTTCACATTGTTTTGTTTTCTATTTTTTACCTAAAAAACAATTTTAAATATTTAAAAACACATTTAGAAATATACATATTCATCCTAATTTGGGTTTGAAAAATAATTATCATTCTACCCCTAAGTCGGAGATCCAAATGGAGAGTGGACTCCTCTACTATGTCATAATTTGCTAAGGCATAACCATCAGTAAGAAACTTTATGTTGTAAATTAGTCTCTTATCTTATAGGGGGAAGCCTACCATGTCGTGTTTCTTGGCCTTGAGGTCGAAGATGATGTCTGAAAACTTCACCTCCAATGGGAATAGCTTCTCTATAAGGGTTTTCACAAATATTTGCATTTCACCCCTCCAGGTGCAAACCAACTTGAGTGTAGATTCCTCTTTTATTTTGTACTCTCCAAAAGCATGACCATCCTCAGGCTCATTGCTGTTGAAAACCAGTTGGTGCTTATGAAGGGGAACATCTTCCCTGACACGAATCATTATCTTGAGGCTGGTGATGGTCTCTAAACAACTCAGCTAAAACCAAAACATGTTCCCTTAAAATTCATTCCCAAAAAACAGTATTCCAACCCTAGAGAGTGTATATTTCTCATTAATGTAGTATTTTTCAATAGAACCCCAATCAGAAAGCATGTAATCATCAAAAACCAGTCTCTATTCATTAATGGGGAGTTTTTTATTAATCTAGATCTGATCTGGAAAGGGATAGTTTTCCCATTAGTAGTTTCCAAATTAATTAGTGTACCATCCATCAGTGGATGAAGTACATAGAATATGGATTCCATTTTCATTTTTCAATATTCCATGGTATACTCATCCTCAAACTGGATGGAGAAAAAAAAACAGCTTCTGATCATGTGGGGGAATTACATCCTTCCCAGATTTCCTTTGTGTGTCATAAAAATCCAAGCTACATACATACACTATAATTTTTATTGATTTTGGATTCATCTTTGTCAATGATTTAAGAGCTTTATTCATCCAGGGTTGCTATTGGCCATCTTTTTCACAAATATCTACATATCAAAACTGCAAGTATGTGGATGCAGTAGGGCTTTCTCAACCCCATTTTTTTTGTTTAATTCATTCATATATATCATGAAATACTGTTACAAATGTTCCATGTTGATAAATTCAATACAATTAAAATTGTGTTCGTTCAGTTTAACCTTTATATATTTCATCAAGCCATTAAAAATGCATGCTATAGTTTCAAAATTTTTCATTTCTTGTCATTTTTATGCTCTCAAATTCCCTTTTTTAACCCTCCCCTCTTTCACATACATTGTTTCCAAATAAATTATGCATACATTTGATACTATTTTCCATTAATTTTCCCAATTGTTTACTATGTAATATCAATTATATATATGAAAGGGAGTTATTGTGCTTATTATATTTCTCTCATTTTACTCTATAGTCTTTGGCCAAATTGTTAGAAAAAAATTCAATGAAAAGACTATTTGGACATGATTTAAAATAATAGAGCATTAGTGAGATAGAAGAAGTCAAAACTGATTTCACCTAAGATACTTCTTAATCATAGTACATGAAAAATAAATTCAATACAGATCAAGTCAAGATGAAAATAAATATTTAATAGGAAATAGTTTTCTTGAAATTTATTGTTTCTCTAATTAGAGATACATTTTGATGGTTGAAGGTGGATCCCTCAGCTAGATTTTAAGGATGAATCTCTCAAGCACATTTGAAAATGGATTTTCATTATAGTAAAGATGGTTGAAGTTTTTTCATTACTATATTGGTGTTGAAACCTTGACTATATTTACTTTATATTATTGTAGTATAATTGGTTTCTTAATTACAAGAAAATATAATGATTTTCATTATTTATTATTGCTCGGTATTGCTGTTGAAACCTTGACTATTTTTTATCCATCCTTTTATTTCCTACAAGATTCATGAAATTCTTGCAAGTGTTAGTCAACAATATCCATAAGAGATCATGAAAAAAATGGTTTGAACTACTAATTATCCACTAGAATAAAAGTATTTTCTAAATGTCCTTTTAGATTTCGGAAGGATAAGGTGCATATCTTTTCTTTTTCGAATGATGGATCTTAAGATATAATTCCTACTCAGGTTTTACACTTTTTGATTCTATTTTTTTAATGTTTTTTGAAATTGGAGTCTATTTTTTTAAATATATTCCTAATTGTTTTTGATTCTCTAGATTGAATTTGTTAACTCGATGTGTATTTTTACCTTGTGATCATATGTTTTTCAAGTTTATTACCTAGATTTTTTATCATGTTCACGTGTATCATCATTTTTTTATTTTATGTCTCTTTCATGTAAATATTTTTTCTCATTATTTTTTACTGTATTTCTTACATTGTCGTATCTTTTCCTTTTTTTCCAGAATTCTCTACACCAATGAAGGTATTATTTTTATTATGATTCTTTTTTAATGATTTATTATACAATAATTTTTTAATTTTAATCTCTCTGATCTTATTATCTGACAGTAACTCTCTAGTCATTTTAAGAGATCCCATCAAATTCATCAATTGAAATATATTATTGAAATATAAATTGTTCTTATTTTTTCATGAATTCTTGACTAATGGGATTCTTGGATAGGTTTGTATCAAATCACAATTAAATCTATGATTGTTGTTATCAAATAGGGAACTTTTCTTTTATATTCCATCATTTTTAGATTTTAATCACGCTATTATAATTTTATTTAATCCTTTTGAGGGAGGGAATAAGAAACCATTTACGGATGATACCGTAATAAAAAAAATGAGTTTCCCTTTTTTAAAATGGGATAATTATTACATATTTTCCTTTAAAGCTTAATACATACAGTATATTGTATAGAATTTTATATTTGATTTTTACCAGTCTTTTCTTTTTTGATTTTTTGCATTCAATATTAATCATTGAGTAGTCTATTTGAAACTTATATGATTAACCTTCTATTCAAGTGAAGGAGCCATACTGGATGGTGGCATCAAGGGGGTTGGTAGAATCAAAAGGTGAGGTTGAGGAGGATTGCCAAGTAAAGAGGCCAGGTATTGGCTGTAAGCTTCCCATACTTTCTGGAAAGCATCTACCTGCCCACGATGCTTTTTGAACCTCTGGTCAATCAAAATTTGTGTTTATTTCTCTTCAAACTCTTTATAGTAAGACCTAACATTTTCCTAGTATTTTTATCCACAACATCTTATAGATGTAACGATGATTTCTGGCACCAAATGCTTCTTATTGATCTTGGTATCTAGTTGTATCTGGGGACGGTGATGCCATGACGGATGAGAATTACATAAGCTAGGGGATGGGGTGGATGAAATCGTAGGAAGGTAAATTTTCTTGTGGGATTAATATTACTAGATTTTGGAGAATCTATATTCAAGAAACTGAGTAACATTGAGGGAATGCATGTGTAGTGGAACATTTTCTTTTGTCTCAATTATTATTTTATTTCCCTTAAATTATATGTCACTTTTGATGCATGTTTTTAAAAACTGGACCATTTACTTTGTTTTACCAGTGGATTTGAGCTGTGGTTATTTTTCCGGATCATTGGAAGATGTATTTTATTTCATCACTGGATCATGTTTTTTAAATTTAGTAGTGGATATTTTTTATAGCATTAGTTGATATCACCATGAAAAAGCATGGGAGAGTACTAGTTATAAAAATGGTACGATCATATTCATTATTCTATCCATCATATTAATGACAAAGTCAACATATGTGCGTACGTACAACTTACCATCTCCACGTCGGGGTGTAGTTTTTAATTCAAACACTTCATTATTTGGATGAGTATAATATTGAGTATAACTGATATAATAATAAAAATAACATGTTAAGGATTATTTATATATGATATACCATCCGATTACATACGATTACACGATCAATATAATGATATTGTCTCTCGTGTGTATGTACGGATTACCATCTCCACGAACGCGATGTGATTCATTCTTCGTCGCAATCATTCAAGAATAATTTTCAGTTTATGATTTAAAATAATGTTTATAAACATAATATAATTATGTATATGAATCAAAGATTTTTAGTTTATGATTAAAAATAATGTTTATAAACATAATATAATTATGTATATGAATCAAATGCAACCTATCCATAACAAACATGGCTTATGTAACCAAGCATATATAGGAAAACAAATCAGTCAAGACCTGAAATGATGATACTACTGAAATATTATTAACAAATAAATATTAAGGGATCGTATATGATATCATATTTATGTATATATTTCTTGAATAATTTAATAATAATTTTTTAATTATTATAAAGGAGGTTAAAATACAATTGACTAAGGAAAAGTACAAGGTAAGGGTTAATTTCAAAATCTATTTATTATTCGCGGTTGTTTTTACGTGAGTATCTACTAGGAGCTCTTTATCATCCACATCCATGTTTTCTTAACAATTTATTTCAATTTTTTTTTACTATTTACTAGAATATATGTTAAATTCATTTACACCTCTATTTGAACTTATATGTTTTGAAAGGAATATTTACGCTGTTTTCTGAACGAGGTACTTTATGACCTTTTCGACAAAATTAAGGTAAATATGTTTTTTAACTTATACGGCAAGTTTAGCTATTTTCTGCCATTATAACATCATAAAATCATAACTTAATAGAATATAAGAATATTTTCAAAATAAATGTTTTCATTTATAATTATGTGACTCTTATTTGGTTTCAAAATATTAAGAGGTATTTCTTTCAAATTGTTTTCATTTAATCTGTGTCAACATCCTTTGATGGATTTTAAACTTGTTTGAAGTTTATTTATTATTATAAAAATCTTCCATATAGTATTGGAGTTTTTTTTATATGTTTGACTGTGGATGTGTTTTTTTATACTATTCATGGTTTATGGATAATGTATTGAAAATATTTATTCTAGTTTTTATATGAATGTTTGTGTTATGTTTCAACCTTTTCATATGAAGAATGTATTGGACTTAGTATGTAATGGGTTGAGACCATTGTAGCTCCTCAATGCATCGGTAGGTCTCATGAGATAATTAGATGTGGAATTGGCCGAGTCCTTTCCCAATTTGATATATGATTTTGGCCGAGGCATAATTCATATTTAGACGTCTTGGCCGAGGCCTTGACAAGATGTTTCAGAATTTTAGGCATTATACATTCCCTCATTATGAAAATAATAATGATAGTTCACGTGGTTTTTCAACTAGTAGAATACACATGACTATGTTTTATTATAGCATTATTTACTCAGATCATATTCCCGCCATTAAGTGTTTGTGTTTATTATTTGTAAAGGCATGCATTTTTAATTATTCACCATACAAATGTTTATGTTATCCTCCATTGTATTGATTACCCTTACTGAGCATTTGAGTTCACCCCTTTCTTATGTTTCATTTAACCAAGATATGAATAAGTTATTTATGAGTGACTTTTAGACATAATCTAGGAGACATGGATGTTTCTAATGGAACAAAATAGTGTTTTATTTCTTTTCATGTTGTAATGTTGAACTTATGTATGTATCTTGTTTCAAATAATACTAAACGGATCTATCTTTTGGGACATGATTCCTTATATCATGAAAATGTTATGTAATAATGCACTGACACTGGGTTACTGGGTTCAAGTTGTTTCAGTTGGTATCAGAGGAAGTTTAGTACGAAACTTGGAAACTAGATTTAGAAAAACTAGGATTAGATAACATTATCCTAATATAGACTTTGAGGATTAGTATAGAAGAACTTCTTAGAATTTTGATATTATAGAAATTTTGTAATTTTTCCAAGAAATACATCTCTTTATGGATACGAGCAGGTAGAGGTGGCTATAGAACAGATGTACATAGGGGTAAAACGTAAAAACACTGCTTTGAGCTAGACTCAAATTGGAAGTGGTGCATGACAATGAGACTTACTGCACTCTTGGTTACAACACTCCCGGAGGATATTCTTAGGATAATTCTCATTTTATTTACAAATAATTATGATGTATTTATGAGTATGTACCTACTCAAAGAATACATTTTTATGATTATGAATTATATCCATAAACTGTTCAATTTATTTTAAGTGTTTTACAAGTTAGGAATTATGTATTTTAGTTCATAAACTAATATACTATATGACATTGTTTAGAAATGGTTCCTAGTGGAAGGAATGGAAACTATATCAATGTAAATAATCCAAGTAGGGATTTCCCTCTTGATCAAGATAATTATAGCGGAGTTGGTGATGAAACTGGTGCTGATCAGTTTATCCCCATAATGAGACAACTCACACAGGTTATGAATAATAACCTTACCCTTATAGAGCACCCTGATCCCCAACGTGAACGAAAAATGTTAATACGATTCATTAGGAACCAACCACCAATATTCAAAGGTTATAAAAATTTATTTTAAGCTTAACAATGGATAAGTTCCTTATAGAAAATATTTCATGCTTCGGGGAGTATCGAAAGGGAAAAAGTTGTCATGACAGTTGATTGCCTAACTGGAGATGCAGATCAATGGTGGTCATTAATTCAAAACACAATGGTGGATGGATATGTATAAAGTATGGAATGGAGGGAGTTTAAAGAGTTTTTTCTTAGAAAAATACTTTTCTCATGACCATCCAGCAGATATGGAAAGAAAACTTCTGAGTCTCGGACAAAAAGAGGATGAGAATGTCACAAAGTATGAAGCTAACTTTACAAGTTTAACAAAGCATGTGGAAGATTACATACGTAACCCAATAAGTAATATTGATCATTTATTTGATGGTTTAAAACCATATCTCCATCGAGAATTAGTTTCACAATACTTCTCATCATATGAAGATATTGTCTCATGTGCTATCAAGATAGAAAAGGAATTCTCTAAGTCTTACGACTTTAAAGCAAAGAAAGAGATGAAGAGATCAGCTAAATACTCTGGGAAAAGAAATAAGGAAATAGGGAAGAAGGGATGATTTGAATTTCCACCCAGGGATAATTGTGAAATGAATCACACTGGTTCCTATCTAAAAGGAAAAAGAGTATGCTACAAATGTGGTTTGAGAGTATATCTTGCTAATGATTGTAAGGGGAGGAAAAAATATACCAATGTTCAATGCTACAATTGCAGGGAGATGAGACATTATTCAAATGAATGTCCTAAAAGTTGAGGAAAATTACCTTTGAAAAGTCCATGCGATCATGGAAAATCTTATGCGATCAATACTATTGAGGTTGAGGCTCTGAGAGACGTGGTGGAAGATGCTTTGAGCAAAAAGAATCATGGAGTTTTCAACAAGATGAGTTTTGAAAGGGATCCTATTTTCATGGATATAGTAAATACGGATATGGTAATAACCATGGAAGGTGAAACATAAATACATTTATAAATAGTTTCCAAACCATCTTTACTAGAAAGGATAAAAAATTCTCAAACTGATGATGAGGAGTTACAAAAGAAGATTAAAGCTGTAAATAATGGGAGATTGAGTGACTTCGTATATGAATATGGAATTTTGAAATTTAGGAAGAGCCTTTGTCTTCCAGATATACCTGATCTAAAAAGGGAATTTTTGGATGATGCTCAAACCTCAAATTTCCCTATACACCCTGGGAGAACAAAGTTGTACAGATATTTTAAGGAACATTTTTGGTGGGACAACATGAAGAGGGAGATTGCTAATTTTGTTTTAAGATGTATGGTTTTACAACAAGTTGAAGTAGGAAGACAACATCCTAGAGGCTTCATGCAACCTCTTCTCATACTTTAGTGGAAATACGATGATGTTATGATGGGCTTTGTCATGGGGCTACCGAATACTCCTATAAGGAATAATGAAATATTGGTCATTGTTGACCATCTTACCAATTCAGCACATTTTCTTTTTATAAGAGAAGATTTATCACTTGAACATTTAGCAAAACTGTATATTAATGAAGTGGTAAGACTTCATGGAGTACCCATATCGATTTTTTCGGATCGTGATCCCAATTTTACATCAAGATTCTGGAAAAGTCTTCAAGAATCCCTGGATACTGAACTTCATTTGAGCATTTCCTACCACCCTCAAACAGATGGAAAACCAGAATGGACTATTCAAACCTTAGAAGACATGTTGAGATCCTGCTCACATGACTTTCAAGGTATGTGGGATCAATATTTACCTATGTTAGAATTTTCCTATAACAATAGCTTCCATTCAAGTATTCAGATGGCACCCCATGAAGCTTTATATGGAAAGAGATGCCGCTTGCACATGAGCCTTAGACCGGTTGGTAAGGAACCCATAAGTGCATCCAAGAGACACATGATTAAATCCTAGTGGAGGCATAATTTCTGATTTACTGGAGCGGTAACTGTGTTGTATTGTAGCATATACTATAGCGAGAACTATAGTAGGTACTATTTGGCACTGTAGCAGCTGGGAATAGGCCCCTGTTTGGGCATTCGGGCCACTGATTTGGTCCCCGAGTCCTTTAAGGCTTTCGGGCCACCCAGGCTTTCAGGCCAGTAAGGCCTTCGAGCCACCTCAAGGCCTTCAGGCCACATTAAGTGCAGATGCAAACCAGATAACCTACAAGGAACAAGCTCTACAAGAGGGATGAGAAAAAGAGCTTTCATCATAGCAGATGCTAGACAGATTTCAAGAATGAGAGGGTATGGCACCTGCCATCGGGACAAGCCTGTACATGCATGGGAATGCCTATCTGAAAATTCATGCAAAGGTGGAGAGCTGATCTCATGATGAAGATGATGGGGAATAACAGGTCCAAGTAGTTATTCTGGGTTTTATGTAATGTTTGGATCTTATGGGAAATGAATTCATCTGAGGCCTACGGACCATGTAATACTTACGCCTACGGGCCTTGTAAGGGTTCCACCTCACCCCTTGAAATGGTGGATTATCAAAAATCAATAAAAAATGAAGGTCTTTAGGCCATTGGATGGATGGAAAGAGATGTCGCACACCAACTTGTTGGGATGATGTTGGTAAAAGAAAACTTGTAGGCCTAGAACTTATTGAGGAAACAATGGAAAATGTGAAGATTATCCAAACCCACATCAAAGTAACCCAAAGTAGAAAAAAGAGCTATGCTGATAACCGAAATAAGGATTTGTAATTTCACGAAGGAGACCATGTTTTCATGATGGTATCTCTATTTAAGGGTGTTATACATTTCGTTAAGAAGGGTTAAATGTTTCCCAGGTACATCAAACCTTTCAAAATTCTACAAAAAATTGGAGTTGTAGCTTATCGTTTGGTAATGCCTCCATGTGTCTCCAATGTTCACGATGAGTTCCATGTATCACTATTGAGAAAATACATGCCTGACTCAATGCACGTACTCAACTATGAGGAAATTGAACTGGAAATTGATATTTATTATTGTGAAGATCCTGTCAAAAATTTTGATACTAGAGAACATGTTCTGAGAAACCGGACGACTCATCTAGTAAAAGTTCTATGGAGAAACCATAAGATGGAAGAGGCAACGTGGGAACCAGAGGAACTTATGATGAAACACCACCAGAATATTTTTTATGCAGTAATATTCTAGAAATTTTGAGGAAAAAATTATTTGAAGGAGGGAATAATGTAACACTCCATGTTTCCACGGTAGGTTTCCATTTGAATAATTCAATAGCTTGCATTGTACGCAACTTCAAGATTCTAACACACCGTGACCAATCAAACTAGCCATTATGAATTGTAATACCCACTTCTTGAAATTTTATAAATTTTATTTTTCAAAATGGACGTTATTTTTGAATTCAGAATATCGAAATTAGCGTAGGGTGAATTTTTGGAATTTTTATGAAAACTTTCAATTTTTGATCAGTAGTGAAAAACACTGCGTTATTGGTTAGAACCAACTTTTTATTTAAATAATTAGTTACTTTATTTAAAGTTATTTTAGGTCAAAATAGATACATAATACCTATACGAATTCAATTTAATTCATGAGAGTAATTTTATCAAAAGTTTAGATATTTAAAAATTTTATCGATCTTTTTATCGTCTTTTTCCCACCTCCTAAGAGCATTTGAAAATTTGCATAAAACATAATTTTACCACATCTGTGAGTTTAATTTAAAAAATAAAAGAGACACAGTTAATATCAGTATGTAAATTTGTTTTCAATAAGATGAAAATAATTTTTGGTGAATAATAACTTTTGATTTTTATTTACCACAGTTAAAAGTAAGTAGAGTAATTAAGGGTAAAATTTTATCATAATTACCCTAACACATGTCCTAATTATATTGGATAAGTATAATTCTACCAAAAACATCCTCATAAATAGAATATGATCATCTTTGGTCCACTTGGATTAGATTATGACATTTATTATTATTTTATTCAAGGAAGAGTTTAAAGAGTAAAATTCAAAGTTTAATAAATAAACCATTTTTAATATAGGGTTATACATAATATAAATTCATCAATAAATATTCATTAGAAATATAAAATAATTTCATACGTAATGGTATTTTATTTATAATTTTTATACATTAAATAATATAATTTATTTATAACACAATGATGATGTAGTAATTATTTTATTAAGGAATGATTACAATAATAGAAATTATAAATATACAAATAAATGTAATTTGAGACTTTTGATGAATTCCACTAATTTTATAGTTTAATATGACATTTTAAGTTTGATTAAATTTTTTTGAATTAATCATGTTGTTATGATTTTCCCAAAAACAAAATACTAAATAGTGTCAAAATAGACATAATTGAGTTCTTATAACAAATACTATATTAGTAATTGATATAATATTCCTAAAAATATATGGTTATGAAAAAAATACTTAGATAAGGTTATATATATTAATAATGAACCACTTGGGGTTCACATGGCTTATTATAGTATTTTTATTAACTATATAATATAAAAATACAAAGAGACATGGTAAATGTCAAACTATTTAACTAAGAGTTAAATCTAAAAGATAAGGTAAATATTGTGACCTAAACCTGTCTAAACCCAATTGGTTGAGATTTTTTCAACCAATACCCACCTTATTCTCTAAATAAATAAATTTTGATCCATTAGAAACTAAAAATGATTTTATTATAAAATAATATTTCAATTTTTTCCTAAAGTGACCCTCACATCTTTTTTAAAAGGGCACTTCCCCTTCTCTCACAATCACACCTATAAATCCATTTGGCTCGGCCAACCTCTACCCAAATATCCTCCCAACTTTACTCCCTTCACCCTATAGTCCTTCCTTTGGTCATATGGACAACCTAAAGATCCATTTTGATCAAATCAAATGAAAGAACCCAAAGAAGAGGTAAATATTTCATCCCCTCTTCCAAGTTATTTTCTTCTTCCACCTCCTCTATCTATGTGGTTTAAATTATAAAATAATATATCCAGTATATTCTATATACTGTGATGTTATTTTAAAAATGGTACAAACATATTTATTATTCTATCCATCATATGAAGGACATAGTCACCATACGTGCGTACGTACGACTTACCGTCTCCACGTCATGGTGTAGTTTGTTATTAAAACACTAAATTATTTTGATGGGTATAATAATGAGTATAAATGATTTAAATAATAAATATAACATGTTCATGATTCTGTATATATGATATACCATCCGATTATATACTATTTGACCATCAATATAATGATATTGTCGCTTGTGCGTACGTACGAATTACCGTCTCTATGAACACGATGAGATTCATTCCCCATCGTAATAAATCAAGAATAATTTTCATTTTATGATTAGAAATAATGTTTATGTACATAATATCACTCTGTATATGAATCAAGTACATCCGATCAATAAAAAATATGGCTTACGTAACCAAGCATATAAAAGAAAATGAATCAGTTAACACCCGAAACGATGATACTACTGAAATATTGTTAACAAATCAATATTAGAGGATCATATATGATATCATATTTATGTATATAGTTATTTTATAATTTAATAGTAATTTTTTAACTATTATACAGGAGGTTAACATACCATCATTTAAGGTAAAGTACTTGGTAAGGGTTAATTTTACAGTCTCTCTATTATCATTGATTCTTTTTATGTATCTACTGGGGCCTCTTTATAATCCACATCAATTTTTTCTTAAAAATGTATTTCAAAACATTTTATCTATTTACTATACCGAGGGTTAAATTAATGTGTAATCTTATTTTACATTATAGGTTTTGAATGTAATCTTTCCGTTGTTTTCCAGACAAGGTACATTATGACCTTTTTGACAAAATTAAGGAAAGAATGCTTTTAACTTATATAGTGGGTGATGCTATTTTATGCCATTATAAAATCATAGAATCTTTCCTTACAATCTTATAAGAATATTTTCAAAATAAATTTTTTCTTTTATAATTATGTGACTTGTAAATGGTTACAAAATAAAAATAATTATTTCTTTCAAATAGTTTTAATTTCACCTATGTCAACATCATTTGCTCGATTTTAAACTTGTTTGAAGTTGATTTAATATGATACAAATATTCGATATTGTATTGAAGGTTTTGTGATATGTTCGATTGTGGATGCGTTATTTTTATACCATTCATGGTTTATGGTTAAATAATTGACATTTCATATGAAAGTTTTTATATGAATATTTATGTTATGTTTTAACCTTTTCATATGAGAATGTATTGGACTTAGTATGTGATGGGTGGAGCCTACTATAGCTCCATGATGCATCGGTAGGTCTAATGAGACAATTAGATGTTGAATTGGTCGTGGAAATCCCAATTTGATATATGGTTTTGGCAGAGGCCTAAATAATTTTTAGATGTCATGGACGAGGCCTTGATAAGATGTTTCAGAATGTTTGGAAATATACATTCCCTCATTATGAAAATAATAATGATGGTTTATGTGGTTATTCGACTAGTAGAATACCAATGACTATGTTTTATTATGGAATTATTTACTCAGCTCATATTCCTATGAAGAAGTGCTGATGGTTATTATTTGTAATGGAATGTGTTTTTTATTATTCACCATGCCTAATGTTTATGTTATCTTCCACTTTATTGCTTACCCTTAGTTAGTGTTTGATCTCACCCCTTTCTTATGTTTCATTTTCCCAGGATATGAAAATGTTAGATATGAGTGACTTGCAGGCATAAACTATGAGACTTGGTTGTTTCTAATAGAAAAAATTAGTGTTGAATTTCTTTTCATGTTGTATTGTTAAACTTATGTATATATCTCATTTCCAATAGTACTAAACTGGTCAGTCTTTCGGGACATGATTCCTTGTATCATGCCAATGTTA
Source organism: Viscum album (assembly GCA_963277665.1). NCBI lineage: Eukaryota > Viridiplantae > Streptophyta > Magnoliopsida > Santalales > Viscaceae > Viscum > Viscum album. The sequence goes on from OY728133.1 coordinate 1,950,789,106, forward strand.
TGTAATAATGCACAGACTCTGCGTAACTGGGGTTAGGGTGTTACATTAATTTAGATATAAAGGTATGTATAATTAATTTTATATAATAATAATATTATGTGGTATGTGTAATAACATTTCCAAGCATGATCAACTAGAAAAAAAATCCATAATATAAAGAAGGTGTTTGAATAATGAAGAGAAGGATATGATCCCTTACCTAGAGGGGGTTCATCTAAAATCATGGGAGGCACTTACTAAGTTATTGGGGTACCTTGGGAGGATATAGAGAAATAATGGTAGGGTAACATAATTATCCAAAGGTTTTTAGTGAAGAGGAAAAAAAGCCAGGTATAGGTTTTATAGAGAAAGAGTACAGAATTCTATATTAAAATCTAAACATTTATTTTTGACACTATATGATAAATTAATCCACACCAATAAACATACCATATTTTTTACCATGTTTTTTTAAAAATAGGACTAGATTTTGTTATTTTATAAGACCAATAAAGGAATTCATTGAAATAATATCTTCTTTTATGTGAAAATTTATCATGTTTAAAAATAATTTATCTTAAAACCTCAAAATATAATAAAAATTTTGGCGGATTCATTAAGGCTTTATGAAATTGACCAAATTACATCAAAAACACATTATTTTAAAGTTTAAATAGTGTTTTTTCTTTTATACTCTTTATTTTGTTTATTACATCACTTTTTGGATTTTATGATTCCATAATACATAGTCTTTAATAATATCATATTTAATGTTTACACAAAATTTTGAATGTCTCTAAAAATTATGGAAAATTCACCATTGGATAATTTTGAATTAATTATTTTTGAAAATAAAATTTAATTTACAAAAATAATTTTATAAATATTGTAATTTACACTTTTAAATTAAAAATACCAATTTATTCCAAATAGTGGGGTTTTACAAATATTGTATTATGACCATTATAAAAAATACAACGGGCTTCATAAAATTATATTATAATTTATATATAATAAATATTATTTATTAATAATATTTTTTTAAAATACAATTTATTAAAAAACATATTTCATTAATAAAATTATAAACATTTAAACTATATATCTCCCAAAAATACAATTCGTGTTTCATCATAGAAAAACGTAGCTTTTTATCAAACATAATGTTTTATCACTATAAATTAATATTAAAAGATTAATAAAATCATTAATTTATAAAAAAAATACAAAACTTCATACTATATGGGACTAGATACATAACCCTTTATTATACCTATGAATTCCCAAAGGGTATGGAGCATAATTGTGATATATTTTTAGGGTTGTTCGATGAACATGGTTTTGGACACAATCTTTATGAGACTGAAATTATACCATAAATGGGTTCACTCATGCATTATTAGTTCAATATCATCTTAGGATTGGTCAAGGGGAATGAAAATTGATGTTATATCCCTTTGAATCTCTGAAAAATAGATTCATATAGAATGGTCCTAATGGTTGAGGACATCGCTTCCTTTTTCTATGTCTATTGGATTTATCATAAATATATATATATTAATCATAAAAACAGTACATAAAATCAATAACATCAATATTTATTATTTATAATGGAATTTTTATCTCTGAAAGGATATAACCTATAAAAGTCCAAAATAACAAATGTAGTGCATTTGATTTCTATAATTTCATTCACTCATTAAAAAGGGAATTAAATTTATTAATGTTTAGGTAGTTAAAATATTACCCATTTATAAATTTTACCATAAAAATTTCATTCACACACTAAAATATATGTGGGCGTATTTATTTAAATCACCTCATCTTGTTTCCAAGTCATTTCTTCAAACTTGTGGTTCTGCCTTAACTCGTTAACCATGTGATTTGTCTTATTTCATAGAACCTTGTCTCTATGATCTATGATCTTCACCGACTTATCCTCATATGAAATATCATTATCAAATGGTACCACTATTGGATTTATTACATGTGATGTGTATTATATATAACTCCTCATAAGAGATAGTTGGAAGACATCATGTAATTGTCATAGTATAGATGGTAGTGTTATTAAATAGGCTAGTGATTTAATTTGATCATGGATATAGAATGGGATAATGTATATTGTACTGAGTTTTTTATTCTTCCCAAACCCCATGAAATTATTCCTTGGTGATATATAAAGTAACAGATTATCTCTGACCTCAAACATCAGGTCTCATCGACAGTTGTCTGCATAAATTTTTTGATGATTTTTTGTGGGTTTTATATGAAACATATTTTTTTAAACCTTATATATAATTTCATAGAAAATATTAGGCCGTAATATCTTTCACTGTAGAACTTCATCCTTTCATGTCAGAATCTAAATCATCTTTCCATATATAGCCTCATAAGGTTCCATTTGAATTCTATAATGGAAACTATTGTTATATGAGAACTCCACTAGAGGAAGGCGTTGATACCAAAATACTTGTAAATAAATTAAATAATATCTCTTTAAATAATTTATAGTTTAAATGGATCTTTAATAATGGACATCCAGATGAAGTTGATAATCAGTGGTAAAGATCCGTACTATATCTAACTCTGGCTGAAATATTATCTAAAACCTCTAGGTAAGCCTCACATCTCAAACCAAAAAAAGAGAGTCTGTTACTCCATATTGTCATACCACTTCTCTAATGTATATCTTTTCTATTGGGTTTATAGATAAATATTCCTTTATAGTATTGAAATGCATAGACTTACTAAGGCAATTGACAACCACCGAGATGGTGTTATTTCCACTATGTGTCTTGGGGATTCCTACAAAGAAATATATGGTTATTATTTACCATTTAAATACAATAACGTGAAATGGTTTCATCATAAACTTAGACTTATGTCACTGATACTTGAATTGTTGGCAAACCAAGCATCATGATACAAACTTCATAATCTTCCTCTTCATGTTATCCCACTAAAAGTTTTTCTTCAAATATTTATAAGACTTAGTGATTCCTTGATGGATTGAGAAGGATGATATATACACATAATCCAAAAATTCATTCTTCGGCTATAGTTTTTATGGGAAATATATCCGGTTTACAAACCATATATATCCATCTTTTGTAACATTCATCTATAGAATATTCACTACCTTTTTCTGTAGCTCCACGTCATCTATATGGGCCTCCTTGATACTCTCAAAATTTTATTATTAAGAAAAAAATGATCAAGGTATGATGAATAAAATTATATTATTCTTATTTACATATTTTATTATGTATAATAAGATTTACTCCCTTGAAATTATCATCATGTATAGGGTTTCTTGATGCATTCTACTTAGAGAATCATACACATTGTATGCATTCCCAGGATGGTTTTGGATTGAACAATCATAATACCTGATCAGTATTAACCATCTTTATTGGTGAATATTGAGCTTTTTTTGTGAATATATGCTTTAGGATTATATGATATATGTAAATATATGTCACACATCTCCATTTAGAGATAATGTCACTAAATCATCATCGTGATGAGAACTTCAGGCTATTATAGATCATGGTTTAGGTTGTTATTCTCATAGATCATTCATTTTTTGGAGTCATATGCTATAAATTTTTTATATTTCATGAGTAAAAAATCTAAGACTATTTTGGAAGCATCACTATTGACCATAGATCCTACCCAACTCTTGTGGAATTTACAAATAGGGGAAATGATTTTTCTCTTCTTCAACTCATTCAATATTTGTTCACATTCACCATTCTAAAAAATCATCATCCATTTATAAATTATCTTAGTTAGTGGGCTTGCTATGAATAATAATTTTTTCAAAAATCATCAATTGTACCAAGCTAATTCATTTAAACTATTTCTGTCCATCACATTGTTGGTCTAGGTTGTCCTTCAATTGCATTTTTTAAAGGATCAACAGATATCCTATTTATATTGATAACATAACCCATTAATGTTACCTATTCTATAAAATACTCACATTTAGTGTAATTATCTTAAATATTGTCGTCACGAAGGTCTTCAGTACAACATCCAAATTCTAATCATGATCCTCCATGATTTTGCAGTAGATAAGAATATCTTCTATAGATACCACCCCAAAATTATCAAGGTAATCCTTAAATAATCTATTAATTAATTCAATAAATAATTTTTTGAGCATTATTTAGTCCTAATTCAATCACTACGAACTCATACAAAATGTATTGTGTATCAAAATTAGTCATTAAGATATCCTCCTTATTCAACTTTACTTGATAATATCCTGTCTGAAGATCCATCTTATAGAATTATTGGGACCTATATATCTGATCAAACAAATAATCAATCCATTTATAAGATACTTTTTCATTATCTTGATTTTTATGCTCATAATAATCAATAAAAAGATGCATTAACCCATCCTTCTTATTGTTAAATTGGACTTGTTCACTCTTATTGAAGCACTTGGGTGTAAAAATATTTTATATACATTCTCTTGTATTTGGTTCTTCATATCCTAAAGTTTTTTAATGAAAATTCTATATATATTCTGGTATATTAGAAAATATATGACTGTAGGTTTGATCAAGAAATCATCCTCTTCGCTAGGAGGAAGATTAGAAAATTCCTCAGTAAACACATCGTTGAATTCCATTACAATGGTAATTTCATAAAAAATGATCCTTTCATTAATATCAGTCATTATAACTATATATTCGTGATCCCAAGGGAATAATATCAACTCTTGTAATGATGATAAAAAAATAAATTCATCCTTCTCATTGCACTTGTATAGAATCATATGATGGTTTACAACATGAAGTATTATTAATTTATCTAAAAATTTTATGTTTTCTCTATTCAAGGAAATATAATCCTTTCCAAAAAGATAATAAAATTCCATTAAAGGGAGTATCACATTTTTTTGGGAAATATGGTGCACCAATTCTGATATGGGAGGAGTTAAATACTTTTTATGAAATAATTTCTCCATTTTCCACTTTCATTGATATCTTTACTTCTATTTTTTTAGTGGTGTATAAATAGTTCTGATAAACTTCATGATATGAAGGAATTCATAGGGACAAAAATAAAATAATACATTTTCTCTCAATTAATTTATAAATAGAATACCTATCAACACTTCATTTTCAGGATCCCCCTCAGCAATCTTGATGGAATAAGATCACCCTTTCTCTGTAAGACTTTGTGGTTATTATCATTGGTTACTATAAACAACCATTGAATTGGTGCATTTATTTTAATAGTGTCAGTTTTACATAAAGTATAAATATTTGAAAATAGGTTGAGGTTTTTACTATAGTATTCCATTCATACATTACATTGGTGGGGTTCCCCCAATAAAACTCGATAGCTAAGTGTCCTTCTTTTCCACACCTCAATCATTTTCTTGTCCCCCTGAGGAAATTTTTGTGGTGATTCTTCCCACACTGTTGACAAGTGGGATGTTGGAATATCTTTCACCCAGGAAAAAATTTCATTCTATATAAAAAATTAAAATCCATTATCCATTTCTTATTTCCAAACCCTTGAGACCATTATGATTCACTAATCACTATTTCTACATTGATGGAACATCATACAATTTTCTCATTGCCATCAATTTCTTATGTGGACAACGATTTTCATATACTTAGATTTATCCCACCAAGGTAGTGGTCTACTTTAGATTCAACAGAAATAAAAAAGTTTGTGGTATTTCGTGCAAGCATTTCGATGTTTTCTATATATTCCCATATTGACTCATCATCCTTTTTCTTGATGGACATATATTAAATATATATTTTATTTTAGAGAATATGCATAAAATATTTATTGAAAAACATTTTTCTAGAACTATTTACAATTCATATCCTTTATCTCTTCATCATGATTTATATTTTCTATAAACATCCTCTATTTATTAGATTGTACCTCCATACGGTAAATAGATAGAATGTCCTTCTCTTATTCAAAAAATTGAAGGATAGAGAAGTTCTTCTCAATATAGTTGACCAATTTTTCCATGATTAATGGATTGAATGATCCACTGAATGTTTAAGACCTTTTTCCATAAAGGTATGAATTGAAACTTGTTCAATATTAGGTGAAATTGATATTTCCCCCTAATTTAGGTTTATATTCAAAATATGAATTAATTGAGAAAATATTATCATAAAGTTTTCAATCTTTTTCTCCCATAATGTTGGTGTTAAATTTAGGGAGGCCAACACATTTCCCATGACACTGGTTGTTGACTCAGTTCCTCATATTTACAACCATTTACTAAAAGAAAGAAAAATTGGGGGTAATTTTTTTAAACTACAAGAAACATAAACAGAAAACTATAATAATTAAAGGGATAAAAAATAAATTAAATATATTTATGAACCTATAAATTTCTAGGTTTAAATATAAGTTATCCATTATCTATTTCCTATCAAAAATTCATTTGGGTATTTTCCCCTATAATAATGTTTTGTAATGAACTTTTCCATATAAAAAATAATATCAACTGAGACTGCAGAACCAATTTGAAAGCAAAGACACATTTTCATGCACTAGGTGACTATTTATTATATCTAAATAAACCCTTTTATGGTTATTAACCCTTGGTAAAACTATTCTAGAGCTACATCAACATATAGTATCCATACAAGGATTTATTTTCTTTAAAACCATGTAATTTATAATTTATCAAAATGTAAGTATTTGTTTCTATGTTTATTCTTAAACATAAGAAATTATATGGTGTTTTCTAATCCAAATTATTTAAATAACAAGGCATTACATTCAAAGAAACTTTGACAACCCATATCATTAATACACACTAATTCACGATTTATTACATAAAGGTAGAACCAATAAAATCCAAAAAGATCATGAGGAATGTTGTATTTGTAAAATTATGTATATAAAATATTAAATTAAATGGGGATACAACATCATTATTTAAAACTCTTTTAAAATTCTCTTAAAAATGTATTACCTCTTAAAATTACATTAGATAACTTGAGGATGTACCTAAGAACGGGGTGAGATATAAATAATATTAAGGGAATAATCAAAGCATACCATGATGAAATTAATGCATGTTAGTCAGAAATAATATCAATGAGATATTAAAGGGGTTGTAATTATAAACATGAAATATGAATCATGATATAAGATGATAACATGAAGGCAATATGAGAATGTGGGAACAATATAAAACATGACATAAGCATAAGTAAATTTGATGAGACAATACAATAATACATAGAAGAAAATGTCCCTTAATAGATTAGGTTCAATCTCTAATACTATACATACCATCTCATGAGACAAAAACATTACCTTATTCATTGTAGGGCTATATAATTTCAGGCCCACCCATCACATTCAAATCATGTACATTCATAAATGTTCCACATAGATAATACAATATAAGGATATATTTCCACACATTTAATACAAATATTAAGGATTTTTGGTTACATAAAAATAATTAGTCAATTAATTTTGTATATATACATCTATATAAATACCATTGAGTGGAAATGAGGATGGGTATTCACTATACAAATGTGTATCCTGGAAAATCACTAGATAATTTTAGTATCCTTATGGGAGTACATAAATATTCATGAATGGATTAAATATAGGTAAAAGGGGTATCTAGTAAATTAGAGATCATAAGGACAATAATAGGGATGTGTAAAAACATTTACCAACCTAGATAATTGAAGAAAGGTATAATAAAATGAATCTACTTGAATAAATAATAGAAGGATAAGATCTCTTACCTTGAGAGGGAAATTCAAAATGCATGGGAGGAGATTATTAAGGGTTTGGGGGAGCATTTAGAGGGATCTATATAGGTTAGGGTGGAGTAAATGCATTATAAAATGCGTTTTATTGAATAGGAAAGGGTGGTTGTGTGGGTTTTTATAGAAATAGAGAGTACAATTTTTTTTATTCTCTCAAATTAGTTTTTTTACTCTATATGAAAAATTAATCCAAACCACAGACGATCTGATAGTTTTCACCCATGGATTCTTCCAAATAAGAGTGGATTTAATTTTTTGATAATTCCAAGAACCAAACCCACTTATATAATTCCATTAGGGATGTGGGAGTTAGTCATATTTACAATGAATTTATTTTAAAACATTAAAATATAATATAGGTTTTAGAGGATCCATTGAGGGTTTATAAAATAAACAAATAAAATAAAAAAAGACATTATTTTAAATGGGAAACATAATTTTGGTGTTGGATAAATATTAAAGGATTTATTACATAACTTTTGGGATTTAATGATGTCATAATTCATGTCGTGTGATTATACCATTATTAATTTTTACACAAAAATTTTATTTTATCATAAAATTAGGAAAAATTCACCATTGGATAATTCCAAAATGATTGTTTCAAAAAAATTATTTCATTTATTAAAATAATTATCTAAATTTGATGATGGACACATTTAAATAAAAAATCTCCCATTATTGAAAAATATTGTTTTTCACAATAGTAGTTTTATGATCTTTATAAAAATTAACATTAACTACACATTGTTAAATTATAATTTATATTTAATAGATATTTTTTAATAAATTTAAAATTTTAAAATAAAATTTCATTCAAATAAAATTATAATTCATCATAAAGATTGTCTTGATTGAAACTATACATTTTCTTAAATCTTAATTTCTGTTTCATCAAATCAAAATCTTTTTATTTATAAAAATTATTATTTAATCACTATAAATTAATAATAAAATATAAATATATTAATTAAAATAAAAAATAAATAAAATTTCAATTTTTTAGGTCTAGATATATATCCCTTTGTTACACCATCAAATTCTTTATGGGTATAGTGTGTGATGGTGATATTCTATTGGGCAAGTTCAATGAACATGGTTTCAGACATAACATAGATGAGATTAAACTTATAAAATAAATGGCTTCACTCAGGTTTTACATGATCAATATCATGTTAGGATTGGTTGAGATAAAATTATAGTGATTTTATCTCCCTAGGAAGCTCTGATAAATGCGCTTCATAGGGTATGATCCTATTATCTGAGGGCATCACATCCTTTGTCTATGTCAAATGTATTTATCATAACCCTATATATATATATATATCATAGAATCATTTTACAATATCTTGAATATAAATTGTTATTATTTTTAATTATCTTTTTAAATTTTAAAGTATATAATTTACAGCAGTCCAAAATTAACAATGTAGTGAATGCCTTTTCTATAATTTCATTCACTCATTTGAAAAGAAAAATTCATTTATGAATGTTATGGTTGTTACATGTTGAGTATCTTATGATAAAATATATACAAAACCAAACCAGAAGCATTAAACATTAATAAAATTAAATTATTAATGATAACCATTGTAACTATTAAATTGGTGGGAATAAATAGCATTTAATACATTTTGCATTTCCAAATAACTTTATTTCTAAAAAATTTATAATTTTTATTTTATTCAGTTAACATTATTTTTAAATAAAACACATCAAAAATAGTTTAATTAAATTATTTATGGGTATTTCAAAAATAATTTATTTTTTTGGTGAATAGCTAAAATACCAATTTTGCTAACATTTATAAAATTTATAATATAATAACGATATAAAAGATTAAGAAAACAATTTTATATAAAAAATATATATTAAATAAGTAATAGAAATAATTTAGAAAGTCTATTCAGAAATAATTTTTTTCAACATTTTTGAATCTCAAGTAATATTTCTTACTAAATATCGTTTTTAGAAGCTTATAATAAAAAATAGGCTGTATAAATTTTATAAATTAAATATGAAAATGTTTTTTTAATATTTGAGTTAAAAATTTAATTATTATTTAAAAATTTAATATTTAGTTTCCCTCATAAATATAATATGAGTTAGAATAATGTTATTTTCAGTGATAATTATAAAATACTTTTTAAAAAATGAATTGCTTTTTTAATATGATATAAATTTTATCTAATAAATAAAATTTATCTAATTTAAAATATTAATATAATATGATCCTTAATATATATATATATATATATATATATATTTTAATATTCATTAAATTTTTTAGAAATGGTAAATATGATTAAGAACACATAATGGTTAAAAGTAATTTTTTATAAGAAATGTTTTTTATATATTATATATTTTTATTTAAAATAAATTTCATCATAAATAAAAGTTATATTAGAATAAATGGTGATTAAATTTATGTTGAAAACATAATTTTTTAAGACCAGTTACGTATAGTTTTAAATAAAATATAAATTACTTAGTTAAAAACTCGTTGCCAAGGTTAAAATCAAAGTGTTAAAATGAAAAAAAAACTATAGTAAAAGACTTGAAACATGTTTTAATCATGTATTTAATTTATTGGTTGGGGATTTATACATACAATACCACAAAAAAATAAATTATTATGAGATTTTGGAGTTATTAACCAAGTAATAGTGTAATAATATCATCAATGTGTAAAGGGTACCCCAAAAAGTTCCATATTATTCACTTATAAAAGGGAATCAGTTACACACCTCCATGGTTACACTTACCATTTTATATAACATTTAACATATAACCAAAATAATTAAAATATAATTAATTTTCTAATCCTTAATATTTTATGTTGTATAAGTTATCTTAAGGCCTTCACTTGCAATGTGATCTCTAAGATAAGATCAAGTCTCCAATGTGAGTATTACCTTTTTTGTAATATTTTCATCTTAATATTTCTCTTCAAAATATATTATGTTCATAAAAATATAATTATATTTATTATAATTATTATATTCTTATGAAATTATACTAATGCAATAACCATTATTTACTCTAGTCTATCAGCTAAGAGAAATAAAATTGTTTTTGGTGCGCTACAAAGACTACAACATCTACAAAGCGACATCTACCATTTCTGATCACCACCATTCATGAATGGTAAAAATGATGTAATTGACGAATAAATATCATAATATATATATATATATGATTCCAAACTTTCAAAATTATCATTTACCCTCATTTTATCTTATTCTATGAGAAATGGAAACATTAATCCCATGTACATGAAAACTATCGCCTCCACGAGTAATGAATTTAATTTCCCAGACCCACCCATTGTGGATGGATTAAAAATAAATTAAATATATAAAAATTATTTACATAACACTATTAATATTCTATATGTTATTAATCTAATTTATAATTATTTCAACCATGGTCCAAATATATATGGAGTTATTAAAAAATTGACCCAACAACCTCATGAAACCAGCATAGGATAAAAACTATATTATAAATAAAGATTGTGTTATATTTAAAGGACCATGAAATATTAAATATTATTGAAATTATTTTTAGGTCTTTATTTTATAAATTATTTTGTGTATTTAGAATATTACAAGAATGTTTAATACACATTTAGGCACATGGTAAGGGATCTTCCAAAACATCGCTGTGACCATTAACAAACCCATTCTTTTTATTTTTCAAACTATTAATGAAATATTATTCTCATGGACTTATTATTTTTTGTAAATATATCACTTACATATATACATATTTAAATATAATTTTCATTTATTGGGTTATATATGTTTTTATTTCCCTAATAAATTCCAACATTTAAGTAAAATTGATTTTTGGGAACTTTACTTTTTTTCTTGAATCATGTAAAGAATCACCCCCATAAAATGCTTTTAAAATATAAATAAATGAAAATAATAATAATTGTATTTGTATAACCCTCTTAGTTCAATTATAGCTTTATGGAAAATGATAATTTGTTTCCATTTTCAAAAATATCCTTTTCATATTTCACAAAGCACCACCCAAGTGGATAGTTTTTATTCTTTCTTATCCTTGAACACTATCATGAATTTTCTATATTGAAAATATATGTTCAAGAACAATGTATATTTTTTAATTATAAATTTTTAAAATGATTTAATTACTTATTTTCTCAAAAATACTTTTGATTTAGCATTTGGTTATGACTTGAATCAGAATTATAAAACCCACTTCCTTCTCATGGTTTTGATCAAGCATAGAATTTATGTATGGTTTATTTTATTCATATTGAATTAATATATATTATTTTAATTAAATTAAGTGTTATAAATGAATTATATATCCCTATAAAGAATTGGTTAAATATTTTTACCTCAGGAGATTTTAATTATGGTTATAGAGAGAGAACCTACCCCACCATGGGACTTTTGATACTATGTTTATGGGAATGGGGTGTGAACCCAATACACTATTGGAATATTTCAACATTATAATGATGGTAATGGGATTTGACCATAAATTATCTTTATAATTTCATGTATTATGTTTATTCCACATATTCTATGGCTCCATGATCTTATAATGTGATTTACTTATGACATGTTTCCATACTTATGATCATCCTTTTTATGATATCATGTTAATCCACTCGAATCTCATGGTATTACTTATCTACTTGTTTATTACTTTTCTAGGATTTATATCACACCCCATTACTTATATATTTTCTCAAGGGTATCCTATAAAGTTTGAGAAGACCAATGGGTGTTAGGTGCACTATGTATAGTTTTAATTAAAGATGATGTTTTTAATTTTATGATGATGTATTTATGTGTATAATAATCATAATAAAAAATATCTATTATTTATTGGACTGTATAGATTTGAAAATTATGTTAATAATTATAAAATATTATTTTTTTATAGTTTTGGTTACTATAAATAAGATTTAGGTATGTTTTTAAATATTTTTGATTGAAAAATGGTATGACAACTTTTTCACATAACAATAATGTAGGTAACATAAACATAATGTGATCTACCAAAATATCATGTGATTATTATAGTTTCCAAGTAAATATTTAGATATTTTCATAAAACAATGTTCACATACCATGTTTGTGAGTCTGTCTGTGACAATTCACAAAATCAAATCCATGAAGGGGATCCCTTATTCCCATGAAATATTGAGTAAATGGGTGTTGGAGTCATCCATGAATCATACTTGAGATACCATTAACAAATGAGGGTCCCAAAATCATATATATATATATATATATATATATATAATTTAGCACCCCTATATAGGGACTTTATAGAGTTATTTTAGTTCAATTTAGTTCCTCAAGATCAACTTATTTTATTGATCGTGGAATCATATTCAAAGGGGGTATTTTTCAAGGCCAATAAAATTAGAAAAGAACATAAAAAACTAAAAATAAGGACAAAATATCAAAGGAAAGATAAAAAATTTGTGGAAATGGGATTTTTTTATGAAGTAGGATTTAACCATTAAGAAACAAACCAATATTTGTGAAATCTAAAACTATCCTTCACAAAGATCCCACATAATGAACCCTTGTCATTGAGGGTAACGATACATGATCCTATGTGTTTTGATTATTACCTCGTTAAATTTAATCATATGTGGACCTAAGGTGGTGATTTAGTTCTCATGAAGAAGAATATTCATGAATTATTATCATATGTGGCCTCAGGATGGTGATTATAGGCCCACTGTGAATTTTCATCATGAAAACTCATGTCTTAGAAACAGACAATACATATGAGGCTATTGATTTTAGAAAATAAGATACCTAAAATTTCCAATAATTATACAATACCTTATCTAAATAGAAACATGTGAGACAAAATAAATACATTAGTGAGTAAGGATAACTCTTTAATATCCCAGATGTTTTATTTCCTTCACAAAATATCTTCAAAGAGAACCTATTGGTAGTTCTAGATTTATAGACTATATAACAAAAAAAAACAATATGATTTTAATAAACCACATCCTACTCAAAGCACCCTCAAAGTTCTTCATTCAAAAACAACTACAGACATAAACTCTTCTTTGGTAATACCCCACAAACATCATTTTTTAAGGGTGGAATTTATAACATCCTTTAAGAATTATGCCTTTAATAAATACCCTATAATGATCATGTTCACTCAGTGTATCCCCTTCCCCTATATTTATATGGAGGAGTTGAAACTACCTAACAACATATTAAAAATGGATCCAATTCACATTGAATTTTATCTTCCCATGATAACTTCAATAAGACCCCAAATTGTGTGAAAATAAACCTTTACTAAGTCATATATATCACGTGCGAATTCTTCCTTAGGTATATAAACCCAAATAGATTTATGGATTCTATTTTCAAATTTCATAACACCAAGAAGGCCAATTATATCCTCCTTTAAAAACACCATATGTAGAGGACTGAATCATTGGGAAAACTATATTTCTCTCCTTTGAACATGTATTCCCTTGACAAAAGAATGATTATATATTGTCTTACAATAAATGTATAACCATCAGGGGTGATCAGAACTATGTATCCTATTTATTACAAGGGGTTTTATCATAAGGAAACTAAAGAAGCCTCTCCTGGTTCAGAAAGTCCAACTTGGATGTTGATGTTTTATCTTTTCAAACTTTGTCCAGTAAATGATCCCTGATAAAATAATGTCCCTCATAATGTGTAAGCCCCAACCACATGCCTATTCAAAATTTCCTCTTATTAAACCATCAATTAGATATGGAAATTTATATAAAAGTATTCCAAAAATAATCCCTAGTTTATTTTACTTGATACCCCATTACCCATGACTCCAATAATCTCTCTATCAAACTATCAACCAATGGAAAGTAGACACTTTCAAGGGCCTTCTCCATAGGTATATTTCCCAATAAATTATTACCTCATTAATAATATTGTCTTAATGATTCAGAAGTATTTCATATTCATATACCTATATATACGTAATCCCTAAATCATTATCATGAGGTTATATCCCTAGTGAGACTATCCATTTGGGCATAAGCACATTAATAATCCCTACTAAATCCTTCATTATCCCCCCATTCATAACATTAATGCCCTTACCAAATGACATAAACCCACATGGACTAGTCCTATCAAATAACCTTGAATTATGTAACTTGAACTACAAGGTATTGGATTCATAGTGATTACGATACATAGGATTCCTCAATGATGTTCAAAACTAACATATCAACACTTTATACCTCTTCACTCGGGCCATATCCCATGTGAAACCATATTTATGGATTAATATTATTCATTAATTCACCTACATATGTCCTTACTAGAATATATTCCCTATGATCCAGATATTATTTTTTTAGATTCAAATTCTCTAGGACGAATTCTCATTGAGCCATATTACCAAAGAAGCCATAGTCCCACTCAGTGGACCATATCGCTATGGTAAAAATAAACCATATAACTAATTAGGATATGTTACCTATAAAACTATAAGCTTTATCATATGTATATGTTACCAAAATGAAGAACCAGAAAGCAGTGCTCATGGATAGAACCCACAATGACCATAAATATGCATTTGTCACCCGGTAGTCCACTATAAATGAATTTAAACTGGATGAAAATGATAATGAAATCAATAATAAAAGTAACTAATATGGACTATATCATATGACCTTAAAAGGTATGATATATTCAATTTATTTGAACCTAAATATGTGGGATCCGGTTCCTTTCATACGGATATGTAGGAATCCCCACCATGGGATGGATCTCAATATCACCACACCCCTCATCTCCATAGATGGTGATTGATTCTATAAAATAAATATATGTGGATTTAAACCACAATATAATTAATCCACCATAAATGGGAATGATGGAGAAAATATGATACATACAAATGATTTTCCCATAATCAAACATTGACAATTGATCAATTTAGAGGTGGGAATAAGTAGTATTACTAATGCTACTGGAAATGATTTTTGAACAAGACATAAATCTATATTAGATTCAAATGGTATGAATTAATTCCCCCCAAAATGGTGTAAATGATCCTGACCATCCATCCTCTCAACAAACTTTAAAGACTCAGAAATCCCATGGAAATGTTTTTTTAATACATGATATTTTTACGAGTCTTTGAAACTTTACGAAGCTTGATATCGAGGCCCAGTGTACCCGAAATCAATTTTTGAAGTTTTGTTTGGGTACGTTCAGTAAACGTACGAGCGGGTTTTTTAACTTCTGAACTGGTGCTTGGAATTTAAATCCGAGAGCATTGTTGAACTCACAGCACCGATATTTTCTTAATAATACTTTCACTTCGACGACAGTGAGTTGAGGATAAATGTTAGTTTGTGGGCTTTCATGTGAAGTAATAAAATAAATTAAGCTCACTTTATTTTATTTTTAACTGACATGTGGAGGTTGGGTGGTTAAAACCACATCATGGTAGTTATAGGTGGGATCACCACAACTTAACCTCCCTTGGGAAGTTATGGTGTTAGGGCCCACCCAAGCCTAACGTGCTGTGAGAGGTTATGACGTGGGGACCACACAAGGCTTAACCCCTATTAATGGGAGGAGAGGAAAACCTCTCAACTCCATAATTTAATTTCATGTGTCAATGTAAAAAAATTAAATTCTATCAATTAATTTTATGTGTCAACATAAAATTAAATCCTATCAATTGTTTTGATGCAGGCTATGTGGGGGAAGCCTCTTAGAATCCTCCCAATAATTAAACCAATGCACCTCTTAAATTGTGCCAATGCCTTTAAATTTTCTTGAACCGATTTTTTAAATTAAGTAACCGCATCGTTGGAATTTAAGAAGTTCCATAATAAAAGAACCATCATAAATTCCATGATGGTTACATACCTCTCCCCCTCTCCTATATATACGGAGCTTGTGTGGAGGATTTGGGATGGCTTCACCAAGTAACAAAGCGCTGGTAAAGTGAAATGATGCCTAACACTTGGAGTATTACGCTCTCCAACGAAGAATGCTCCACTGATGAAGAACGTCGACCTCGACTTCGACAATCTTCCTCAGAACTCCTTCCGATGTGAGACGTCCTCGTCCGCAAAAAATCAACTTCCGCCTTCTTGCGCCAACGTCAACCAACTACGAGCAAGGTAGGGGGTTTATTACTTGATAATATTATACCCTATTCTTATCTTTCTCATCGAATAAAAAGGGAATGTTGAGGATGTGTTATTGATCATATTTTTTTTCATGATGAGCCAAATGATACCTCCCTAAATGCAGAGGGTGCGGGCCAACCTAACATGGTTCAACAACCTCTGTCAATTTCTCTTCCTTGTGGTGATCTTTGAAGCAGCCACGAGGTGACGAAGGCGGCAATGGAAAATGCTGTGCTACCCGTGGCCTCCGCGAACTACGCCGCCCCGACGGCACACCGGTGTTCCCGACCGAACACCGCTAGCCCGCGCTGGCCCAAACCATGCCGAACCGGCAGGCCTGTTCACCAACGGCCGCCAGCCCACACGCTACCTACACCTCACCGGCCTGCCCGCGCGCCCCGCCGGCCTGCCCACACGCTGCCCGCACACCACGTCAGCCAGCCCATGCACTGCCCGTGCACCCCGCCAGCCAGCCCGTGAGCCCCACCAGCCGGCCTGCGCGCTGCCCACGTGCCCCGCTGGCCTTCCGGCGCCCTGCCCGGCGCCCCACCGGCCTCCTGGCGCCAAGCCGGTGACCCACTGGCCTGCCCGTGCCCTACGCATCCTCCAGGTTCCCTATCGGCACCCGACTCAACTTTCTAGTCCGAGTCTCCTGAACCATGCCCCTTGCAGCGCTGGCCGAAGCGGCCCCAGCCTCCGGGCCAAGCCGCCTACGCGGCGGCCTCCGGGCCGAACTTCCCCTGCAGTCCACTGGGCCCGGCCCAGAGGACTGGGCTGAACCTAGCGAGCCAACACGCCCAAGGATCCGGGTCAGACCCAGTGGGTCTGACCGGGTCAACCCAAACCAGGTCGGCCTAGTCTGGGTTGTGGCGAGTCGGTCCGACCGGGCCCAGGCCCACTACTGACCGTTACTTTCTTTTGTCCATGTCATTGGCACTGGACATCCGTTTGAAGAACCGTCAGTGGCACTGGTATTCATTGTACACGGCGGTCCCTTTGAGAATAACCCAATGGAGTTTGCGGTATATTTTAGATACGGTCATGTTGGATCGTACACAAATCAAACCGGGCCCCCGGGACTAAAAGTCTAATAACTCACAGACCGGGCGTCGGATCGGCACGTCGTCTATTGCGTTTTGAACCCTATGATGAGGCGGAACTTTGTGATACTTCTAAGTGGTGATTTTTGGAAGTTTATGTTTCGAAACATGTCTTGGGGAGCGGACCCTCCCGGAATGAAGCGTGCTTTGTCGAATCCCTGTGGCTGGCTATACTCTGGAGACTGTTCCTATATCATGTGTTGGTCTAACAGTTCTGACTTCTATTCCTAGATCATGCGTTGGTCTGACAATTTTGTCTTCTTCTCCTAAATGATGTGTTGGTCCGATAGAATAGCTGGTCCTGGATCATGTGTTGGTCCGAAAGCTCCAACTTCTATTCCTGGATCCTATGTGGGTCTGACAGTTCTAATAGCTGGTCCTGGATCTTGTGTGGGTCTTATAGAATAGATGATTCAGTGGCTATATCTGATCATCTCTATCTATTTACATAAGATGTATACCTGTGTGAGCTGATTTAGTGACATCTGTGTTTTCTTCTTGATTGAGATGGGTTACTTGATATCTTAGGTATATGTACGGGCATATACCTAAGTAATGGCTATCCATTGATTTATTAATATTTAGATTTTCCTTGGTGCATTTTGAGAGACCTTGGGGGTATTGGGTTCCCTACAGAGTATCGTTATGCTCACCCCTGCACGGGTTATGCCCACACCTCGTTGTGTTGGATGCAGATGACAGACAACGCTGACGGAGGTTGAGAGCACCAGTACTGGATGGTAATCAGAGGTGGACCTTACGACGAGTCGATATATGGAGGAGACTAACAGACATGGAGTGATGAGGAGGCTATATGTACCTACCATTCAGGTAGGATCTGTGGTGGACGTTCCAGGAGATTATTTTTACCTTTTAGATGTTTAAGTTTCTTTAGTTGTACTTGTTTTCAGTTTCCTTGTACTTTACAGTTGGTCTTGTATTTTGGGCCCCTTTACTTTTCACCACTCCTTTTGAATACAGTCTTACTTAGTGTTTTTCTTCTAGATTACTCTATTGTGTGTGTTTCTAGTTTATAAAGGCAATGTCTTCCCAGTTTTAGGGATTTACGCCTTTGGTTCTAGTCTCTAGCCCCTGGCCTATGGAAGGCAGGTTTAGGGTAGTCACGGTACTGGACTCGGGGGACGAGTCGAGACACCAACACTCATTCCATGTTTTCACTGGTAAATAAAACCTAGATACAACATGCCTTTGAGAAACTAGTTCACATGATGATGAAATTTCACTGAGATAGAAGTCATCATAGTTTCCAAAAAACATTACCATTAATAACCTACTCATGGACACTATAATGATTTTTTAATTTTATAAAAATATATTCCATTACATACATATCAATATTAAACTATATGGTTAAGGGAAAATGATGTTAATGAATCGTGATACGAACCACTTTCTTAGGATTTAAACATCTAAAACAATCTAACCATGATTTCATATAGATTATTCGGTATGTGATTTACTTTCAATAAGTCCCCTAATATTATCAACATTTACTGGTAGGAAACAATTTCTTCAAATGTGAAATCACACTATGAAATATAGAACATGGAATACACATTGTATCCAAGACACCACACGACAATACATAATATCATTATAAATAATAGACATGATATATCAAAAGAAAATTATTGAATGAAAATAAAGTCACAATAACAACACAAGTTTTACATGGGTTGGATTTGTGACCTAATATACAATGGAAAACCTCCATTATTTTATTTAATAAAAATATATGATGATTACCATGAGTATAAATCATCAAAATAATTACCCATTAAACTATTAAATATTAAAAAGTTATCTGTGCTCTTTGCACAAACATTAAATATTACTATACTGAAATCCACCAGGTCCAATCTCTATGAAAATTTCTTCATTTGGTCAATTAATTCCACCACCTCAAATTCACCCTTTAATGAACTATTCTACTTCAAAATATATCACATTGTTAATCTTATATTCCCTTCCCTGTTGATATTTACATTCCTTTATATTCCACTGGAAATCTAGGAAAATGTATCTTGAATTTTCATCAAGATGAATTTAATAAAACAGCCTTTGTGTTTAATAAAATTAATCAATGCTGAGTGATCGAAGGTAACATTCATGTATATCTTCCTATTATATCAAATAGTATGTAACTCATAGTCTTATAAATTTTTCATCCTATTCTCCACCATCACCATTAGAGTTCTAGAAATTAGCCTTCCCAATTTATCTTTATATTATTCTATGTTTTATAATTTGAATAATGGTTCTCATCCTTGGTTAATACCTATCATAACTAACCCATATGAAATTTAAATATGAAAAAGAAATACACATATTAATTTTAACAATATTTAGTTCATATGTGGGCATATAATCATTTCTATGTTTGTTTTTTATCAGGAAAGTAATTTAATCACAATTAAAGTTTAAGTGATTAAAGGTGAAAGAGAAGACAACATCCCATCTAAGATTAATAAAAGGTATGTATAGGTATAAACCACTTCTCCTTGTGTTATGGGTTGGTATTAACCACTTCTCAAGAATTATATACTAATATAAATAGTTTTAAATTGAATATTTGGAATCCAAAAATCTATAAAAATCTGTTCTTATCGTTATTATGAACAATATCATCAATAAATTTTAGGATATGTCAACATTTTTGTACAAGAACTTCTATATCGGTCGAGGTCTTCATCTACTAGAATAATTTCAATAGAGCCACATGCACATCAACCATTCACCTCATGATATTATAATGTTCAAAATGTGTAGGATAAAACACACAAAGACCATGATATTCCTCCTCATCATAATAAATCTTCATGATTTATTATAAAATTGGTTTATTTACTTGAAATAGTTGATAAAATTAATTATAACACTTATTTATATTTTATCCTTCCAATTTATTTGATATAGTTTCTATAAAACGAAATATAGTATCTATTTCTCAATACCTCTTTTCATTATTTTTAACTCTACCATTTCTCTTAACATGATAATGTGAATAACATTTCCATATTAAAAATGGAATCTCCCCTTGATTTTGGGAAATAAAATTAGAACATGATAAATATATCCTCACTATTTCTCACGATTGATCTATAATAATAAATTTAAAATATTTTACATGAAACTCTCATAAATATCACACCATGATATTCTAATTTAATCATAATTCAAATCACTTCTTTAATAAAAATTAATTCACATGCTCAAGATATTTTAATCATTATTTTTAATGAATAATTTTCAAACTAAAATTTCACCTAAATTTTTGATCAACTAATTACCATTAGGAATAATCTAGAAGTATTCAAATATCTCTTTTTAAGAATAAATCTAAACCATATTCTTCGTAAGGACATTCTTTTTCTGAAATTATAATGTCATGGCCCTAAAAACCTATAATTTACTCTTACACTCACAGGAAACTCCATTCCCATTCAAAAAACATATATAAAAAAGTAATCATAAAAAATTAAATTGATACATAGTCCCAAGTAAAATGATATATATATATATATATATATCATAGTAAGAGCCTAGAGTTTATTAAATTTCTTGAGCTTCTCATGGGTTACCATTAAAAACACTACGATGACCCTTAAATGGTAGGATAATCGCGCTTAAAAAACATTTTAGTAAATCTTATACATTGGGGGTGGTATCCTTTTTAACCATAGTGATGATCTTAAATTTGATGAATTTTGGGGAACTCATCAAAAGTTACCATTATATATTGATTTTTGAAGAGACTAGTTCAGTTTATATAACTGAGAGGGGGGGATCAATGGTAATGTTTTAAAATTATTTCTAAAATCATTAAAATTTGTGACCTGTTAATGTCTCAATACTATCAAATATAATTAACTATTCCTTACCTCATATATGACAGAAAAAATAACTGAAAACTAAAAAGAATTTATAAGGTTTTCCTATAAAATCCTACTCCCTTTGAAGATATATTAGTCCCCCTAATCATGGATTATCCACTATATACCCAAGTCGTTACACCACAGACCAACCCTGTCTAGTTGACATAGACTCCGACTATTTTTCCCAATCTAGATTACCGCTAGAGTTTTTATCATCCCAATTATCACTAAAAATATGATCTAAAATAATAAATATATCCATCTTCTTTGAGTTTCTTGAACTCCTCTTGATGTTGATCTTACTCTATCAGTAATGTATATTAACTAGTATTTTCTCAGAAATTCAAGATACATGATGAAAAATAATCAAGAATTGGTCATTTTATCTTGATAATTACCTTCTTATGATATTCAATTATACAATTATCTCCACATATTGAATGCTTGGGCACACATGTCTCCATCTTCATGAATGGTTCCTGACAATGGTATCAGTCTATCTCTCCCTGATATGATTATCTATAAGGTTTTATTAGAAACTAAATTCTCATATAGTGTTTATGAGGATCACATTATTCTTATATTTTTTTGTCACATGTATATTTTTCAAAAAATATATTGTAAAATAGTTTCCAAAATATTTTTTTTAAATACATTATTTCTAGAAGTAGTGATCTGATCTCTTTTGAATTGGTCAATATAAATCAGGATTATTTTCACATTAAAACTCATTTAAATCATTTATCACGTTTCCTTTTTCAATATACAAAGGAATTTAGATTTGTATTTATTTGAAACTCAATAAAATACATACATCTAAACTCTTTTTAACTATCCTAATATGCATAGAACGTATAATATTGTGACATTGTTGTTCTAATTGAAGAATGAATCTAATGTTTTTCATCTTGTATCATGATGATTTTGAATTATCATGTTATTTGATTAATGAAGAAAAATTATTAATCATAAACATATTTTATTCTTTAGAAAACATAATTATAGAATTATTCATATTTTCTAAAGTCAGTACATTTTTTCTATGAAATATATCTAATGAAGTATCATATTTTACTTTATTCACTCATATTATGTGATCCCATATTATACAATCTTCTTACATAATCACTTAACTTTAGATTCCTAGATATAAACTTACAAGGCACCCATACCAAACTTATGATGTATCATATTATCCTTACGAATGTGTTGTATCAACTTTACACATATTTCTCTCAATATTATGAACAAAGATTCTAGTATATATCAACCTTATGAAGATTCACATCAACCTTACATGTAGTGTGTCTAGTCTATCTCAACCATACGAAGAATCACGTCAACATTACAAGACACATGTCCAAAAATTACGACAAGTCTATCTAGACATTACGTTGATTTTTGTATCAACATTATAAGATCCAAAATTAAAAATATCTTAAAAATATATTCTATAACATAATATATGAACATCACATACATTTGACAGCTTTCTTGAAAATTTCTTCTACTTCCTTAAACTACTGCCTTATCAAGAATTCCATCCAATTCTAAATCACATGAAATGTTTATGAATTTTATGAATCCATTTAATCTCTACATTATAGATTAAATTATAAAGTTTCCCCACTTAGCTTACCAAATTATTTTTTATTGTAATATGTTGTTTAAAATACTCTTAATCATTATAATGTTTCTACCACTTAATGAATAGTTCAAAAATAATCACATTTAAATGATATAACTATGTTGTTTTCCAGCCATGTTCTTCATGAAAAAGTAACTCAACCATCCTTTCCTTACAATTTTACTTTTACTACACACATCCATATTAACAAAAAACAAAACAAAATTTAGATGGTCACTTTATTAAACCCCTTGGTGTTTTTCGGCAATACCCCTATTATCTTCCCCAAACCAAAATTAATTCATCCCCCCTTTCGAAAATAAATGTAAAGGGAATATATTTTTATTCTTATCTCATATCCATAATTATCCTTCAAAACATCTTCATATCCCTTATTCATTGAAATTCAGAGCATAATATACATTTGAATGAAGGATAACACAACATGATTTTATTAGCAATATGCATTTTGTTAGTCAACACTATGTCTATATGGGATAACCTGATGTAGAAAACATGAGTGAGTTAACCAAGGAGATAAATAAAATATATAAATTCAATATCATGTGATACAGAATCAGTTCTATTTTTGGGGCTATTTTAAATTGGTTCATCAAAAAAAATCTAAGCCTACAAAAATAAAAAAAAATGAAACAGTTCATGTGAAAGGTAAAAACCCCATATTTTCTTTATATTTTTATCAATGAACACTACCACTTAAAAAATATATTTTATATAATAAAAAATTTATATAAGTTTACTTTTTATACTACATTTACTAGATTTCTAAAGTATTTAGAAATTATATATTCACAATATTGAGATAATTTGACCGATTCAAATAACCTTTTCTCCCATAATAAAATTTTCTCACTTTCTATTATTCTTGGAAGTTAGAATACCCCATAAATAGAACATTTATTATTATAAAATTTATAAAATTTTCATATTTATCCTTCAATTCCATGTATGTTAGTGAAAAATAAAAAAATAAATAAAGAAAAAGAAGGGAACTTTTAGTTCCCCAGTATAAATAACAAGACTAAGAGTTTACTTGTAAGAGAAACCTATCATTATTTCTAATCATAGCATGATAATATGTATCAATGGTTCTTTTTATATTTTAATATTTGATAGGTTGTACAATTATTTTATTTTCTTGAACTGCTTATATGTGTAGTGCAGTTTTCTTCACTTTACTCATCAAATAACATTTATTTCCAAATTATTGAATTACATCCTTCATTGAATCTTATTAATATTAAAGGATTATAATATGATATTTCATTATTTATATATATTTCACACATATTTTCCATAACTTATATTTAATTATTAAATCACAAAATTATGATAAATTCTCATGCTCCTGAATATTCTATTATGAAATAACTTTATTACCTTTTGATTTTGCATTGAATTTTGTATTCTCCAGTTATTTATCCATCTCTACTTCGGTTATATAATATGACAGGAACTCGTTCTTGGCATGATCATCCTATATGGGTTTTCAACATGGTTAATTAGTAGTCTCAATAGAATATATATTTTGCATTTTCATATTCTAAAATTCCTTCCATTTGAAATCATAATTAAGTTACCATATTAACACATCCATGCATGCCTCAACGTGGTGATATTCTATTTTGAATGTATATATATCTTTGTTCTATAGAACCAATTATATTTTGTGTGTTTAAATTTGACATGTTTATTTTCATGGATTTTATTTTGTAAGGATCTTCCCTAATTTCTCACTACAACTCCCCCTTGGTTCATACATCTTCCCTAAAAATGATATTTTAATCCAAAAATATTAGAATTTGTGTCCATACCTTCCAAAAATATATTAAAAAAATATGAACCATTACCTTCCATATTGATAATAATTATATCTAGAATATTTATGTTGTTTTCCTGCTATATAGAAATCTACATCTGGACTTGGGGTTGTTCTATTCATAGTATATTTTTCTCTCCCATAAGAAGAGGGAATACCAACTATTTTCTTGGTTTAATAGGTTCACATATAATTTTATAACCATAATTATTTGAAATAGTATATTTACATTATGATTTATTAGTTGCAGATTCAACATTCCTATTGGAAAACATATTATCACTAACTGTATAACATTCACCATTTACCTCAGTTACCTTAGTGATGTCTTCTATGTTACTCCTCAACACCTTTAGAGATTCTATACACATTTATTTTTTCTCATTAAACTCTTATAATTTCTCAATTATCTTTTCTTTAAGATCTCTTAGTATATTATCTTTCTTAGCTATCCTCAGTTTGTACTTATTGATTTCATCGATGGTACTAACTCTTCCTTTACATATATAGGCTTATTATTCTCATTTATTATCATTTTTCCCTTTATTTACCATGTATTTTTTTATGATAGGATTCCAACTCATCTTTCAACATGTATTCTAGTTCTATCATCTATTCTCCATCATCTCTATTGGGGGCTTCAATACCTCTCAAAATATGATTCATAAAATTAGCTTCTTTTTACGAATGGATACTTAGAGATGAATCATCATGTTGTTTCTTTCTCATATAATTACATATATTTAACCATGATTATTTCTAATATTTTTTCTCCATTTTTAGGCTTCAACACTTCTTAATATTACATAAATTACAAGAGTTTCTTTTTTGGGAATTGTTTTGTAAAATATCCAACTATATAATAATTATTACATCATGGTGGGTGATTTCTATTTCATTTAATTTTTTTCTGCACGAAAATTATAGATAATATAAAAACAACTCAGTTTAATTCTCTATTATTTTTTCATATTTAGAATCACTTAATTCTGGAATTTCTTCATCTTTGTCTTTTCCGTTTCTCAAGGACACAAAATCCATCTAAACCATTACTTTATTCTAGTAATATGGAGTATTATTCATTTCATGGACATGATAATATTATAAAGGTGGTATAATAAAGAACCTCTATATCCTCCAGTGTTAAAATATTTAGATCAACCGTATTTGGAATGTTTCTCATTAGTTTTTTACAAAAATAAATTACTCATTCTTATAACTAAAACATTAAAATTTTCAAACAATTTATCTAAATAAAATAAAATAGTCATCTATGTTTTCATTATATCACATTTTAGTGTCTTCAAACGTGGTCCACCACACTTGTAATTTGTATTCCTTTACTTTAATATTTCATATATAACTTATTTCTTATGTATACTAAACCTCCATTTTTATTTTAATTCCCATGAAATATTTGTATACCTTTTCACACGGAGACATAAAAATGGAATTTTGATGTTTTTCATATATTTATATATTTATTTTATCATAAAGAGTCAAAGTAACACCACTAGAAATGAATGAATACCCCACTATTACAAAATCTATAATTTCGAAACCAACAGACATGATATACAATGAATCTATCAACCTTAATAAAAGATTATCCCATCATTATGACTAGTCTATCTCAATCTTACATAAATGGTTTTTTCAACATTATGATATCCATACAAAGTTATGTATCTCAATTATATTCAATCATGAACATCACAAACCTCAATAGTCTATCCTAAAAATTACATTAACATTTTTTTTGAATCCTTCTTTATTAGTCATAAAATATAATTCTAACTCATATCAAATATTTATCATTTATAATATATCCCTAAATATACATATTCTATAATTATGTATTCAATCTCTCAATTTGAATAAATAAAATCTATCTTATTATAATTTTTTCTGGATAATACTCTCAATCATTGTAACTTTCCTCTTACTTGAAGAATAATTCCATAATAATCACATTTAAGGGATATTATATTGAATTTTTCTAATAAAGTTCATAATGTATCAAAAACTCAATC
Source organism: Viscum album (assembly GCA_963277665.1). Taxonomy (NCBI): domain Eukaryota; kingdom Viridiplantae; phylum Streptophyta; class Magnoliopsida; order Santalales; family Viscaceae; genus Viscum; species Viscum album. The sequence continues at coordinate 1,950,816,558 of OY728133.1, forward strand.
ATATTTTCAAAATAATTTGAGTTTTATTTCTCACAACATTATTAATAAAAAAATCAAACATTATTCATTTGTGAACTTTAAATGTAATGACCCTTACAGAGAAGTCCACTTTTCATTTTCCTACTATCTGCCCAAAAATTCCTGTACTATTATCATCTCCTTAAACCATCTCAAAAATCTCAAATTGGTTTATATCAACCACAAAAATTCTTAATCACATTATGATGAATCTTACTCATGGTTTTCCAAAAATAAAAAATCATTTCAAAATTCAATTCGGTTTTCTCATTAGAATCGAGAAATTTATGTTAGTGAATTATGGAAGTGATTAATCACTATCCTTTAGTATAAATATTGTAACTTAATGATTCTAAAGTTGGTTTATAGGATTATATGGGTATGGATATCTTGAGGTAGCTTTTTGGAGCTTTGTAAGTGTATGAAACACTATAGGAGATGTTTGAGAGGATATGATTGCATGGGATGTGAGATACATCTAGATACAGTGGGATGTGGGCTATGGTTGGGTTTCTTATTGATACATAATGATTGATGAGGCTTTATACAAACTTTAATAGTTTTCAACGTGTGTTTATTTAAGAACCCATGTGGCTATGGATGTCCCGAGACAGGCTTGTCATTTCAGCATGTACCAATATGACCTATTGGTAGGGATTTGTGTATGGGGTATGACCAAAGGATCTAGAATAATCATGAGTGTTGTAGAGTTTTGGGTTGGCTAGATGAATGTGGGAAATGAGTTTATTTATGGATATTTGGGTAGATGAATTCTGTTAATGAGGGTGGTAAGGGTGGGTTAAGCTAAAGTGTATGTTATATGTTATAGTTTAGGGATAGGTATGGATTTGAGGCTATATTCTTGTCAAGGTATAAGGATATTATTTCCTGTATTGTTTCTATATAACATAACCATGTCTTTGTATCTATAGATAAGGCTATTTACATGGATTCCTAGGGATCAGGGTGCGATGTTACACCACACAGGTTTTCATGATTCTTGTGATTTGGAAGCCAATATTGTGTTCTACACTATAGAAGATATGAGTTTTATCTAATGAACCTACCCTATTTTGGTATATTAGATTAGGAGATATGCTAGTGATGTTTTTTACTTTGATATATTTAGATTTAGATATGTGGGATAAGCTAATGGAACCACCATATGATGGTTTGATTTTTTGGGAGAATGACATATTAATTGACTTCCTTATTATCCTAAATTTTGGAAATCCTCAAAAAACATCATTTTTATTTTCATTTAACATTGTATTGGTTGTTTGTGCTTAAGTTTTTATTTGTTTTTTGAGATTTTTTTGATATAAACATATTATTCGTTTATATATTCTAATAAACTGACCCTATAAAATGTTTTACTAAAAGATGTTGAGAATTTGGTTGGCATTTGTTTTGTTTGATATATGAATAATTAAATACATCAAAAGTGGAATGCTTCAATCAATGTAGTTGTAACTAAACTCAAAGATCCCACAATTCTACCATTAGTGTTTGTCATAGAATATATTTTATGTTTAATCAGAGACTTTGATGAACAAAAGATATAAATGTTACACTATACTGATCTTACTCACCATCATTTTTATGTTTATATTATCTTGTTTATTTAAGTGTTTCCAATTATAATTTTTTTTCAATGAGTTTTTCTATGAAACATCATCTAGTGAGGTTTACTGTAAGTATATTCAGTTATCATTTTATAATAATTCATTTTACAATATTGTATAATCAAGGAGGATCCAAGTCTGGGAACATATAATTTTAATAATCATGTTGAACATTGAGATTATAGGTGTGGAAGATATACTTTTCGATAGGTTTAATGTTGAGGAATTCAAATGGAAAACATGTTATTAATCATTATGTCAAAGAACATCTTTTTTCTATAGAAAAATATGTTTTAAATTTCATTTGAAAGCATTTGGGTTAGGGAATTGGTACCTTTTGAAAGGTATACAATCGATGAAGTTCAGGTATTTTGTAAAGACCCGTAAAATTCAAGGGAAATTTTTTATTAATTTTCTTTGGAATTTTAAAAGAGCGCGGTTTCTGACGGCACCTGATTCTGAGGCCCGGAGTGCCTAGAATCAATTTCCGAAGTTTGGATCGGGTACGTTCAGTGAACGAACGAGCGGGAATTCCTAACTTTTGATCCGTTGCTCGGAATTGAAATCCGAGGGCACCGATGAACTCGCAGCGCCGATATTCGCTTAAGGAGACCTTTTCGGAAGTTGCGTTTGTTACGATACGAAAGTTAGTTTTTGGGAGATTTATAAAAAGTTGAATAAAAAAATGTGGAATTCTTTTTATTTTTACTTTTGTAGGTTAACTCCTCTCAAAGGGAGTTAGGGGTGGGACCCACACCCACTTAACCTCCCTTGAGAGGATTAAGTGTGGTGGGACCCACACGAACCTAAAACTCTCATCTTCCCCCTTAAACTCCCCTCTCTCCCTCTTAAAAGTTTGTTAACTTAACATCTAATTAATTACACATGACATGTATAATTAATTAAGTGTTATGTTTTTGAATTTGATGTTTTGAATTCCTTGGCTTGGTAAATAAAATAAGGAGGAACCTTATTTTATTTGGTTAGTTTTGTTTATTCATCTTGAGAGGTTTGAGAGCTTTTTCTTCCTTCTTCAATCCTTGACGAAGAACGCTCAAGCTCCGACGAAGAACGCCACTCCTCTCTTCTTCGTCTTCCGTGTCAACGAGAGGGAACACCGCTTCCTCCTCGGACCTTCGTCATCGGCATACGAAGATTCGCCAACGACGTATCTCTTCGGGCGTATCTCTTCATCAACGGATTTGACGAACGACTACCGCGACGCCCGACCTCCGCGACATTGTCTTCCACGGGACGTTGACAAATCTTCGAACCTATACCCAAGGTAGGGGTTGTTGTATTTTGTTTATTTATTTATCCTTGTTCGTGGTTCATGCATGATTAACGTAAGGATTTTAAGTTGTGTTATCTTTTAACGTGAGGGGGGCCGGACCGCATGAACATGGCCGAACCCCCTCCATCGTTCTTGTTGATTTACCTTGCGGGTGGAAACAAGGTGGCGTGGTGCCGTCGCACCACGCGGTTAATTGTGCGATTATATTACGCGACGCCGTCGCGCGCGCGCCATGGAAGAATCATCAAGAACGCGACGCCGTCGCGCCGCGTTGAAGGAAATCAAAGGCACGGCGGAGGGACGCGGTGTCGTCGCACCGCGCTGGATGAAGAACACCGCGGCTGGTTCCGGGCCGCGGCGGAACGAGAAGACCGGCGGCCGGGCCGCCGGCGTCGGAAGACGAAAAGGGGACCGGATTTTCTGGTCCCGTTGGAGAAAACCGGCCGGCAGTTGGCCGGCCGGAAGGTCAAAGGCCAGGGGAAATAAATTCCCTCGGCCAGCATTAAAACCCTCCTCATTTAAGAGGAGGGCGGTTCCCTTGAGGGGGGGCAGGAGGCCCCCCGATTTTCTTCAAGCCGGCCCCCACGTGGGGGGCCGTTTTTTTTTCAAAGGGCGCGGCATATAGCCGCGCCGCCTCTTCAATCAAGCAGGGGATTGATTCCCCCCTCGTGCCGCCTCCGTGCGGCGCCAGGCCGCCGCGCCACCGCGCCGCCGCGCCGCCGGCCGGCCGGCCAGCCGGGCCGGGTCGGACCCGGGTCGGGTCGACCCGGTTCGGGCCGACCCAAGGGGGGTCGGGCCGGGTCGGCCCGGACCCGGACCCCCCCGTTTCGAATCAGTTTCGGTCTTTTGGCCATAACTTGAGCCACGGACCTCCGATTGACGAACCGCCTGCGACAACGCGATCCTTGGATCGAGACGGTCGTTTTGGTATATCGCACTCAAGGTTTCGGATTACTTTGAGTTCGGCCGGGTTGGTTCGTTCACGAAACCAACCAGGCCTTCGGAGCGGAAACGCTCATATCTTGAGCTACGGACGTCTGATTGACGTGCCGTCAGCTGTGTTGTGTTCCTCTTAGTGAGATAGATCTTTTGGAATACTCCGCCCGAGGTTTGGACGCAGGTGCAGTACGGTCGGGTTGGTTTTGCCTTTAAAACCAACCGGGCCCCGGGGACGAAAATGCCAATAACTCTCAGACCGGGCGTCCGATCGACGCGCCGTCTGTTGCGTTGAGTTCCTGTTGACGATACGGAACTTTTGGATACATCAAATCTGGAATTTGTGACAGTTTATGTATCAGCCTCTCGGCTCGTGGAGCGGATCCTCCGAACGAGCTTGCTGTGTGCGGGAACCCTAGTACTGGCTGCGACTGTTACTGTGACTACTGCTGCTACTGCTACTGTGACTGCAACGACGACAGTACAGAGATCCTGTGTGGATTCGACGACGACGACTTCAGCACTCAGCGATCCTACGTGGATCAGTGCTACAGGTCCTGTGTGGGCCCGATCCTGCGTGGGCCCGATCCTGTGTGGGTCCGATCCTGTGTAGGCCACTGCGGGGGTTAGTACCTATCGATCCTTCGTGGGTCCGACGACTTAGATGGTTCAGTGATCATCTTTATCGTCATCCGAAGAAGTATACCTGTGTGAGATGAATCTTCTGTTTTACTCGACAGAGGTGGTGCGCTTGGTTGTAGCGGCAGACCCGCGATACTAGAGACGAGCGTACGGAGTACGGAGACCGTGTAGCCGGCTGAGACCTGAAGACTGCTCGACCGACTCGACTTGGAGTGAGTCGACTAGCCCAGTGGACGGAGCGCCCGGTATTTGGCGGCAGACCCACGGCGGACGGAGCGCCTGGTAGTTGGCAGCAGATCCGCGGTACTCGACTGGAGGAGTACCTCTGTAGGCTATTTGGGTGAGCGCCCGGTATTTGGCAGCAGACCCTCAGCGGACGGAGCGCCCGGTAGTTGGCGGCAGACCCGCGGTACTCGACAGGAGGAGTACCTCAGCAGTCTTAGGTTAGTGAGCAGTATCTCAGAGACGTGACAGGTCACTGTACACTTCAGAGATGGGTCTCTTCAGTAGTTACGTTTTTGATAATGAAAATCCTGTGTGAGCTGAATCCTGTTACTTTCCTGTGTGGATTGTGTTGTGCTATCCTGTGTGGATTACATTTTGCTTTCCTGTGTGGAATACGTTTACTTTCCTGTGTGGACTGAGTTGTACTTGGGCTCGGAAGTTGGAGCGTATTTGAAATTGATGACTTAGGTATATGTATGGGCATATACCTAAGCAGTGTCGGTTGTTACTTCGTGATTGTACCTTTCTTCGTGGTTTATCCTTTGTGGATTTTGAGAGACCTTCAGGGGTCTCGGGGTCCCTACTGAGTAGCTTATACTCACCCCTGCACGTGATTTGCCCGCACTACGTTGTGTTGGTTGAAGACGACGGACAGCGTTGATCTTAGCTGAGGCTTGCAGAGCAGGACGGTACCTGGAGGTGGACCACTGGGCGGGACGTGCTCGGAGCGGACGGCGGGACCCGTGGAGCAGTGGAGCTATCTGTACCCTCCCTTCAGGTGGGATTTCTGGTGGACAGCTCGGTGTAGCGGCTTTTACTTTTCAGTTGCTGTTTTTCCTTTCGAGTTGTACTTTACTTTCTGTTTGGGTTTGTATACTGGCCCATTTACTTTTCCGCACATTCAGTTGTACTATGTTTTTGCTTAGTGTTTACTTTCCGCTTGCTTACTCTGTGGTGTTTGTTTACTTTACAAAGGCAATGCCTTCCCTTTTTACCGGGATTTACGCCTTGGTGCTAGTCGCCAGCCCCTGGGCTATGGAAGGCGGGCTTGGGGTAGTCACGACACGGACCCCGAGGGCGGGTCGTGACAAATTGGTATCAAAGGAGTTCGGTTCTACCGCGAACTCTGATCTTTTCTATGTGAAGCAATAATGTTTAGCATATTGAGTGTGGTTATCAGTCCAGGGAGTCCAGTGTTGGTGCGGCGGCCGACGTATCCGTACACCAGGACCCTGACTTCTGATTTCCAACTTAATGCACGAAAACATTGATTGTGTGTGTGTTTCAAAGTTTTCTTTGTGATTACTTAAATCAGCTCACCAGGTATACTGTTCTGACCGTGGCGCACCTGTTTCCTTTTCAGGATGGCCCCACGACGGCAGCCAGCTAGGGTTCCGAGAGTTGAGTGTGATGACAGCCCACCGAGCGACGAGGCCTCGGTGCAGGGCCCTTTGTCAGCAGTGGAACCGGCGGTAGCTCTACCCGTCGAGCCACCGATGCTTCCAGCACCAGCCGCTGATGATGCACGTCGCCTCAGCGCACTGCATGAGTTTCAGCGCCAGCGACCGCCCAGGTTTCGTGGGGAGACGGACCCCCAGGCAGCCGAGGACTGGCTGGAGGCAGTGGTACGAGTTTTTAGGCTAGTGAAGACACCTGCAGACCTCATGGTGATCCTCGCTGCGAGCCTACTGCACGCAGCAGCGGGCCGATGGTGGAGCTTGATGCTCCAGGTGCACGATGAGGCATCTCTACTTTGGACGGACTTTGAGAGCCTCTTCCACTCGGAGTTCGTCCCAGCCACCCTTTGTTCGGTGCGTATCCAGGAGCTTCTTCAGCTGCGGCAGGGCAGCATGACGGTCGCTCAGTACTCGGCGAGATTTACTGATCTCTCGCGCTACTCGACCGACATGGTACGGGACCCATTCTTCCGGGCCCGAACCTTCGAGCAGGGTTTGAGACACGAGATCAGGGCATCGCTGATCTCCCTCAGCATACCGACTCAGACAGGAGTACTGGAGCGAGCCCTCCTGATCGAGAGCTTCCTTGCTGAGTCTACACCAGCGCAGCGACCCACCGCAGGGCGGCAGATAGCGGAGTCTTCGGCAACAGGTAGCCGACAGATGACTCAGGGAGGAGGCGGACGAGGCAGAGGAGCTGGACGAGCAGCCGGTGGTGGGCGACGCTTTGAGGCTCTGCCACCACCACCACCAGGAGGTCCACCCCGACCACAGGGAGTAGGTGAACATGCGAGAGCTCAACTTCAGGCAGCCTAGGCCTTCGATCATGGAGCTCTGGGAGCCAATGGACAGGAGCAGAACTAGTGGATACATCCTTTGTACTTCTGGTTCCTTGTTGCATTTGTGTAGCGTCTTGTATTATGAGCTGCAATAATAAAAGACGCATACCTTTGTGATATTTTCGTTCCTGTCCTCTTTCGTGATGTTACTAAGTGGTTCCAGTTTTGGCTGTTGACTTGACCCTCACTTGTGAGACATCTACTGGAGGAGACCCAATTACCACACACTGATGTTGACAGTGTGACTCAACCCTTGGAGGCGAGAGTAACGGTTGAATCTATTAGTAGTAGCGTCGAGGCCTTACGACGTCATCCTTAGTATGGATTAGTATCATCCATGTTAGGATTGACTGTTTTAGGCAAAGAATGTGGTTCATCCAGGGGATGAGACCAGTTTTCTCTTATCTGCAAAGAAGAAATTTTGCAGCTCTTGTGGGACCTGAGATGGTCCAGGTCATCCAGGGGCGGATGAGTACAGCTCAGAGCCGGCAGAAGCCTTATGCTGACAGGAGACGGAGGCCACTAGAGTTCGAGGATGGCGACCACGTCTTCTTGCGGGTCTCACCTCGACGTGGTTTTCGGAGTTTTGGCCAAGGTGGCAAATTATCTCCGCGCTTCATCAGACCCTTCCAGGTCCTCAGCAGGGTTGGCGAGGTGGCTTATCGCCTGGCTCTGCCACCTCAGTTGCACCGGGTGCACGACGTCTTCCACGTATTCCAGCTGAGAAGATACGCACATGACCCGACGCACATCATTGACCATGGGGAGCTTGACGTTGACGATGGGGCGACTTTTATGGAGGTCCCGGTGGAGATAGAGTATCGACAGGAGCGGGTCCTGCGTGGGCGATCGATTCCTCTTGTGTGCATCATATGGCAGCACGGGAATCTCCAGGAGAGCACATGGGAGCGGGAGGCTCAGATGCGTGCTCAGTACCCTCTTTTGTTTCCCTAGTTTTTGATGTATCTTTACGGGGACGTAAAGCCCTGAGGTGGGAGTAATGTAAAGAACCGTAAAATTCAAGGGAAATTTTTTCTTAATTTTCTTTGGAATTTTACAAGAGCGCGGTTTCTGACGGCACCTGATTCCGAGGCCTGGAGTGCCCGGAATCAATTTCCGAAGATTGGCTCAGGTACGTTCAGTGAACGAACGAGCGGGAATTCCAAACTTTTGATCCGGTGCTCGGAATTGAAATCCGAGGGCACCGATGAACTCACAGCGCCGATATTCGCTTAAGAAGACCTTTTCGGAAGTTGCGTTTGTTGCGAGACGAAAGTTAGTTTTTGGGAGATTTATAAAAAGTTGAATAAAAAAATGTGGAATTATTTTTATTTTTACTTTTGTAGGTTAACTCCTCTCAAAGGGAGTTAGGGGTGGGACCCACACCCACTTAACCTCCCTTGAGAGGATTAAGTGTGGTGGGACCCACATGAACCTAAACCTCTCATCTTCCCCCTTAAACTCCCCTCTCTCCCTCTTAAAAGTTTTTTAACTTAACATCTAATTAATTACACATGACATGTATAATTAATTAAGTGTTATGTTTTTGAATTTGAAGTTTTGAATTCCTTGGCTTGGTAAATAAAATAAGGAGGAACCTTATTTTATTTGGTTAGTTTTGTTTATTCATCTTGAGAGGTTTGAGAGCTTTTTCTTCCTTCTTCAATCCTTGACGAAGAACGCTCAAGCTCCGACGAAGAACGCCACTCCTCTCTTCTTCGTCTTCCGTGTCAACGAGAGGGAACGCCGCTTCCTCCTCGGACCTTCTTCATCGGCATACGAAGATTCGCCAACGACGTATCTCTTCGTCAACGGATTTGACGAACGACTACCGCGACGCCCGACCTCCGCGACGTTGTCTTCTGCGGGACGTTGACAAATCTTCGAACCTATACCCAAGGTAGGGGTTGTTGTATTTTGTTTATTTATTTATCCTTGTTCGTGGTTCATGCATGATTAACGTAAGGATTTTAAGTTGTGTTATCTTTTAACGTGAGGGGGGCCGGACCGCATGAACACGGCCGGACCCCCTCCATCGTTCTTGTTGATTTACCTTGCGGGTGGAAACAAGGTGGCGTGGTGCCGTCGCACCACGCGGTTAATTGTGTGATTATATTACGCGACGCCGTCGCGCGCGCGCCATGGAAGAATCATCAAGAACGCGACGCCGTCGCACCGCGTTGAAGGGAATCAAAGGCACGACGGAGGGACGCGGTGCCATCGCACCGCGCTGGATGACGAACACCGCGGCCGGTTCCGGGCCGCGGCGGAACGAGAAGACCGGCGGCCGGGCCGCCGGCGTCGGAAGCCGAAAAGGGGACCGGATTTTCCGGTCCCGTTGGAGAAAACCTGCCGGCAGTTGGCCGGCCGGAAGGTCAAAGGCCAGGGGAAATAAGTTCCCCCGGCCAGCATTAAAACCCTCCTCATTTAAGAGGAGGGCGGTTCCCTTGAGGGGGGGCAGGAGGCCCCCCGGTTTTCTTCAAGCCGGCCCCCACGTGGGGGGCCGTTTTTTTTTTCAAAGGGCGCGGCATATAGCCGCGCCGCCTCTTCAATCAAGCGGGGGATTGATTCCCCCCGCGTGCCGCCTCCGTGCGGCGCCAGGCCGCCACGCCACCGCGCCGCCGCGCCGCCGGCCGGCCGGCCAGCCAGGCCGGGTCGGACCCGGGTCGACCCGGTTCGGGCCGGGTCGGCCCGGACCCGGACCCCCCCGTTTCGAATCAGTTTCAGTATTTTGGCCATAACCTGAGCCACGGACCTCCGATTGAAGAACCGTCTGTGGAAACGCGATCCTTGGATCGCGACGGTCGTTTCGGTATATCGCACTCAAGGTTTCGGATTACTTTGAGTTCGGCCGGGTTGGTTCGTTCACGAAACCAACCGGGCCTTCGGAGCGGAAACACTCATGTCTTGAGCTACGGACGTCCGATTGACGTGCCGTCAGCTATGTTGTGTTCCTCTTAGTGAGACGGATCTTTTGGCATACTCCGCCCGAGGTTTGGACGTAGGTGGAGTACGGTCGGGTTGGTTTTGCCTTTAAAACCAACCGGGCCCCGGGGACGAAAATGCCAATAACTCTCAGAACGGGCGTCTGATCGACGCGCCGTCTGTTGCGTTGAGTTCTGTTGACGATACGGAACTTTTGGATACATCAACTCTGGACTTTGTGACAGTTGATGTATCAGCCTCTCGGTTCGTGGAGCGGATCCTCCGAACGAGCTTGCTGTGTGCGGGAACCCTAGTGCTGGCTGCGACTGTTACTGTGACTACTGCTGCTACTGCTACTGTGACTGCAACGACGACAGTACAGAGATCCTGTGTGGATTCGACGACGACAACTTCAGCACTCAGCGATCCTACGTGGATCAGTGCTACAGGTCCTGTGTGGGCCCGATCCTGTGTGGGTCCGATCCCGTGTAGGCCACTGCGGGGGTTAGTACCTATCGATCCTTCGTGGGTCCGACGACTTAGATGGTTCAGTGATCATCTTTATCGTCATCCGAAGAAGTATACCTGTGAGAAGAATCTTCTGTTTTACTCGACAGAGGTGGTGCGCTTGGTTGTAGCGGCAGACCCGCGATACTGGAGACGAGCGTACGGAGTACGGAGACCGTGTAGCCGGCTGAGACCTGAAGACTGCTCGACTGACTCGACTTGGAGTGAGTCGACTAGCCCAGTGGACGGAGCGCCCGGTATTTGGCGGCAGACCCACGGCGGACGGAGTGCCTGGTAGTTGGCAGCAGATCCGCGGTACTCGACTGGAGGAGTACCTCTGTAGGCTATTTGGGTGAGCGCCCGGTATTTGGCAGCAGACACTCAGCGGACGGAGCGCCCGGTAGTTGGCGGCAGACCCGCGGTACTCGACAGGAGGAGTACCTCAGCAGTCTTAGGTTAGTGAGCAGTATCTCAGAGACGTGACAGGACACTGTACACTTCAGAGATGGGGCTCTTCAGTAGTTACGTTTTTGATAATGAAAATCCTGTGTGAGCTGAATCCTGTTACTTTCCTGTGTGGATTGTGTTGTGCTATCCTGTGTGGATTACGTTTTGCTTTCCTGTGTGGAATACGTTTACTTTCCTGTGTGGACTGAGTTTTACTTGGGCTCCGAGGTTGGAGCGTATTTGAAATTGATGACTTAGGTATATGTATGGGCATATACCTAAGCGTGTCATTTGTTACTTCGTGATTGTACCTTTCTTCGTGGTTTATCCTTTGTGGATTTTGAGAGACCTTCAGGGGTCTCGGGGTCCCTACTGAGTATCTTATACTCACCCCTACACGGGCTTTGCCCGCACTACGTTGTGTTGGTTGCAGACGACGGACAGCGTTGATCTTAGCTGAGGCTTGCAGAGCAGGACAGTACCTGGAGGTGGACCACTGGGCGGGACGTGCTCGGAGCGGACGGCGGGACCCGTGGAGCAGTGGAGCTATCTGTACCCTCCCTTCAGGTGGGATTTCCGGTGGACAGCTCGGTGTAGCGGCTTTTACTTTTCAGTTTCTGTTTTCCCTTTCGAGTTGTACTTTACTTTCAGTTTGGGTTTGTATACTGGCCCATTTACTTTTCCGCACTTTCAGTTGTACTCTGTTTTTGCTTAGTGTTTACTTTCCGCTTGCTTACTCTGTGGTGTTTGTTTACTTTACAAAGGCAATGCCTTCCCTTTTTACCGGGATTTACGCCTTGGTGCTAGTCGCCAGCCCCTGGCCTATGGAAGGTGGGCTTGGGGTAGTCACGGCACGGACCCCGAGGGCGGGTCGTGACATATTTGTACTTCGATACATTTGTTTATGTCATCGAACCACTTACCACTTTGGTTTAAATGTATAGACTTCCTTGAATGGGAATTATTTTGTAATAAAGTGATTTAGGGGTATTCATATTTATAATACTTCAAGAACAATTTTATCCATTTCATATATAATTTCCACCATACTTATTTTTTAGTAGATAGTTGTTTATCTCCAAATAGTATTTTTTCACTACATTAATTATCCTTACTTTGATTTGATTAGAACATGAATTTTCCAATCCACTAAGCATCGTGAATGGGATAAATTTTATATGTATATATTACACTTTAATTTAACCCTATATTGATGTTTTCTTATATACCGTTTCTAGGAAACACATTATATCAGCGTGTATCTCCTCATTTTATCACAAGATGTTTTTGTTTTCTTACACTAACATGTTCAAAGGGAATTATATTTTTATTTAAACATTAAAGGAATTCAAATAAAAACTATTTAAAATTTGAATTTAATATAAATTTCTATTTTTGATGGAACTAATATTGATTAATGGTGGGATTAGATGAAGTTGTTTATTATCAACATTTGTGTTGATCATTTTCAAATTCTGATAAAAAAATATAGAATTCCAAATAAAAAATTATTTATGATTACTCATGAGGAAAAGATATAATATTAAGATAAGTAAAAATTTTGGATCATGTTAATTTTCTAAATGAAATGGAATACATATAATCATATTTAATCATGCGAGATTGTATATATAATTTCAAAAGGATAGAAGTTACTCACTTTAGGAACTCTAGTGTTTTTAAAACAATATGACTTATATTAAAATACTACAATAAGACCTTCTATTTACTACATGGTGAATAAGTGATATAAATGCTTCAACATTTTATTAATGTTTTAATATAATTCAATTATTAGGTGAAAGGATATTGCTGATGAAAAACTAGTTGAAAAAAATGTTCAAATTCATTAAAAGGAATGAGAATACAAGAAGATAGAGATAGATTTTACAAAACATATAATGAAGATCAGTAATTATTACAATATATGAACCTTGATTTAGTAAGAGAATAAATTGAAAATAGATAGTAAGTAGGAGAAATGTAATAATTTCATTATATTCTCTTCATTATTAAGATATTTAAATTCTATTTCTCAAATTTAAAATACTATTACTATGATGAAATATAAGAATTATTTGACTTGCTAAATATTTAAATTTTATTAAGAGTTCCATGCAATAAAGATAAGAAAAGAAATGAAAGCTGGCCTTGGGGTTCCTTATTAATGAATCCCAAGGGTGTGTCCTTTGATGCAATCCAAGAAATATGGTGTGACAGATCAAGTACTACTATAATTGATGAAGCGATCATCATGATTATCTTTTATTGTTTCTCAAAAAAAAATCCTCGGACGAAATTGTTTTCTCTATTATGGAACATCTTGGAATATATTTATTTTACGTCTTTTAAATTTGATCACATACCCAATTCAGCCCACATAACTCCTTGCTTAGGTTTTAACCAACAACGTGGCACTTTTCATTTAGTGTAATCACCTTCACATGACATTGGAAAACCCCTATCAAACGTTTTTATCAAATACATGATCACTATATTTTTAATTTATCTGGATGTTGACCATGACCTTATTCATTCCATCTTGACTCAAAACTCAATCTCATGTCCAAGTATATCTCCCACTTGGAGATGTATAGTCATTCAATTTTCATAGGAGTGGTTCGAAATCATTTAGATTATAGGACCAGTTCCACTTATTTATGTAATCATGTAATGTGTTCCTACTAATGAAGTTACAACCAAATTGATTTGGAAAATTATATTCCAATCACGATCAACATGGTTAAACCACGACCCAAAATATTATATATATAAATATATAAATCATCAGAAATACTTGGTTATTCATTATCAATCCCTTTTTAAATCCAAATATAATAATCGATCAGAATATATCATGAGATTGATCTAAATATCTAGGTATCTTCTTATAAATATTGGTTGACCACACTCATCCCTAATATCCATTAATTCATTAAACTCGCTTTTCTATTTTGGATTGTTTCTTTATCAAGGCAATCCTTATTTTTTCTTTGATATTAGTTGATCATATATTCATCAACATAGGCACTATAATCACTATCTTTAAGAATGGATTAATGTTTCATATCTTTTATTTTTTTCTTCTTCAATTAAGAAAATAATTAATTAATCAGATTTAGTTGGAATAGTTTTTCCACCTTGATGAGAAATGGCGGCCCAAACTCATGTCAAGATACAAATTTTGTTATTCTTTCAAACATTAGTGTCACACATCCAAAGGGAGATTAATTCTTGAGTCAAACAATTTAGAGTCGATTTTAAGCAGGAGTCAATATCTTCCACATAAGGGTGATTAAGATCAGGATTCAGTTGGTATGATTTTTGAATACCATAAATCACTAGAGGAGTAAATGAAGTTTGGTAGTGGTGGTTACAATACCATTATGTCAGACACATATTTGGACATCCTTTTTGGGTGTGCTCTAATGGGTTTTGTTCATGGATCTAGAAAAAATCCGTGCTTCCCACATTCGAGTTGTTTCATGAACCTGCGTTCCAATGGTAGACAAGTAGTGGAAAATGTTCCAACAAAACATAGGGAATCACATTGTTCGAGAGGATGGGAGTTCAAGATCATCATTCCCTTTGTGGTGAACTTTTCCCTACTATAGGAATCTTATAGATTCAAGACAAATTCTTAAATCCATTATAAAATACCAAATATGGAATTTGTCATCCTTATATTAAAAATAAATTTTTATAATGTATTATATTTAAAATAATATTTATTTTATATGAGGAACTTCATGGACATAGACGTATTTATGTGTTAGAGGTTATCTATCGATGATACCCTTTTGGAAAAAAATTATATATTTTTATTTCATTTAACATTATAATATTAGTTTTAAGTCGTATAGTGGGAAGATCTTGAATTTATCATCATCTAAGAATATGAGATTTTTTTTATATTGGGATTGAGACAATGAGATGGGATTCTTATGTATAATATTGAAAGGAATCAAAAACCACATAGTTTGGTTTCACATAATGCGACACATCATACATTTTTAGTTCATGTGATGAGGACTAAACTGTGTAATTTAACATCATACAACAAAGGGTATATGATCAAGGTGCCTAGTCAAGGACTAGTGTGGGACTTACGCCAAAGCGGCCTAAGGGGTAGGTAAGGGATGTTCCCACCTGGGATAGTTTTGGACCTATTAGGAATATGTACTAGTGAAGAATTGGGGAGATTTTTGTGTGTAAGGTTTGATCCTAAGGGAGACTTTCTACGCAAAACATTTTGAGGGGAATCGAAGCCCATATATTTCAAATCAATTTTGGAATACACTTATGACGGAGGCCCATTATTGCTTCATCGAGAATGTGGTCCTTTAAAGCTTTATCTCACAATGGATATGTCTCTTTGAGATGGATACATATCTTTGGGTACCTGTACCATTGAGGCCCCCTTAATGATTTTTATCACAGGGGATATGTCCTTTTGGGATGGATACATGGCTGTGAGGAACCATACCTACGGAGTCCCCAAAGGAAAGAAAAATAAAAATATAAAAAAGGATTCTTTACCAAGGCATGTATTTAATTGTGTTGATATCATGATTGTCACTGACCCCTAATCCCAAATGAGTCTTGCTCGGTGTGAGAAACAAAAGGATGTGGAAGATCTGATAAACCACACAATCTAATTTGTCTGCTGGTGCATGTGGCAAAGTTTACAGAAACGATAATGTGCTCTTAGCCACTTTCCTCCTTGTTTTTTTCATAAACGATGTTGGGAATTATGAACCCATAAGGAGAGATCCCACAAGAAGTACTAGGGGCTTAATCCTGGAGGGATTTCCTATTCTGGATTTCATAGAGGATGAGATAAGTATAAGGCACTACCCCTCATTAAATGGAAAGGAAAGTATCTCCCCTAAACATCTGAAAAAGGGAGGTACCTAGAACTTCCTCCTATATTAGGATCCTCATTACAATATGAATATATAATTGAGAACGCAATGAGGATACCACCTACTTGGGAGGATAAATGAAGGACCTTTATTACAATGAGAATGTATAATATAGAGAATACACTAGTATTCCCTATGTTCTAATCAAACATTTATAGTGTCTTTAAAGAGGTATTGGAATTGTCCTCCTCATATAAGGGATCTCAAGGAAGAGATTAACTACCAATGGTGGTATGAAAAAGGATGGTCCAAGGGATGGATTGCATAGTATTGACCTGGTTGAGATGAATGGGTATCATGCAAGGTAGACATGGATGAACCAAAATTGATTCACAAAGGGTGGACCTACGTGACATAGTGGTGAATTAATGAAAAGGTATACACACTATAAAAAAAATTTGAGAGGCATTACTCTAGGATCTAAGGGCTTCCTCAGTTTTCTTTAGACGGGTCTCATGTAGGTCCCATGTTATGGAGGAGACCTTCATGCATGTAATTTTCCACTAGGGTGATTTTGATCCTTGTACACATGTCTTGTATTTTACACAATGAAGGTACTATAATCCCAATATTCCTCTTAATTCCTTCTTCTATCATGTTTTGGAGAGCTACTAGGATATTTTAAATAGATTAGGAAAAGGTCTAGGGTGAGAAAAGCTTCAGGGATTCGTATGATCTTACAACCATCTTCAATGGGGAACCCCAAAGTCCTATTTTAGGAAGTTTCAAGAACCTGGGAAAAGGAAGTCTACTTCATAGGTCTATTGTAGGTGCCTTATGCAGGCACCTCATATGAGTGTGGATGGTCCTTCTAGATTTTGCATCTCGATCCTACGTGATCCTCTTAACAGGAAGACTTGGTGCGCACAGGTCGACCAAGGCTAGTTGTAACACCTCAAGCTTCCACAATACGCTTCTCTTTGAATAATACAGTAGCGTGTGTTGTACGCAACTTCGAGTTCTAACACACCACAACCAATCAAACTAGCAGTTATGAATAGTAATACCCACTTTTTTAAATTTAATAAATTTTATCTTTCAAAATGGACTTCATTTTTGGATTCGTAATATTAAAATTATCCTAGGGTGAAATTTTGGTATTTTTCTGAAAACATTCAATTTTTGATGATTAGTGAAAAACACTGATTTATAGTTTAAAACTGAATTTTTATTTAAATAACTATTTATTTTATTTAAATTTATTTCATGTTAAAATATATAGATAATACCTATATAATTTTATTTTAATTCATTGGAGTCAGTTTATAATAATTTTAGATATATAAAAAATTTATTGAACTTTTCACCGTCGTTTACCCATCTCCTAGGTGAATTATCAAATTCATATAAAACTTATTTTTACCGCTTCTGTGAGTGGAATTTCAAAAATCTGAGAGGCACAGTTAATATCAAGGAGTAAAATGTGGTTCAATAAGATCAAAATAATTTTTGGTGAATAGTAACTTTTTACTTTTATTTACCACAGTTAAAAGTAAATAGGGTAATTAAGGGTAAAAATTATATTATTATTACCTTAAAACATATCATAATTCTATTGGCTAAGTATAATTCGTCCAAAAACATCCTTAGGAATAAAATATGAAACTATTTGGTCAACATGGATTAGATTAAGACATTTATTATTATTTAATTCAAAGAAGAGTTAAAAGAGATAAAATCAAAGATAAATAACTGAAACATTTTTAATATAGGGTTATACATAAGATAAATACAATTATAAATATAAATTAGAAAGATAAAAATATTTCCTACATAATGGTATTTTATTTATAATTTTAAGACATTAAATAATTTAATTTATTTATGACACAATTATGATGTGTAATTACCTAATTAATGAAATACTAAAATAATTGATATTATAAATATCCAAATAAATGTAATTTGAGACTTTTTATGAATTCAAAGAATTTTATAGGTTAATATTACATATTAAGGTTGGTTAGATGAATTTTTTTCTATGTAATAATGCTGTTATAAATTTAGCAAAAACAAAATACCAAATAATGTCAAAATTGACATAAAAGAGTTTTTTTAAAAAATATTATATAATTAATTGATATTATATTCCTAAAAATCTAAGGATCGGCCAAGGCACTTATATAATGATAGGTGTATCATTAATGAACTACTTGGAGTTCTATTTGAATTATATAGTATGTTTATTAACTATAGACTATAAAAATACAAAGAGACATGGTAAATGTCAAACTATTTAACTAAGAGTTAAATATAAATGATAAGGTTAATATAGTGACCCAAACCTGTCTAAAATCTATTAGTTGAAATGATTTAGACCCATACCAACCTTAGCCTTCAAATAAATCACTTTGGAGACATTATAAACCGAATATGAATTTATTATAAAATAATATTTTAAGTTTTTCCTATGGTTCCCCTCACCCCTCTTATAAAAGGGCACTCCCCCTTCTCTCAAATTCATACCTTAAAAGCCTTTTGGTTCATCCAAACCCTGCCCAAATAGTCCCTGAACATCCCTCAATTAAACCTAGAGGCATTGTTTTGATCATAAATCCAACCTATGGAGCCATTTTGATCAAATCAAAAGGAAGAACCCGAAGAAGAGGTAATGTTTTCACCACCCTCTTTCAAGTTCCTTTCTTCTTCCACTTCTTGTTTCTTTGTTATTCACATTCTAAAATACAAAATCCAGTATATTCTATATACTGTGATGTTATTATGTATATGGTACAACCATATTCAGTATTCTATACATCCTTTCAATGACATGTTACCATACGTGCGTACGTATGGCTTACCGTCTCCACGCCATGGTGTAATTGTTATTCAAAATATTATTATTTGGATGGGTATGATAATGATGTGTAATTTAAGTAAATAATAAATATAACATTTTAATTATTCTGTATATATGATATACCATTCAATTATATACTATTTTAATAACAAAAGAATGATATTGTCACTTGTGCGTACGTACGGACTACCGTTTCCACGAACGTGATGAGATTCATTCTCCATCTTATCCATTCAAGACTAATTTTCATTTGATGATTAAAAATAATGTTTAAGAACTTTATATCATTCTTTATATGAATAAGATACAACCTACCAATAACAAACATGGCTTATGTAACCAAACATATAATAGAAAACGAGTAAGTTAATGCCCGAAACGACGATAATACTAAAATATTATTAACAAAGAAATTTTAAAAGATCATATATGATATCATATTAATGTATATGATTCTTTTATAACTTAATAACGACTATTTAACTATTATACAGTATTTTCACCTACCCTAGATCAAGGAAAAGTTCAAGGTAAGGGTTTATTTCACAATATCTTCATTATTCGAGGTTCTTTTTACGTAAATATCTACGAGGACCTCTTTATCATCCACATCCATGTTTCTTAAAAATGTATTTCAAAAAGTTCATAATATTTTATATAATATGGGTTAAAGTCATTTATACCCTTATTTGACTTTTTATAATATGTTTATAAAGGAATCATTCTGTAATTTTCAAAACAAGGTCCTTTTTTACCTTTTCAACAAAATTAATGTAAGAATGTCTTTTTTAACTTATACAGCAGGTGCATATATTTTCCTCTATTATAAAATCATCTAAGATTCCCTTACAAGCTTATAAAATATTTTCAAAGTAAATGTTTTATTTTATAATTATGTGAATTTTATATGATTTCAAAAAAAGAGATATTTCTCTCAAATAGTTTAGATTTCATCTATGTCAACATCCATTGATGGATTTTAAGCTTATTTGAAGTTGATTTATTATGATACAAAACTACCATATTTTATTGAATGTTTTGTGATATGTTTGACTATGGATGTGTTATTTTTATACGATTCGTGGTTTATGGAGAAAGTATTGATATTTCGTATGCTAGTTTTAATACGAATGTTTATGTTATGTTTAAACCATTTCATATGAGAATGCATTAGAGTTAGTAAGTGATGGGTGGAGCCCGCTGTAGCTCCTCGATGCATCGGTAGGTCTCATGAGACAAACTACTGTCTTGGCACAAGGCCTTGAAAAAATCTTATTTGTAGTCTTGGAACAAGGTCTTGACTATGTGGTTATGATATTTTGGCATTAAGCATTCCATCATTATGAAAGTGGTTATTGATATTGCATGCGATTATTTTATTTGTATAATATCAATATGAATAAGTAAATGGAATTATTTCTTTTTATTTCTGTCATATTATTCTGAAGTTAATTTTTAAAATGATTTTGTTTTATATATACATTGCCTTAAATGTTTATGCTTATTTATGAATGTTCCCTCTATATTGTTATCCTTACTGGGCATCTGAGCTCACCGCTTTCTATGTTTTATTTTTCCTAGGATGTGAAGAAGTATTTTATGAATGACCTATAGGGATAGTATAAGGAGATATGAGTGTGGTCTATGGAGATAAGATGTTGTTGTAGTTTTTCACTTTATGATATAATATAAACTTTATGAATGTATCTAGTGATTCCAAGGATACTAAACTAATCGGTCTTTCGAGACTTGATCTTTTGTGATTGTGCCAATGTTATGAAATAATGCACCCACTCTGGGTAACTGGGGTCGGGGTATTACAGTTGGTATCATAGGAAGTTTAGTACAAACCTTGGAAGCTATATTTAGGTAAAATAAGATTAGAGCACATAACCCTAAGATAGACTTTGGGGATTAGTATAGAATAACTTCCTAGAATTTTGGTATTTTAGAGATTTTGTGAGTTTTCTGAGCAATACATCCCTGTCTGGATACGAGCAGGTAGAGGTGTCTCTGGCATAGATGTACCTAGGGGTAAAACCTAAAAACACTACTTTAACATAGACTCGAACAAGAACTGGTGCACGGCAACGGGCCTTGCTGCACTCTTGGTTACGACACTCCCGGGGGATATGCTTAGGATAATTCTCATTTTCTTTACAAACCATTACGAAGGGTTTATGTGTATATACATCCTCAAATAAAACATTTTTATGATTATGGATTATATCCATAAACTGGTCAATTTATGTTAATTGTTTAACATGTTTGGATTTATTTATTTCGATTCATAAACTACTCTAGTGTATGTCATTGTTTAGAAATGGCACCTAGTGGAAGGAATGGAAATCTTATCAATGCACACACTCCATGTAGGGATTGCCCTCCTACTCAAGATAATTATCGTGGAGCTGGTGATACAACTGGTTCCGATAAACTTATCAATATACTGGGACAACTCACTTAGGTTATGAATAATAACCTTACCCGTATAGAGCACCCTGATCCACAATGTGGAGGTTCAATGTTAGATCGCTTCATGAGGCAACAACCACCAACATTAAATGGGAGTACAAATACATTGGAAGCTGAGCAATAGGTAAGTTGACTAGAGAAAATATTTTAGGCTTTGGGGAGTAGTGAAATAGAAAAAGTTGTCATGACAGTTTATCGCCTCACTGGAGATGCTGATCAGTGGGGGGCATTAATTCAAAACACAAAGAAAGATAAATAAGTATCATTTATGGAATGGAGGGAGTTTAAAGAGATTTTCTCAGAAAAATACTTTCCTCCTGACCATCAAGCAGATATGGAAAGGTAATTTTTTAGTATGAGGTAAAAGGAGGATGAGAATTTCTCTAAGTATGAAGCTAACTTTACAAGGTTAGCGAGGCATGCAACAGATTAAATACATAAACCTAGGAGTAATATTGATTATTTCATTGATGGGTTAAAACCATTTCTCCATCAAGCATTAGTCTCACAATCCTTCTCATCATACGAAGAAATTTTCTCATGTGCTATAAAGACGTAAAAAGAATTCTATAAATCTTATAACAATAAATTAAAACAAGAGAAGAAGATAATGGTGGGGAAAGAGACAGATAAAGGGAAAAAGGGAAAGAAGAATTTTCCATTATGTGATAATTGTGGAAAGAAACACCCTGGTACTTGCCTAAAAGGAATGAGAGTTTTTTACAAATGTGGAGAAAAAGGTCACCAGGCTTGTGATTGCAAGGGAAATAAAGAGGCTCTCAATGTTGAAGGATACAATTGTAGAGAAATGGAAAATTATGAAAATTAATTCCCTAAGCGCCAAGGAAAATTATCTCAGAAAAGGCCAAGGGATCAAGGCCAATCTTATGCTGTTACTATAGTTGAAGTGGAAAAATTAATGTATTTGTGTGTTTGGATTCAAGGATTATATTATGGTTATAAGAATAATGTGATATATATCAGGATTTTAATGCAGTACATGTTGTTTTCATTAAGGTTTTAATATGATTAAGGTAATCATATTTTCAGTATGTGACAATAATATAAAGTTTACTTTGTCTGGGTAATCTGATGTGATACTTGATTTTGGAATTTAGATACCTTTTACAGAGTCTGGACAGAGGTACTTTGGATAACTATAATGTTTCGAGTGGATTAAGTTGAACTTTGGACAATATTTTTTAAGGTTAAAACAATTCTTATTATTAATTTTGGGAATATTATGATACTATAATTTTAGGAAAAGGACAACCTGGAGGTCGGGTGATAACCTGTCATGTCGGACAAAGATGCAGGAATAGAACCCACATCCATAGTGCGATAGGCCTTTAATAACTATCACTAGTCTACAAGAAGTCCCCGGTTATTTCAAAATATTTTTATTCATTTTAATGGTATGTGTTAATATTGTTAACCTTATACGATTAGCATAAATATAATATTTTTGAATTCTATAATCTTTTGGATTGAAAGATGAGTTTGTGGTAGAAATTAGTTGAAGGATGAAACTATGTTTGTCGAGTATATATATATATATATATTCCATTATTCTATGAAGAAATTAATTCTTAAAATCTGGGGAAGGGATATTAAACCCAACAATGTGTTATCTTAATACCTTATGTTTTGTTGAACTGATGATATTTTAAATCATCATAGATTAATGGCTTTGAGGCCCTCAATTTTACACTTTTTTGTGATTGATGACCTCAATCACTCCCTATAAATATTTACGTTTTTCCTTTAATTACGTGTCTATAATTTCCACCAATGTTCTCCTATTCGAGACCCTAATTTGGTGGTGAAATTCTCATTTCGCTTTCCCTCTTATTAAAACTAAATTCTATTAACCCTATTTCCAATATGGGTTTTCCACAATGGTATTTTATATTTTTAACCTTTTATTTTTGAAAAACAATTTCAAATTTCGAGGATCCAATTTATTGAATGAGGGGAGAATGTAACACCCCATGATTCCACGGTATGCTTCTCTTTGAATAATATAATAGCGTGTGTCGTACACAACTTCGAGTTCTAACACACCATAACCAATCAAACTAGCTGTTATGAATAGTAATACCGAATTTTTGAAATTTTATAAATTTTATCTTTCAAAATGGACTTCATTTTTGGATTCTAAATATCGAAATTAGCCTAGGGTGAAATTTTGGTATTTTTCTAAAAATTTTCAATTTTTGATGAATAGTGAAAACCACAGAGTGAAAGTATAAAAATGAATTTTTATTTAATAAATTATTTATTTTATTTAAATTTATTTTATGTAAAAATTGATACATAATACCTATATATGTTCAATTTAATTCATTGGAGTTAGTTTATAATAATTTTAAATATATAAAAATTTTATCGAACTTTTCACCGTCTTTTACCCATCTCCAATGAGAATTTTCAAATTCACATAAAACATAATTTTACCGCTTCTATGAGTGGAATTTAGAAACTCTTATATAAATGGTTAATATAAAGTAGTAAAATGTGGTTCAATAAGATAAAAATAATTTTTCGTGAATATTAACTTTTTACTTTTATTTACCACAATTAAAAGTAAATAGGGTAATTAAGGGTAAAAATGATATTATTATTACCCTAACCCATGTCATAATTCTATTGTATTTGTATACATCGACCAAAAACAACCTTAGGAGTAAAATATGAACCTATTTGGTACACTTGGATTAGATTAGGACATTTATTATTATTTAATTCAAAGAAGAGTTAAAAGAGATAAAATCAAAGTTAAATAACTAAAACAGTTTTAATATATTGTTATGCATAAGATAAATTTGATTATAAATATTCATTAGAAAGATAAGACATAAGTATACATAATGGTATTTTATTTATAATTTTTAGACATTAAATAAGTTAATTTATTTATGAGACAATGATGATGCAGTAATTACCAAATTAATGAAATATTAAAATAATGGACATTATAAATATCCAAATAAATGTAATTTGAGACTTTTTATGAATTACACGAGTTTTATATGTTAAAATGACATATTAGGGTTGGTTAGATGAATGTTATTCTAATTAATAAGTCTGTTATAAATTTAGATAAAACAAAATACCAAATAGTGTCAAAATTGACATAAAAGAGTTTTTAAAAATAATATTATATTATTAATTGATATTCTATTCCTAAATATATAAGGTTTGGACAAGGGAATTATATAATGATATGTGTATCATTAATTAACCACATGGGGTTATATTGGAAGTATATAGTATGTTTATTAACTATATAATATAAAAATACAAAGATACATGGTAAATGTCAAACTATTTAACTAAATGTTAAATACAAATGATAATGTTAATATAGTGACCCAAAACTGTCTAAAATATATTGGTTGAAATTATTTCAACCCATACCCACCTTAACTTTGAAATAAATCACTATTGAGCCATTATAAATCGAATATGAATTTATTATAAAATAATATTTTATGTTTTTCCTAAGGTTCCCCTCACCCCTCTTATAAAAGGGCACTCACCCTTCTTTCAAATTCATAACTTCAAAGCCTTTTGGTTATGACAACCCCTAACCAAATAGTCTCTCAGCATCCCTCAATTCAACCTAGAGCCCTTATTTTGATCAGAAAGCTAACCTAAGGAGCCCTTTTTATTAAATCAAAAGAAAGAACCCGAAGAAGAGGTAATGTTTTCACCACCCTCTTTCAAGTTCATTTCTTCTTCCACTTATTATTTATTTGTTATTTACATTCTAAAATAACAACTCTATTATCTTCTATATACAATGATGTTATTATAAATATTTTACAACAATATTCTGTATTCTATCCATCCTTTGAATGACATTTCACCATACGTGCGTACGTACGTCTTACCGTCTCCACGTCGTGGTGTAATTATAATTCAGAACATTATAATTTTGATGGGTATGATAATGATGTGTAATTTAAGTAAATAATAAATATAACATTATAATTATTCTGTATACATGATATAACATTCAATTATATGTTATTTTAATATCCAAATAATGATATTGTCGCTCGTTCGTATGTAAGGACTACCGTCTCCACGAACATGATGAGATTCATTCTCCATATTATCCATTCAAGACTAATTTTCATTTGATGATTAAAAATAATTTTTAAGGACTTGATATCATTCTGTATATGAATAAGATACAACCTACCCTTAACAAACATGACTTATGTAACAAAACATATAAAATAAAATGAGTAAGTTAACACCCGAAACGACGATAATACTGAAATATTATTAACAAAGCAATGTTAAAAGATCATATATGATATCATATTAATGTACATGATTCTTTTGTAAGTTAATAACAATTATTTAACTATTATAAAAGAGGTTAACCTACCCTTGATCAAGGAAAAGTGCAAGGTAGGGGTTTATTTCACAATCTCTTCATTATCTGAGGTTGTTTATACGTAATTATCTACTGGGAACTCTTTATCATTCACATCCATGTTTCTTAAAAAAAATTCAAATCATTATTACTATTTTATAGACTATGGTTTAAAGTCATTTATACCCTTATTTGACTTTTTGTAAGATTTTTATGAAGTAATCTTTCCATCTTTTTCCAAACAAGGCCCTTTTTAACCTTTTCGACAAAATTAATGTAAGAATTTCTCTTTTAACTTATACGGCGGGTGCAGCTATTTTCCACCATTATAAAATTTTTGAAGCTTCCCTTATAAGATTATAAAAATATTTTCAATGTAAATTTTTTCTTTTATAATTATGTGACTTTTAAATTATTTCAAAAAAAGATATATTTCTCTCAAATAGTTTTGATTTCTTCTATGTCAACATCCATTGATGGATTTTAAGATTATTTGAAGATGATTTATTATGATACAAAACTTCCATATTGTATTGAAGTTTTTGTGATATATTTGAGTATGGATGTGTTATTTTTATACCATTAATTGTTTATGGAGAAATTATTGACATTTTGTATGCTAGTTTTAATACGAATGTTTATGTTATGTTTAAACCTTTTCATATGGGAATGCATTGGGCTTAGTAAGTGATGGGTGGAGCCTGCTATAGCTCTTCAATGCATCAGTAGGTCTCATGAGACAAACTAGTGTCTTGGCACAAGGCCTTGAAAAAATCTTATTTGTAGTATTGGCACAAGGCCTTGACTTTGTGGTTATGATAGTCTAGCATTATGCATTCCATCATTAAGAATGTGGTTATTGATATTTCATATGATTATTCGATTAGTACAATATCCATGTGAATAAGTAAATGGAATTATTTGATTTTATTTATGCCATATTATACTGAAGTTTATGTTTAAAAGGCTTTTGTTTTAGTTATACATTGCCTTAAATGTTTATGATTATTTATGAAAGTTTTCGATATATTGTTATCCTTAATGGGCATCTGAGATCACACCTTTTTATGTTTTATTTTTACCAGGATGTGAAGAAGTATTTTATGAATGTCCTGCACGGATAGTATGAGGTGATATGAGTGTGGTCTATGGAGACAATATGTTGCTGTAGTTTATCACTTTATGATGTAATGTAAACTTTATGAATTTATCTAGTGATTCCAAGGCTACTAAAGTAATCGATCTTTCGAGACATGATATTTTGTGATCATGATAATGTTATGTAATAATGCACTGACTCTGGGTAACTGGGGTCGAGGCGTTACACTAGTTATTTCATTCTCCTTGGTTCCCTTCACCGATTTATTTCTCAATGTATTTTCCTTTAATGATTATAGGCATCATGTGACAAAAAGGTCGGTAACCCCCCCCCCCCTCAATATTAGATCTAGTTGGAATAAGAGGTCATGATCATAAGGTAGTGGAATATGAATGTGCACCACTTGGATCAGTCATGAAAGTAGTTCATGCAGGTTAACTGCACATGAACACCATGCATGTCAACCGTACGTGTTTCCTATACAGTTCATCCACATATATAAATATCCTTGAATGATAAGTGATTATTTCATCCAAATTTTCTATTTTATTTATCTCTCCAGTTTATTCTATCATGTTTATTTGTTATCAATGTGATTTTCATTCATGTAAGACTTTTGGAGAATCCTCTCACACAATCACTTGGTTTGAATTTTTTAGTGTGACTTAGAACCCTAAAAAATTTACCTGTGTGGGGTCACCTGGGAAAGGGAACAATGTTATGGCAGATATATGAGTTACCTGTGTGAGGTCACTTGTGAGAGGTTCCAATGCAAGGTCTTCCCTTTACCAAAATTTCATAATATTTCAAGAAACAATATTTTAACTGTAATGAAAACCTTGATACTTATTTTTAGATTTCCAATGCTTTATCCAAGGGTTTCCCACATATGACTTCTTCTCATGTCTCTAAAATGAATAAATCCATCATACTGTATTTTTTAAACATGTGGGACTCTACACTTATAGAAATAATGAAACACTTAAATAATTACTAGTTTGAGTACTTGTGATGTGATTTTGTTCCTATGTATAGTCATAGTCTTATGGGATATGTACATGTTCCAAAGAATCATAATTATTTGAAAAGGTTTTGGTTCATGGAATACAACAATTTTACCGCTGCCAATATTTCCTCTAGAATCACATTTATCAATGAAGGAATTGTTCCAACTACATCCATCATTAACAATATCATTTGTGCCCCAGATCTAAAATCTCACACCCTAGAATCAAAAACACACTAATACCAGTCAATCTTCAATGATTTCAAGATAGACCAGTAATTATGATGTAAAGAGGATTTTAACTTTTGTTCTAGTGGGAGTTAATCCCAAATGAATATAGGAATATTGGGTGTTCCAATCTTGTTAATAATTTAATAGTGATTAGTAAAATGTTGATGTTTATGAGGTTTTTTGGGTGGTACAATTGTATATTTACAATAACATTGTTGTTATCCCCAAATTGTTGACATGATGGATCCCTCACACAAATAATTTACATGTGATGCATGGAAAATTCAGCATTAACAATTGGTATGTCTATAGGATCCCATGGGTTCCCATTCTTGGAGT
This sequence comes from Viscum album, assembly GCA_963277665.1. Classification (NCBI taxonomy): domain Eukaryota; kingdom Viridiplantae; phylum Streptophyta; class Magnoliopsida; order Santalales; family Viscaceae; genus Viscum; species Viscum album. The sequence goes on from OY728133.1 coordinate 1,950,844,738, forward strand.
GATGTACTATGAGTTCACCCAACCAAAATCCACCTTAGGTGATGATGAAAGGATTCATCTCTTGAATCTTGAGCTATTGAACTTGTCTTAGATGATTTATAAGGAAGAACCTCACCCAAGTGGTGAAGTCCTTTGGGAATCATAAATATAGGCCTTCCACAAGCTAAAAGGAGAAGGTCTTATAATCCATCACCTAATAAGATTCCCCTCATTAGAGAAGGAGAATATTACTAAAAAAATATAGCTTATATTAGAGCAAGGACAGTATAACTGGTGGTACTATAAGGTCATGTACAATATCTCTAAATGTACCCATCTTTTAAACTTTATTAAAATGTGGTTGAGTACCTACCTATTACCAGTTTATGAATCAAACAACTATGTGAAGTCATGGATATTATCCATTGCAACCAAATTATAAAAAGGGAACCATATAGGTCTGGTTTCCCCTATTCTAGTAAAAAATTACTGGTGTTTATAGTATGTGTACACTAGAAAATCCCCATCCCAAATTTTAGGCCCCTTTCTAGTTATGTGGGGGTGGATTTCAATATAATTCAACTATTATTCTATGATTAGTGGTGTTTAAAATTATGATGTATGATTTTTACATTCATTTAGGTTCTTTCTTGTATCTATAATTAAACAATGGAATATAGTGAAGACATGATGAATCTAAACATGCATGTATGGTTTAACTTCTTCCAATATGGTGAGACACCTACAATGATGTTCTCTAACAATAGAAAATATAATTAAATAATTAGTTTGTATATGATTACATTTAGAGATTGTATAATAGAAGAACATATTTATATTGAGATCATATGTGGGACATACTATCAATATTGAATTGTCTACCAATTTAACTATCTATAACACCAACATGTCTCTCCACCGAAACATGTTCGGTTTGAGAAATTTTTTATGGTGGCCTAATAATTTTGGATTGTCATGGCCAAGGAGATATTACAAGATTATATAAAGATTCCTCTATAAAGTGTATCCATCAGAATATACTCTTAATCATCTAGTGATAATATTTCTTCCTTCCCTAAAATGGTGATGATGACAATCATCACTCAATTCAAGGCTTGGTTGACTACTGAGTTTGGAAATGGTTGAAGGAAGGTTCATCTCAATGGTGATGATTTCAAATCTCTAATGAGTTAAAAAAAACTCAAGAAATGGTTATGGAGAAAGAAAGAGATTAAAAGGTCATATATTTATAGATGAGGTGGTCTAGTTTTCACCACATGGAGGAGACCCAAGCTTTAGTTTCCCAATATCTTGTTAGAGGAGAGAGGCCTAAAAGGGCCTCAAAGTCAAAATATTTCATTTATTCCTCTCAACCGACCAATTTAACATCTTATTAAGCACATACATTGGAAATACAATATTGGTAGGGTGTAATCTAGGACATGAAATATTTATGGGAGTTTCTAAAGATTGTAATATGTGTATTATAGGTTGGGGATATCTTAGTTTCATATGATATTCACCCAAATGTCCGTTTTTATTATGTGTGGAAATATATATTGAACTAGATATGTCAATATATTCTACCATTGATTATATATTAGCCACAAAGTGGGTAACCAACATGTTTTACTGAGATGCGGCTAAGGCAATATATGGTCGATCTAACAATGAAGGGGATGCCTTCATTGATGTTAGTGATGTGTCTCTCACTTTTTAACTTATATTTTCCCTCCCTCATCCATCATCATTGATTTTGAAGAGATTTATCTTTTAGTTGGGAGTAGAAGAAGGGGTACCAAAGGTGGAACATGAGTAACAAAAATATAGGATGATAGGAACTACCATATGAGTTGGGGGTGAGTCTATTGAGTCATCATAGGCATAATAGGGTAATAGGATAAGGAGGAGAAGATGGTGAATGGTATTCTCAATTTCCACCACTAGTAATCATAATTTAGTGAACCAATACAAGCCTCTTTTCATTATAGGGGATGAAACGGAAGACAAAAAATAAGTTGGTTAGGCATATGCACAAGAGTAAGCTCTATAACTGAAATTTAACCATATGATTATCCTAGTGTACAAATTTTATAGTGCTTTCCTATTGTAATATCTTCTTCAATCTCCTATCTCAAGTGGCCTAACACTGATCCTTTTAGGATTGAGGGGGACATTCCAGATGAGGCACGGGTTCCTGCTAGTGATTCTATCCCATTGATAGAAGTGGAGCCAAGAGATGAATCGATTCCCTATCCCATTAATTTAGAGAGGTAGGATGGTCCAATAAATTGCAGATTCACTTTATAAGGTGTCATGTATAGGTAAATCTATTTTTCATCATGATATTTCTAATCTGTTATATAACCAGGAGGACCCTCCAACATCCTCCATAATCCCTATCACCATTATATAGGGGGTTAATAGGGAACTTGGATGGTCCTGTGAAGGTTTAAATGTTGATCCTAAATCCATAAAGATCAAAGAGACTATATATTCTAATAATTTCATAGATATAATTGATTGATGATATATTTTGGGTACTGAGCCAAGAAATTCAGATTCCCCTACTATTGAGGATGTTGTGAGATGTTGGACCTTATATAATGAATAAATTTAATTTGAGGATAGCTTGAAAAATAATTATAGTCTTTACTATCAAGAGGAGTTTTAGTACATTGATATGAAATTGGAGAAATGTTAGTTTTTTATTTATTAGGTTTTAAAACACAGTCATCCTCCATAAGTTTGATGTCTTACAATATAGAATAACATGTTTAGATTTGTTCATATAAAAAATTGACAAGGCGATACATGTCTAAGGAATCTAAGTAATTTTTACTCCCATTTCTGAGAGAATATCAATCGAGGGATCTGATGTGGGATATTTGTGAGATCCCTCTATCCATAGACCTAAGAAAACTCATCGGAATGTTCCTTAGTAGGAAATAATGGTTCAAATTGTTTTGACCGGAGGTGCTAGGGAGGAATCAATACCAACAATTGATCCTCTAATGGGAGATTATTTTTAACTGGTTTAGTTATTTCTCTAAATATTCTATTTTTTAACCTACTAATGTTAATTTAGGGTTCCAAATACTATCCAATTCCATAAAATATAGCATCTGGGCTTTAGGGAGGAGCTTTTATGACAACCATGCAACCACGAAAGGTGGATTTGATACTGTCACGGGGGAGAAGAGATAGGTTCCTTATTGATTGTGTTAAACCTAGAGTATTTATATCCCTCTAAAATTGGTTACAAGTTAGACTTGTATGTACATGATTCCTTTCATACCTCACACATTTTTTTATAGAAATGCAGTTGGAAGATAATGTCGATGATGCCTCTCGATGATCTTACATTATGACTTCACTGAATTCCAATCATGTTTTCAATTTTAGGTTTTTATGTGTTTGATTATATCAAGATACACTATTTTGTTTTGTCAATCATTAAGAAAATGTGAGGAGGAGTAAAAATCATAGTAGGCTGAGGTGTAGCTAGTGGGGCAGTTTGAAGATCTTGGAGCTATTGTTCCCTTGGTAGGGAATAGCCATTCCAATGAGGGGGAGGAGTATTAACTCCACCTAGATGATAAATCTCTCCAAATTGTAAACCTTTAAGAATAACTATATTTTTAAAGGAATAAATTTTCCAAATCCATCATTCCTTGAATATGGCCTCAATATAAAGAATAGATGTTGTTTCTATGGAGAAGGCGAAAATTCAACGAGTTGAAGTTGTCGTCGCCACACAATTTTATAGGTTTCAAAAAACTATAGATAATACTCAAGCCATAATCCTACAAATCAAAGACTATATCAAGGAAAACCTATAAAACTTGGCGTAGAGGCATCATCATGTGGATGTTGCATCAAATTTTAAAAAATGAAGTTAAAGTATTTTTTTCTTGATCATCTTTTTTTGCGTTCCTATCATTATTTTTACAAAAACATAACACTAAAAATGAAAATTTTGATTTAATTTCATTATGTTAATGAATGTAATTAAAATAATACTAATGATAGTGGTTTATTTATTCCTACGTCTATAGAACTATTCGGATTAGTTCTAAAATTTCATGGATCATACAACATACACTGAAAACCTTGTGTCTTAAGCATCATCTGCTTAATTTTTTTCTTAAGTGAAAGATGAATAAGATAAAGTGAGTGAGACTTGGATTTTTCTTAAGCCTCCCTTTACAGTTTTCCAAACTATAAGGTTTTATTATTTTTTCATTCCTCATTTTTTTCATAAACCATATCAGGTGTAGGCCTATAGAGTTGAGACTCAACATTTTCCTAGGGTCTCATTTTTTTGTATACCAACTTGGCGAGTACTATGACTCTTTTCAGGGAAAGTTTAGTGTTCTAAAATCCAGAATAATTCAATTAGAGTTTTCGGTAAAACATCATTGATTACAAGTCTTATAATAATGAACCATGTTTGGATTTTATTCCAAGAGTGTTCCAAAATTATTGATATTCAAAAAAGTGAAATTTTGAGTCATGATTTTTGTGATTTATTGATCTAAAAAAAGTTGTGAGAAAAGTATACAAGGTATGACCATGTACCGAGTTCTAAAAGTAGTTTTCATCATGGTATTATTAGGTCTTATAAAGATATAAGGGTTTCTTATGGGGATGAAAGTACCTCTTCTTGATGGGAATTTTAGTGGAAACTTATGAAAATACAAACTGGGGCATATTGATACATGGTAAAAAGATGTGTTCTTAGGAATTAGACATTCTAGAACTAATGGTCAGGTAGTTTATGAAGATCCAAATTTCTCAAGACCATAAAGGGTGGTTTGTGGAGGGAATATTTCTTAGAATAAATGGATCATCTATATTGCCACTCACCATGAATAAGAAACCTATCCTATACAAATATGGGTTTTTATATAAAGAAGGGTGTTTTTGTTTTGATCATAAGCTTGCGAAGGAGGTGTTCTGGGAGAAATCTTGAAAATCCCACCCAGATAAAGGTTGTGCCCAAAAATAGAGGAATAAAAAAAATGGTTGTTGTGGAAGATGGTAATAGAATTTTGAATCTAGGAATAAATATAAATCATGATGGAAATATCATGAAGTTTTATATAGTTCAATGGGGTCATGTGGTGGATGTACAACATCAGGAGAAAAGGATCCTCCCTAGAGAGGGTTTAAGCATCATGTAGTTTAATGTCATGTGACCATGACATGGAATGTTCAGTTTAATATATTATAGTATGGATGTTGAGAGATATAATTTAAGGTCATTTAGATCTGAACAAAATATTGACAACTTTTCCTTTCATGGTATTATGTCCAAGAATATTCCCACATCATCAGGAATTAAGGAGATGATATAAGCTATAATATAGGGACTTCTAAATCTGAGAAATGATATGGGAAAACTCTGAAAACAATGCACACAAACCATGTTTGAACAAAGGTTTCATTTTTAATGTTGTTGGTATATAAAAAGATATAATATGTCTCCCATGAAGAAAAATGTGCCTCTAGTTGACATACCATCTATGTGGGAAACTTATGGAAAGATGAACTAGTGTGTATTAATTCATAATTCAACATCAATATCCTCTGATTTATAAGACCTTTTTGGTGACTTATGAAAATACAAACTAAGGTGTATCAATGCATAGTGAAAAAGGCGTTTTTAGGAATATAAAATTATATTACAATTGGATGGAGAAATATTATAGAGATTCATATTTCTACAAACACAATGTTTAGATTGTGTAAGGGAGGTTCCTGATTATGGAAGGAGTGTTTCATGTAAAAATCACATAATAATTTAGAGAAATGTTTCTTATGTAGGTTTGACCCATATGAAAAGAATTTTTTTAATGTGGTGTGGCCTAATACATATGGTATGAGAATTGTTACATATATATTGAAGGAAATAATCATGCCACATTTTTCTTTTGAGAAATATTCAATGGACTACATGATTTTTTTGGGAAGAGGAAATTTTTCTTTGAATACGGGATGATGAGCATGTCGAGAACCTATACGGGGCCCTCCTTTGTATATATGGTTTGTACATAAGGGTGTGGATGCATTTTTATATTACAGATAGACTAGGATATAGGATTTGACTATCAATTCACATCTTATCTAATTTATAATCAATCCATACATCATTTTTAGAAGAGGTCTGTTGGGAGACCAACACCTAGGATAGTGGTCTAATCAAACACAATCCATAATTTAATTCAGTTTTACATTTTGAAAAGAAATTAACTCCGTAATTTTACATCATGTAGTAAGGATGTTTGGTATGCCCTTTAAGGTCATTCATCTTGGACCATGTTAACCTTGACATGAAATGGTATGCTTTTATCATAGAAGGAATCCTTTTCCAAAACACCTAAGACCATTTTATCTATGTTTGGTTTGAGAAAAAATTAATGGAAAAGGTTTCTTCCACCACACAAAGTTGTTTAGAATAAATTAGAGGGCCATTTTTATCAAGTCGTGGATGTGACCGGATGTTGGATCCGGGAATCACTACGTATCTAAGTGGAATGAGAATCAAGCTGTATATAGTTCTAGGAAACCAAAAAATTTATCATCATATGGTAATAATAATTATTTCCTATAGTTTTAGGTTATAAAAAATAACAATACTTCATGGAAACAATGAGTGATATACAAATTACATGACTATATATGTTCCGAAATGCTTCGGTTGTGAGGAAAGAAATTATAAACCAATATCCACAGAGTTATCATCTTAGGCGGTATGATATGGGAGATGAATTTAGGGAATAACCATCAACCATGTTCAAAAGAGGGTTCCTATCATGATTTTGTAAAGTATTATAGAGATAAACTATTTCTTTATCGAGGAAGAATATGGCTCTAGTTAATAGTCCATTTAAAATAGGATTATCTCGATCCATGTTGCAATATATTATTCATAGGAAATAAAATAGGTTCTTAAGAAATCTAAAATTCCATTTTCAATGGTCAAAGAATGATTATAGAGATCAGAAATTTCCTTGGATAAGGAATATGATGTGTGGATGGAATTTATATGAGCACAAAGAAAGCATTTGGAATCACATTATCTATGTAATTTAAAGTTCCCTGCATAGATATTTGTTTGTATGTGGGAGGGGGAATTTTCTTTACATCATCTTTGAGTCTAGGATAGTAGGTCCGAGTTTCATTATGTATCTCATTAAAGAAAAAATCAATCAACATATAGTTCTTAGATGGTTTTTTTGTAGGATACTTGAACAAAAGATTTGAATCCCCTCATGCTTGGATTAAAATTTTATGTAATTTGACATCATGTAACAAGGATGTAAACCATTCAGTTTTACGTCATGCAGGAAGGCCACTGTCATATTGTCTAATGTTTTCTGACTAGGATGTTAGGATTTGTAGTTCAATGTCTTATATATTTGACTATTGTGTCTTTTATTTTTAGGTTGTATGACTAGGACCATATGTCATTTATTTTATGGTCTTTCATCCATAACCAAATTTCATATAGTTTATCATCATGCGAGGAGGCTGAAATATGTTCCTTTTAAGGTCAAGCATAAAAAACAAATGATGTCACACCATTTAACGTCACGCAAAAATATGAATGTTTCTTTATCACATTTAATATTTCATGAGAAATATTTAATTGTTAGGGGCCATAAAAAGATCTCCATTGATCAATATCTGAGAATAATCTCAAGTCTATTTAACCTTGTGTATGTCATAAGGTCCCACCCCCTTCATCTCAATTATTAGAGGTTTTATCTCTCGTATTATTGGAGCCCTAAAAACCAATACTTGATCTCATTAATTGAATTATTAGAGATGAACAATATTGTTTAAGTATCATACTCTATGATTTTGGATTACCTTTAAGTTATGAAATATATGAGGTCTCTTTTCATCGAATCTCTCCAACTCATTAAGACATTTTTTTTGGAAGTTCCTTCAATGGATAGTTGATCATAAATGTAAACACTAAGTTGGGGAAATTAGAACTTGGGGGGGAAGGACATTCTATCTGTATACCAATTAATACGAGGTGTCCCATGTGGTAGTGTGTGTAGTTGTCTTGCAGGACCACAAGGCCTGAAAGAGCTAGCCAGGACAATTCTTTTTTTATCCACTATCAACTTTTTAATGTTTCATATGGTTTTCATAGACCTATATATATCCATTACATTCTATATAAAATCATGAAAAATTGTTTCATTTTATATTATTCTCCTGATATAACTTATACAACTTTTACTAATATAAATCGGTGTTATTTTCAATCAATACCATATGACGGACATCAAATATGGTAATGATGTTGGTTTTCATGAATATGATGATGCTTTTTGTCCTGATTTCTTTTTTCTGTATAGATTTATCCCATTTAGAGAAGAATTTGGTATCAAGGATGATTTATTATTGGCTGTAGTTGGATGATACAACCCTAAAACATATATTCACCATTTGGAAAATGGATACGATTATTTGGATGTGTGTATAAAATACTAAGGTTTATGGATGATGTTGGTGTGAATTTGGAAGGAATGAATCTTTTTAGTGAATTTCGTGCAATACTATATCATTGAAGACCAGAACTATCCAAGACTTTTAATCTGATTGGAATGACAAAACCCTAACTGGTGGGAACCACATGCTGCTATATGTACATAATATTTGATAGAAATAGTTTCTTTCCCATCAATAGTTCTGAGAAATATTCCATTGAATCCTCATACACATATGTCATTCTTATGAATTGTTCCCTGATAAAGAGTGTAGTTTGAAGTCTGTCATCATATTTTCAATTTTATATCCTTGTTCGGTGAGAGAAATCCATTTTGAAGGTAGTACACAATGGTTATCATGAAACCATATATAGGAACATCTAATTTAGGGATGAAATTAACCTTGTTGATTTCTTCCCTGTCAACATAAATAAAATGAGATACCATTCCATGATGACCAATGATGATGATAGTTTCATCCCAATTAGATATTCCAATGTTGTGGCTGCATTCTCCAATGCTTCTTCCTGGGAATTCTATGATCATGGGATGTAACTCAATGCTAGATTTGACGGTAATTATTCCATTGGTCCCCATAAATGGTCAATAAGGGGGATTAAATCCTCCTTTATGTTGAATAATAGCCATTGATCTGCTGGATTACCAACTATGAATTTTATTTTACCTATATGTGGTCCACTGGAATGTTATGTTCTAGTTATAGCCTTATGACGAGGGATTGATATTATACCTTATTCGTTTTACAGCAGTTCGATAATATGAAGGTGTAAGGAAATATTTCCTTTGTTAAAGAGACTATAATGGTTGTCAACCCAATTTTTTTGGGCTTGGGGTCTTCGAGTATCTTCTCTATTGGGTTTCTAGTTGCACTGTCAAAATATAACTACCATATCTAGGGCCCTATTGAATAGATTAGATACCGTTATTGGGATATTCTGTATTTAGTGACACTATTTCCATAGATGGGTGTTCTGCCAGGAAGTATTCTAAATCCTATCCTTTAACTACTTACTGAGGAAAAAACTGAACGTCAAACTACTTCAAGGTCACCACCCACCATTCCAAATATCCAATCAATATAGGATGACTGGGGATATATTTGATAGGGTTTTGAGAGAGGACAAATGGAACTTGTGTTGTTATAGATAGTTCCTTGGTTTTAAACCACATATATTAATACAAAGAATCTCTTCTCGATATATGATAAATGAGTCTCTTTATCAAGCATAGTTTGACTAAGATAATAAAGGGTATTTTTCCTGATCTTGTTTTTTTGTATGAGGAAATAACCCAATGACCATTCCATGGATTTCACATATGAATTTTTTTTTGAGTAGGTGTTATAGGACTAACTTTCTGTACATTGATTACATGAATATTCTATGTATGGAATATTAATAAAACTTCTTATTACATATTGTTTTTTGTTTTCATGACTATAATGTACTAATGTACTAGAGTATTTATTGCATTTATTAGATCATATAAATTCCCCACTATGATATGAACCTTGATATTCTATGATGATATTCTAAAATAATGTTCAGCGGGTGGACAACATTCTATTATGAGACCCATATTACATAGACTATCATTTGTTAGTACTCATAATTAGATGACGATTCTTCTCATTAAGTTCACACATGGTAATCTCAAAGATAGGAGATTATGGGAACAGACATGCCAGTAAGAATTGAACATGTGTTTTTGTTATAAGATAATCTTATATTTGAGTATGTGTGATAGTCCTTAGACATTAAGATTATTGTTAATGTATCTTATAACTCACATAATCAGATGTATTCTGTAAACCATGATGATAATTGATCATGGAGACGTTGGATATGTTGGGTTCATCATGAGTGACATGTCATTAATGGATAATTCAAGGATGGATTTGTCACTTACATTTTTATGGAAGCCAATATATTGGTCCTTTGATTGTAATAGAGCCTCACATTAATGTCCTTGGACATAGTGTAATGACATGTTTATTTGAGATAGTCAAAGAAAGACATATCGAGCATATAGGTTGGGGACACTGATGTGAAACCATCTTGATGAGATATTAGGACAAAGGGATTATATTACAGAGTGAGCGTTCATATGTGGTTGTCGACGTTGTGACATTATGTTCTTTCTCTTGGGTGCCTTGACCCGTTACTAGACAGTAATCATAGACTTTATTCAATCCCACATAATTCCAACAATAAAGAATCCCAATAGTTCAAACAATAACTGTTTCTAATTATCCGGATTAAATTATATCTGAGTTTCATTAATGTAATAAATATTATTCTCATGTCTGAGGAATACTTTTATTCAATTTATATTGATCTCATAAATTAAATAAATTTTTATACACCAGCATGTTAATAAAATATGTATTTTTTTTATTGAAAATTTGGTTAATTTCTTATTCTCTAGATTGTGAATGAAATATTTATTTATAAATAAAATATTTATTTAGTTAAATAAATTATAGAGTACAGACAGACAAAGACTGAGTCTGATGATAAATATTAATGATAAGACTGTTACATTATATTTCTTATTTCACAAGTTGGAACACATGAGAAAATAAAAATAATATAATTATTATTATGTGTTTTGGGGTTTTTTAAAGGAAATAAATGTCATTTAATGGATGTTATGAAATTAAATTAAATTTTAAGACAAATACAAACTCTATAAATAGATGGCTATGTCTATTCTATAGAGTATCTCAAAATTGAGAACAGAGAAATGCTGTACACAATGAATTCTCTCTCAACTCCATCTTCCCTCTTCCTTTCATGAAAAATATTTTCAAGAGATATTTCTTTAATAATGAAAAATGATTGACTAAAAATGAACAAAAAAATAAATTTTACTCTCTATGATAGCACCTAGGGATTGAGTGGGGTTTTTTAGAGATCATAGGAACATGTATGGATCACCGTTATAGGTACTCGATCCTTGGATACACATAGTGAAATGAAGTTAATCTTAAAGGGCCTTTTTGGATGATCAACATTCACTAATAAAGAATGTTCCTAAACCTAGGTTATTATTTATTAAAATATTAAATTAATTAATTATAAATTTTACATGAAATATCCTCACTCTTAGTTTTCAGAAATGATTATTAAAATAAATTTTAATATATCTCCCACCTCCTCATGATTTTGTTGTGCCTGAAACCAATAATTTGTATTATAATGGTCATGTTTAAATTTTTAATTATTTATTTTAGTGTTCATCAATGCACAATTGTGGTTTTTTTATTTTATGTTATTATTTTTTAATCAAATTTAAATTAACATGTTATCAATATATTAATCATGTTCATTGTGTGTTTATTTTTCTAAAATATTTTATAAAAAATGAACAATGACCGGAGATTCGATCGAGAAGTGCCAAATAATTGCTGGTAAAACTATGTTACATGGCATGTGGTCAAAGAACATTCCACATACCCATGGACATTTTATATAGATGCACCGAGAAAATAATTACATGTTGTGGTTTTATTGCACACCACATGTTGACTGAGAAAACCATGACACATGAGAATAAGATATATGATGTGTAGTTGGAATGTACACATCGTGTAGTTTAGCCAATTTAACATTCCAATTCCCTATATATGTGACATGGATATACAAAAACTAAGGTACGTGGTGTGTAGCTTAATTTACACACCACATATTATCCCATTAATGGACAAAATTAAAATTACATTAAATTTTAAATTTCCGCATTAAAACATTATTTTATTTACTTTCCCATAGTTCTGTGTTTGAATATTTAATAATGGTTTATAGAATTTTATTTTATAAAATAATTTGTTATAATTAATATTTTAATATTGGTTCTGCCATTTATTTTTCATGAATTCATTAATGTTGGGTATCTCACATTATGATCAGATTATCATTAATATGAATGGTAATTAATTAATTAATTTAAAGAAACCAAATTTATCTTAAATAATAAAAGAAGGAATAAATAAAGTAATGATAGCCATTGAATTTTTTGTATTGGTTTCATGTATGACTATTGTTGATATTGAACAAGTCTAGGGAATGAGTTAGATGTTTTAATTTAATTTATTTGTTCAATTTCAATTATTTAATATTCCATTAAATGATGGCATATGATTCATCCCTCCCACCATTATTATGTAGGCCCTACCTATCCAAGGATATTTATGTAATCCCTTATAACCTATACTTTGGTTACCCTCACTTTCATGAGAGTAATAAATAGTTTTAATTAGTGGAGCATAAAAGGATTCATCAAGGTGGTTCAAGATGGAAATATAATGATTCAAACCAAGGTGACACACAGTTGGATAGTTGAAATACTATAACATATTCCAAGACTGACAATATGAATTATTTTCCCCTAGTTAAAAGGTTGATTTAATGTTATCTAATTAAATACACCCTTAGATAAAGATCATGTACGTTTCATTTAATTAATTATTTAGTTTTTTTCTATCCAATTATATTTATTATGAATGCAGGGCCCAAATCACATAAATAAATGAATTAATCAACAAAGACCTAAATTAAATAAATGAATTATGATTAAATTTTTTCTCCAACATGGTTAATTATTTAAGTAACATCCACTTAATATTAACCATACATGTAAAGGAAATAAAAAGATAAAAAATGTATTCATAAGAAATGAAAATCCATCAAATAAATATTATGTCAGACTATGACTTCCATGGATGGATTATGAATAAAACCATAGATCTATGTGTTGAAAATAGCCAAAGTCTAGACACTTAATTTTATCTAGGAATTTTCATGAGAGTATATGGTTGAAATAAATAAAGTTTTTTGAGTTTAACAACAACTATTTGTTCAATAAAAATTTGAAGGCATTTTTTAAGGAAATCCAATTCCGTATTTTAGGTTAAGGGAATCCATTTAATAGATCAAGGAGTTAAAAGTCTGTTGTTGGAAAGACAACATACCTTATCATTTTGTTATGGTTATCATGGTCATGGTTTAGATCATTATGAAATGTAATGGGGGTCCTTAACACTAGAATGTTAAAAAAAACTACACATTCTTAGTTCAATGGTGAGTGATTTTTAAAATTGACAAAATATATGGAGATTTTGCACATAAATAAATAAAAACATTAAATTTATTATATCTCACAGGTTTTTTAATCATAGAAATTACTAATAACTTGTTTTATTTAATTATATAATTAAATGAAAATTTCATCATCCACACTATCTCTACAATCTATATTGGAGAAAGATAACATCATAACTAGACAAAACATTGAGGAGTGGTTCAAATTCCCTTGGGTTGTGTTGTGCCATGAATGGAAATATTACATTCTAGAATCCATAGTTCCTTGTCTTCCTACTTAATAGGAGAGTGGTGAAGAGTTCCTCATCTAAGGAAAAAATTTGTGTGATGTGGTCAATGTTCAATGTTTTCTGCTTTCATTGATGTCTATGGATCTAATAAATATTCACAAAAACATAGATGCATATAGAATGCTTGAGAACCTCTATGGTTTTTACCATGAGAGATGTAGACATGATCTAATTGAGATTTCAAAGGTTCTCCTTCAAATAAAGAATTTAGAGGGCCTCCTATCTAGGCATCATATAGTTAATATCATTTGATACATTGAGTTCTTAGAGGTTAAATGGTTTAAAATCCCTGAATAACTTGGCACCAATCTCATTCTAGAATCACACCCTTAGATATTATCGAGTTTTTTTTGGGAATTTTAATATGAACCACATTGAGAATGTTCTTCCAGATATTCTTAATATTTTTTCTAGGTATATATGGATATGAAGAGTGAAAATACTTATGTTTTTATGGTGAAGAAACAAAAATTAAATGAGAAGATATTTAAGCCATAATCTTATTCATGCCTATCCATGAAGTGTGAGATTAAGGGGATGCATTGGGATATGATTTTTCCAATTTATCATACAGAAAGAAGGGACACATGAATGAAGACTACACCCATAAATTGAAGTAAAGAGAAATTATTTTTCTTTTTTTTTTCAATTTTAATTTATCCATTTCTAAAAATTGGTTATTAGATATAGATTATTGTTCTAACATATGTATTCAAATACAAGAACTAATTAGATTCAGAAAGATTGACCAAGGAGATATTGATCTTAGAGCTGCCAATGGATCTAAACATACTATTGTAGATATCGAAGACTACCACCTCACATTGCTAATGAAAATGATCTTGGGATTAAAGGGTGTTTTAATGCCCAGTCAGCTACCATAAAAATTATTTATATATCCAGACATGATATATATGGATTTCTTTTCAAATATGGTAATAAATGTTTCTTCTTTTATAATGATATCATTTTTTATGGCAAGGCAGATTTAAATAATGGGCTTTATGAGATGGATTACGCAAACCAAATAATGGAAGTTGATAATAATGTAACATCACATGAATCATACCATAACCAACTTTGGAATCACCAGTTAGGTTATGTAAATGAAATTAACATGATTAAATTACATCAAGATGGATATTTAGATTCTTTTGATGTAAAACCACTTTGTGTATGTCACACATGTTCACAAGAAGAAATGACCAAATCCCCAATTAGTGTAAGTGGTGTATGGTTTGAAGAGATTATTGAATTAGTTCATATCGATGTTTTTGGACCATTTCCTATTGAAGTAAGGGGTGGATACTCATACTTCATAACTTTTAATGACGATTTTAGAAGATATGGATATGTCAAATTAATGAGGTATACATCGGATTATTTTGAAAAAATTCATAGAATGAAACAGTGATGTTGAAGACCATATTTTTAAGAATATTAATAAACTCTACTCAGACCACGGTAGAGAATATCTTAACCAAAACATCATTTATTATCTATGAGATTTTTGGATTATTTATCAACTCAGTCATTCTTATATGCCTCAGTGTAATGTTGTAAGTGAATGTTAGAACCACAACTTGTTTGAAATGGTGAGACCAAGGATTAAACATATAGAAACCCTAGAATTTTATACATACCATTTCAATATTTTAATCATAATAAAACATCATATTAAAATCCAAGGATCGTGACGTCTAGTGTCTTGGAAGACTAGGTACATAAAACTCGAAACATGGGACTAAATAAATCAGTTATTTATTTAATCTTCATAAAGAGCACCTAACTTCCACTACACCCATACATATTCATAGGGTAACTTAGGGATATCATGAACAAAGGGATGATATAAAATCCTAGTAAGGGAAAAATAATAGTAATAAATCTTTAACACAAGGGTTTAAAGGTATGGCATAATGATATAAAAAGGAGGTGAACATTTGAAATCATAATATATAAACATGGGATCATATAAACATGGAGTAATAAAAATGTGGCATCAATATAAAACAATACAATAACACAATTCAAGGCTCACTGAACATATAGGAGCACAAGTCAATGTTAGACACCAAGACCATTTCACATGGTAGAACAAGTCAACGCTAACCGCCAAGACCGTTGCACATAACATCTCATGATACTCAACATTAAAAAAATTCAAAGGAGATCTATCTGGCTAAACCCATCATAATATGTTCATGAATATTTTTCCCACATAAAGAATCATACATACTCAATTAAACATAAACATAAGGTTACACATGGAAGGAAATGGGTATCATAATCATGTTATAAAACATAAGGAATGGGAATATCATACAAGTGTCCAAGGAAATTTTTTTTTCAATGATGTAAATTCATAAGTAATAAAAGGCATATATCATAATAAGTTATTTCAAATTTAAGTGATAACATGTAAAAGAGTTTTTAAGAAACATTAAAATGAAATCATTTTAGTGCGGTTTAATAAAAAAATTAAAGATCATTTAAAACAGAAAATGAAATAATATTTTATATAAATATTAAAGTGAAACAAGATGGGTTTCATGATAAAGATATTAGTTTTATATTTATAATGGTTGCTTAAAAATATATTGTATAGTGTACTTGAAATTGGGTAAAATTCAGGATGTTCCCTTAAAACGATTTTAGTTATCGGGAAGTATTGAGGAGGGAGTCACTTAAAAGCATGTATATCCCCGAAAGATAGTCCTTAATGGATCTTGATACATGAGATTGGAAATATAAACCAAAATTAGAAGATGTACATAAACATAATAAAGGATTTCATTTGAGAAAAAATAGAGTTAGTATATCTTAATGGAATAATAGAGGTTCAGGTAGAATCCCTTACCTTATGTCCGATGGTGTTCTCCACTGGATATTAATGACCTGAATAATAAAATTTGGTTCATTAATTAATAATTACAGAACCTATCTTACATGTAATTGATTTAGAATAACCTCATTAATTTCATTCATGAATTTTTTGATGGGTTAAGAGGTTCAATTATATTGTTTGGGTTTGTTTGTTTCAAGACCAGTTTACTTATATACATGAACATATAATCATGTAAAATGAGGTAGGTTTTCTAGAATAGGAGTTATATTTTATTATTGAAAATATATAAGGATACAAGGTTGTAAATTTCATTTGGTTACTTATAGTGAATCTGAATCATTATAAAAAACATTAGTGATAACCTTTTGTGTTAATTGGTGGGTTTTTGACCATAAGAAACACATTTTGGTTTATAAATAAAAACCATGCGTAAAAATGATTACATATAATTAGATGAAAAATTATTCATATATAATAGTTTGTTTCAACCATAAGAATGTTTTCATGACCAGAATTTAATATGGTAATAGAAATTTAAAACCCATAGTCCTTGAATTTGGTAAATTAACATATCTCAGTTGGTGTTTTTACTACTAGTGTAAAAGAAGGGTAAATGATAGATGATAATAACATATTCTATTATCATAAAAATATTCCAGTAAATATATGTTACTAGATTTTCTATAACATTAGGATCATGAGATATAAGGATAGAAAAAAAATAGAGGAACTTGACAGGAAAGTAAAATAATTGAAAAGAGGAATTTACCTCATAAAATAATCTTCCTTGAGAGCCTCTTAAGGAAAGAGGATTTGGTCTTTTGTGGAGACGAAGGGATCCTGGACATTGGGGATGAGCTTGGGGATATATTTGTGTAGAATTCAGGCAAGTCACAAGTATTTAGTGGAGTGAAGAGAATATGGGAGTGTGGGTTGTTTTTAGAGTGTAGGGGAGGAGCTTAGGGATATATTTATGTAGAATTCAGGCAAGTCACTAGGCTTGAGGAGAGTGAAGAGAATATGGGAGTGTGGATTGTTTTTATAGTGGAGGGGAGGATAGTTTTCTCAATATTTTAATCATTAGTTTATTATTTCTCCATAGGATAATAAATAGTGACGGTTATATTAACAAAATAAGTAATATGTGCATGTTAGTTTGAACCAATGTCCATTTTCATCATCCGAGAATCAATCTGGATGTTGAAATTCAGGTTTTTTCACTTATCATAAATTATGGTATTTCTTATTCATAAAAATTCACATATTTTAGAAAATTCCCACAAACACACCCAAACCATTTTTATATGTGTAGAATAAAAAAATGGACTCCATTTTATGAAAACAATTTTTTAAATAACATTAATTTAATTTTTAATTAAAATCATAATTTACATGAAAAATACATATTTTAAAACTATAACTGATTTTATAATGTTTTCAAAAATTACATAAGGTATTATAAAATTATTTTAAAACCAAGAAAATAAAAATAATAATTAATATATGAAAAACTTTTAGAAAAATAATTTTTTTTAATTATTAAATTATTCATAATTTTCTAATTAAATATTTATGACTTAAAAAATACCAATACTTTTACTATAGTCATATTATCACTTATGAGATACAAAAATTGTATTTAAAAAATCTAGTGTGAGATCACTATTCATTTGGGTGATTTAATATTCATAAGGGTCATGTAAATATTTATAAGGGTAGGATACTATTCATATAGGTAGGTTACTATTCACCAAAAATTATGTTTGTCTTATCAGACTCCAAACATCTTACTGATCACAATCGTGTATGTCAGATTTTCAAAATTCAAATCACATAAGTGATAATATTATGTTAAAGGTCACATAGTACTTATTAGTTAATTTTGTTGTGATTTCATGTGATTAGAGAACATAATTAAAAGAATGCAATTTCCATTTATTAAACTATTAGTCCTTACATGTCATGGAGGTCTTCCATTATCCTTTTGGGTATACTTATAACAAAAGGTAGAATATGTACTAAGATGAGTTCTGACTGAAGCAACATATTGTATACCATACAAATTTTGTAATGGAAAGAGACATTATTTTACTTATAAACATGTGTGGGGTTGTGATGAATTTGTTAAGGCCTCTTTAGGTATCAAGAATTCACCTTGAGGAACAGTGTGTATATTAATAAGATATCCTAAAGAAACCAAGGGATACTACTTGTACAATCCTCTAGAAATAAAGGTTTTGATTGATAGGAATACCACATTTCATGATGAGGGTATACACTATAAAAGAAATAGAAGGAGAAAGATAGACTTCAACGAAGTCCAAGATCATGTTAAACAAGAGTTGGCATAAGGACAAATTCCACAAGTCCCCATGAAAGAATATGTTTTTTCAGAGACCCAATTATAATATAGTATAACTAGAGAGGGTAAAGAACCTGAACAGAATGGTTTTCTAGTCAATGAATATGGTGACTCTTCATTGGTTAATAATAATGATCATCTGACATATAAGGAAGCAATAGGTGACATAGATGTTAGCATGTGGAAAGAATCCATGAATTCTGAAATGGATTCCATGTAGAAAAACCGTGTATGGATTTTAGTAGAACCTCAAGTAGGTGTAAGTCTCTTTGTTGAAAATATGTATTAAAGGAGAAACTAGACATGGAAGGAAAAGTTAGTACCTATAAGGTGCAACTAGTTTTCAACGTGTTTAAACAACATCAAATAATTGACTACAAAAAAAATTTATTACTAGTTTTAATGATGAAATCCATCATAAATCAACTTTACATTATAGATTTACATGATTATGAGATTTTTAAAATGGATATCGAAACAAACATCCTTAATAGGAACCTTCAGAATGATATCTATATGACATAGCCTGAAGTGTATATGACTCAAAAAAATTCCAATAAGGTATGAAAGTTTAAAATATCCATTTATGGATTAAAGAGGGAATCCATGTCATTGGACTTTCATTTTGATGATTCCATAATGGAATTTGGTTACATAAAGAATATATGGGAGTCATTTGTCTATAAAATATTAAGTGGGAGTGTAGTAGTTTTTTAATAGTATATGTTGATGACATATTAGTCATTATAAATGAAATACCAGTATTATAGTCTATTAAGGCATGGTTTCATACATTATTCTATATCAAAGACACGAGTGAGACAAAATATATTCTAGGGATCAAGACCCATCATGATATATCCAAAAGGTTTCTCTACCTATGTCAAAATACAATCATTGATAAGATAATGAAGAGATAAAACCTGGAAAATCAATGATGGGATTGTTTCCAGTATCACATGGCATTCATCATTTAGGTTTATATGTCCTCATACACATGTGTAATGAAAAATAATGATAAGGATTCCATATGAATCGATGATTGGGTCAGTCAATTATGCAAGCATATGCACTAGGATATTTGTCAAGTACACAATAATTGTGGTAGTAAGATATCAAGATGATGCTTGTGACCCCCATTGGATGGATGTCCAGACTATCCTTAAGTATCTAAAGCGTACATAAAATATTTTTCATGTATGTGGGGGAGATGAGGAACTAGTCATTAGAGGATATCTAGATGGTGGTTTTCATACTGATCCAGATGACATGAAGTCACAAATAGGATACATCATTAATTTGAATAGTGGATTTGTGGGATAGAAGATCTCAATACAAGCAGTGGTTGAAGATTATAAAGAATAATCCTAATATATTGCATATTTTGAGGTATCTTAAGAAGTTGTATGAATTTGAAACATTTTCCGAGATCATGATGTGGTACAAGGAAATAAATCCTTCCACACAGTATTGTGATAATATTGTTGTGGTGGATCTTAAAAAAGAACCAAGGTTACATTAGCTAAAGAAGAAAATAGCTTAGAAGTATCATCTATTAAAGGATTATTCTCAAAGATGTGAATGTGTAGTGAGAATTATTTTCATTAAATAAAACATTGAATACGCATTGAATAAATCCTTAACTGAACAAATACATGATTATTATGTGTGATCCAGAGAAATGAAGGTTGTAAGAAGTCGACTCTAGTCCGAGTAGGAGTTTGTTGGAGTTGGTGTCCTAAGACCATATTTTTTCTTTTATTATGTATTAAATATTAATAAAACTTATTTCTGCATATGGTTAGTTTCTCTTCATGAATATAATGTAATAATATCATAGAGTATACATTGCATTGATTAGTTCATAGTTGTTCCCTGATATGATGTGAACCTTGATGTGCTATGATGATATTCTAAAATAAAGTTCTTTAGTTAGATAATGTACTATGATGGGACACATAGAACATAGAGATTCATGTGTGAGTACTCATAAGAATATAATCCATATTCTCATATGGGTATCACTTGGAAATCTCCAAGATGGACGACTATGATAATACAACCACTAGTAGATAAGTCTTATTTATAATTTCATACATTTTGGTAAAGGTATTTACTTTCAAGAATGAGGCTTATTTCGTATAGGGTTGTTTGGAACTGAATCAATTTATGTAGGTATATCTACCCTTAGAACATGATTTGAAGGCACACTTTTCTTGGTGGGTTTGGTCAAACATGCATCCGTTCTTATCGAAGTCAATATGATGATGAACCCAACTCTGATCAATCTTCTTGGAGGATCAGGTCTTGCAGACCTCTAGAATATGTGAGGGAACTCTCATACTCTTTCTGGTCTAATTAGAGGGATCTACCATGAGTTTTGGAAGCATATAAGATTTGATCTTGGATGTGGTTGAAGTATTGATTTCTATCATCACCTCATTTTCCCTTGTATCCTTCACTAATGTGTCCTCTTCCTCTATTTACCCAATTAGATATACTGAACTAATGTTCATGGAAATATTCAATATCAGATAACAAATCCATTATCTCAATTACATTAGGAAACTAATGATCAATTATTTTTCATGATGAGGATATTATATCACATGTCAACCCTTGTGATACCATTTTGTGGGGAGGTTCCCATGATTTATGGTCTAATACCATGATTTCCGAGTGATTAATTGTTAAATTTGAACTTGGAATAGTTACATATTATTTTTTTTCTTCCCACCCTCGTCTTCTTGTCATTTATTAGAAGTCATGCCTTTAGAGGGCTGTGATGCAGACAGATTCAACTATGTTGTAGTGGAAGCGGCTGGGGGCATAATTGGTTGCTCTAACTTTTCATAGAGGATATCATGAGATTAGTTTATTGTATTTATGGTTATATAATAAATGGACTTGTACACGATATTGATGGTTACTTCATGTCATTCACTCTTTTCCTCTGAATTAGTGGAAGGAACACAACAAACCTATATGAGTATTTTTCTCTGATTCACTTTCTTATAGTCCACCATTTTTTGAAGGATGTATTTGAAAAATAATAATTCTTAGATATTTTGTAATAATGTATAGTGATAGTTTAATTAGATCAAAATATTTTTGTGACCATCCTGACTAGGCCTCTTGGGCTTTGACAACTTGAGCAAGTTGTTCTCAAAAATCACAACAAAGTGTACAGGGGCCTGATCATCTCTAAATGAATATACATTAATCTTTAGTTCCTAAATCAAGTTTATCCTATACATAATTTTCTATTCCAAACTATGTGGCCATTATTTCCATTACATGTGAGGGGGTGTAATATGATATGCTACAAACATTGATGTTGAAGGTGGTGTAGGGGATGGCTTATGCATGACTATGGTGGCCTCTCCATTCCCTATTCACTTTACCTGAGATAATATAATTACTTGATACATGGTCATTGTTTTAAAGTAGAATATTATGTTCTTTAAAAAATTTTATAATGACCCCATAACCCTATTATATATTTTATAGGGGTGTTTAGTTCATTAAACTCATTGTGAATATTATCTATGAAGGTGGACAACAAATTTTTCTTGGGGAATCTATAAGTTTAGGAAATTGGTATACACCTTTCTCTATGAAAGGACATATGACACCCGCTCATTATCCCAATAATTTCATTTTTAGAGTTTTTATACAATAATTTTCCATAGTTTTGAGCTGAATAGAAAGAGATATTGTTGATGGGGATATTCTCATCCTATGATTGAACAAACCAGTAAACTATTATACCATATATAGGTTGGACCTTGAAATGTTTTCGTGAAACACATAAGATTCATCACTTCTTTTTTGTGTGAATTTTCCCATAATTTTATCACAACGGGATAAAAAATGAATCTAATGCTGCTCCGGGTACCCCAATCCATTGAAAATTGGAAGGTTATTGGTCTCAAAGTTTAGTAAGAGAGGGTTAAAATCCTCCAATTTAGAGTAAGGCTACCTTTCCCCCTATACTGGTGCATTCCATTCTTTCTTATCTTATAATCAAGATTAAATAACTCAATTTTACTAGTAATCCTATGAGATATGTCTGGTTGAATAGGATCTTAAATAGTGGTAGAAACATGAAGGGCCATTTGTGGAAGCCTAGTTGATACTCGTGGGGGGTAGCGTGTGGGGGCTGGTTTATGAGGATATATCTGACCCATCCCTAGTCGTGTATCCAAGGGAAGGAAATCATAATATCTTAATATTTTGGGCTCCAAATATATTGGTCATCTGTAATGGCCCGGACCTCTCCGGCCTATTCCTTTGTCGAAAATAAGGTCATAAAGTGTTCTAGAGGGTAGAATGCACTTTTCCCACACTTTTAAAAATTTTGTGACTATACGCCATGTAGTGTGAGTACACGCCGTGTACCACCTTTCTGAGTATACCCCGTGTTGAAGCCGTGTCCTTACCGTGTGAAATAAATAAGTACACGTCGGGTAGCCTATCCTACACGCTGTGTAGTTTCTCCCCGCATACGTGTTACCCTCAAACCGTGTGTTGAACAGTAAACGGCCATGTGCCATGTTGAAGTCGTGTCGTTTCCGCATGAAATAAATAAGTACACGCCGTGTAGCCCATCCTACATGCTGTGTAGCCCATACTACACGCCGTGTAGTTTCTCCCCGCATATGCATTACCCTCAAACCGTGTGTTGACCAGTCAATGGTTGTGTGCTGCATTGAATGCCATGTTGAAAGCCGCATGGTGACCATGTGGAATGGCCGAGTACACGCCGTGTACTAGGATATAAATACCGTGTAATTTAGTTTTTCTCACCTATAAAAGTAGGGGGCCTCTCCTCCTTTTCAGATCATTCCTCTCCTCCCCATTCCTTCAAGCAGAGCCCTCCTGAGAGACTCCGAAGATCCTTTCTTCTATAAGTACTCAGTCTGAGCTCCAATTTACGATCTGTCAGCGGCCACGAGATCGTAACAACGAGGCGGAACTTCTGACCGTGGATCTGTTGTTTTCTCTTCGTCCTTTCCTTCCCAGCATCCACCCAAGGAGTTTTTTTTCTGGGTTTTGACAGAAGTGACGGACGCCGACTGAAGTCTTCTAATGTTAATCTGGGGGATCGTTGTAATCAGAACCTGTTGACGTAGGGATTTTACCTTCGTCTCTCTAATTTTTGCATCATTCGGGAAGGGTGTCCGCTTGCTTTCACGAGACATATTTGAACCAGTTTAATGAAGATAATAATTGGCTTAAAGAACGGTGATGGGGAAGTTGTTATATATATCATTGTTTATCCTATTGCTATGTTGTGAATTTAATAGGCTTATGACTGCTGAAAATCACAGTCATTGGGGGACTTTGCATGAGAAATTAAATGTTGCCCTATCTTTCTAGACTGTTTTGTGGATGAAAACTTTGTGGAATATAGAAAATGGTTAATCATGTAAATCTGGATGATTAAATGAATATCCGGAACACTTGTGTGATCACCCCGGTTGAACAAAATGGAATAATGAACATGTGGGTGTTGGTTTGGTTATGTGGTGTGTGAATGGGGGGGGGGGTGAATCCTGGATTATTATGAATAATATGTCCATTGGGGCTGCGGTAAATGATATTAAAGGGGCAATGATGTGGCACAAGACTTGTTTTGTGATACGGTTGTGGAGATGTGGTTATAGTGGCAGCAGGGCTGCAGTAATGGGTTGTGATATTAAAAGAAAGTGGAAAGTTGTAAAATGAACTATGGAGAACAATAATGAATTAAATGCAGGAATAATAAATGGGGATTGATTGATGATAAAAAGGTCATTTTTGTGTTTCTTGTGTTCTATCTAACTCGATTTGTGGTTGGCAGGGTTTTTCTACAAAATTCTTGATCTGGTTTGATAATTTCCCAGTAGTTAAGGAACTAATAAACTAATACTGCTGAAACATGAAAACCTAAATGAGGTTTGGATTGTTTGTTGTATGCACACTTCTAGTAGCAGTACCGAGGCACGTTCTTAGTTTCTCTATTTAGAGGCCATAGGTTGGGTTGTGTGTTTGGTATACATATATGTATCTGTATCTTTGTGTTTTCTTTCACCCCACCCATGTTGAGAACCTAGTGCCGAACACTCCCATTTCATGGGATATGGTGTTTTCCCCTTAGTTACTAGCTCCTTCCTGCTATTTCTTCCATAGGCCGTGGTGGCTTGATGCGACCATACACGTAAGACTCTTTGGGTAGGTTTTGATTGGTGTGATTCTAGCCCAATACTTTTCAAGAAGGTTTACTATTCCCAATAATCTTCGGGATGAGGCCCAGGTGTGTTCGGGCGGGGATGTGATTGTGATTTTTGAGGCCCAGGTGTGTGCGGGTGGGATATGTGGTTTGTGAGGCCCAAGTGTGTGCGGGCGGGATGTGTGTCTTTTGAGGCCCATGTGTGTGTGGGCAGGAAGAGTGTGGTAGCGTCAGGACGTTCGCCATTAGGAAGAGCATCTAAATAGTGGGGGGGAAATGGTGCAGGTTACCCAATACTCTTGTTCTTATATACTACTACCTATTGTTTTGTGTTTTTGGTGAGCGTGGCTGGTGAGGTTGGGTGGATAGAATTCCTTTCTAGGATATGGTTTCTTCTATTGTTCTCACGGGACATTGGAATGTCTCCCCACCTATGCATGAGAGCTTTAGGTTTCCCTACTGAGTGTACTTGTATGCTCACCCTACGTTTACTTTCAGGTTTCGAGGAGGACTACTAGGGTTGTGCGGGACCCTACTAGTCATGACAGTGGGAGTTTTTGTAGTTGTTGTACTCTTATTTCTATTGGTATTTCACTTTTGAGATATCTTGTACTTTTACTTTTGTTTCAGTATTTTATAAAACATGCATATGGGTTTGGTTTTGGTTTTATTTTCCTTTTCTTGTTCCTTTTTCTTTTGGTGTTTGACTCATCCTATTTCCCGATCTTAAATAATAAAAAGGGTAATGCCTCCCATATTTTTGAAAAATCATACTCTTGGTGCTAGTCGCCACTCCGGGGCCTACTAGAGGCAGGACTCGGGGGTCATTATCTCTGTTTCACCATTTCAAGCTCAGGAGGGGCATCTTTGGTGGGAGGGGTTCGTGACAGAATGGTATCAGAGATGATGGTTGAGATATAGGATGGATTCTAGAGTTAGACACAGTAAATATTGCATGGGATGGTAGGGAAACAGTGTTAGGTGATCTTGGTGTGTGACATAGGCTAGGGAAGACTGGCCAGGACATGATATTTTAGGTCCCCCCATGATCCAATGCAAGGTTTCTGAGCCTATTGAACGACCAAGTGAGACTACATTGATTTCAGGGTAGAGACCCTAGGGAAGGTGCATGCATCATCATGTTTGTTTTTTTACTTGATTTGGTGTTCTGGGAAACAAATTGAAATAAAGTGATAAAATGAAACCTTGAGGAATTTCCTTAGTACTTGGGATTAGGTGATCTTTGTTTACCGTATAGCTATGGCACCTGGACGTCATACCCAGGTGACTCAGACAGTCGAGACCCAGAAGATTCAGGTGGTCGATCAGTTGAGGATTGACTGAGAGGAGGAAGATGATCAGTGGCAGAAGACTCTCCGTTATTTCCAGCGACAAACCCTCAAGAAGTACGAGGGTAGTAATTTGGATATGGAGGCGGAGGGGTTTCTTAAAGAGCTAGGGATAGCTTTTACTTTGATCCGTGCATCGAGGGTGTACTAGGTTCTCCTAGCAGTCAGTCAGCTGAGAGGTGCGGCGTGTCAGTGGTAGACACTCTACCTCAGGGAGAGGTCAAAGGCAGAGGTTCCCTGGGATGACTTTGAGAAGGAGTTCTGAGAGTAATTCCTTTCTTCCATGATCAAGGTAGAGAAGCGGCATGAGTTACTCTCCCTCCAGCAGGGGAGTATGTCAGTACGAGAAATGGGGATCAAGTTCCAGGGTCTCCTACGCTTTTCTCTGGATCTCTTTCCAGATGAGGAGTCTCGGGTGAGACGTTTGGAAGAGGTGATTTGTCCTTCGCTCTAGTATGTTGTCAACCCCTTCACCCTTCCGGCGTACTTGGCAGTACAGAAGAAGGCAGAGGTTGTAGAGAGGATGCACTTGTAGGGAGGTGCATCATGAGAGGGGATCCAGCTGGGTTCATCGAAGAAGAAGGCAGTCAGCAGCAGGTCTCCTGTGACAGGACCTTCCAGATTCATACCAGTAGGGAGCAGGCCCCATCAATTCCAGTTTAGATCTGCATGTCCTCGTCCCCTTTTCACGAGCCCAGGACTGAAGTGTTTCTATTGCAATGTTTTCGGGCACATTCAGAGTCGGTGCCTGACCCGAGCTCAGTACGGTGGAGGTGGGCAGGTTCAGCGCCCACCTTAGCAGCACCGGTTTCCGGTGAGGCCCTTCCAGCAGCAGCATGACCCTACTCCTCTGAGGAAAGACTTTGCAGGAGGAGGCTGAACCTAGGGTGATCCTAAGGGACATAGACCAGGGCGTGGTCGGTGAGGTGGTCGACATCAGAGAGGTAGATAAGCTGGGCGTGGATAGTTACACGCAACATAGTTGGCATCTCTGGCTAGACCAGAGGTGGTTCGAGGTACCATTTGTTTGTTCATCACTATCATTTCTGCTTTGTTTGATTCGGGATCTTCACACTAATTTTTTGCACCCGGTCTAGCCCATGCTTTCTGTATAGACGTAGAGTGACTTTCCGTACCCCTGGTGCTGAGTACACAAGTTGGAGGTCAGAACAACGTATCTTGTGTTTTCCGGGGATGTGGGATGACATTGGGACTACATCTATCTATTGGGGATCTTCATTTGCTATATATGCAGCCATACGATGTCATCCTAGGCATCAACTAGCTATTTTCTGTTAGTGCCGTTATCGAATGCTTCCAAATAAGAGTCGTGTTCTCTGACGTGGATGGGAAGCGTGTAGCTTTTTTAGCGAGAGGATCTATCAGGTGGGAGGCTGGAATGTGAAGCCTCTCCTTGTCAGGCAGGTTATCAGTGGTTTCAGCTGATACAGAGATGATGGATGTCCCATAGGTTGTTGGGGAGTTCCTCAATGTTTTTTCTGAGGAGGTTGTGACTCTACCCCCCCTATGAGACGTTTAGTTCGGGACAGACTTACATTCTGGTGCTCGTCCGATTTCGATGACACCTTATCGGATGGCACCTTCGGAGTTGCGGGAGTTGCGAATTCAGATTGACGATCTGATGGAGAAGTGTTTTGTTCGACCCAGCGTGTCGCCATGGGGTACTCCATTTTTGTTCGTGAATAAGGAAGATCGTGGTCTCAGGCTATGAATAGACTACCTAAGGTTGAAACAGGTAATGGTAAAGAACCATTACCCCCTTCCATGGATAGATGATCTCATCGACCAGCTGAGGGGAGTATGTTGGTTTTCTAAGCTTGATCTACAATCTGGA
Source organism: Viscum album (assembly GCA_963277665.1). Lineage (NCBI taxonomy): Eukaryota > Viridiplantae > Streptophyta > Magnoliopsida > Santalales > Viscaceae > Viscum > Viscum album. The sequence goes on from OY728133.1 coordinate 1,950,873,268, forward strand.
TATCACTAGCTGAGGGTAAAGGACAGTGACATATTGAAGAAGGATTTCAGGTGCAGGTATGGGCACTTTGAGTTTGTAGTGATGCCGTTTGGAGTTACGAATGAACCAAATGTGTTCATGGGACTTATGAACTTTGTCTTCAAAGAGTTTCTGGATCGGTTCATCGTTGTGTTTATTAATGACATCCTAATCTACTCAAGATCAGAGGATGAGAATGTTGAGCATCTCAGGGTAGTCTTGGAAGTCCTTCAACACCACCAGCTTTATGAGAAATTGTTGAAGTGTAAGTTCTTGATGCAAGAAGTACACTACCTTGGGCACATAGTGTCTCATCATGGAGTGTCATTGGACCCGTCGAAGGTGGAGGCAGTTGTTTCTTGGGCGGCACCAAAGAGTGTGGCATATGTTCGTAGTTTCCTGGGGTTGGTAGGTTATTATCAGAGGTTCGTTTTGGACTTTTCTCGAGTTGCTGCTCCATTGACAGATTTGACTAGGAAGGATCAGGTCTTCCTATGGAGCGAGCAGTGCCAGAAATCTTTCGACTACTTGAAGGATAAGTTGGTCAGTTCCCTAGTACTCAGGTTTCCAGAGTAAGGGTTGTTGTATAAGGTGTTTTGTGATGCTTCTGGCCTTGGTTTGGGGTGCGTACTGATGCAGAAGAAGGGTGTGATCTGTTATTGGTAGAGGCAGTTGCACCCTCACGAGCGTAACTATTCCACCCATGAAATAGAGCTTTTCAAAAGTCGTGTTCGCACTAAAGATGTGGCGAAATTACCTCTTTGGGGAGTGCTTTGTGGTCTTCTCAGATCACAAGAGATTACGTTATATCTTCTCCCAGTGTGACCTGAACTTATGGATGTATAGATTAGTCAAGTTTCTCCAAGAGTATGACTTTGAGATCTCTTAAACTGAAGGTAAGGGAAATGTTGTGGTAGATGCCTTGAGAAGGAAGTCACACAAGTAAGTGGTTTGGGAATCCGCTGATGCTTGGAAAGTGATGGGATAGTTGGCTGCCTTTCAATTGGATGCAAGGGTAGAGGGTGTTAGAGGCTGTTTGTTTCAGATGAAGGTGCAGTCCTCCTTGTTGTAGCTGGGGGAAGAGTCTCAGTGGGGGGACTCTGAGGTGGAAGTAATGAAGGATCATATCGATCAGGGAAACACTTCAGAAGGATGGTCAGAGGAAAGCCGACATCAGATGTTTTTTCATGGAAGGTTGTTTGTTACAGAGGCGATGCGTGAGGGAGTTCTCCATGAGTTCCATGGATCAACCTTGGTGGTACATCCGAGAGTTTCGAAAATTTACCAAGGCCCAAGGGAACAGTTTTGGTGGCTCGGGTGAAATGGGCAATGGCGAAGTTTATGGCTATGTGCCTAGTGTGTCAGCAAGTAAAGGCTGAACACCGTGATCCCAGTGGTTTGTTGCATCATTTAGATGTCCCTAAGTGGAATTTGGATGACATCTCAATGGACTTCATCACAGGACTACCTAGAGCTCAGGGTGGTTATGATGCTATCTGGTTAGTGGTGGATCGACTGACTAAATAAGCTCACTTATTAGCAATTAAGGAGTCGGGCCCAGTGAGTACCTTATCATAGAGGTACATAGATTAGGTGGTGAATTTGCATGGAGTTCCAAAGACTATCATCTCAGATCGGGATACTCGGTTTACCTCATGAGTCTGGAGGGGGTTACAGTATGCTTTTGGCACCCAGCTATGCCTTAGCACTACTTTCCACCCCCAGACCGATGGGAAGATAGATTATACTATCCAAACGTTGGAGGACATGCTGTGAGCATGCGTTTTGGATTTCAGATGATCATGGGTGTGGCACTTTCCTTTAGTAGAGTTTTCCTACAACAACAACATCCACTCTACTATTAGCAATGCACCGTTTGAGGCTTTTTATGGAATACCATGTCATTCACCCATTTTTTGGGAAGAGGTCAGTGAGACAGGTGATCTTGGGCCAGAGGTAGTACATAGAACCATAGAGAAAGTTTAGCTTGTGCATGAGAGGATGAAAGTGGCTCAAGACTGAAAAAAGTCTTATGCTGATCGTTAGAGGAGGCCCTTGGAGTTCGAGGCAGGTGATCATGTGTTCTTGAAGGTTTCCCCTCGACGGGGGAAGTGGAGGTTTGGGAAGGGGAGTAAGCTCTCCCCTAGTCTCATTGGACTTTTTGAGGTGCTGAGGCGAGTCGACGAGGTGGCATATCAACTGGCCCTTCCACCTCAGTTGGAGAAGGAACATGCCGTCTTCCACGTCTCCCAGCTTTGTCGGTACTTACACAACAACTCTCACATTATCGACTGGGGAGAGTTAGATATGGGAGATGATGTGAACTTCGAGGAATAACTAGTCAGAATCAAGAACTGTGAAGAGAAGGTGCTTCGTGGATGAACCATTTCCTTGGTTCGTGTGTGGTGGAGGTATGGAGGCCTCGAGGAGAGCACTTGGGAGCGGGAGGCTCAAATGCACGCTCAGTACCTGGAGTTGTTTTGACCAGTGTTTTTCTTTGTTTTTCTAAGCATTTTTTTGATGTTATACTATGTACCTATGATATATAGAATGCTTGTCTTGTCAGTTGTGAGACGTTTTGTTTCCTTGTTCTCTGGAAGTGTGTAACATGTCCGGGTGTGTGGGGAAAGGGAAAAACCTGATCCTTAATTGAGACAAATTAATCTGGATGCGATTGAACCTGTGCGGGCAAGTAAGTGCCGCCTAATGTAGATAATAACTCGACATGGGAGAAGGAATTCCCCATGCCATGTGTTAGGGTAGTGTGTTGGTTGTACGATGTTGGGGGCAGTGTATGTCAGAAAAATCCTAATATTTAGAAGTGGGAAGACCCAATTCTTAATCGAGATGCATTAATGTGGATGCGATTAAACCACTGCAGACGATTCAGTGCCTCCTAAAGAGGATAATATCTTGACAAAGAAGGAATTCCTAACACCTATGATTAAGGTTGTTGGTTGGGTTCCTGTTATAACAAGATCCCTAAGAGGTATCTTGTTGGGTTCCTCTGGGCTGGTTTTGAATTTTGGGGGACGAGAATGTTTTAAGAGGTATCTGGTGTAATGGCCCGGACCTCTCTGGTCCATTCCTTGGTCGAAAAGAAGGCCAGGATGAGTTCTGGAGGGTATAATGGAATCTTCCTACACTTTTCAGAATTTTGTGACTACACACCGTGTAGTGTGAGTACACCCCGTGTACCACCTTTCTGAGTATACCCCGTGTTGAAGCCGTGTCCTTGCCACATGAAATAAATAAGTACATGCCGTGTAGTTCATCCTACACGCCGTGTAGTTTATCCCCGTTTACGCGTTACCCTCAAAATGTGTGTTGACCAGTCAATGGTCGTGTTCCGTGTTGAAGTCGTGTCCTTGCCACATGAAATAAATAAGTACACGCCGTGTAACCCATCCTACACATTGTGTAGTTTCTCCCCGCGTACGCGTTACCCTCAAACTGTGTGTTGACCAGTGAATAGCTATGTGCCACATTGAATGCCGTGTTGGAAGCCACGTGGGGACCTTGTGGAATGGCCGAGTACACGTCGTGTACTAGGAAGTACACGCTGTGTACTTCAGTGTTTCTATCCTATAAAAGGAGGGGGCATCTTCTCCTTTTCATATCATTCCTCTCCTCCCTATTCCTTCGAGCAGAGCCCTCCCGAGAGACTCCAGAGCTCCTTTCTTCCATAACTTCTTCGTCCGATCTCCGATTTACGATCTGTAACGACCCGAAATTTTGAATAAATATTGTTTCCTAATTTTGTGTGTTATTTTATTTTATTTTATTTTTATACTCAACAAAAATGTTTCATTTGATAACATGAGTATAATTAAAATGAGACCGTGGGGTTTTGACTATTATATGACCATTGGTCAATATGACCGTTGTAAACTAAACGTTTCGATTATTGACTCTAAATACAAGTAATCTTGGTTAATTAATATATAAATAAGATTCGATGGCCTCACCTAGTAGTCTTGGACTGATCGAAGCCCACCTAACAGAACTTGGGAAGGAGGTAGCACCACTGGGCTTTGCTCTGGACCAAACCCAAGCTGAACTTCATCGTGTGAAGCTAGAAGGGGATTGCCTTCGCGAGAAGTTCAAACTGATATAAATTACTACTCGTGCGATGTTGGCCGAGCCTCGCTCGGATTCTATCACCTTAGCACACCTTACACTTAGGTCCTATGCTGGTGTGATAAGGGGCTATGTAAGGAGATCGTAACTGCCTTGTGTAATCCTTTGTTTTAAATAAAAACTGGGATTTATTCTTATGATGAAGTTTTTGAATTTTCAAATGTCCGGATAAATATAGTATGCATATTTTTGATGAATTTTAGAGAAAGGATATTTTAAAAATGTTTAAGTAAACCTTAAATAAATAAAAATGTGTAATGATTTTGGAAAAATGGTCTTCTTCAAATATGTTCAGTACGGAATTTAGAGTCTAATAAGATCAACATAATTTTTGATGAATAGTAAATTATGAATAGTGATTTTATGCTTAGGATTAGTAATTTGACCAAATGGATTAGTAATCTCACTTAAATAAAGTATTAATATAATCTAGGCACCTTGATTAAGTAATGTGATTCAATAAAATGGTTAAAAAACGGTTTCATAAATTATTATTCAAGTATTAGTTTTTTCGGGTGAATAGTGTTTTTTAATTAAAAATTAAATTAAAAATATTTAGAAAATTATTTTTATAAAATAGATTTCATTTTTGAACTCAGAGCATCGATATTATGTTAAGGTAATTTTTGGGGATTTTTCTTAAAAAATGAATTTTCGGTGAATAGTGTATTTATATAAAAAAATAAATTAAAAATATTTAGAAAATTATTTTTATAAAATGGAGTTAATTTTTGAAATCAGAGTATTGATATTTGGTTAAGATGAAATTTTGGGATTTTTCTAAGAAAGTTGAATTTTCAGTGAATAGTAAAAATACAGTTTTAGGGTTTCGGTATGTTTAATGACATCATAAATGTGTCATGATGATGTCATGAGATATTTTATAGGATGTTCGACTAAAGAGGATGAATTATTGTGTGGGGGTCCCCATGTGGCCTAACTCTATGGGAAGTACCATGGGAGGGCCCATGCTTTTGAGAAAACCACTTTTGAGGTGTCCCTTGGCCATTAATGCCTTGTCCCCTCACTTTCCCTATAAATGCCAAGCCCTCCTCTCATCTTTTCGACTCCAAAACCATACTCAACGAAGTTAGGGTCTCCTTACCTCCCAATGAGTCCTCCCAAGATGACCCCAAGCCCTCAAGGTCCCAACCTTTGAGTTTTAAGAGTTACGTTTTAAGGTAAGGGATCCGACCCCTCTCTTTCTTTTCAAGTGATCTCTTTTATGTCATTATTTTATGCCCCATGTTCTTATGTTGGAGGAGGTTCTTTTATATTCATTATACTGTAATTTTTATTTTCATATGATGAGAGACCCCCTCTTACTCTCATCATTTCCTTTTAAGAATGTTTAAGTGTCGCCGTTAGGCTGCCGAATTTTCAAGGAATTCGTTCACCTTTCTCATTTTTTAAAGTTCTACTTTCATGTCAAGTATTTCAAATTACTTTTTATTATGTTGAGGTATGATATCTATATTTATCATACTGATTTTTTATGATCATATGATGAGAGACCCCATTTGATCTCTTCAATTCAGTATTTTGAAGTTTTAAGTGGCGTCATTAGGCTGCCGAATTTTTAAGTGGTTCTTTCACCCTTCTCATTTTTCAAAGTTCTAATTCCATGTCAAGTCTTGAAAGTTCCTTTTTATTATGTTGGGGTATGATCTCTATATCTATCATACTGAAATTTTATGTTCTTATGATTAGAGAACCTATTTGATATCATCAATTCATTTTTGTTGATGTTTAAGTGACGCTGTTAGGCTGCCGAATTTTTAAGTGGTTCTTTCACCCTTCTTATTTTCAAGTTCTATTTTCTTGTCAAGTATTTCAAGTTAATTTATTTTGGGGTATGATCTCTATATTTATCATACTGATTATTTATGTTCATATGATGAGAGACCCTTTTTGATCTCGTCAATTCATTTTTGTTGAAGCATAAGTGGCGCCGTTAAGCTGCCGAATTTTCATAAGAGAACTCTTATTTTTTGTCTTCCTTTCATGTTCTTCATTTCATATGGTATATTTTCAAATTTCATTACCATGGTCTTAAATACCTTATATTCTGTCCCTCTACTGTTTTATGGGTCATTTATGAATATTTGACCCATGTCCCATCTCTTTTCAATGTTTTCTAAAACCCCGAAACATAGCTGTTATGCTACAGAATTTTCATCTCAAAATGCCTCTCTCTTTTCTCAAAATTATTTTATGTTATAAAGTGAATACTAAAAGATCTTATTTCTTCAGGGGTATTCACATATATACCAAAATGTTCTATTTTAAATTCTGGGATTTACATACATGAAACCCACCCTCCCCTTCCGTGGGTTTAAAGTGACGTAAAGATCATGTCTTTAAAGCAATTTTTAAAACGTTATGATTATGAAATTAAACCCATTTATTTTATGCTATATGGGATGTTTATGAAATTATTTATGATGATATATGTGGATCACATGATAATAAATGCAAATTTAAGGGTGTGCCCTGATAGCGCTCCAATGCATTGGGTAATGATGTAACCACCAGAGATTACAATTTTCACAATACCTTGGTGAATAGCCTTGGTAATTTTCAAATGACACTTGGGGATGGACCTTGGTGATATGTTCATGATTGTCTATGTTAAATGATGTATCCACATATTCAAGTTATGAAAAATGTTATTTTTATTATGATATGCCACATGATTTCTTTCTCACGCCTTAAATTTCTTTTCATGACATTGTTGATGTATCTCAAGTTCACATGTTAAATGTTTCCCCTTGTTTCACTTACTGGGCCTTCTGCTCACCCATTCTTTTGATGTATGTACCCAGGTTATGAGATGCAGTAATGAACCTAGGATGAACATAAGGAGAAGACTTTCAAGTGTTTAAGAAGAATGTTTTTTTGTTTCATGTATTAAGTTCCTGGTTTCCAAGACACTAATCCTTAAAGATCCTCGGTTTTGTAAAATGTAATGAAAGTTTATGTGATAAAAATGTGGGATTCTATAGTTGGTATCAAAGGATGGTTTAGTTATTTTTGGAAATTAGGATATGAAAAAATTAGGAAGAACCCTATAGAAAATTTTAAATATAGGAAATCTTCCTGGTATTTTGGTGAGTATTGAGTAAGGGGTTTCCAAGAAAATACATCCATGTCCAGATACGAGCAGGTAGAGGTGGCTCTGGAACAGATGTACATAGGGGTAAAACCCGAAAACACCGCTTTGATCTAGACTCGAACGGGAACTGGTACACGAAAACGGGCCTTGCTTCACTCTTGGTTACGACCCTCCCAGGGGATATGCTTTGGTAAATTCATAAGCTTAGTATGAACCATTATTAAAGGAACAAAGATAAAATAAAATAAAGATTCACATAAGAGTATACGATCATGGATAACCTAGATTGGAACTTAGGGGATCGCAAGTTAGGATATACTTTTATTCTACAAGTTTATCATTTTATGCTTAAAGTTTCATTTTCATGATTATTGGCGAAGTGTTTTAGCCCCTAATTATACTTTATCTTCTTAGTTAATGGGGGTAAATGGAAGAACATGTCCCAACAACCAATGTGATAGGAAATGCGATGATTGTCGTATTAATATGACAGAGATGATTAGGGGATTAAAAGATGATTATTATTTTGGAAGACGTTCACTATTTTGGGGACCCTATATGATCGAGGTAAATAGATTACAACGGTATTTTCATTGAGGAGTAAGGTTGACTTATATTTTGAAGAATCGATGAATTTAAGGCGGACTTATAGTAATTTAGGTTACTTATGGAAATGATTAACCTATCTTGGGGTAAATATGTTTAGGTTAGTTACTTTTGTTATAAGATGTTATGAGTGGTTGATGTTGTTTGGAGATCAATGATAATGTTTACCTTGGAAGACTATGTTATCAAATCCTTCTTGTATTTGGGTTTCAATCTTAGTTTGGTTTATTTTGAGGATTTTTAAGGACAGTTATTTACGGAATGGTCTATGATGAACTCTGGGTAGTACCATGGAACTTTGAAGATTTAAAAGTAGTTTCCCTTCTTATGTGATTCTTTCTTTTTGAAGAGTTGTTTTATCTTACCCTTTTTTTTGGGACAACGTTTAAAGATAGAAGAAATTTATAGTCAATCTTTTGTGGATTAGGTAACTCTCAAGAAGACGATTCTTGTGTTTTTATGAGACCAAGTGTTTATGAATGCTCATCGTTTGGAGAAAAGATTAGTTTTGGTAGAAAATTATTAAAGGATGAAACTCAACTTGAAGGTTGGTGTATTTTCTTATGTTTTTGTTCTATGTAGTAAATGAATTCATCAAAATTATGAAAAGGAATGTAAAACAAAAACGTTGTTGGTTTACGTTTCCTACTAGGTAATCAAATACCATTTACACACATCGTAAGTTTGGGATTTTCTTATGGTTAACTTTCTCATAATCTTGTTTTCTATCACTCTTCCCTAGAACATGACCCTTTGTTTTTTTCTTCCATATCCATGTTTTCCTCCATGGAATTTTATTATGGGATAACTTGGGTGACCTTTGTACTTCCCTTTCTTTCTTTTAAAGTAATAGTGTTAGTGACTCCTTTTCCGATGTGGTAATTTCAATGAAATTTCAAAAACCAATTTTTTTATAAAAAAAAATTGCGAGGACGCAATTTCCTAAGGGGGGAAGATTGTAACGACCTGAAATTTTGAATAAATATTGTTTCCTAATTTTGTGTGTTTTTTTTTATACTCAAAAAAAAAATGTTTCATTTGATAACATGAGTATAATTAAAATGAGACCGTTGGGTTTTGACTATTATATGACCATTGGTCAATATGACCGCTGTAAACTAAACATTTCGATTATTGACTCTAAATACAAGTAATCTTGGTTAATTAATATAGAAATAATATTCGATGGCCTCACCCAGTAGTCTTGGACCGATCGAAGCCCACCTAACAGAACTTGGGAAGGAGGTAGCACCACTGGGCTTTTCTCTGGACCAAACCCAAGCTGAACTTCATCGTGTGAAGCTAGAAGGGGATCGACTTCGTGAGAAGTTCAAACTGATATAAATTACTACTCATGCGATGTTGGCCGAGCCTCCCTCTGATTCTCTCACCTTAGCACACCTTACACTTAGGTCCTATGCTGGTGTGATAAGGGGCTATGTAAGGAGACCATAACTGCCTTGTGTAATCCTTTGTTTTAAATAAAAAATGGGATTTCTTCTTATGATGAAGTTTATGAATTTCCAAATGTCCGGATAAATATAGTATGCATATTTTTGATGAATTTTAGAGAAAGGATATTTTAAAAATGTTTAAGTAATCCTTAAATAAATAAAAATGTGTAATGATATTCAAAAAATGGTCTTCTACAAATATGTTCAGTACGGAATTTAGAGTCTAATAAGATCAACTTAATTTTTGATGAATAGTAAATTATGAATAGTGATTTTATGCTTAGGATTAGTAATTTGACCAAATGGATTAGTAATCTCACTTAAAGAAAGTATTAATATAATCTAGGCACCTTGATTAAGTAATGTGATTCAATAAAATGGTTAAAAAACGGTTTCATAAATTATTATTCAAGTATTATTTTTTTCAGGTGAATAGTGTTTTTTAATTAAAAATTAAATTAAAAATATTTAGAAAAATATTTTTATAAAATAGATTTCATTTTTGAACTCAGAGCATCGATATTATGTTAAGGTAATTTTTGGGGATTTTTCTTAAAAAATGAATTTTCTGTGAATAGTGTATTTATTTAAAAAAATAAATTAAAAATATTTAGAAAATTATTTTTATAAAATGGAGTTAATTTTTGAAATCAGAGCATTGATATTTGGTTAAGGTGAAATTTTGGGATTTTTTCTGAGAAAGTTGAATTTTCAGTGAATAGTAAAAATACAGTTTTAGGGTTTCGGTATGTTTAATGACATCATAACTGTGTCATGATGATGTCATGAGATATTTTATAGGATTTTCGACTAAAGAGGATGAATTATTGTGTGGGGCTCCCCATGTGGCCTAACTCTATGGGATGTACCATGGGAGGGCCCATGCTTTTGAGAAAACCACTTTTGAGGTGTCCCTTGGCCATCAATGCCTTGTCCCCTCACTTTCCCTATAAATACCAAGCCCTCCTCTAATCTTTTCGACTCCAAAAACATCCTAAACGAAGATATGGTCTCCTTACATCCCAAGGAGTCCTCCCAAGGTGCCCCCAAGCCCTCAAGGTCCCAACCTTTGAGTTTTAAGAGGTACGTTTTAAGGTAAGGGATCCGACCCCTCTCTTTCTTTTCAAGTGATCCCTTTTATGTCATTCTTTTATGCCCCATGTTCTTATGTTGGAGGAGGTTATTTTATATTCATTATACTGTCCTTTTTATTTTCATATGATGAGAGACCCCCTCTTACTCTCATCATTTCGTTTTAAGAATGTTTAAGTGGCGCCGTTAGGCTGCCGATTTTTCAAGGAATTCGTTCACCTTTCTCATTTTTTAAAGTTCTACTTTCATGTCAAGTATTTAAAGTTCCTTTTTATTATGTTGGGGTATGATTTATATATTTATCATACTGATTTTTTATGATCATATTATGAGATACCCCATCTGATCTCTTCAATTCAGTATTTTGACGTTTTAAGTGGCGACGTTAGGCTGCCGAATTTTTAAGTGGTTCTTTCACCCTTCTCATTTTTCAAAGTTCTAATTCCATGTAAAGTCTTGAAAGTTCCTTTTTATTATGTTGGGGTATGATATCTATATCTATCATACTGAAATTTTATGTTCTTATGATGAGAGACCCTATTTGATCTCATCAATTCATTTTTGTTGAAGTTTAAGTGACGCTGTTAGGCTACCGAATTTTTAAGTGGTTCTTTCACCCTTCTTATTTTCAAGTTCTATTTTCTTGTCAAGTATTTCAAGTTAATTTATTTTGGGGTATGATCTCTATATTTATCATACTGATCATTTACGTTCATATGATGAGAGACCCTTTTTGATCTCGTCAATTCATTTTTGTTGAAGTTTAAGTGGCGCCGTTAAGCTGCCGAATTTTCATAAGAGAAATCTTATTTTTTGTCTTCCTTTCATGTTCTTCATTTCATATGGTATATTTTAAAATTTCATTACCATGTTCTTAAATACCTTATATTCTTTCCCTCTACTGTTTTATGGGTCATTTATGAATGTTTGACCCATGTCCCCTCTCTTTTCAATGTTTTCTAAAACCCCGAAACATAGCTGTTATGCTACAGAATTTTCATCTCAAAATGCCTCTCTCTTTTCTCAAAATTATTTTATGTTATAAAGTGAATACTAAAAGATCTTATTTCTATAGGGATATTCACATATATACCAAAATGTTCTATTTTATGTTCTGGGATTTACATACATGAAACCCACCCTCCCCTTCCGTGGGTTTAAAGTGACGTAAAGACCATGTCTTTAAAGCATTTTTTAAAACATTATGATTATTAAATTAAACCCATTTATTTTATTCTATATGGGTTGTTTATGAAATTATTTATGATGATATATGTGGATCACATGATAATAAAGGAAAATTTAAGGGTGCGCCCTGATAGCGCTCCAATGCATTGGGTAATGATGTAAGCACCAGAGATTACAATTTTCACGATACCTTGGTGAATAGCCTTGGTAATTTTCAAATGACATCTTGGGGATGGACCTTGGTGATATGTTCATGATTGTCTATGTTAAATGATGTAGCCACATCTTCAAGTTATGAAAAATGTTATTTTTATTATGATATACCACATGATTTCTTTCTCATTCCTTAAAGTTCTTTTCATGACATTGTTGATGTATCTCAAGTTCACATGTTAAATGTTTCCCCTTGTTTCACTTACTGGGCCTTCTGCTCACCCTTTCTTTTGATGTATGTTCCCAGGTTATGAGATGCAGTAATGAACCTAGGATGAATATAAGGAGAAGACTTTCAAGTGTTTAAGAAGAATGTTTTTTTTGTTTCATGTATTAAGTTCCTGGTTTCCAAGACACTAAACCTTAAAGATCCTCAGTTTTGTAAAATGTAATGAAATTTTATGTGATAAAAAGGTGGGATGCTATAGTTGGTATCAAAGGATGGTTTAGTTATTTTTGGAAATTATGATATGAAAACATTAGGAAGAACCCTATAGAAAATTTTAAATATAGGAAATCTTCCTGGTATTTTGGTGAGTATTGAGTAAGGGGTTTCCAAGAAAATACATCCATGTCCAGATACGAGCAGGTAGAGGTGGCTCTGGCACAGATGTACATAGGGGTAAAACCCGGAAACACCGCTTTGATCTAGACTCGAACGGGAACTGGTACACGAAAACGGGCCTTGCTTCACTCTTGGTTACGACCCTCCCAGGGGATATGCTTTGGTAAATTCATAAGCTTAGTATGAACCATTATTAAAGGAACAAAGATAAAATAAAATAAAGATTCACATAAGAGTATACGATCATGGATAACCTAGATTGGAACTTAGGGGATCGCAAGTTAGGATATACTTTTATTCTACAAGTTTATCCTTTTATGCTTAAAGTTTCATTTTCATGATTATTGGCGAAGTGTTTTAGCCCCTAATTATACTTTATCTTCTTAGTTAATGGTGGTAAATGTAAGAATATGTCCCAACAACCAATGTGATAGAAAATGCGATGATTGTCGTATTAATATGACAGAGATGATTAGGGGATTAAAAGTTGATTATTATTTTGGAAGACGTTCACTATTTTGGGGACCCTATATGATCGAGGTAAATAGATTACAACAGTATTTTCATTGAGGAGTAAGGTTGAGTTATATTTTGAAGAATCGATGAATTTAAGGCGGACTTATAGTAATTTAGGTTACTTAAGGAAATGATTAACCTATCTTGGGGTAAATATGTTTAGGTTAGTTACTTTTGTTATAAGATGTTATGAGTGGTTGATGTTGTTTGGAGATGAATGATAAAGTTTACCTTGGAAGACTATGTTATCAAATCCTTCTTGTATTTGGGTTCCAATCTTAGTTTGGTTTATTTTGAGGATTTTTAAGGACAGTTATTTACGGAATGGACTATGATGAACTCTGGGTAGTACCATGGAACTTTGAAGATTTAAAAGTAGTTTCCCTTCTTATGTGATTCTTTCTTTTTGAAGAGTTGTTTTATCTTACCCTTTTTGTTTTTGGGACAATGTTTAAAGATAGAAGAAATTTATAGTCAATCTTTTGTGGATTAGGTAACTCTCAAGAAGACGATTCTTGTGTTTTGATGAGACCAAGTGTTTATGAATGCTCATCGTTTGGAGAAAAGATTAGTTTTGGTAGAAAATTATTAAAGGATGAAACTCAACTTGAAGGTTGGTGTATTTTCTTATGTTTTTGTTCTATGTAGTAAATGAATTCCTCAAAATTATGAAAAGGAATGTAAAACAAAAACGTTGTTGGTTTACGTTTCCTACTAGGTAATCAAACACCATTTACACACATCGTAAGTTTGGGATTTTCTTATGGTTAACTTTCTCCTAATCATGTTTTCTATCACTCTTCCCTAGAACATGACCCTTTTTTTTTCTTCTATATCCATGTTTTCCTCCATGGAATTTTATTATGGGATAACTCGGGTGACCTTTGTACTTCCCTTTCTTTCTTTTAAAGAAATAGTGTTAGTGACTCCTTTTCCGATGTGGGACTTTCAATGAAATTTCAAAAACCAATTTTTTTTATAAAAAAAAATTGCGAGGACGCAATTTACTAAGGGGGGAAGATTGTAATGAACCGAAATTTTGAATAAATATTGTTTCCTAATTTTGTGTGTTATTTTATTTTATTTTATTTTTATACTCAACAAAAATGTTTCATTTGATAACATGAGTATAATTAAAATGAGACCGTTGGGTTTTGACTATTATATGACCATTGGTCAATATGACCACTGTAAACTAAACATTTCGATTATTGACTCTAAATACAAGTAATCTTGGTTAATTAATATAGAAATAAGATTTGATGGCCTCACCCAGTAGTCTTGGACCGATCGAAGCCCACCTAACAGAACTTGAAAAGGAGGTAGCACCACTGGGATTTGCTCTGGACCAAACCCAAGCTGAACTTCATCGTGTGAAGCTAGAAGGGGATCGTCTTCGCAAGAAGTTCAAACTGATATAAATTACTACTCGTGCGATGTTGGCCGAGCATCCCTCATATTCTCTCACCTTAGCACACCTTACACTTAGGTCCTATGCTGGTGTGATAAGGGGCTATGTAAGGAGACTGTAACTGCCTTGTGTAATCCTTTGTTTAAAAAAAAAATGGGATTTCTTCTTATGATGAAGTTTATGAATTTTCAAATGTCCGGATAAATATAGTATGCATATTTTTGATGAATTTTAGAGAAAGGATATTTTAAAAATGTTTAAGTAAACCTTAAATAAATAAAAATGTGTAATGATTTTGAAAAAATGGTCTTCTACAAATATGTTCAGTATGGAATTTAGAGTCTAATAAGATCAACTTAATTTTTGATGAATAGTAAATTATGAATAGTGATTTTATGCTTAGGATTAGTAATTTGACCAAATGGATTAGTAATCTCACTTAAATAAAGTATTAATATAATCTAGGCACCTTGATTAAGTAATGTGATTCAATAAAATGGTTAAAAAACGGTTTCATAAATTATTATTCAAGTATTATTTTTTTCAGGTGAATAGTGTTTTTTAATTAAAAATTAAATTAAAAATATTTAGAAAAATATTTTTATAAAATAGATTTCATTTTTGAACTCAGAGCATCGATATTATGTTAAGGTAATTTTTGGGGATTTTTCTTAAAAAAATGAATTTTCTGTGAATAGTGTATTTATTTAAAAAAATAAATTAAAAATATTAAGAAAATTATTTTTATAAAATGGAGTTAATTTTTGAAATCAGAGCATTGATATTTGGTTAAGGTGAAATTTTGGGATTTTTTCTGAGAAAGTTGAATTTTCAGTGAATAGTAAAAATACAGTTTTAGGGTTTCTGTATGTTTAATGACATCATAACTGTGTCATGATGATGTAATGAGATATTTTATAGGATGTTCGACTAAAGAGGATGAATTATTGTGTGGGGGTCCCCATGTGGCCTAACTCTATGGGAAGTACCATGGGAGGGCCCATGCTTTTGAGAAAACCACTTTTGAGGTGTCCCTTGGCCATTAATGCCTTGTCCCCTCACTTTCCCTATAAATATCAACCCCTCCTCTCTTCTTTTCGACTCCAAAACCATCCTCAACTAAGTTATGGTCTCCTTACATCCCAAGGAGTCCTCCCAAGGTGCCCCCAATCCCTCAAGGTCCCTACCTTTGAGTTTTAAGAGTTACGTTTTAAGGTAAGGGATCTGACCCCTCTCTTTCTTTTCAAGTGATCTCTTTTATGTCATTCTTTTATGCCCCATGTTCTTATGTTTGAGGAGGTTCTTTTATATTCATTATACTGTCATTTTTATTTTCATATGATGAGAGACCCCCTCTTACTCTCATCATTTCGTTTTAAGAATGTTTAAGTGGCCCCGTTAGGCTGCCGAATTTTCAAGGAATTCGTTCACCTTTCTCATTTTTTAAAGTTCTACTTTCATGTCAAGTCTTTCAAGTTCCATTTTATTATGTTGGGGTATTATTTCTATATTTATCATACTGATTTTTTATGATCATATTATTAGATACCCCATTTGATCTCTTCAATTCAGTATTTTTAAGTTTTAAGTGGCGCCGTTAGGCTGCCGAATTTTTAAGTGGTTCTTTCACCCTTCTCATTTTTAAAAGTTCTAATTCCATGTCAAATCTTGAAAGTTCCTTTTTATTATGTTGGGGTATGATCTCTATATCTATAATACTGAACTTTTATGTTCTTATGATGAGAGACCCTATTTGATCTCATCAATTCATTTGTGTTGAAGTTTAAGTGACGCTGTTAGGCTGCCGAATTTTTAAGTGGTTCTTTCACCCTTCTTATTTTCAAGTTCTATTTTCTTGTCAAGTATTTAAAGTTAATTTATTTTGGGGTATGATCTCTATATTTATCATACTGATCATTTACGTTCATATGATGAGAGACCCTTTTTGATCTCATCAATTAATTTTTGTTGAAGTTTAAGTGGCGCCGTTAAGCTGCCGAATTTTCATAAGAGAAATCTTATTTTTTTTCTTCCTTTCATGTTCTTCATTTCATATGGTATATTTTCAAATTTCATTAACATGTTCTTAAATACCTTATATTCTGTCCCTATACTTTTTTATGGGTCATTTATGAATGTTTGACCCATGTCCCCTCTCTTTTCAATGTTTTCTAAAACCCCGAAACATAGCTGTTATGCTACAGAATTTTCATCTCAAAATGCCTCTCTCTTTTCTCAAAATTATTTTATGTTATAAAGTGAATACTAAAAGCTATTATTTCTACAGGGGTATTCACATATATACCAAAATGTTCTATTTTAAATTCGGGGATTTACATACATGAAACCCACCCTCCCCTTCCGTGGGTTTAATGTGACGTAAAGAACATGTCTTTAAAGCAGTTTTTAAAACATTATGATTATTAAATTAAACCAATTTATTTTATGCTATATGGGTTGTTTAAGAAATTATTTATGATGATATATGTGGCTCACATGATAATAAATGCAAATTTAAGGGTGCATCCTGATAGCGCTCCAATGCATTGTGTAATGATGTAACCACCAGAGATTACAATTTTCACGATACCTTGGTGAATAGCCTTGGTAATTTTCAAATGACACCTTGGGGATGGACCTTGGTGATATGATCATGATTGTCTATGTTAAATGATGTATCCACATCTTCAAGTTATGAACAATGTTATTTTTATTATTATATGCCACATGATTTCTTTCTCACGCCTTAAAGTTCTTTTCATGACATTGTTGATGTATCTCAAGTTCACATGTTAAGTGTTTCCCATTGTTTCCCTTACTGGGCCTTCTGCTCACCCTTTCTTTTGATGTATGTCCCCAGGTTATAAGATGCAGTAATGAACCTAGGATGAACATAAGGAGAATCCTTTCAAGTGTTTAAGAAGAATGTTTTTTTTGTTTCATGTATTAAGTTCCTGGTTTCCAAGACACTAAACCTTATAGATCCTCGGTTCTGTAAAATGTAATGAAATTTTATGTGATAAAAAGGTGGGATGCTATACGATCAATCAATGGCCATGAGATCATAACAACGAGGTGGAACTTCTGAGCGTGGATCTGTTGTTTTCCCTTCTTCCTTTCCTTCCCAGCTTCCACCCGAGGTGGTTTTTGCCGGGTTTTGACAGACGCGACGGACGCCGATGGACGTCTTCTAAAGTTGATCTGGGGGAGCATTGTAATTAGAACCTGTTGAGGTAGGGATTTTACCTTCATCTCTATATTTTTGCATCATGCGGGATGGGTGTCCTCTTGATTTCATGAGACATTGTTGAACCAGTTTAGTGAAGATAATAATTGGCTTAAAGAATAGGGATGGGGAAGTTGTTATGTTTATTATTGTTTATCCTATTTCTATTTTGTGAATTGAATAGGCTTATGCCTACTGAAAATCACGGTCGTTGGGGGCCTTTGAGTGCGCAATTAAAAGTTTCCCTATCTTTCTAGACTGTTTTGTGGATGGAAACATTGTGGAATATGGAAATTGGTTAATCACGTAAAGTTTGTTGACTAAAAAAATATCAGGAACCCTTGTGTGATCACCCCTATTGAACAAAATGGAATAATGAACATGTGGGTGTTGGATTGGTTACGTGGTGTGTGAAGGGGGGTGGGGGTGAATCCTGGGTTATTATTAATAGGATGGGAAGTGGGGCTGTGGTAAATGATATTAAAGAGGAAATGATGTGGCACGAGCCTTATTTTGTGATACGGTTGTGGAGATGTAGTTATAGTGGGAGCCGGGTGGCAGTAATGGGTTGTGATATTAAACGAAAGTGGAAAGTTGATAAATGAACTGTGGGGAACGATAATGAATTAAACGCGAGAACAATCAGTGTGGATTGATTGATGATAAAAATGTCAGTTTTGTGTTGCTTGTGTTCTATCTAACTTGATTTGTGGTTGGAAGGGTTTTTCTTCCAAACACTTGATCTGGTTTGATAATTTCCCAATAGTTAAGGAATTAATAAACTAATACTGTTGAAACATGAAAACCTAAATGGGGTCTGGATTGTTTGTTGTATGCACGCTTCATTGTAGCAGTATCGAGGCACAAGCTCAGTTTCTCTGTTTAGAGGCCATAGGATGGGCTATGTGTTTGGTATACATATATGTATCTATATCTTTGTGTTTTGTCTCACCCCACCCATGTTGAGAACCTAGTGCCGAACACTCCCATTTCATGGGAGAGTGTGTTTTCCCCTTAGTTACTAGATCCTTCCTTCTCCTTCTTCTATAGGCTGTGATGGCTTGAGGCGACCTTACACCTAAGACTCTTCGAGTAGGTTTTGATTGTTGTGATTTTATCCCAAGACTCTTCGGGAAGGTGTACTGTTCCCAAGAATCTTCGGGATGATTCCTAGGTGTGTTCGGGCAGGGATGTGATTGTGGTTTGTGAGGCCCAGGTTTGTGCGGGCAGGAAGATTGTGGTAGCGTTAGGGCGTTCTCCATTAGGAAGAGCATCTAACTTTTGGGGGGAAATGGTGAGGCATCCCCAATACTATTGTTCTTATATACTACTACCTGTTGTTTTGTGTTTTTGGTGAGCATGGATGGTGTGGTTGGGTGGATATAATTCATTTCTAGGTTTTTGTTTCTTCTATTGTTCTCACGAGACATTAAGATGTCTCCCCACCTATGCATGAGAGCTTTAGGTTTCCCTACTGAGTATACTTGTATGCTCACCCTACGTTTACTTTCAGGTTTCCAGGAGGACTAACAGGGTTGTGCGTGACCCTACTAGTCATGACAGTTGGAGTTGTTGCAGTTGTTGTACTCTTGTTTCGTTTGGTATTGCACTTTTTAGTTTTCTTGTACTTGTTCTTTTGTTTCAGTATTGTATAAAACATGCATATGGGTTTGGTTTTGGGTTTATTTTCTTTTACTTCTTCCTTTTTATTTTGGTGTTTGACTCATCCTATTTACAGATCTTAAAAAATAAAAAGGGTAATTCCTCCCATATTTGTGAAAACACATACCCTTGGTTCTAGTCACCACTCCAGGGCCTACTGGAGGCGGGACTCAGGGGTCATTATCTCCCTTTCACCATTGCCAGCTCAGGAGTGGCATCTTTGGTGGGAGGGGGTCATGACATCATCATTCCCCATTTTTAATGGATGTTACAAATATTTTTTATATGTTGAGGAAACCCATATTGGTTGAGGTATGACGGTTTAGAGCATGAGTTGAGGCTCAGATTATAGAAAATTTCCCAAAGGGATGTTGCCTCAGAGTAGTTCTCTAGTATTTTTCTCAACTTCCTCATCTATTCCTCCAGATGAGTGAATCATTCTAATGTTTTAAGAGTTCAACCTTTGGGGAGATGAGGGTGGTAAGACCGTACCTTTACCCATTCCGTTGGAATATGATCACGTAGGAGGTAGTAATGGAGTAGTTGACGGAATCCCCAAATTAATATAAATCTGTTGGTTCTAGGTACACAAACCTCTTTTAATCATTTCATTGTATACCATATTATGAATAGAAGCTTCCACATCTTTCTCCGCTATATTGGATACATCTTTTGTATCATATGTAGGGACTGTACAAATAGTGTTCATTAATGTGTAATGCATTGTAGGAATTTTATGAACCTCATTAATATACTACTTTCATTTGTGTCTTCCATGAGGCCTCATCCACTCGTTCACTGGTCCTCTTGGAATTATTTGATGAATGGTGATCTGATTGGAATCACAATTTTTTTATCATGTATGTTCTATGTGAGGAAACTAGGTTATGGAATAGGATATTCTGTGAGTATTTTTTCTGATATTCTCTCTCAAACTGTGAAATGGATGACCTCCATTGAAGAGTGGAGGTTGGGGTAAAAAATCCTCTGCCCTATGGGATTTGGCTTCTCCCTTTCCATTTTCACGACATTTTGAGCATGGTTTGTTGACCGTAATATTTTTGTCAAAAAACCCCTTAACCCTATATGCTGATGTTTCTCTTGGATTATCGTGTATTCTATTGTTGTGGTTTCTCTCTTAATTTTTTTAGAACATTGTTCTAATATGGGATGGGTGAATTTTATGATTTTCACTTGAGTCACCTACTAAAAATTATTTTAGTTAGGCATGATCATTATCTTCCCTTAAGTAGGAGGCTTCCTCAATATTTTTAGATGATTGATGATGGAGTCTTTTAATGGTTCACTCTCTTGTATCCCTACATCCTTGAGAAGCATTCAGCTGTGGTTTTTTCCACAAATTTCATATTTTGTTAACATAAATCATTTCTTTAAGACAACATATGGTTATGAAATTACTTGATGTCACCATTGGAAAGCTTTTTGGATTAGGGAGTTGTGTGAAAATCATCAAACAATGTTCTCCCCATCCCCTTATATAAACACTAATTAGGGCATCAATGATCATCTAACACAACTATTATAACTCATCAAGACATGCACATTGAAGGGTTACTTAATATTTAATAAATTTTTGGTGTCGTTAATATAGGAGGACCACCATGTGGATTTTATAGTGTATCAATTCTATTAACATCATGTGGCATGGATTTTTTTCATATGGATTTTTTTTTAAGTGGTGAAATTTTTTCCATGTATTAGAGAAAACATCATGCATTGAATATTTTAATAATATCTCTAGAATAATGTATTGGGGAGTTACTAAAGACCGCAACATAATGGATAAATTTTCTTTATCCGACTATTACCTAAAGAGAAACATGTCTTATTCTTCATTAATAATAGGATTGTTAACCTAATCAAAATAAAATTGATGTTTCTATACTTCATTATTATAAGTAGTTGGGTTTGTTGGGATTCTGTCAATCATATTGGAAGGAAAGATACCCATTGGTGGATCAAAGAAATACTAGTTCATTGGGATTTATTATGGTTGATAAATGATATCACCTATCAATAGAGAGGCATTTGGAATGGCTAGCCTCATTTTTCCAAGTGCCTCATGGTAAGAGGGAATTATCATAATTGATTTGGGAATGGGAGGACCATCTTGAAAAATGAAATGTTATTGTTGGGAGGAACTTTGTATAAAATTTCATCATGGAGAGGACTACTATCACATATTAACGACTAACTACATTGATAATTTATGCAGAGTATACCCTTGGGAGGACCTTCAAGGAGGATGATAGAAAGGGGAGAACATTATTATTGTTTCATATTTTGGCCACTCAGAGGGATTCCATGATAATAATCAAGAAACTAGCACTAATGATTGACTAGATTATGTACATGAAGTAAGTCTTCATTGTTAGATTTCTGGGAAGGAGCTTCAAAACTGCTTTATATAAAGTTGTAGGGAGGACCTTCACAATTGCATCTACTATTTCAATAATTTTGTAACAGATATTTATGATATTGATCATTCACAGATAAAAATATTTTAGAATCAAGAATATTAATGAGAAAATTGTAGGTTGAGTGGGAAGCGCCAAGCCTGTAGTGTTTTGATCATGTACGAGTTTGTCTACAAAATCCTGAATATAATGTGAAAAATCTTCAAGTCTGCATCACTCTACATAAGCCTGCATGTATCCTTCATGGATTTTTATAGTTAAAAAAGTATTATAAAAAATAATTTAAATTTTGTATGTTCTTATTATTCATAATGTTAGATTTGAGAGAAGTTTGAATTTTAAATAGATAATTTCTTAATTTAGGTGACCAAACATTCTTATATAGTTTAATGGTGGCATGCAGAGATGTTGAAGTAGTGGTTAACTATTGTGATGTAATGTAGGTGAGTGATCAGTGATGGGCGATGAATGATGATGTTGGTTGTGTGGTGATGTGAATGACTGAAGATATGAATAAATGAAAACTCTCCTAGTAATGACCATTTTTAGAAGAGTCTCTAAGGTTTCCATTGAGTCCCTTTACTATTTTCATAATATTATAAAAATTTAAATCAACCCAAAAATTATTATGATTATAATAACACTTTTACAATTGAAACCACAAGAAAGGAATATGGGTTCCATTTTTTGAGAGGTGGGATGACACACCATGTGAATATGGTTAATAGTCAGTATATGCGTATTAAATTATCTATTAAAGTAATAAATATAGACATATTTAAAATTCACATGTGAATGAATTGTGCATTATTGTGACTATTACGAAAAGAAATCATCTTTCATGGTTTAATCATGATTTTTTATTTAAAACAATGTTTAACAAGATTTCATTGTAAGAAATTTAAATTAAGATCAGTGTATGTTTGCATTAGTACGGGATCAACCCTCTTTGGCTCGAACCTATATAGGCTCAACCAAATTATACTCCACCCTTAATGATCAAACTTTTTAGGGTCACCGCGCCCTACATCCATCTCATACTGACAAGTCCCATGGTATATTAGTCACTTTTTACAGCACTAATCAAGAACCCCATTGTTAAGTAGAGTGAGATCATAGAACAAATCTTCATTTTACTATTTCCTTTGGTGAGGATACTTTTGGATACCCTCTTGCAGGTGTCCATATACTGTTACTATGAATGCATCTTTCATATGTGTATACATGTTTGATTAGATCATGTTTCACTATTGATATGTTCCAACTTGTCTCAAAAAATTTGGTTGGGATATATTAATGCATTGGAGTGGATCCTAGGGCTGACATCTAACCTCCAGTTTGAACGAGGATGTGGAACAAATCCTACTCTTCATATATCATGTGATTTATCCCATTAACAACATGGATGTGGGAAAGTATGTGTTTCTTATCCACAGTGACCATAATTTTATATTTATGGGTCATCCCTATTATGGTAATGGAGTTTTCTATCCATCCATTAACCATTGTATCTATAATTATTATATATCAACATGTTTTTAGGATGAGGTTAAGAATTTGCATCTTCCCTTTACCATCTTCAAGATATGTTGGGTGACTTAAGTGGCCAAAATTTGGATATATGACCATTAAATGGCTAGAGAAGGGTAGTGTTACTACTATTTTTAACCATTTACTATCAATATGTACTAACAGTACTCATGTTTGAGGATAGAGATATTGCTATGACCCTGTTGGTTATCAGAATCTCCCCGGTGGTATCTCCAAATGATTATAAACAAGGATGGAATGCTTGATATATTTGGGTAGGTATTTTCTCTGTCTCATAGTTTGTCACCATATTTAGTTGGAAAGCTTCCCTGGATGCTTCCAAACTACATTGGAAGTTTTGGTTGATGTGGGAATGTTTATTTTCATGCGTGTGATATTCTTCCATGTTTGGTTTCATGTAATATTTAGAGTTTATAATGGTACAACCTAATTCCATGTTGTCTGGTCACTATACTCAATAGGTTTTCCTTAGTTCCTGAGTCTAGGAGACCCGAGCCAAACACTAAAGGGATAAACTCTCATAAATCCAAGGGTTAATTTCCATATAACATTGGTGGAGACATCTACTATAAGGATCCATATGGTTATAACTCTAATTTTTCATAATGGGTCATTTAGTGACCTCTTGATCCACCTCTTTGAGATAAGGTATAAACATTTGTGCTTTTTTTTCTAGGAAAATAACACTGTAAAGTTTTGAGATGGTGACTAATGAACTCTGCTTCTGGTCCACTAATCATTTTTGTGGGGAAATTTTCTAGGGATTCTTGAGATGGGGGTCTTGTCGATAAGACTTCAGGGTTAGGAAGGTTCCATTCTGGTAGTAATGAAAAACCAATATATTTGATACATGGTGTTTAAGACACTGGGTTGGAGATGGTTCCCTTGGTTTATATGATGACCCATATTGTGAGATAGTTGATGTGTATGTTTGAGACATTTGGAAGGATTCCATTGGATTGGGGGGAGTTCTTTATGAAAATTTTGAGATACACATAACAAAAAAAATCAAGAAAACCCCCATCAAAGTATCATATCAACAAATTATCACATGCATATTTGTTCATTTTGGTACCATGTTTGGATCAATTTCATTTCGTTCATAAAGGGGAATGACATATGGGAGACACAATCATCTTGGTCAAGGATTCACATTAATTTATATATTTTTATTTTCATCCAAAAAGTCACATGAGGTGTGAATGGCATTTTTTGGTGTGGTGAAAAAAACATTACCTTAGAAAAATATTTACATTTATTTTTAGAAGGTTTCCAATGTGTTTTTACCTAGATTTTGAAACACCCAAAATTTCTATCATTCATGTTGATTCGTGTACCTACTTTATAAAGTTAGGATTTTATTGTAAAATGGTCCAAAAAACACATGGGGACTTGAATTATTAATGAGAATGGTAGGAGGGTCTCATAAAACTCTTTTGAGAGGAACTACTTCCTATTTTGAGACTCTATAATAGATTTAATACATATTCATGAATTTTCTATTAAATATATAATACTTAACAGATCTCCCTTATATTAGTAATAAATTATTAGAATGTATTGTCTTTATAATCATCAATATGTATCTAAGGTTGTTCATCGATGGAGACAAACATATGTATCAGGGGTTCTCCATCATTGGTACCCTTTTTTAAATGTGTTAGATATTATTATGTCATTTTTTATTAGGATACTGGTTTTAAGATGTACAGTGGGGTGCTCTACAATTTATTTTCATCTATGAATATGGGTGTTGTTTTGATGTTGGGATATGTACCATGAGATAAGATTCCTATATATTATTATGAAATTAATTAGAATCCACATAGATTAGTTCCACATAACCTAACACGCCATACCTTTTAAGGTCATTTCATGAGGACCAAACCATGAAATTTAATGTTTTAGGATAGTTAATTTTAGGAAAATTGTTCCTAGTCAAGGACTACTTTGGGATTTATTCCGAAGTGACCCAATTAACATTGAATGAATGTATCCTTCCAGGATGGATGTGACCCTACTAAGAATATGGCATAGAGAAGAATTAAGGTGATTTTGGGGTACACATTTTGAACCTAATGAAAGCTTCTTGCGTATCCCATTTGAATGGGAATAAAATAACACGTTATTCAAATCAGTTGGGGTTTACACCTATAGAAGTGGCCCATAATCACTTCATTGGGATTATAACCATTTCAAGGTTTGTCTCATAGGAGATATGGACCTTTCATATGGATAAATGTATTAAAGGACCCACACATAGGTATGCCCTTTGAAGGTTTTCCTTGAATAGAATTTGGCCCTTTTAGATGGATATATGGCTTCAAGGACCCATACATATAGAGACCCCCTAGCATGGAAAATTGAAAATATGAAAAAAATATTATCTCTCAAGACATGTATTTTATTATATGGATGTAGTGATCATCAATAACCTCTAAAAACATATGTTTCATGATTGGAGTGAGAAACAAAAAGGATATGGAATATCTAAAAATGCCCAAAAATATTCTTCATTTGCTGGTGGATGAGATTGGAGCTCCAATATAGAGAAAAGGATATGAATTTTTTTATATCCTCCCTTATTTTGGTAACTAGTTTTGGGACATACACACCCATATAGAAAAAACCATAAAGAAATACTAGGGGCTTACACTAGGATGAATGCCGTATTCCATATTTTAGAAAGGCTTTGAGTAGGAGAAGTTAGTAACCCTCATCTATTTGAAATGCAAGACTCACTACTCACAATAAGAAATGGGAAGGTTCCTAGAATTTTCACCAATCTTGTGAACCTAGTTACCATGATAATTTATAATTGGGAAAAACTTTAGGTTCCCACCTTCTGGTTAGGATAAAGGCAAGACCTCTATTACAATGGGAATGTATAATCAAGAACACAAGATAGTGCACATTGTACTCTAGCCACACATATCTAGATGATTTTAAAGAGGACATGGATTGGTCCTCCTTATATGAGGGATCCAAATTAAGATATTTCCATCCATTGGTTGTATGAAAAATAATGGTCCCAAGGGATTTATCATGTAGTGTTGGCCTAGGTGTTATTAAGGGGTCTCACATAGGGTAAACCTGGGTGAATTTGAAGTGATTCACATTGGGTAAATCTGGGTGAATTTGAAGTGATTCACATAGGGTTGACCATCATGAGATAAAAGTTACATATTGAGATGAAAATACTACGAATAAAAAATTTGGTGAGGTCTTTCTAGAGTATCTAAGCGTTTCCTCAAGTGTCTCAGGAAGGGTATCATGTAGGTGTCAAGTTTGGGAGGAGACCTTTATGCAAGTACTTTTTCCACATGGGAGAAGTGGGTCCTCATGTGGATGTCTTGTGTTTAAAACACTACAAGAAATCCAATCCCACTATTATACTTAATTACCTCTTATATTGGGTTTTGGAGAGCTACTGAGATAGTAACAATGGCTTTAATGAATGACTAGGGTGAGTAGAGTTTCAACGATTCTTTTGATCTTACAGTATTCTTCAATGATGATACCTTTGGTCTTATTTATAGGAAATTTTAGGACCATATATGAAGGAAGTCATAAACAAAATACCCTCATGAAGGTTCCTCATGAAGGTGCCTAGTGCAGGATCCTCATAGAGGTGTAGCTACACATTTTGGTCCGCACTAGTCAGGACTGCATGAGACTCTTAGCACATAGGCTGGGTGTGTTCAGGTTTACATAGGAATTTTATTTGATTTTCTATAATGATGTTAAAATCTTTATTTCTTGAGGAATATTAGATTAATTCCTCTCACCAACATTTGATAATAAGAAATGTGAAAAGGATGAAAATACTTATGCATCCGATTGGATTTCCCAACTAGTTGATCTTATATTAAAGTGGGGTTGATAATATAAATTTAGGTGTGGTAAACTAAAATGAAGCATGATCAATGCATTCGTTCAAATCAATTTCCAATTTTCTATTCCTCTCTTATAAATGTGGCATATTTAATTTATCATTGATGATCAAATTCAAAATTTAGTAAGTTTTAACATACACAATGAATGATTACTCCCTTGAGATTTAGGGTAGGTGTATGAATTTTTTAAATTCATAGGAACAATTTATTTAATTATAAGATATGGTTACATAAATTTCCCTTTTGGTAAATCTCAGACTTCATCAATTTCGTTTTTATGAAATCTGGTCTACTAGTCTGTTCAAACCAAACATTTACAAAATATCACACACTTATCAACCATGAAAATCTATGCCAAAACGGTTAACTGAAATAGAGAAATTAACATAGAAAAATTAAATTAAATTTTACTAAACATTAATTCATTTAAATTTTAATTTTATAAAAATAATTATGACTCCATTAATAAAACCCACATTATGAAATAAAAATTATAAAATGTTAAAAATATAAAATTAATGATTAAAAATATAAATTAAAAATGATTAAAATACCTAATTAATTCATTTATTAATTATCGAAATAATAAAAACTAAAAACTATTAATCATTAAATTATAATTATAACTAATTAAATCATTTAAAATGTGAGAAAGATGTATAATTAATTGAACAATTGAGTAATATCAAAATCACATAAAGAAATATTTTATTCAGAGAAAAACAATTAAACAATAGCATAAAGAATTAAAATTAAAAAAATAAAATAAAATTATAAATAATTTCAAGAATAATCAAATAGTAATTTAAAAATTAAAATTAATATAACTATCATATTTCATAATAATTACTAATTTCAATATAAAATAACCACTAAAATATAATTAACCATTTCGATTCTAATTTATGCATAAAACAAAAATAATACTGAAAATTATCTGAAAAAATATATATATTAAATGAAGAATCAAATTTCCCATTAATTAAGATGTTTCTTATACTTAAGAAAAAAACAATAAAAAATTCAATGGAATAAGAAAATTATCTTAGAAAAAAATTGAGATGCCATCAAGAATAAATCTTCAAAAAGAGTTTTTCACATGGAATCTCTCAAGAAGAAAGAGTGAATAATCACTTCGAAATATGTGATTTGTACAAAATTTAGTTTTGATTTTAAAAAATTACTGACATTTTAAATTTAGAAAGGGTTTAAACTATCAACACTTTGAATTTAACTAAGACATCGAAAATTTTATTTACCTCTAGAATAATAGACTAAAATATTTAGAAGCCACAATAATCATACACTCTATTTGAATATCAAATTTTAAAAATTATATATATGCATAAATAACTCATCCATAAACTTAAATAAAAAAAGAATAAAATAATAGATGAATAATGGTTTAAAATGGATTACTATTTTTTATTTCATAGATCATTTAAATTCATATCTTAAAATTTGAAAACCCATTCAAAATGTTTATATCCAATGATGCTAATATATCCTACTCTTAATGTTTGTCCCAAAAAACTATGAGAGCAAGAATTGATGAACTGAATTAAATCCATTACAAAAAAAGAAAAAGTAAAACTCCTAAAATTGGTTAATCAAATCTCAAACATTGGAAAATTCTTCATCCACTGAATAATAATCGAGATACATAAAAATAAATCATTTTTGAAAAAACAATTATGGGTGGTTTGGATATGTACTACATTGAAGAATATTTTTTTCAAAAATTTGACCCCTTTCCACACTTAAACTCCAAAAATGTCAAAATTATTGTGTCTCAAAGTGATAGAAAATGTTAAAGTAGTTATGTTCAAAATATATTTTCAATAAGTCGTTCGAATCTTGTTTAAGGGTTATAAGCTTGTTCAAAAAGATATTTTCCACAAACTATTTTTCTATAAACAGCTATAAAAAATTACATGAATTTTCTTTAAAGAATATTAAAAAGATTACCAAATAACATTAAATACAATAGATTACGCATAATTGAGTACACATTTGATAAAAACAAGAATCCAATGAATTTTTATGGGTTCTTACACGTTTAAAAGTTTGTTTTTAATTAACTTTCAACACCTTATAAAATAATGTCATAAAATCCAATCAAATAAAAAAGGATACTCTAAGAAAACACCAATGGGTATCATCCCCACACATTTAATTTCATATTGTGAGAAGATTTAAATAAATTGAAGCTCAATTTTCAATCAACATTGAACATGAATCAATACCAATGAAAATAAAAATACATAGAGTATAAATAAAGAAATTATGACAAGAAATCCATTTATTTTAGAAAATATTTCTTTGGAATTCATATAAAAACATATCTTCCCTATTCACATTGAGTAAAATACCATTTTTTATTTAAATTTTAGTACCTATAATTTAAATATATAATTATTATTTTTCAAAAATTTATACAGTAATATAAAAGTAATAAGATGTAGAGATTAGGGATGTTTATATAATAAAGCTCTGCCATATATATTCTCCATGAATTGAAAACACTTAGGACTCAATTATTAATCTTTCACCACCCTTAAATCCTTCTATATGATAAGGGAGGAATATTAAGAATTAAATCCATGTAAATAATAGAGAGTAACAAATTGATTAAAAAAATTTAAATTCTTTAAAAAAATTAAGTGCTTAAGAATGAACATGGGTTGAATCCCATGAAACACTAAAATTATTATCTCGAATTATAATTAATTTAAAATTCAATTAAATATCAAAAAAATGAAAAATAATCACTTTTTAACTTGCATAAAATTTGTCCTTAATCTTTTTACCATTAACCAAAAATGGTATGTTATATTCTCTAACTATCCCAATAGCCCCATTGACAATGAATCTATGTATATTGAAAGGTCTAAACCATTTGGATTTAGTCTTCTTAGAAAAAAAGTATGTTTATAATTTAAATGTAATACCTTTTTTCCAATATTAAAATAATTATTTTGAATGATGGAATCATGAAAATATTTTAACATCTATTTATAATTCCTAGAATTATCAAATAACATTAATTTGATGACATTAACCATGGTATGGATAATTTATTTGTTTTAATATTTTATGTCTAATTCTATAAAGCAACCCTGGGTGCGCACTAGCGCAGCCTGTTGCGGGTCCCAAACATCAATTAATTTTTTTGAATGGATGAATAGGATTTATGTAAAATATTAAATTATTCCCTATAACAATGTTAGAGGTTAAATAAATATTTAAAAGGAATAAATGGAAATTAAACTAATTTTAATGAAATTTAAACCAAATAAAAGAAGGTAAAAAATAAATAACAATATAAAATTGGTTAGAAAAAGTAAAAATAATTAAAATGGGATAATCTATTTTTATAATTATTTTTACTTTATCTCTACCTTGTTATTTTTATTAATTTATTTTATTTTTTATTATTTTTTATCCTCATTTATTTCTTTCCTTTCCTTTTTTTCTCTCCCCGTCTATTTTCCCCCTCTCAACTCTGTTCATCGCGCCCCATCGCTAAGTGGTGCCCTCCCCCTTCTTCCACTTTGGAAGCCCGCTGCACCACCATCTCTTCTCCATTTTCAATGATGCTAAAATAATAATTAAGCTATTAGTATTTATAATCTTCTATACTAACAATCATTGTGTTTCATCCAAAATTCGTTGCGTAATCTGATGCAGAAGTCTTTTTTCCCAAAATTGGAGTTTTTAAAAAATACTCTGATTTCATTCTTTTATGGTCAAATCAATGGTTTTCACAAGACATGGGGTATACAATAACTAATATGTATGTAATATATGATCTTTACGATTATTTTTTATCTTTTTTGAATTTTCACCATTTTGTCACTCGTCGGTGATTACCAGAGAAT
Source organism: Viscum album (assembly GCA_963277665.1). Lineage (NCBI taxonomy): Eukaryota > Viridiplantae > Streptophyta > Magnoliopsida > Santalales > Viscaceae > Viscum > Viscum album. The sequence goes on from OY728133.1 coordinate 1,950,904,240, forward strand.
CTCAAATAATGCATATTAATTTAATTAAACTATATAGCCCTGGTAATTGTAACCTTTTTTTAGGGAGAACCCCTTCTTAGGTTGTCTCCCTTGTATTGTAAACCCCTTTGAGTGTACCAAAATAATGAGCATATTTACCGTTTGCATTGATTACTTAAATTATCAATTAGGTGTGCACATTTAATAAATTTATGTGGAGGTTTTGAATTGAATACAATTATTTTGGATGAATCCTAAACTATGAATTAGAATTTCCTTGACATTATTACCAAAATAATTATTTCCATAATTCTTTTCCTATTTCAACATTATTAAATGTCGTTGCCTCTGCTTTCACTGATCAGTGTTTATTCTATTCCATTTTATCTTAATATTAATAGCCAGGACTATTGGGCTTGAATAATTGGTAAGTGTGGCATTAAATGGTTAATTAGATGGCTGTAATCATGATTGTTTCTCTATGATATATATATATATATATCTGTAATGCTGTTTTACATGAACTCATGCCGAGAAGAGAATGCGGGTCCCATATTAAAAACCCCCAATTGGACTCTCCATTCACGATAGGTTATAAAACAACATTATAGTGATGTGATGTTTTAGGCTATCCAGGAAAGGGCTTTTACCGATATTTTTACCATACTAGTGGGTGACAATAATTCCCTAAGGGGTAACTGAGGATGGATCTATTAAAAAATTGATATTCCAAGCCTCGACTGATACTCGGTCCCTTACGTGTGATAAACGAGCCAACTCATAGTTACCATCCACAAACGGTACTTGGAATTTCAAAAGGATTACATTGGATGAGCTCATGGAATTTGATATAATTAATTAGATGTACCATAGTGATACCTTCGGGGCATGCTCAGACTCCACCTCTAAAATTATTAGTTTTAATATAAATGTGTGATATATGTTTTTATTGATACTACATAGTTTTTGTTTATTCTTCATGATACTTCTCTTGCTCCTTTAGAGTGCCCAATTGACATATGGACTAGATCCCTAGCCAAAGCACAAGCTTGCGGGTATGAATTTTTATTTGGTATGTCACATTACTGAGGCATTGCCTCATATATATATATATATATAAACTATTCTTTTCTAGGTATCTAATTCATTCTTCCATCTTAGGCCGAAGTAGGTGTTATGGGATGAGTGTCCATTGGGAACCCACACCATGTTACAATTATTATTATTATTATTATTATTTATATTTATTATTTTTATTATATCTATGGAACACTACTATTTTTCTACAATAAAAAATTGAAAGGCCTAGAAACCATGGGTTCTGTCCTATGGAGATTAGATCTAACACCCTGATTAGGTGCCTTTTTGTATCCCGAGTAGGTATTACATTCACAGTTATGGATTCAAGGAAGTGTGTTTCTTCCGTTGGTTGATTTCATTACTGTGTTGGATAATCATGGGGGTAGAAGACCAAGCCTTGCACGAGATGTCGTGTCTCAGTTTCTATTTTTTCTTTTGTTATTATTGTTAGGATGAAATCCATGCTTGTACCCCATCCCCTATAGTTTAATTTATTTACTTTTGAAGTCATACATTGACATCATCATGGTATTTGTTATGACTATTCATCTTCTGTAGTTATTATTTATTTTTTGGGTCATTTATCCACTTATGATGTCTTCTGATTATTCTTTATTCTAATGTTACTTGTTGAAATATTCTTTCTTGTTGTGAAATACCTTTTCCCATGAGCTAATTGTCTCCCCACAGACTTACCCAATCCCATTGCTACTATTTGAAAGCCTCTAGAATTTGGTGAGATGTGCTTAAGGTATTATGGCCCACCATCTCAAGGACTGTTTCTGTGGTACTCAGGGCGGGAACATACAAAGTGGAATCAAAGGAGTTATTTTTCTTTTTGTATTACTGATTGGGTTAGACATGAGACTAAGACCTTGGAATTTGGAATTTAATATGTTCTTGGAAATAGCTAATCCATGTATGGGGAAACCCAAATTTCATTGTTTGGGATTTCAGTAATTGATTATTCCATTTTTTAATGAAATAAATTCACTTTTTGGGGACACACTTGATTTATAATATTACTAGTATTTTTATTATGATGATGATGATTTTGACTATTGAAAACCAATGATATGTGGGCATTACATTTAGAAGAATCATATTAGGCACCATAGGGATTAAAATGACATGCATATTTCCATGCCATATCTATTTTCAGCATGCATCTTCTGGTTTTCACGTGAGTGATGTTTTGTTTAGTTGTAATATGTTGCAGTATTTTTTATTATAAATATAAATTGAGTATTACTCTTATAAATCCTTCTAATACCTATTATATTTCTATATAGATCCGACTCTCATATAAATCTCTCTAATGTGTAAATCTTACAGGCATACCATGTACCTACCCTCTTTATTTTCATTCCTTACATATTATTCCATGTTCAGGGAGTCCTTGCACCTTCCCTTTTTCCATACTGCTACTTTAATTTTTTACCTCTTCTCCAATAGAATATATACTAATGTGTGCATTTGGGAATTATTGAACAATACCGCCATGATGTCATCATGGATACATTGGGAGAGTAGTGATTAGAAAATTCCAAATTTGGTGTGTTTTGATCCACATGTAGTGATTCTTGTAGAAAAACATGTTGTGCCTCTTATAGAACTTCTTCCGAATTTTTCTTTAAGAACTAATTCCCAGATTAGGGATAATCTTTTCAGGTTCATACAATTAGTTCAGAGTGTTCCTAATCCTGTCCCAACTATGGAAGAGCTTATACAAATCTTTCTGTGGCATCATCCTCCCACTTTCTCAGAGCATGACAGTCACAATCTTGTAAATTCATGGATAGAATCCATAAAATCCAAAATTTATCATATTGAGATGCTTATAAAGTGAAGGTTGAAAATTTATATCTTTATGTTTTATGAATCTGCCATGCATTGGTGTGATGTATTTTTTCTGGTAGAGAAACCATGATACATGGTCTGGGTAGGATTCCAGATAGATTTCTATGATAACTTCTTCCCATAGACTCTGAGAGAAAATAGTGCTAGAGAGTTCTTACAACTTCATCAAGGCTCTATGATAGTGTTAGGTTATTCTACTCATTTCACTAAGCTCCAATGTTTTTCTCCATCTAGGATGGGTCACACATAGACAACTGCAATACATTTTGAGTATGGACTGGGATATCTTATCCACTCATAGGTGAATATATTTTACATCTTAACCATTATAGATATCACGAATCAGGACCAAATTACGGAACAAAATATCAGGGAAGCTGATCTTGTGAGTCTTGGTGGTTTAGTTCGAAAGTAGGGTAATGGTTCTTTAGGTAGTAAAAAGATTCATTTTGAGGCTACACATGGGGTTAATGCCAGCCAAATGTCACGTACTGAAATCACTATCATATGTCATCAATGAGGAATTGCAATCCATAATAATCCCCAATAAATGAAAAACATCGGGGAGTTCTATGATTACAACATAATGGGTCACATTAAGCATTTCTATTGTTCCATTCCTTCAGCATCCAGTGAAGTGGATCCCTACCAGCACCTCTATCGGGAATGGCATCTATAACTCCATGTTAGGTTGGGAGTAAAATTTCCACTGGAAAATTAGGCTGATGTAGTGGAGGTCATGGACATGGAAACGAAGTTCTAGAACACAATCATCCGCAATGTGCACATCTCATACTAGTCATGTGATACCTCAAAGACAAGGATTGATCCAAATGTATGTAGTGAATCTAATGTTAGTGGATCAAGTTTAGGGTCTTGTATGGTTATATATACTATCATTGTATTATATTCTTTAGTTTCTATCCTTTTTAATACTAGTTCTTCATACTCTTTCATATTTTCTGCAACTGTTGAGAGTTTGGGTATTTCCATAGATTACTTCTTCCCAGTATTGTCTCTAGACACTCTTTCTGGGGTCAGAACAGAGGGTATAAGTTAGTTACAAGAGTTACACCTTTGGATAGGTGGGAAACATTTTTTTTGAATTTATTAATCTTTGTGATGACCTTCTTTGATTTTATTCTCAGTATAGACTATCTCGTCCATTATCATGACCAAGTGAATTTCTATCCCTGATGAGTGTGTTTCACAACACCTGAGGGAATCACACATATACAATGGGGATACTAGTATATCTTGGAAGATCCATATGAATCTAATAATTCAAGGTTGGGAAGAGAGACAGATCAGTAAGTAGGTCACTTTATGAGTGATCAAGGATAGCAGTCGGTTGAATTCCCTTCTATTGTGGATCATTTTAGGGATGTATTCCCTAATAATTTTTCTATCTTACCTCATATGAGGGATGTTTACTTCACTATAAAGTGAGTTCTAGGTGAAACAAAATTTTACATTCCTCTTTATGGGATAATGCAAATAAAACTACATGAACTCAAAAAGAATCTTGAAGATATTGAGTCGAATGGTTTCATTATACCTAGTACATCATCACAGAGTTCACTAGTATTTTTTTACCAATAAATAGTATTGTACCCTCATATTATACCTGGATTACCATTGAATCAACCATATTATGGTAATGAATCGATATCTGTTTCCCTATATAGATGACCTCTTCAACCAACTCTGAGGGGAAAGTGTTTTATCCAAGATCGATATGATACTCGGATATCATCAGGTTCATGTGTGAACAATAGATATACAATGTACCACTTTCTGAAGTAGGTACAACTTCTATGTATTTTTGGTTATGAAATTCAGTTTAATGTATACACCAGTGGTTTTCATGGATATGATCAATCATGTTTTCCACCCATACCTTGATTCCTTTGGGGTAGTCTTTATAGATGACATCTTGGGGTTTTTTCAATGCATTCAAGACCATGAAACCCATCTTGAGATTGTGTTGTGTACACATAGAGATAACCATCTATACATGAATCATAGTAAATTCCACTTTTGTATTGAAAAGGTTAACTTAATAGGTCATATCATTTTTGAGGTAGACATATCAGTTGACCTATAAAAAGTTAGTGCAATAGTGTCTTGGGAGAAACCCAAGAATGTGTTTGACAAACACAGCTTCTTAGGGTTGTCTAGCTATTATTGATGTTTCAACCCAAATTTCTCCAACTTATAACACCTTTTACAACCTAGAATAAGAAGGGTGTGTAGTTCATTTGGACATAAGTTTGTTAAAAATATATTTAGGTGTTAAAGGGAAGACTCACCTCACATATGATCCTAATTATTCCTAAGCTAGGATGATGATATACCATGTATTTTTATGCTTTAGGAGTTGGAAAGGGTGTAGTTATGAAGAATGGTGATTGTGTTGTGGCTTATAGATCCTATCATCTATTGCCTCATGTGAGGAACTATCATACACAAGATCACTAATTGGATGCTACGATTCATGATATATATTGTTAGAGACACTAATTATTTAGAGAAAGGTTCTTTGTTTACACGGATCATAAAAGTTTTAAATATATATCTACACTCTAAGACATAAATTTGAGGCAGCACAAGTGGGTTGAATAACTACCATCGTTTTCCCTTAATATTTCTTATACTCCTAGCAATGGTAATGCCATGGATGATGATTTCAGCAGAAATACACCGACAGAAGACATCCATGAAGCTAACAATGAGTGGAAGATGATTTATTTGTTTTCTATGATGCGTTTTATAGTTCTGGAACAACATAGACTAACAGTTCTAGCTGCTCTTGTAGTGATGTCATCTCTTTTGGGGAGAGTCATCATGTGACAATTATCAGATCCAAAGGGGATCGTTTTGAGGTAAAGTGTCATAAGAGAGAACCTATCTCCTGGTTGGGTTTTTGATGATAGTGAAACATTTATCTACGTGTCCATGTATGTGCCTCTTCTAACATTTGGGAATATATGGTGAGGGAATATCATGAATCTGGTTTGGTAGTTCATCCCGAACATAATAAGATGAACAAAGATATGCATCTTCAATACTGGTGGAATTGTATGAAGAAGAAAATAGCGGGTTTTATTACATGGTGATAAAACTTTCAGTAGGTAAAGGAAGAGAACTAGTGACCAACTAGGATCCTACGAAATCTATTCATTCCTGAGCAGAAATGGAAAGACCTCACCATGGATTTTTTACAGGCTTTCTAAGATCTCATCAAGGCAGTGATGCAGTATGGATGATCTATGATAGGTTATTAAAAGTTGTGCAATCCCTACCTTTCCAAGAGAACTTATATTTTTATTAGTTGAGGAGGATTTATATCTGAGAGATAGTTCAACTTCATGGAATTCCCCATTATAGTTAGTCAGAACAATATTCCCATTTCACATTGCGACTCTTGCAAGGGTTGCAGAAGGCACTAGGTTCATAAGTACTTTTGAGTACTACATATCACCCCAAAAGGGATGGGTTGTCCAAGTGATCAATTATGGTGTTAAAGGATATGTTTAGGGAATGAATCTGTGATTTTGGATGTTATTTGGAGAAACATATTCCTCTATTTGAGTTTTCCAATAATAAAAGATTCCATGCAACTATTAAAATGGATCAATATTATACCCTCTATAGTAGACCATGTTGTTCATCCCTATACTGGTTAGAAGTAGGTGAGGCTACTCCTATGGGTCCTCATCTCATTTAGGATACTTAGATCATTCCCATCGGATTCAGAAGCATATAGATATAGTTCAATATATATCGATGTCTTATACCAATCATCATTGTAAACCCACATAGTTTGAGGTGGGACATTAGGTCTTTCTACATTTTTCACCGATGTTGTGTCATAAGAAAATCAAAAGAAAATTAAATTTATATTATTGAAATGTTAGGACACTAGATATAGTATAGAGAGTTGGGAAGGTGGAATATTCGTTTATGGTACCTCATAGGTACCATGCCATTCATGACGTCTTCTATGTCTCTAAACTTCAACAAGATCAACAAGACCCGTCTCATTCATTCAGTCCTGAAAAAATAAATATTGGTGTGGATGAATCCGTTGAGGGGTGTTCGATTCGTATAATTGACCATAGAATAATGATTATCCAAGGTAGTTCAGTTCCACTGGTCTGGATGTTATGGAAACACATACACTTTTAGGATGATACTTGGGAATGTAAGACTGATGTACGTGCTCAGTGACTCGCAATTTTCTCATAAAACCTTCTCATACCATCAAAAAGGGAAACATGGGAAGTATTTTTCCATATAAGGGATGTTTTAACATCATTTATTTGACCAAGGTATGGATCGTTTAATGTTTTTTATATTTTATGTCCAATTTCTTAAATAGACCGAGGAAATACGCCGTTGCGACCTATTGTAGGTCTCGTGCGTCTATTAATTTATTTAAATGGTTACGTGGGATTTAAGTAAATAATAATTCACACCCCCATTCAATGATATGGGTTAAAAAATATGTAAAAGAATTAAAATTAAATAAAACTAATTTTAAGGAATTTTAAATGAAATGAAAACGGGATAAAAGTAAATAATAAACTAAAAGTATGGAGAAATGTATAAAGAATTAAAATGTGATTAACTCAGTTTTATAATTTTCATTCCTTTATCCCACCCATTTAATTTTATTAATTTTAATTTACTTCATCTTATTTTTTATCCTTATTTCATTATTTCCTTTTCTAATTTTTTCTCTCCTCTTATATTCTCTCCCTCTCCCATTTGTGCATCACACCCCCAATGTCAAGGTGGTGCGCCTTCACCTTCCTCTGCTTTGGATGCCCTCTTTTACTATGTATCTTCTCCATTATAAATATCATCAAAAGGAAAATGCGGCCCTTAGTAACGTTAATATTCTTCACCAAGAATCATTGAGTTTCATCCACTCTCCCTCACACAATCTGCCGTTGAAGATTTTTACTAGAAATTGTGGTTTTTTAAAAATCCTCTGATTTCATCAATGTTATGTCAAATAATGGATATCATGGGATGTGGGATATAGTATGAATAAGTGGTTTGGAATATATGATATTTAACATCGTTTCATTCCTTTATAATAATTTCACCATTATGCCGCTCGTCGGTGCCTACTGGAAAATATCATATAATGCATGTTAATTTAATTGAACTTTTTAGACTAGATCTTTGTGAACTTTGTTTAGGGTGAACCCCTTCCTAGGTTTTTTCCATGAAGTTTGAAAACCCTTTGGGTGTGCCAACAAAATGGTCCTATTTAATGTTATCCTTGATTCATTATATTATATATTACATGTACACATGTAAGAAATTACGTTTGAGGTTTTTTATTGAATACAATTATTTAGGAGGAATCATAAATCATGAATTTTATTTTCCTTGATTTTTTTTCATAAATAAATATCTTCATATGACATTTTGTGTTTCAGCATTATTAAATGTCATTTCCTCCTCTTTCATTAGTAAGTTCCATTTCTGTTTAATTTTTTGGTAATATTAATAGGAGTGACTATTGGGCTTGAATAATTGGTAAATGTGGCATTAAATGGTTTATTAGATTGTTGAAATCATGAATGATACTTTTTGATATATATATTCTTATCCTATTATTTTAAATAAAATCAGGTTAGGGAGAGAATGTGGCTCCCATATTAAAAATGTACAATTGGATCCTCTGTGCTTGATTGGTTACAATATAACATGCTGGGAAAATGATGTTTTGGCTCGCTAGTTAAGGGATTTACTCTGGATTATTACCATATTAATGGGTGAAACTAGATCACTAAGGGGAAAATGATGATGTATCTATTGAAAAAATATCTATTCTATGCCTTGGTTTATACACGACCCCTTACATGCTATACCCATGATAGACTCATAGTTAGCATCTATGAGAGATACATTGACATTAAAAGGATTACCTTAGACGAGCTTGTGGGATTGGATATAATTGATTGGATGTACTGTAGAAATAAAATAGGGATGGAATCAGACACCACATCTAAAATCATCAGTTTTAATATAAATTCTAAGTTGTTTTTTAATACTATATAGATTTTTGTTATGCTTTTTGGTACTTCCCATGTGCCTTTAGTGCACCGGGATGACATTTGAATTATACCCCATGTCAAAGCACAAGATTGGGGGGGGGTATTCCATTTTCTATGATATGTCACATTACTCCAGCCTTGATATATATATATATATATTATAATTTACCACGTATCACATTCTGACTTCTAGCTTAGGCCGAAGTAGGTGGTATGGGATAGGTGACCACTTGGGAACTAATGCCATATTAGAGTTAATATATTTTTATTTATTTATGTTTCTTGAATTTATTATGTATACGACACACTGATATTTGTCTAGAAAAGAAAATGGAAAGTCCAAGACACCATGGGTTCTATCCTACTCATATTATATCTCAAAACCTTCTCAGGCACTGTTTAGTTCCCGATTATACTTTATGTTTGCAGGTATAGATTCAGGGAAGCATTCTTCTTCCGATGCTTGATTGTTTCGCTATTTTGGATGGATATTGGGGGAATAGGGCCAAGCCTTGTTTGATATTTCATGTCTCTTTTTATATTTGGCATTTTAGTAGTTTTTTAGCATGCAGTCCATGCCTATACCCCATCACCTAAACTTTTATTTATTTAGTTTTGGCATCATATATTGTGATCATCATGGTATTTTTTATGACAATTCCGCTTCTTTATTTATTATTTATTTTTCTTAGTAATTTGTCAACTTCTTCAGTTGTCCGCTTATTCTTTATTCTTACACAGCATATTTAAATATTCTATTCTATTGTGAAATACCTTTTCCTTTGAGGGAATAGTCTCCCCACAAACTTACCCAAGGGCCTCACTGCTAGTCGATAGCCACTAGTGTTTGGGGAGATACACATGAGATATTGTGGACCACCATCTTGGGGCCCCGTTTAGTTTAAAATTGAGTGGGATAATACAAGAAAGAACTATTAATCCATATAAATCACTTGGATCAATAATTATTCTCTACCTAGAAGTCATCAAATTAATGTTGAGGGACTTCACTACTAACTATGAATTGAATTTCCACTCCATATGTAAATGAAACGAATTTCAAAATAACAACCTATATGGAGACATAATTATTATGGTTTTTAATTCATTTCTATAATCCCATAACGCTACATCAAGTTTAAAGGACCAATTCATCCTATAATTTGATTCATTTTTCTCAAAAATCAACTCAAACCACCTAATTGAAATTTCTTCTTGTCCACTAGATTTTTTATAGTATGAAGTTGTCATCCTATGGGAACCCAAAGAAAAACATTAAAATGGGTTCCATTTTTTATTATGAAATCTTTTGTCACCCCAAATATCAAGAATAACTTTTTAATAATTTTAATGATAATGATACCTTGATTATTGGTAATTCATACATATTAAACCAACTTAGAAACATAATTCAATGGAAAACATAATATACTAATTTAAATGATAAGATTGGAATGTTAATATTTAATCCATCCCTAGAACATCAAAAAATTCTACTTCCAATATTCAATTTTGAGGATGCTCTTTATTTCATCCAACATTTCCTATCCTCTGAAAAATATAAAAAAAAAGATATAAAATTCCACAATCCTTAAAATGATATAGGCCAATAAAATATATCATGAATGAAATTTGGATAGTCCTTTTACCTTCAGGATGACCCCCAAGGTGATGAGTGAAAAATCTCCACAATTGGAAAATCTCTTCTTCTAGGGAACAAAAACTAAAAATTTCATCATTACACCCCCTAAACACTGAATTACCATCCTACAGATAGTAATTAAGTTGATAGATGAACTTATTACTTTTATTATCTAAGACATATTTGTGAATAACTTATACTACTATGAAATTGGTATCATCTCCATACTAAGAAGATTTCATAACATAAATCGTGAGTAATATTTTCATCACGATAGGTAAAATTAATTGACCTAATAAATTTATACTATATACTTGAACACCTAGATAAATGATAAGAAATAATATTTTCAAGAAATTTTTTTATTTAATATCCAAATCAAACACAAAAAAAATTATCCACATGATGAGTTTAGATTCTAAATCTTTTTTAGACATTATATACTTCAAGTTAATGTTGTTTTGATGACTATGAATATGGAACCAAATAGGTACTTATTAAACATATCTGGAGAAAAAAATACATCAAATCATTCCATGTATTGGTGTTTTTCCATTGACCATCATCGAGAAATATATTCTCATAATACACCACATGAAATCTCTAATATTTCAATTTTCCTATAACAGAAGCAAAAACTAGATCACTAAAATGACACATAATTTTAAATGGAAATGTTAAATCCGGTGTTGTGATGATGGGGGAAGAAGTGTGTATTTCATTAATAAAATTAAAATACTGCAAAAGAAATTCATCAAAGAAAAATTGTGTGTATTTAATAATTAATAAACACAAGAACTCCATAATCTTTTAAATTATTTAATAAACCTCCAGTAAATTTCAGCATGCCCTAAAAATCTCTTCTTACCCTTGACATTTTCATGAGCTGGAAATTTATTAATGACTTATATTCTAGAATTTCCAAGCTCAATTCCCATTATTTACACTTTATTTATTATCATAATTCCTTCTTTCATCACAAATTGATATTGATACTAGTGGATAATAATATTAGTTTCAAAACATATCTATAAAAGTAGTTTCATATTTTTCAAACGTATCTCACAAGTGATATCAAATGTAGAAAATAATATATATAAAAATATACAATATTTTGTGTCATGTTTGAAAAAAAAACAATCACATTTGAAAGGATTTTAGGGAACCACAGAAGTTTATGTGAATTATTTGATCGGAAAATGATTGAAATGAAAATTTGAAGATAGTTTTTCTTGGTATTATGGGGTTATAATGATATGGTTTAAACCAAAATAACAATCCAAAAAATAAAATAACCTTTTACAGGAAACCATACCATTAATTTTATATAATAATGGAATTATAAAATGATATTTTCTAATAGAAAAATAATGATTACTATAGTATTTATAGACATTCCATTTAGTTTCTTTACTAACTTGAATTTTACCATTCTTCTCATTTGTAACAACAATGAACCCAAATTTCATTGAAAATATGAAAATTGGGATAACTCAAAGCATTTTTAGACATAAGATAAATGATACCGGTACCAATTATCTTGATTACCACTTAACTCACAACCTCTTTTTTGTTTGGATTCAATCTCTTTTTACCCTCAACACATGGTTTTTTGTCTGGTTCTTTAGGAATCCTTTGTTTATAGAATGATGGGTTAATCCCTTTAATGCCAAATATAGACCAAAATATTGTATTTTTGAACTTTTTTAAAATCATAAATAAATTTTCTTATTGAATTTCAATTAGTTCTATATATATAATAACTATAAGTATTAACTTGTCACCTATAAATGTGTATTTTAAGTGTGTTGGGAGCAAATTTGTCTCCAAAGTGGGTGCCTGTTCAGTATAATGAATACTCTTGTGCATATGATGTCTAATATATTAAATATGATTCTTATAATGATTATGAATGATTGATTTTTTTAATTCTAGATATAGTTTTATATTTTTCATCACTTCTATAGAAAATAAAATATCACACTCATGTGATTCCATATCAGATCTGAAAATTGTTTTAAGTAAAAATCATCAAATTGTTCAAAAATATATCCCTTTACCTTATCAAATTGTTCATAAATGTAAAAAGTATAGAAATGACCCTCAATATCACCAAAAAACTCTTTCATTTTAGACACATAAAACTCCTCCTGAACTCCAGACTTCACAATAGAAAAACAATTGTTTTCCAAATTTATAAAGTTTAATAGAGTCTCATTTTCAGAATACTCAACAGTGTGGGAAACATAATATTAAAATTTAATATGAATTTATTTAATCAATGACTATTTATAATACTATTATAAATAATAAAATGGGTTATTAGATTATAATAACTCACCCGTTGAGTATTTTCCACCTAATGTAGGCTCTTTATCAAATTTAAACACTTAAAATTCTTCATCATTCTCTCCAAATTTAAAATAAAATTACCAACTACCACATTGATAACCACTCCTACCATATATAATATAGGCCTAATTATAATTATTGTAACATCATGGTTACACAATATGTATAAAAAAAGATAGTCAGTGGGAAAAGTAACTTAACTACATCAACAATCAAGTCATCAATTCACCCAATGGGATGTAGGAAAGATTTATCATCCAAATATAGAATAATATTAGTGGGTTCCAACTCACCCAATATCAACTATTGAAATAATTAGTAAGGTATTAGGTTTATATTAGCTTCATGATCACAATGATAATTGAGTTAGGCACTATTTCCTAAGGTGAAAGGAATGGAAAACCCCCAATATCATTTGGTTTTGTAGGGATTTTATTTTTTATATTATAATTGAAGTATTTAGTGAAGCTATAAGAGTCAATATTATAAAAATATTTATTATTTGAAAAAATTATATTAATAAATTTCAAGTAATATTGAATATGTAGTAAATATTGGATGAAAAAAATATTCACTTGGATCTTGTTTTAAATCCCAAGGAATTAGAGTAGTATTGTTTTTTTATTGTTTCAATTTTTCTGGGAAAGGGATGGTTGTAATATAGATATTTAATAAAATAGTTATTTATCCCATTTCTTCATCTAGTTTATACTTCCATTTGTTTTTATTTTATGTCTTTTTAATCATTCTTTTCATGTTGAACAATTTTATTTTCTTCTTTTTGAGCGATTCTTAACTCATTTCTAGATTCATTTTTATACATTATTTGAATAAAAAATTCACCCATTTTTCCTATTTGATTCATACTATGGTATTTATGACTTAAATATTGAGTTTATAATCCTCCTTAGTTACTAGAACAATGATATTGTATTTAGGATTAATTTCAGTTTTTCTAGGTTGCTTAGCTCAATCCATATATGTCATATATCTTGCGAATTGACCCATTTAAAGAACAAGATTTCTTATTCAAGAATCAATTTCATAATAATAATAATCATTTTTATCCTTTTTTTATTTAAACATAAACTCTTGAAATTAAAATATTCTTAAAATATTTTTCATCTTATTAAGTATTTTTTCGTAAAAATTATATTGGGAATTGGATGAATCTGTCATTTTTTGGTTTTGGAAACAAGGATTATGATATTGTTAAAAAACCAAGGAATCAGTAGGTCTAAACACACCTTTTACCTTCAAATAAATGTTTGTGTGATTCATATAACCTATACTGTGATTATTTTAACAAAAAATGTTCATATTTTTATTGTATCCTAGGATCATCCTTATCAAAACTAATATTTTAAATAGGTTTGGAAGGAAAGTTAATGTTGGGATAACATGACATAGAATGTCCAAACATGTCATAATATTAGAATTGATCCCTCAATTAATTTAAATTATTGAATTTATGAAGTCTAGTTTCATGAACATTAATATTTGGAATATATTTTGTGCCTCACCATAATATAGTCATCCTTCTAGAAAATTAATGTTTTGAATTTTGTAATAGATTAGTATAAATTTGATTAAATTAATTAGTAGTTTTATATGAGAAATACCAACTAGAAGAAATATCAATAATATTTTGTTTTTAAGGGTTAAGTACAATATAAAAAGTATCCATTAATAAATGTAGTGAAAATTGATGATTATGAAATTTTATAAGGTACCCTAAATGTTATCCCAAGTATCAAAGAATAAATAATCATCTTCCTGAAAAAATATAGTAAATTTATGCCTAATTTAGGTATTCATTATCTTAGGATAAAATTTCATGATGGAAGCATTAAAATACTGATCCTAAGTATCAATAAATTATTCCACAAAATATTTTAACCATGATCTATATTTTTTATTCAGACAAAATGGAAATACTATCAGCTTCAATTCCTCATTAATAAGTCCTCTGAGAATATTTTTTTACAACAAACTATAAAATTACATAATGAAATCAAATGAATAATCATTTGGTATACCATTAATAGATGGTTTTTTAGAAAATAGAAACTATTTGAAATCAATGTTTCTAGATTAAGGTGAAAAACTATCATATGAATCGTTTCTAGGGATTTTTGGTAATTGGTAGTTATTTAGGTTGTGTCTCTAACCCTCATGTTCTCTTATTATAGTTTGAATAATATTTTAAATTCTTTTTATGACCACACTATGATCATCCATTTTGATTTTTTTATTGTTAAAATCCCTTAGATGTATTTGGATTTTAGGGATAAAGGGTTTTATCCAATGATAAAATGATCTAGTAAACATGGAATGGATGTAACCAGAATTATTTCAGCACCAAAAGTAAGTAAATATCATAAAAAACTCATAACAATCAGATTAGATGAAAATATTTTTTTAATAGTCATTTTCTAGTTTTTAATGTATTTTTTGGGTTCGCAATTATGGTGGTAGGAATCTGTTCCCTAAAAATAGATACAAAATACTTGATGAATTGTTGTTTAAAGAAATTATTATTATTTAATGATTCCTACTAACAGTATAATAGTGATGAGTAAGTTGTGAAACTAGTAGTAAAGGTTAAAAATTATTTTGGAAGCCAGAAATAAAAACTCAAAATAAAATAAATTGGTGACCACTATAGCAATGGAAAATTAGAAAATATGAATTTATGGATGAAATAGTGAAATAAATATGGGAGGAAATATAGAAATAAAGAGAATAAAAAATTAAGGATTGGGAAAAAATATTTTCTGATTAAAATATCACTTTTCATTCATTAAAGGAATTTTTTTGATCGTCACACCATGATAATTTTTATAACTATTTCTCTTAATAAGTAAAATATTAAAATATAAAATATAATCAATGATTTAATAAACAAAAATAATATGAGTGGTATGACCAATAATTATTTTTTAGATTAACAAGGTACATTTTTTCACAATTAGATTCAATAGAAAATCCAGATCAGTGAATTATTTTGAATTATAAATAAACCAACAACCAAACTTTAAATGATTTCTAAAATGAAAGAGGGAAAATAAATCAAAAAAATATTTAATTTCCTAACAAAATATTCAACCAAGATTCTTTTTAATTTTTTGGAATCAATGTAGAATTTTAGTATAAATTCAATCAGAATGAATGAATAAAAGTGTAAAAAGGTTATCTCCCCTTTGAAACTTATTCTTGAAAACTACATTGCCCAAGTTCAATCAATTCTCCTCAATGAATCATCATTTAATGTTTCACTAAGCCCACCTCTCAAAAAATATGCTCTGATGAAAATTATTTCACTTCATTGGTGCATCTAAGAATATATTGATTTTCATTCCTATTTAGTTGATCATGAACCTAAACCAATTGACTTAGCTTTTTCCTTAATTTTTTCACTGACCAGTTGGTACTTTTCCCAATTTTTATCACCTACATGTAATTTGGGTAGACCCATTTAAAATAAAATTTTCAAATTCCTGTGACTTCCTATTATAATGTATTTAGTCAAAATCTATGACCTTGTTCATTCCATAACAACACCCAATTCAGTCTTTAATCCTAGAATTCCTCCCACATAGAGATATATACTCATTGAATTTTAAGAGGAATAGATTGAAATAAAAAATATTTTAATCATTGTTCCATATTTTGAGTAATTTTTTCTAGCAGGAATAGTTCATTCACTTCCAAAATTTCATCGAGATCTATTTGAAAACTCATATTCCAATCCCCCTAACATTGGAAAACCATGGATTAGATAGTTTCAACAATAATACCAGACATCATTCATGTCACTAGGTTCATCATCATATATAAATTTCGAATTTATATCTCATAACTAATGAGAAAAATATCCCCATATTTATGAAAATATCAATGTATTTTCTTATGAGTATTGTTCAATATCACTCATCCCAGATCTCCATTGATTCATCAAACACCCTTATCTCTATTTGATTTCATCTTCATTCTGGTGATCTCGGTTTTGTTGGTGATAGTAGTAAATCATATACTCATCAATAGAGGATCTAGGTCACTATATTTAGGTTTTTATAAATTATTTAGGTAATTTATTATCTTCTTCTTTAATCCAAGGTTGCACTTGACTACTCAGATTTGATCAGAATAGATCACCCACATCTACTTGATGTGCTGAGTCGAACATTGTAAAACCCCAAATTTCTTTATTTGTTTAATCAATGGTGTTAAAAAATTGAAGGCATTGTTAGTATTCAACAAAAAAATATTGATTAGATTCAAGTTCAGCCACAATATCTTCACCATAAGGGAGCTCAATATTGGGATGAATATGGTAGGATAGAAACATTCATGCGGTCAACTATATTTACTATATGATTGAACCAATTATAATGTGTGGTTGATTCTCCATATTTAGGAATGGTAAACTAGAATGAATAATAGTGAATCCACTCCTTCAAAACCTTTTCTAATTTTCCATTCCATTATTAGACATGTAGAATCATCAATTCAGTTCTAAAGGTTAATTATAAACATTGCTAAATATTATCATACAATTGAAAAAGATTCTCCGATTTGGTTCACGATAGGTATGGGACGTTTTCATATTCATAAGCATGGTTGATTTAATCATCAAATATACAAGCATAAATTTACCTTTTAGAATCTCTTGTTCTTTTCCAATATCATTTTCAATGAATCTTTTCTGGCGGTCAATTAATACCTTTATAAAATATCACACACTGATTTTCCATGCAACTCTATGGAAAAGAGTAACACCACAAAAGATTGATAAACCTAAACAAGATAAATTAAATTTTTCTAGACATTAAATATTTCAAAAATATTATATTTAAAAAAAATTACAACCCCATTAAAGGAAAACACATTATGAATTAAAATATATAAAATGATAATTTGATAAAATTAAATAATAAAAATTTTAATTCAAAATACATAAATTAATTAATTAATTAATTAAAACCAAGAAATAATAAGCATAAAAAATTAATAAATATTATATTAAAATTAAAATTAATTAAATCATTTTAAAAATGAGATTAAAAATTAAATTAATCATCAGTTATTTAATTATTATATTAATATAAATATCACATAATTTAATATTTCATTTAAAGAAAAAAAAATTTACAAATAGCACTATGAATTAAAATCTAAAAATAAAATTTGAAAATGAAATAAATAATTAAATAATTTAAAGAATAATCAACAGATTATTTAAACATAAAAAATAATAGCTATTATATTTACCAATAATTACTTATTTCATTATACAAACCACTAAACATTAATTAACAATTTAAAGTCTAATTTTTGATTAAAAATAATGATAATATAATAAAAATGATATGGAAAAATAATAGTATTAAATGTCGTTTCACTTATTTATATGTGGATTTATAGTAATGACCAATAATTTCAATATAGTAGGGATTAAAATAGTGCTGATGGACCAAATATCATAATAGTTTATAAAAAAGATCCTCAAAATGATTTTTTTTCTTTATGGGGAAGGTAGCTCTTGATTAACTTTGACAATTATATCTTGTTTCTAATTTGTCAGTTACTTTGAATGGTGATAATATTTCAACTTTATTTGTAGATGAGAATGGTATTCCATCATTATAATAGATTACCATATATATGAATTTTTAAGTGAATAAACATATAACGTTAGTTAAAGACTGTTATTTGGTGAATGCAGATGGTTCTAAAATGGATTATAAGATTTCAAAAGATACATATAATGATTATTAACTAAAATTTGAGTTAAATACTCAGGATGGTAAAATTTCTATGGATAAGAAAGAGAAAATTAAACATACCTATGAGTTGAGTGAATCTTGATGAAAAATTACTAACCCAACTATAAATCTAAATACTACGATGCATTAATGTTATCATAATAAGATGGATGTATGATTATTAAGATGAAACTAGAATTTAAAATATTATGGAATTTAAAATCTAATATTAAAAATAGATATAAAATATTTTAAATAATTTTTATAAAATTAAAATTGAATCTATCATCCTCCAAATTATGTTTTATATCTTAAAGGATTAGTTTCATTCAAAATTTTCTTTTCCAGAAAATGAACCATTCTATAATGAACACTGGATAGAAGGACATGTATATAAAATTATTCTTTAAATAATGTTCAATCTCTTATATTTATGAAATCATATATTTCAAACGAGCCCACAATAGTAAAAAATCATTTAGTTTAAATAGTGTGAGTTTATAAATGTCAATTTTATTAAACTGATGAACACAATAAATCTTGAAAAACATTTATATTTTAATATGTTTTGAATAAATTATGGCTAATAGTAGATGGAATATATGGTTCATAGGTAATAGTTGTTTTCATTTTATGAAAGTATACAAATCCATATTTTGGATCTTTTATAAAAATAAAAGTGTGGGCGATTCACTTTTGATGACGAAGTGCAAGAGAAAATTAATGTGATTGGAATTTTTTGTTGAAAAGTTATCAATTTATAATGTTCTTTATGTTTTTGTACTTCCAAATGAACTCATTAGCAATATCGAACTATTAAATGATGTTTACTATATAGAATTTGGGGATCATAAATAAACCATCAAAAAGATTAGAACATGTGCATGTTTTACCTACCAATTGGTATGATAATGTAGACACATTATACATAAAAACCAATATTTTTATAAAACAAAATTATCTTAGTGAATTTAATGAGAATTGTTAGATATGGTATAAAAGGTGAGGACATTATAATGCTCATACATTTACTTAACATTCTTGGAAATAACTAGTGAATTATCTACTTGAACTTTAGATTAATTCATATAGAGTCTATGACTTTGGATAATATAGTAAGAAACATAAGTCAATTTTAAATCTTACTGGTGAAGTTTCACTACCATAAGATTTATTATTAGGGCACATGTATCTTTTTAGTCTATTGAAAACTGTCTCTATATAAGGAAAAAATACATTTATATAATAGTTGATGATAAAATGATGTATATTTAGACCTATTTTATTACTCATTAATTATGTTAAATATTTTTTAATGTTTTATTACTCATTTAAAATTAAAGAAACACACCTTTAGTTATTTTTTATAGCGATTAGGGTGGTGAACCTATAAATTATAATTTCAAAAAAAATAGTTAAAAATATAAACTCATATTTACTCATCAACAATAACATAATGAAAAAAGATATAGTTTCAAGAAGGAATGAATAGATTAAAAAATTACCAAATTAATATTGTATGAATAATAGGTAGAAAATAATTTTTAAATGGAATTCATGAGTGAAAGTTATTAAAATATAAATAAAATGACCCTTCATCCCTTATTACGTATTAACCCTTATAAATCGGGTAATGGTAGGAATATTAAATATCCATAATTAATTGTATTTGTTTTAAAAGTATTCTATATGAATAGTAAATATCATCATTGTAAATGTAATCCAAATTATGATGAAATATTTTTTTAGATACTTCTAGTAAGTCTTCTGACATTTATAACAAATAGACACATACTATTGAATAAATAGTAGATGTTATTTTTGATGAAACCCATCCTTATGTGAAGTTAAAACAATTAAAATATTTTCATCTAGGAGTTATTTTTGAAACACCCTATATTCTGTTACATAAAGTTGAATCATATCCATTTGTAATTAATATATAAGAATCTATATTAACAAAATAGAAATTACTAGAAATTAAATTAAGGTATTTTAATTCTTTAGTAGATGAATAACAACATTACCATTCACCTAAAAACCAGATAACCGTTAATAATCATCCTAATGATAATATTATATGTGGTGTAGTATAAATGGTTAGAACCTATGGTTTTTTATGAAATGCAACAGACTATTTTGAATTAGTATCCATGTTTGAAACTAAAACATCTAATGAATTTTCTGTTTATGAGAGTTGGTAGTTTTTTATTCGAGATAACTTAATCTACTTGAATGGAAAATTGTTTATACCTTGGTTAAAAATTCAAAGGATTATCTGATTATAGGTTATAAATGGGATTCCTAGAATAATTGTGATGAAAATTGGATTATTATCATGAATAAGGGAAACTAGATTCATATGGTTATAACTAAGAAGTTGGTTAATGATATAGAGAATATTTTATTACTAGAATCTATGATTGATTACATTCATATTATATTTAAATTTGTTGATCATATTAATTTTACTCTATATCCAGTGGATATAAAGAGTGAATTCTATAATAGACATGTTTAGGAGGAGTTTTATCGAGAACAATCTCATTATTTTTAATTTTAAAATATTTTAATAAATATTTTCAATCATAAAAAAGGTCATTACAGAACTAAAAGAGCTATGGGATCCTGATGAGATAATCTATATAGATGTTTACATAAAAAATAATTGGAATGGATAACCCCACACTTTTTATAATGATTTTTTTAGGGAAACCATTTGTGTTTAAATTCAATTTCATGACATTATATTTGAATCGACTCAAAAAAATCTAACAAATAGTTTCTTATATCTTATGTAGAGTTTTCTCAATATGATCATGATAGATAAAATTACTTTTTTTCTAGGTTTCTAAATAACTCATAAACTAGAAAGAATAATTTTAAATAAATATATTTATATAATATATTTATTTTAAATGTTTTTGTTTTAAAATTTTTTCCATTATTAATAATATGATATGTACCTTGACTATACTTGATGTTGATTAATATATAAAATCAATATATTAAATAATTCTTAGAGGGATGATCTAAAGTTTAATATACTTGATGGTCAGTTTAACTGACATTACGTACTATGTATGCATGTGTGTACGATTTCATGAAATATTGAAATAATATTATTTTATTCCAATCAAGATGATCTTCCCCTATCTTAAAATAATTTCCCAACAATGATTATTTTTTTCCTAATAGAACATATTACTTCAATTATGGGTTTTTACTATTTTATATTTAGTGGTTACAAAATGGAACTGAAGAATACAATCGAAATATGTCATTTTCTAAGAGATTATATAGTCTCTTTGTATAACAAGAAAAAAAAATTGGTTTTACTTTCCATATATAAATTCGAATATGTGATGGATAGAAGCTAGTGCACTCAACCGTTATAGATAAAGAACACAGTCTTAGATTTTGTTTGGAGTTCCACTCAATGTTTGATTATTTTTTACAGAACAAGGTCTATAACTTTGTCAATGAATATAGAACATCCCTCATATGAAAATCCCAAAGACATTGGACAACATGTCCTTTGGTACTATAAAAAAATAGGATATATTATTCTATAGTTTATTAGAATAGAAAATTAGTTTACTAATAGTATCACTAAAAAATTAAATTATGATAAATTTTCATATATTAAATAGTAATTAGGTATAATCAATGATAAGTGATCCTAATTTAAACTACATGTTTAAAAATATCCTAAAATAACAAAAACCTCTAGAAAATGGAGACAATTTTTTATATATAGGTTTCTTATATTTTCATATAGGTAAATCATATTATCTATATATTCATTGAATATATTTTATCAAAATAATTTTTAACATATTTTGGAAGGAAAACCCCTTTAATTTACAACTAATGATTAAATTGTATATAAATTAAATTTTGAAAATGTACCATTTATTATGTATTTTTCCCTTATAAAGAGAAACTATTTTATCTCTATATTAATTTATCAGATATCTTAAATATTTTTTATAATTTAATACATTTATTTCATTATAAAAAGTTGATTTTTTTTGTAATTCTATCTTTACTTCATGAAAATTTAATACATGTGTGATTAACCCTTGATAAAGAGTGGTTTTTAAATTATCCATGTATAGAAATATATCTTAAATCATGATGAATATTATGGAATTTTATTAGAACATTATTTATAGGTCTATTTATAAGAAGAATGTCATTCTTAAGAATTAGAAGATAGATTTATAAGGGTTCATATTTTAATTATTATTATCCATTAATTATTTTTATTAACTCAATGTTTTATCTCTAACACTAATATATGAGAAAGATTTTTCTCTTAATAAATGGTATCTCTGTAAGGGGGAGAAGATCATTTCAAATGAAAAAAATAAAACATTGACAAGAAGCGTAATTTATCAATATAAATTATTTTAAAATTAAATAGGGATTACATTTCATGGAATTTATGAGGACTTTTTCTTTTATTTATAAAGTGATTAATACATCAAGCATGAACATTTAGTTGAGGGGGAATGAATCATTCTTCCCATATTTTACTTAGAGTTAATTTTTTTCTTAATTTTAACATATTTAATTCTGAAACTTGTATCTCGGTTAAGGTATATATGTAAATGAATATACCCTTAACCCTCACCACCATATTCAACACAGAATGTTATAATAAACAATGACAAACATGGGATATATAATGTTCGTCCCCTTTTCTGAAAACCTACCATTTTCTATTTTTGGGTCAAAATCATGGATATATATATTTACTATATGATGAGTCTTAATACAAAAATATATAGTTGAGTTTTTTCTTGAATCATGATTACCTGTCTTATTCTATTAAAATATAGGGCCATTGTTTCCTTGAGTCTTTGTATAATGACAACATTTATCTCCCAGTAGTTTCTTTGTACTATATCACATTGTTTTCAATCATCTTGATTATAATGTGGACTTATTTATACATAAACCACCAGTATTCTATCATCTAAAAAACCCTTTAAATTATATCTTATATATGAAAAAGATGTTACAATCTTATCATAGTAAGATCTTATTCCTCAATTAATATTTCTGAAACCACCAATATTTATTCATAAAAGTTTCATAAATGTTATCTTGGTTCATACACATATTTCCAAAAATAATCATCACAAATTAATAATAGAATATAAAAAAATTCTTTATTCCTTAATATTATAAGATATGGATATATCATATGACTCAACTTTTTTCTTCTTAGATACACATGTCCTTTATCTCTTTTATGCATCATCTTATTCATTATTCTTTGATACTCTTGATCATCAGGAAAAATATTAGTATTTCTTTCTTGACCATTGATACAAAAAATCACCAGCAATCAAAGTATTAGATTCTCTAGTACCTCACTATCTTACCACTTTGATATTTACATACTATTCACTATGTGAATATCATTCAAATAATTTTCACACATTTAATCTAAATAAAGAGAATGCGTCAAGAAATAAATCTAGGAGTGACTGTATTTTGAATGTTTCATTTGAATCATCAATTAGAAGATTGATGTATGTCTTGTTTTTTACATGTCCAGACATCGTATAGGTAATGGGAGGTGTCAATAGATTCATGTAAAATTCCAACTGAGAATATTGGGATGTTGTTATGTGGATTCTATAGTACATAAAAGGATCTAAATCCCTGTTTATTTTATTTGGAATGGAATATCCATTATAAGAGTATACTAAATTGGATTTTAGAGGAGATGCAGACACTCATAGGATCACGATTGGAAATGTGATCACTTTTAAATGAATAGTAGATATTTTGTTGTCAAATCATCAATCAATAGTTTCACTATCGATAATGGAAGAATATTACCTTACATTAATGTAATCTAGGAACTAGTTGATCTATATTTAAAGGTGTCATAGGGTCTTATAAGAAGTTATGTCGGTGATATTCTATTTTTTGATTCACAAATTGCGATTCCCATAGTAAAAAAATATGATCTTTTGTTCCTAGATGAACCATATTTAGCTAAAGTATCATTTCATCTAGATTTTAAGAGCATAAAGTGAAAAAATTATGAAATATAGTAGGTGATAAAAATCTAATGGATATGTTTAAAGAGATAATTTTTTTGGTTCTGTCTATTTAATAATACACTTATGTTGAGTTGGGATAACTGAAATCATAGTGGATGAACCATGAAATTATAAAAAAAAAGAACCAATAGGTCTATATAGAAGTAAAGGAGGATTCTATTTTTAGGCCAAGAAAATTATTCTCAAGTGGAAGATTTTTATGTTTTAAAAATTATAGAAAATCATGTCTCATAATATGTAATGTATACTATGAAAAGGATAATGTATAGGATAAAAATTTACAAAACATTGATAAAGATGGTGGAGTGGAATCTATGATGATAAAAATGTTTAATTATTTGAACTAATTAACACAGAAAAAACATGCCATTAGAAGTTTTCATTGATCACTCATAATTGAGGTAGTTTGGGAAAGAAAAAGGAAATTTTATTGGATTCATCCTAATTAAAATGTAATATTCTTTTTTTAAGTGGCCCAGTTGAAAATAAAGGAACATATGGGTCGTCCTGGGAGGTCATATAAGATTAAATCTATAGGATCTCTCAAATTAGTCATTATGCATTTGGGGAGGGAGTTGCGTCATTGGATGGACTTTACTGAATAATGGATTTTGGGTGGATATCGAATAAAGTGGACTTAAATCTATGTAGATCAGAAAGCTATGGAACCTTGGAATACCTACTAGATTCATCTATTTAATTGTAGAATGGATCATTATTTTAAATACTGATACTCATTTTAATCAGATTTATTTATATTAAATAAAAGATATATAGTGTTCCCCTCATGGATTTGTATTCAACTCTCAACCGTATAAAACACATGTGGTTATTATGGGTTTCATTGCTTTTGATTTCTATATTTCTATGGTTCATGAATTTTATTTTATTAGAATCCACGTGTTGTGGTGTGGTGACTTTTAATAAATGACAATTCTATTTTTCATACATAATATAATAGGTTGGAATTCCATAGTTTTTTCCATCTAGTTTGTTCTAATGTATAGAATCTACCCATTTATCAAACTTTTGTCAGGGACCCAATAAGGGAGAGTTTAATGGAGAGAATATTAATTACATAAAAATTCAAATAGGTTAATTTCAAATAAAATGTAAAAATTATATCATATATTCACCCACACTGGTAGATCAACTGACCTAGGATCTTAATGTGTTATTAACGACAAGTAGGATACCTTTCAGATCTTAATCCAATTGAAGGTAAATTTTGGAGAGGTTATCCTATAATTTATGGAAATAATAATCATGGATATAAGAACAAGATTCCTTAATGTATTCAATAAAAATCATTATAAGTTAGGGGAACCAAGAAAATGGGATTTACACATCCTACCAGAAATTCGACCATGAATTTTGAAGACAATTGAAAACCATAAGTATATAGAATATCAAGAAAATCGATTTTTCATCCTAGTATGATATAATATACATAGAAATTACGAGACTCGTGATAGATAGGAAAATGTGGGAGGCACCTGAGAATATATATGTGGGAAATGTTAATGTTAAGGAATCCAAACTGAAAATTGGAAGAGATAAATTTGAAATTATAAGAATAACTAAAGATAAGGTAATTGATTATTAATTCACTATAGTTTTTGAGATATACAGTGATGTCATATGATTTATGGGATCTTTATAAGATTCAACAATTTTCAAAAAATTAATGATAAATTTTATTGATATATTTGACCAAAATATACATTTCATTGTATATAAATAAGACTTATCACTAGATGAGGGGCATAATACACTCCTGAAATATGAGATGATTTAGGAAAATTAATTCAAGAAAACTGGAATGTATAAAATTTCATTGAAATCGATGAATAAACTCAAAATAAAGGATGCATACTATAATATTCCTGTAAATCATAACAATATGATGAAAAATAATTTAATTATAAAAGAATAATGGCCTAAATGTATACAAATATAAAAATATTATTCGAAAAATATAAAGAAAAACATCCCATAAAGAGCTTTAAATATGGTGAAATTGATCATTTTTCATTACATTGTCTATGAAAGAAAATTTTGGATAATAAAGATAGGGAGGATGTCAAATGATGTTAGAGAAAGAAATTGGTTCAAAATAATAAAGGTTCCAAGAAGTCTATTGAGAGTTGAGAAAAGAATCAAAGTAGAAAAAGGAGAATGTTGATCAAGTAAAAGGATGGATACTCTAATTTAAGTAGTTATGTTGAGAAATTATATTTTAGAAAAGTTAGTAACATTAGGGATCATTTTGTAATTACTAAAGAAATATGATGAAGTGTAACATCCTCCCACCCTGGACCACTAATCGGTGCCCAAAATGGTAGCCACCACCATAACTCAAGCACGTCTCCCCACATTTAAAAAGATGGTGACTACAAATATGGTTCTGATAAGATTAATTGGGAATACAATAACATTATGTTATAGTATGATAATAGTAAAAAAAGGAAATTCTATATATAAAATCACACCATAGGCTAAAATAAATTCAAGATTTGATAGATAAACATAAAAAATTAAACATCCCATATGATACTACCAGATAGTCAAGAGGCATACATGTCATCATTTATATACAATATGTACATGATTGTGAAAAAAATAAAAAAGACTCAAAATAATTATATGACTCTCCAAGAAGGGTTTGAGCTCCATCTCAGATCCCAACTCCCAGAATCCAACCTATCTAATAAATAAATCATCTAGAATTTTGTTATTTCCTTTTTATACACTTGTATACATGATGTCTACTTGGGTACCAAATGAGGGCCTAATAAGTGTCTGAGTAGGAATTTATAGGCCACTTCCAACTACATACCTAAATAAATTGAATATGTAAGAAAGTTTATGTATAAGTGTAATAATTAAAAATTTAACAATTTATTTTATATGTAAATATATAAAAATAAAACAATTTTTGATCCTTATATCAGAATCCTAGATCAACAATACAAACATTGTCAAATTTTGGTCTGTATTTGACCACCTTGTGAGGTTTTTGTATAGCATAATATCATATCCACCCTTATAGGTGTATTCATAAGTATTGAAAACCACCACATTGGGTATTTTGTTTCCAAGACATAGAAACATAGACAACCCATTCATGTGTTTTCTTATACTATTTACATAGCACAAACCACCCATATGGGTGTTTTTTTATCCAACGAATAAACCAAAAATTTATATTTTATTACGTTTCCAATTTAATAATTTATTAAAACCTAGGAACAAGCCAATTTTCCCCTCTGTAGAAAATTTAACTACATTACACATGTCAACAAAAACAAATTCTCTTTTTCATTTCAAAGTCCATTTCCAATTTCCCTTTTCAAAATATCATTTAAAAAATATAACTATAAAAGTACATTTCCAAAATTACCATTTCAAATAACGATTTATTTATTCCATTCCAAATTATAATTTATATAACCATTTTTTAATGTTCTTAGATCAAGGAAGGGAATTCCCGGGAATTCACAATTCAATTTTCAATTAAAAATATAAAAGAGAGTACATAATATAGAAAAATATTTTATTAAGAATTGAATAAATATTTCGAGTTCAGACATAGAATTTTGAGGTGGTGCATGATGTAATCACTTAAAAAAGGGTGATAATATGGGGAAAACATAGGGACCACATACCTTAGGCCTTAAGATGTTTACATTTACAAAATCAAGTGTTAAATCAACCTAAAATAAGAGAAGAAGGTGTAGAAGAAAAAAGACCTAAAATATGTAATATTATCTATTCCTGATAAAACACTACAAAATAGTGTAGAAAATAAGAATCAAAGATAGTGGAGTCATAGATTTATCTATAGGTCTTGATCGCACTAAACAGGGATATAAACCTCCATGTATTTAGAGAGTTCCATCATGGTAGAGGGTAGGAATAATAGTGGATTCATATGGGGATACTAAAAAAAGTGGTGGGGAATTATGTAAGTCACAATAAGAAATAATGGTTAATTTACCACAATACCCCTATTAAAAAAGCTGAAGGCCACATATGAGATGTTTGACTCAACCCATCTAGCCGGTGAATCATTAGGGGTATGTTGTAGTTTTGAATCATAATCCTAATACCATGGTCCACTCTCATAACTATTACTACTTCTAAATAATTCCATAAAATAATAAAACATAGGGTTTTATAGAAATGTAATTATAAAAGTTCATGAAAATGGGCATGGTATTACAACCTCCCCACTATATCTCATCTTATCCTTGACATGAACATTCAAATATCCCTATGCTTTATCTAAGAAACACTATGGAAACTAGAATCAAATTTCAAACTCTCACTCCCACATCTCTTCTTGGTTATGCCTGTGATACCACAACTACCATAATGGAGGTAAATCCATTCCATAAAGGAATGTTTTTAATATGATCCATGAATGAACTAGTCATTCCTCAATAAAATAATCAACCTCCAACTCGAATTCATCAATATCAATCTCATGTGACAATTATAGATGATACCGTAGAAGTCACGAGACATGTAATATGGTGTGAATTGGCATGCCCCTTGAAAAAATAACCAAGTGGTAATCCATTGTACTGATCCTCTCTGTAACCTAAAATTTCAAGACAAATCTCATTACCAGCATCCCCTTATTTTGAATATTATATTTCAAAAACCTAGTGAAATGAAAAATATATCATTCTCACCCACCAAAAATTCCATGTGATGATGTCACTGGTCAGTATAAAACCTATTACTACATTATGTAGTAAAAGAACAATTATTGATCAACTAAAATATCTCAGTGGTATCCTACATGAGACTTGGGAAATGCATATGTGACTCTCTACCTTGTAGACAACACAAATATGAATGTAATGAAGTCCCACAGAAGTCCATAAATAGATCCATAAAAATTAATTCTTGTTAAATATGATTGTATGTGAATAACACTAAGGATAAATTTACTTCCCAAGAGACATTAAAAAATAGGACACATGTTCAAATTTTGTCTTTGAGCACTTGTATTCGTGCGATCAAAATTCCCATTCATCTATGGGTTCTATGAGGTATTCAAAATAACCCACATTACTAACTCTTTAAAACCTCCCAAAATATTGAGGTTGAACAGGCATCCCTCTCATATAGGATTCATGGTGGCACCCTATGAAAGAGCACAACCTCACATACAAAAAACAAATCTAACTCATCCACTTGAGAAGTCTCCTTGACAAATAAGAAGTAAGATATTTTCTTCAAATAATCTATTAAAACCCTAAACACATCATAGACATGATCAATACATAGTAATCCCTCCAAAATTTCCATCGTGACATCTTCAAATATCAATTGTTGAATTAGTAACAGCTAGAGAAGACTAGCGAAACACTATTTCTCAGTCTTCACCCACAAACTAGTGGAGCACTGTGCAATGAATCCCACTAAATACAACTTCATCCTAGGACAACAGTATAGTCATTGCACATGATTATACATCATGGTTAGGTAAATATGTTCAAACCACTTTAAAATAGGGAAATATCTCGTTATATCATTGAACATACTCATTGGGACTAAAACACATCCTCTGATAAAAATAATAATATATGTATCCATGGACCATTCAAGAAATGATCCCAACAATATATAGTATCCCCCATGAACATGAAATTTGAATATAAGAGATGAATTACCTTTACCCAATCACAAATTTAGGAGGTACTATTTAGGAAATATCAATATATTATCCCATAATACACATGAACATACAAACATATCTTGGAAAACAAATCCATCACCGATCACTCACAGTTAAACCCATAGACATGCTAGACATTATTTTTATTTCTCAAGGAATTCTCAACTATATTTACAATTCTAGTAGAATATAGTAAATCATATTTAATGAATTTTAGGTACTCAACCCACCTCCTCTTCATGAAATTCATGTCATTCTTGGATAAGTGGCATTTCCTGATTTTTGTGATCTATGTAAACTGAAAATGTATCCCCCTTGAGGTTGTGTCCCAAAATTCACAAAGAATGTACAAATAATTACAACCCAAAGTCGTGGGTTCGGTATTTATGAACATGTGGTATTAACTACCTAGACTTTAAAGAGACCACCCACCTATTCTACAAAAGTACTCCCCCCAAGGATGATAGTTGATGATTCCCAAAATATGGTACACCCTTACAAGTATTAGGTATGGATGGAATCCGTGTTGAAGTAAAATTACTCTTAATCTACTTGAAGGACATTTCATATATGTCAGAAAAATTAATTCTTACACCATAATTTGTGAGTCTCATAAATGGAACTTCTAAGTGGGAGATGTCCTGAATAATCTTTTGATAGTAGTCAAATAACTCGAGGCAACTATGATATCAATGATATTTATGATTATATCCCAAGAAATCATGATTTCTAACATATCTATTTCTACTCATACCTAATCCCTGATATTATGCGGCCCATGAAGTGTACTCGATCCACCCAAAATGGAAACTTTGATAATTTTTCATGCAACTTATATTCTTGATGTGTGATCAGAACAACTCCAAATATTTATTATGTTCATCCACTGATTGATAGTACATGAAAATATCATCAATTAATATGATTATAAATGAACCAAGTATGGATATATATCCACATTCATGATAACCAATAATATTTTAGGATCATTTATCAAATCTAAAAACAAATCAATGTACTCATAAAGATACCACCATCTCTAAAAGGTTGTCTGAGGAGTGTTAGATTGTCCCACCATGAGATGGTTGTACCAAAAACATAATCCTATCTTAGAGAAAGATTTGGAACCCTTGAGCTTGTAAAAAAGATCATTGATATGGGGGAGTGTGTATTAGTTATTAATATTTACCTTGTTAAGATTTTGATAAACTACACATATTATAAAAGTGTCTTCCACCTTCTTGAAAAAAAAACTGGAGAAACCCATGGGGACATTCTAGGTTAGATAACCCATTTTATTCCAAATCCCTCAAATGAGATTTCAAATATGAAATATCAGTAGGTTTCATCATACAATTTGGGATATAGATTGGTTTTGTACCTGAAAAGTGCTTGATAATGATCCTAATTACATGGCTGTATGGTAATCCAAAAAGTCCTTGTAGTACATATCATAGTACAAATCAACAACGAGAGGGAATAATGGATAGTATGTATCCTCCACATCAATAATTCAGTTATAAACCTAGGTTTTGATCCCACCCATTCTCTTACTGTTAGTTCTAGGACAACCCTCTCACATGTCCCACTCACTGACATATTCAAATGTGTCTACCTCATGATAAGGGAAGAAAACTCATTTGTGGTAGAAATAAATCTTCACCAGATAATAAACATGATAATACATCCTAATAAAAACTTAAATCCCACCGTTATCGAACATAAATAATTCCCAAATGATTTGGAATTTACTAATGTATTGGCCAAAATATTCCCATTTTTGGATCCCATCTGACTTCAAGCTTAAGGGTGAATCAACCAATAATAATCCATAAGGGTACTCAGTAGCCAATCCCAATCCTCAAATAATCTTGGAAGAGATGATGAAATTCAAGGTTACATTATCAAAAGGATAAAAATAAAGTGTCATATCCACACATATCTTACCTCGTATTGTATATGGTCATATATCCAGATATATCAAAGTAGAATAAACATCATGTAATAGGTTTGTACCATGTCCTTGTATTATAGTGTGTATTTCATTTATTGTACTCCATCATGGACCCCAAACCAGTGACTCATTTCTTCCACCATGGAATGAACATCCAGTTTATAATAAACCATAAATTCCATATGTATATATTACTTCTAAATAGATTTATATTTATTGTATATCATAACAAAACCAAGCCGTAACCGTATGAATTTAGTGTCTTTAGAAACATGGAAACCTAAATAACTAGTTCATAAAACATCCACATTGTATGTTGGTTATTCCATCATAACTAGACCTATTTTGAAATATCATACAAAAAATATATCTTCATATCCTATTAAAATAATCATAAGAAAGGGTGATCTCAGATACTCGGCAAGGGTAAACATGGGAGATATCAATCATAACATGAGCCTAAGGGCCTAAGAACCTGAACATAACTTTTGAAATTTATACCCTTCATATCAAAGAATATAATATTGAGTCATATATTAAATCATAGAAGTTCATAAGATAGGAATAATAATATAAAATGATCCATGAGAGAATAAAATTGGCATAATACATAGAATTTTATCATACACATAAGCATAGGAAATCATTTCCTTAGTAGTCAAGTCACTTTTCCATGTCTATCATAGTGGAATATGTTCACTCCCTAGATCATTTTACTAGTCATGGTTCAATTGAATGAATATCATGGTGGAACAATTCCATTACTAAAATATTTTAACTTCATATTCCAAACCTTTTTTATAAAACATATTTCACTCCCTGTTCTATTCCTCTTTTATAGAGCCAAGTTAACATCTCATTCCAGTCATGTATTACTGATCCAAGTTCACTTACCATTCTCATTCTTCCAATATCATGAGATATAAATAATTTGTAAAAAAAATTGAGGGAGATATATGTTCCCCATTTCATTAGTAATTATGTAACCAAAAATACATAATTCAAACCATATGTTTGTGCTCCACAAGAAAATAATTCATCCTTCATATCAAAACCCCTATAAAGAATAGAGTTTCATTAAAAAAAATTCATAACATAACTCATGTAAATGAAATAGGATTTTTAAATGTCATAACATCATAAGAATGAACCAAAACTAAAGAGAACAATAATAATATCCTTCCATAATATCCCTATTAAATTTTACATAACATCAAATACTGTTATATGAATTTGAAAAATGATTGTGAAAATAACATGAAATAATTCTTGAAAAAATATTTCCCTTTTAAAATTATTTATATTTAAAGAACAACACAATTATAAAGTAAAATACATTATTTTAATTGAACCTTATATGATTTTAAGGGAATCATAAATTCATCAAGGTGTCATGATGGTAGAAAAATACACTAATACTATATAATTTAAAAAACATTCTAACCATATTTTTATCATAAAATTCCCAAAAATCCTCATTTAAAAAAAAGAA
The DNA here is from genome assembly GCA_963277665.1 of Viscum album. Taxonomy (NCBI): domain Eukaryota; kingdom Viridiplantae; phylum Streptophyta; class Magnoliopsida; order Santalales; family Viscaceae; genus Viscum; species Viscum album. The sequence continues at coordinate 1,950,938,222 of OY728133.1, forward strand.
AAAAATCATTTCATACAATTTGTAAAAAAATACAAAATGAGTGAAAAATAATTTAAAATAAAATAATAAAATTGTAAAACAAATTGGAAACATTTTTATAAAACATGTACATAAAAGAAAAATAGAGTTCTAGGGGAAACTATAAAAATGATTTTTTTTAAAATAAAGCCTTTTAAAAATATCATTCCACTAGATTGAGAATTTATCAAATGATTTAATTATGTGTATCATATGTAAACAAACATAAAAGTGAAAATAAAAAATAATATGATCAAAATTCATCTCACACATAATCATAACATGACATAATCAATGGATTAGATGTTTAACCCAATTAGTGGGGATTATGTTTTGAAATCTCCTACCATTTTTTAATTAGTCGAATCATATACCCCATAAAATTAATTATTATCAATTTAACGATTTAATACCATAAATATAATGAGATTATTTATATTATTTATTTAAATGAAGAATATATACAACACCCAAAAGAAATTGGTTTCAATTAAGTTATATCTTTCACAGAAGTAAATAATGAGAGAAGAAACCCTTACCACACACTTCCCATTAGTTTTTCATAACTAAAACTCCAATATAATGGTTTAAAAAATTTAATAATTTATTAAATAAACATATTAATATTTATAATACCTTATATGATAGTTTTATAACAAATTACCACCCATTGATTAATATTATTTTGATTTTTCATTTCATAGGTTGGATCATTTCTTGGTTTCTGGATTAGTTAATCAGTGTATAATTATGGATTTTAATTTAAAATTGAAATAAAAAACTATAAAAGATATGAAATAGTATTGATAAACATCTATAATTTTAAATAGTCCCATATATCATTTTAATTTTATACATGAGGGTGATTCATTTCAGAAATGTTAATGATAAATGTATAGTTTATTTTGAAGATTTTTCTGACCATCACAAACTAATTTAAATTTATTTATTATTATGTATATATATATATTTTACAAAAAAATAAATATGATATAATATAACAATTAAAATCTTATTTAATAATAATAATATTTTTATGACTAATCATTATAGATGTAATGGAAAACTAAAAAAGAATATCCATAGAGACGGTTAACCTCCTTAATTTGGAAAATAGTTTTTCTTCTTTTAATAAAAGGAAATTGTAAATGGGATGGATATAAGGAATTAATTTTGAAGTATAACAATAAATTTTATACCTGATACTTGAGTTATTATGACTTAATGGATGAATGAGTTTAGGATATGGTCGAAAATAATGAAATTAAGAGAGGTTGTTTGAGAAAGTTAGATTTTGAATATCACTTCATTGAAGGAGCCCTTAGGGATCTTCGAATTGGTCATTGGGTGATAAAAATAGAACTTGAATGTGGGTATATTGGGTAGGAGAGTCATTAGAATATATTTTAAAAATTCATGTATTTTAAGAGATATTGGGTGGTGAGTGGTGGTTTTTATAGTTGAGGATTGGTGGTTTTAAGTGATTTAATAATGATTATTTTATATTTAAAGACAACCACATTTTATTGGAATTAATTCCAATGAATTTGGATGATAAATAATTTTGTAAGGGATTTTTATGGTCATAAAAACCATCAAACACCCGTTTAAAGATGTCTTTTTAGTATTTTAATATTTTAAATTTTAAATTTTACCCAATACATTATTTTACATATATTAGGGTAAACAATTTTTTCCATAGTTACTTTTTTATGAATTAAAATGAAAATTAAATTATAAAGTAATTTGGACCTCATTATTAAAAATACTTATTTTTTTTAATAATTCAAAAAACATGATTTTTAAAATTATATCTAAAATTAAATCGTTAAAACACAATGAAAACGTTTTTTTTGAAAAATGCATTTTTATCACATAATTGTACTTATGAAAAAATAAGGCATAAATATTTTTTAAATATAATTAATTAGATTATATGTAAACAAAATTTAACTATGTTACATTTACATCAATATAAAATAATAAAATAACTTTAATATATTATGATAATGGGAGTTTTATAAAAATTGGTATTTTTTATTATGAACTGAAAATTTTAAATATTCATAAAATTATTGAAAAATCATCTTATATAATTTTGACATGATGGATCGAAAAATGATTTTTATTTTATGAGAACTATTTTCTAAAATTTTCATAAAAAATAAATTTATTTTTTTATAAAAAGTATTAAAATAAATTTTTAGAAGAAAACATATATCTATATAACAAAATGAATTTACTAAAAAATATGTTCATATTTAAAAAGAATTAAATAATACATTAACAATGAGTTAAAAAATTATTTATTTTATAATGTTATTAATATTACTTATTCTTTTAAATTTAATGGCTCTTTTATAATGGTCATGTAGGAATAATAATAATTAGGAGTTATTTTAAGGTTGTTGTTCTGTTAAATGTATGTTATTAAAGAGATTAAATAAATAAATATATATACCATAAAATATCAAGGTGTAACATTCTACCCTCATTAAAATAAATTTACACCTCATGATTTGTTACTCAGATAAAAATAGATGAAGATACCTCTGCATCATCACATCCTTATATTCCCACATAGCATATTGAAATTGGTGGTTTCTCCACCAGACCATAACTAGGTGAGAGGTCGTGTTTCATAAAACGTTATCTCGATGATCCAAAATCCATACCAGTTATTCTTCATAAAGAATATCTTTCTTCAGTGGTACGGAAATTGCTTTTAGTACATGTGAAGGATCGATATTTACTTCTTCATGAGACATATATTGAACACATCAATTACTAAATAATGATTTGTTGTAAGAGTCAATCGATAAGATACCATCCCGAAATGATCAATAATTTAAAAAAATTGCATCCTCATTATTTTCAATTCTAAATTAATAATCAAGGTGGATATTTGAAAATTATATTGTGCGAAACCCATATAATAAAAAGTCTCAATATAACTTCCTATTAAAAAGAGAGAAATTAAAAGGTGATGATACAAAAAAAGTCAATTTTCATATGGAGAATATTAGTGAAAAGTAAAAATATTGACAAAAAATGTTATTATTACTATCAATTTATTATTGAGAATGATAGAGAAAAAGGTCATTAAATGTTTAATAACCACCAAACCTTAGACCAAATAGGTTAGAAAATGTTCATTGATATCATATAAAAATATGATAATAGGATAAACATTTATTTAATAGTCATTTGAGATGTTATTATTACTTGATTTTATAAGTCAAATATCACTCTTTGGTAATTCCCTGATCAATTTCCACATCATTTTTTACTCAAAAAAATTATGTTGAAATTGTAATGCCTACTAAACTGTAGAGATCCAAAGCTTAATGTACATAGAAATTACATTAATTTTGCGTAATATCTAATATATAATAAAAACATACACCAAAGGACCGTGATAGTTTTGTGTCTTTCGAAACATGGAACATGATCTTCTAATCATGGTGAAAGATCTTCAACATCTCCCATAAAGATCTTCCCCTTTTGTTGTCTTACCTAAAACCTTTCTTTATATCCCGGGGAAAAGAAAAAATAAAAAGGGTGAGCTCAAATGCTCAGTAAGGGTAAACATATAGAATATAAAACAATCCAAAACATTTGAATGAAAAACTTAAACATAAAATCTAAACATCAAAATCTTGACCAAAGACATAAATATTGGAAGTACGTAAGGAATATATCATAATGGAACATAAATCATGATAAAATAGCATGGGAATAAAATGGAAAAACATTAAGCACATGATATGATTTCCATAGTAGCCAAGGCATTGCTGCCAAGACCGTCTTAGTGGAAAAAGTCCATTTCTGAATCGAGTTCACTCCTCATTCCAATCCTGTATCACTGAACTGGATAAACTTACGATTCCGTCCATGTCTATCTCATGAGATATAAATCCTTACCCAATGAATTTGAGGGATATGTAGGTCACACCCATCTCATAATGATATCATTCTTACTTGTGCCACAAAATAAACTTAAAACATTCGTCATAACCCAAAGAATAAAATGGGTTTCATAAACATCATCCCATCATCCCATAATCCATATAAAACAAATGGATATCATTTCATCATATGAAAAGTGAAACCATGTAAATAATAGATACATTATACTTGAAACATACACATATGAAATAATTTCATCTTATATGGAAAATGGTTTTGATAAAACACTTGAAATGAATTCTTGAGGAAAATATCCTTTCTTATTCAAAATCATTTTATTTTCAAAAAATGGCATGAAATTTTACAATAAAAGTATTTTTAAATAGTCATAAAATCTCTTAGAGTAAGCTTCATTAAAATGGGGCATTATGAAACCGTAAAAATCCGTTCACACCATATAAGTAAAATATAACATTCTTCTTGTACATTTATCAGAAAATTCAAAAAGTTCCTCGTGTGGAAAAAAAGTAAGATTTCTTTCATAACATGTGGTAAAATTAAAAAATAGGTAAAAAGGACTTTAAAAAAAGATGAAATCATTTTTATAATAATGGGCATGGATGATAACAATGACCCCAGTAAATACTTACAAATAACAATCTCAGATAAGAACGAGATTGGAATATTTTTCCCTTACCTTAGGTCCGATATGCTTCATATGTAACCGAACATTCTGTATAATGATTTAAATAATTCCATTGACTTATTACAGAATCATATTCATTGTTATGATATCATATATGGTTCACTTATGACTTTATATTACCCGTTCTTTTATAAATTCCATGTTAAAGCAGCGTTTTGGGAAAAATCGTTTCATTTATCGTACGTGTTTTGACATTTTGTTCTTGATATTATTACTTATATCTTGATTTAATTAATTCCAGAATTTAAAACATTATTTATATATAATATATATTCAGTATATAAATTTATGTAATGAAATACACCGTTCATGGAGACGGTAGGCCGTGCGTACACATGAATGCTGTTTTCGTTTCCTTATTGAATTAAATGGAATTAAGTAAATGAAACATATATGCACATAAATATAGTATCATTATTATGTAATATCTTTCATGATTATTTATTATATATACTTTATAATCATACTTGAATGGTTAATCATGTAAAATGAATCTCATCGCGTTCGTGGAGACGGTAGTCTGTACATACACATGAGCGATGATATCAATCCCATGATCGTGGAATTGTATTGAAGTGTATGTATAATATTTAAGAATTAATATAACTTTACAATAATCATATATAGTTATTTATTCACCCCATTATACCCATACAAGTACGGTAGTGGTGGAAAACATATTACACCACGGCGTGGAGACAGTATTCTGTACGCTCGCACGCGCGGTGATTTCATTTTCCGTAGGATGGAAAAAAGATTAAATTGGGTTGTTTCATATTTATAATAACATATTATTATATGAGTGATACTGATGTTATTAATTTATTTTGAAACAAATAGGGAAGTATATGTTGAAGAAGAAATAAATTGGAAAGAATCGGTAAAGGATATTACCTCTTCTTTGATGCACATCTTCTTAACCTCCTCTTAAGGCACTGGGTTTGGTCATTTGAGGAGCCCAGAACCTCTATAATGTTTCTAGGGAATAAGATAAGGGAAATGGGAAGGGGTTTTCTGTGCTTCAGGGCTCAAAAGGGTGTGAAGAGAAGAGGGAAGAGGTGCCCTTTTTATAAGGGAGGAGAGGGGCACCTTTGAAAAAACATAAAATATTATTATATAATAAAGTCATATTTGGTTAATAATAGATCCAAATTGATTTATTTCGAAGATAAAGCTGGGATGGGTCTAAATCCTCTCAACCCATAGGTTTTAGACAAGTTTAGGTTACTATTTTAACCTTATCATTTAGATTTTACACTAAGTTAAATAATTTAACTTTTACCGTGTGTTCTTGTTTTCTTACACTATATGGTTAATAAACCTACTATAACAAGCCAAACGAACCCCAAGTGGTTAATTATTAATATATATAACCTTATATAAGTCATTCGGATGAACCTTATATTTTTAGGAATATAATAACAATTAATAATATAATATTTGTTTTAAAAAACTATTTTATGTCAATTTTGACACTATTTGGTAATTGATTTTTGCGAAAATCATAACAACATGATTAGTTCGAAAAAAGTCAATTGAATAAATACTAACATGTAATGTTAACCTATTATATTATTCTAATTCATAAAAAGTCTCATATTACATTTATTTGGGTATTTATAACATCAAATATGTTAACATTTCATTAATTAGGTTATTACTGCATCATCATTGTGTCATAAATATATTAAATTATGTAATGTCTAAAAAATTTAAATAAACTACCATTATGTAATAAATATTTTTATCTTTCTAATGAATATTTATAGTCGAATTTATCATATGTATAACCCTATATTAAAAATGTTTTAGTTATTAAACTTTGATTTTTACTATTTTAACTTTTCTTTAAATAAAATAATAGTAAGTGTCCTAATCTAATACAAGTGAACCTAAAGGGTAATATTTTATTCCTAAGGTTATTTTTGGTCTAATTAAACTTATCCAATAGAATTAGGATATGTGTTAGGGTAATAATAATATGATTTTTACCCTTAATTACCCTATTTAATTTTAACCGTGGTAAATAAAAGTAAAAAGATACTATTCACCAAAAATTATTTTTATCTTATTGAACCACATTTTACTCTTTTATATTAACCATGTCTCTCAGATTTTTGAAAATCCACTCAAAAAAGTGGAAAAATTAAGTTTTATGTAGATTTTCAAATTCTCCTAGGAGGTGGGTAAAAGACGGTGAAAAGTTTAATAAAATTTTTATATATCTTAAATTATTATAAAATGACTCAAATAAATTACATTGAACTTATATAGGTATTATGTATCAAATTTTACCTAAAATAAATTTAAATAATGTAAATAAATATTTAAATAAAAAGTCGGTTTTGAAATAGTAACCACGTGTTTTTACTATTCATCAAAAATTGAAAGTTTTCAGCAAAATACAAAAAATTCACCCTAGGCTGATTTCGATATTATGAATCAGAACATGAAGGAAATTTTGAAAGATAAAATTTATAAAATTTAAAAAAGTGAGTATTAATATTCATAACAGCTAGTTCATAATAATATTATAATAATATCTCATTTAGTGAAACTTGGTATTGCATACTACACATGCTATCGAAGAAGGTCTTAATTGCATGTAATGCAAGCCAAGTCAGGGCTTCGTGTAGTGAAAGCTCCCTTTAGTGTTGCATATAACATAATCATAACTTATTTCATTTATACATTAAACAAAATCTATACTTAATGTTTTGTAAAATAATTTCCACAAAACGAACATGAAATTGTGTGTAACACGAGAAAAGAATAGTGTTGCATATACTGCAATATAATACGGTGTGGCATATAGTACAAGATAATCTTGGTGTAGTGTATAATATAAGACATCAAAGAAATTAAAAAAAATATATCTCATAAAATCTCGGGGTGTTAAATTCTACCCCCTTAAAATGAATTTCGCCCTCGAAATTCGTCAGGGTTATAAATCATTTACTACTTGAAAGTTTCATTCTTAGAAACCCACATCGTAAAAAGGAATACTAAATCATCATTTTAAAATGGAATGTTAGTAAAAAAACAGATACCCAAAGTAACTCATCACATATCTTCCCACATAGGAGTATATAGATGAAAATATGGATATGGAAGAGAAGTCTAACTGTCATGTTTTGATGGAGAGTGGTAGAGATCATGGCTATAAAAAAACCAAAAATCCGAAAGCCGTAAATTTGTGATGATCTAAGGTACCATCTGATTCATCAAATATGAGAGTACTAGGAAAACATTTTTGGTTTCCAAGGTCATTTCCCTAACATTGATAAACTTTTACATAAGGAGAAATACTTACTTGATTTCAGTGTAATATCATCGTTGGTCATTCCATGAACAATTTCCACATAATCTCTATTTAAAGAAATGAAGATGAATTTTTCATTCATGAACTGTTAGCAAATCATGCGATATAATGATAAGTCATCCCATCAATAATATCGAAAAAATTTCTATCCATAAACAATACTAACTTATTTCTAACATAATCGATTCCAATATTTTGGCTTATCTAAAATACCTCTGTCCAATATTATAGTATAAAGTGAACGACTACTAGACATTTCATCAAAAATACATGTGAATACCATCATTTATCCCCCATATATCATACGATATATCTTGTTGGTCAAATTACAAACATGTGAATACCTTAATCATGTATTCTCATGAAAAATGAAAACCCATTGAACCATAGTGAAAACATGAATGTTGTCAAAAGTTAACTCTTTCCATATACCAAAATCCCAAAAAATTTATATACTTAATCCATAATATAACTTAGTCCTTATATCAGTCATGAGCTCATGAATACTATTTAACATTCCATTTTCTCCTTATCATATCATCTACTTTCCAAAATATTTGAATTAATTTTCATGGTTACCATTATTATATAATTATTGAAAACCATAATAATCCAATACAATGATATTCCAATATTCCATAGTACTATAAATTAGATTCCACAACATTATTTTGGAATCCCGTTTCATAAACACATAATCATTCCACTACATCGTTGTCATACTCAACATCTCCAATAGTGATCGCATGTGCCTTCCATTTGTCCTTTTCATTAAGAGGTTGCTCACGTCGATCATCATTAACCCTTGGATTAGGGAATTGGTTAGTATAATGCCCCATTTCCTTGCACTTGAATCATTGAAGTGTTGGTGGAGCGTTCTCTGTAGTCATTTCTCTATTCACGTCATTAGAAACCTTTTTCCCATTACTTCGGCACTCAGCTGCTTGATGACCTTCTTTTCCACACTTGAAACATTTTCTAGTACCTTTTAGACAATCTCCACCATACTTCTTTCCACACATTGTGCATAAAGAAACATTCACCTTCTTTTCACCATTGTTCTGAGGTTTTTCCTTGAACTCCATCTTTCATTTCTTGTCAAAACCATGATATTGATATGTTTCACCAACTTCCAGTTCTACCTTGATATAACAACAAAAAATGTCTTCATAGCTACTGAAGTCTCTTATATCTAATGCCCTTCGAATACTTGGTTTTAAGCCACTAAAATCGATCAAATTTACATTCAGGTTGGATGATAAAACCAGATGCATACCTTGCAAGTCTTGTAAAATTTGCTTCATTTATACCAAAAGATTCATCATCCTTATGCTTAAGCTGAAGGAACTCCTTTTCCATCTTTGTTCGAAGAATACGAGGGAAGTACTTACTGAAAAACGTGTTCTTGAACTCATCCCATTACAATGATTCAATTTCTTCTTGGGGCCTTGTATTCTTAATTAGAGTTCACCACCGTTCTACTTCACCTTCTAAATGGTAAATATCTATAATGAATTTATCATGTTCCGAACAATGAAGTATGGAAAATAACTTTTCAATGGTAATGATCCATTATTCAACAACAAGTGGATTAGAAGACCCATTGAAAGAAGGTGGACGTTGCCTCATGAAGGACTCAAGAGAATATTGTTCCCTTCTCTGATCATTGGTAAATCCAGAATGATTCATAGTTTGTGTAAGTATAACAATAAGATTATTCACTCCATCTCACATGACATTGGTTTGTACAGGAGGAAAATCATTGCATTGTTCATTACATTGATCAACACGGTTCCTCCGGGTTCCATCCATCGTCTAAATCCCAAAAAGAATAGTGTGAGAGGCAAAAATCATGCTAAGGAAAACAACATAATAAAGGGGGAGTACCTTCAATATCTAACATCTTAGGTTTAATTCTAATATCGTTACTTTAATTCTAGGACTATAACCTATACTTATACTTAACCTTAGGTACATCCCTATACATACCTTAGAAATATCTCTAGGGATCTCATAAAAGTTTTCGCATCCTAGTTTCCAAAGGTTAACTAAACCTTTCCTCTAATACCAAATGTAGAGACGCAAAGCTTGATGTACACAGACATTACATTACTTTTACGGAATATCTAATACATAAAAAAAACAAACACCAAAGGACCGTCATAGTTTAGTGTCTTTCGGAACTTGGAAGATAATATTCTAATCATGGTGAATGATTTTCAACATCTGCCATAAAGGTCTTACACTTTTGTTTTCTTAATAAAAACATTTCTTTATATCCTGGGGAAACGAAAATATAAAAATGGCGAGCTCAAATTCTCAGTAAGGGTAAACATAGAGAACATAAAACAATCCATAAACATTTGAATGCCAAAACTTGAACATAAAATATAAACATCAAAATTTTGAGGAAAGACACAAATCTTGGAAGTACATAAGGCATATATCCTAATGAAACACCAATCATGATAAAATAGAATGGGAATAAAACATGTAATTGTGGAAAACCATTAAACACATGATATGATTTCCATAGTAGCCAAGGCATTGCTACCAAGACCATCTTAGTGGACAAAGTCCCTTTCTGAATCGATTTCACTCCTCGTTCCAGTCCTGTATCACTGAAGCGGATTAACTTAACATTCGATCCTTGTCTATATCATGAGATATAAATCTTTACCAAATTCATTGGATGGAGATATAGGTCCCACCCATATAATAATTAAATCATTCTTACTTGTGCCACAAAAGAAACTTAAAACAGTCGTCATAACCGAAAGAATAAAATGGGTTTTATAAACATCATCCCATCAAAAGATAATCCATTTAAAACAAATGGATATCATTTCATCATAAGTAAAGTGAAACCATGTAAATCATAGATACATTATACATGAAACATACACATATGAAATAATGTCATCTTATATGGAAAATGGTTTTGATAAAACACTTGAAATGAATTCTTGAGGAAAATATCCTTTCTTATTCAAAATCATTTTTTTTCACAAAATTCCATGCAATTTTAAACGAAAATTATTTTGAAAATAGTCATAAAATATTTTATAGTATGCTTCATGAAAATGGGGCATTATGAAACCGTAAAAATCCGTTCACGCCGTATAAGTTAAAAAATAACATTCTTCTCGTACTTTTGTTGGAAAAGTCAAAAAGTTCCCCGTGTAGTAAAAAAAAGTAATATTCCTTTCATAACATGTGGTAAACTTCTAAAATGGGTAAAAAGTGAAATTTTTTAGAAAACATGGGCATGGATGATAACAATAACCCCAGTAAATACTTATGAATAACAATCTCAGAAAAAAACGAGATTGGAATAGTTATCCCTTACCTTACGTCCGATATGCTTCGTACGTATCCAAACCTCCTGTATAATGATTTAAATATTGTCATTGACTGGTTATAGAATCATATTAATTGTTATGATATCATATATGGTTCACTTATGACTTTATATTACCTGTTCTTTTGTAAATTCCATGTTAAAGTAGCGTTTTGGGTAAAATTGTTTCATTTAACCTACATGTTTCGACAAGTTTTTCTTGATATTTTTACTTATATATTTATTTAATTAATTATATAATTTAAAACACGATTTATATATAATATATGTTCAGTATATAAATATATGGAATGAAATACACCGTTCATGGAGACGGTAGGATGTGCGTACACATAACGTTGTTTTCGTTTCCTTATTGAATTAAATGGAATTAAGTAAATGAAACATATATGTACATAAATCCAGTATCATTATTATGTAATTTCATTCATTATTATTTATTATATATACTTTATAATCTTACTTTAATGGTTAATCATGGAAAATTAATCTAATCGTGTTCGTGGAGACGGTAGTCCGTACGTACGTACGAGCAATGATATCATTCCCATGATAGTGGAATTGTATTGAAGTGTATGTATAATATTTAAGAATAAATATAACTTTACAATAATCATATATAGTTATTTATTTACACCATTATACCCATCCAAGTAAGGTGGTGGTGGAAAACAGATTACACCACGGCGTGGAGATGGTATTCCGTACGTATACACGCACGATGATTTCATTTTCCGTAAGATGAATAAAAGATGAAATTGGGATGTTTCATATTTATAATAACATATCCGTATATGAGTGATACTGATGTTATTAATTTATGATGAAACAAATAGATTAAAATATGTTTAAGAAGAAATAAATTTGAAAGAATCGGTAAAGGATATTACCTCTTCTTTGATACGCCTCTTCTTAACCTCCTCTTAAGGAACTAGGGTTGGTCTTTTGAGGATCCAAAAACCTCAATAATGTTTCTATGGAAGATTAGAAGGGAAATGGGAAGGGGTTGGCTGAGCTTCAAGGCTCAAAAGGGTCTGAAGAGAAGAGGGAAGGGGTGCCCTTTTTATAAGGGAGGAGAGGGGTACCTTTGAAAAAACATAATATATTATTTTATAATAAAGTCATATTCGGTTTATAATAACTCAAAATTAATTTATTTCAAAGATAAAGAAGGGATGGGTCGAAATACTCTCAAAAAATAGGTTTTAGACAAGTTTAAGTTACTATTTTAACCCTATCATCTAGATTTAACTCTAAGTTAAATAATTTAACTTTTACCGTGTCTTCTTGTTTTCTTACACTATATGGTTAATAAAGATACTATAACAAGCCAAAAGAACCCCAACTACTTCATTATTAATATATATAACCTTATATAAGTCATTTGACCGAACATTAGATTTTTAGAAATATAATAACAATTAATATTATAATATATTTTTTTTAAAACTATTTTATGTCAATAGTGACACTATTTGGTAATTTATTTTTTTGAAAATCATAACTACATGATTGGTTCGAACAAAGTTAATTTAATCAATACTAACAAGTAATATTAACCTATAATATTAGTGTAATTCATAAAAAGTGTCAAATTACATTTATTTGGGTATTTAAAACATCAATTATGTTAACATTTCATTAATAAGGTTATTACTGCATCATCATTGTGTCATAAATAAATTAAATTATTTAATGTCTAGAAATTACAAATAAACTACCATTATGTAGGAAATATTTTTAGATTTATAATTAATATTTATAGTCCAATTTATCGTATGTAAAACCCTATATTAAAAATGTTTTAGTTATTAAACGTCGATTTTAACTATTTTAACTCTTCTTCAAATAAAATAATAATAAGTTTCCTAATCTTATCCAAGTGGACCTAAAGGGTAATATTTTATTCTTAAGGTTTTTTTTGGTCGAATTAAACTTATCTAATAGAATTAGGACATGTGTTAGGATAACAATAATATCATTTTTACCCTTAATTACCCTATTTACTTTTAACCATGGTAAATAAATGTAAAAAGTTACTATTCACCAAATATTATTTTTATCTTATTGAACCAAATTTTACTCCTTGATATTAACAGTGTCTCTCAGATTTTCAAAATTCTACTCACAGAAGCAATAAAATTATGTTTTATGTAGATTTTCAAATTCTCCTAAGAGGTGGGTAAAAGACGGTAAAAAGTTCAATAAAATTTTTATATATCTAAAATTATTATAAAATGACTCAAATGAATTACATTGAACTTATATAGGTATTATATATCAATTTTTACCTAAAATAAATTTAAATATAATAAATGATTATTTAAATAAAAAGTCGGTTTGGAAATAGTAACCCAATGTTTTCACTATTCATTAAAAATTGAAAGTTTTTAGAAAAATACAAAAAATTCACCCTAGGCTAATTTCGATATTCCGAATCCAAAAATGAAGTCTATTTTGAAAGATAAAATTTATAAAATTTCAAAAAGTGGGTGTTACTATTCATAACAGCTAGTTCATAATAATATTATAATAATATCTCGTTTAGTGAAACTTGGTATTGCGTACTACACATGCTATCGAAGAAGGTCTTGATTGCGTGTAATGCAAGCCAAGTCAGGGATGTGTGTAGTGAAAGCTCCGTTTAGTGTTGTGTATAACATAATCATAACTTATTTCATTTATACATTAAACAAAATCTATACTTAATGTTGTGTAAAATAATTTCCACAAAACGAACTTGAAATTGTGAGTAACATGAGCCAAGAATAGTGTTGCATATACTGCAAGATAATACGGTGTTTCATATAGTACAAGATAATCTTGGTGTAGTGTCTAATATAAGACATCAATGAAATTAAAGATAATATATCTCATAAAATCTCGTGGTGTTACCTAAACTACTGGATCCTATGATCTATAACGAGATGAAAATTCATTCTTTCTATCTCTACCTATTTTAAAAAATTGGTTCGTATAAGTTATCCAATACATATAAATGATCACATGGTTATGTTATACATTTATCTGTAAAACCATGTCCAAATTTAAATGTTAAAAATTTTATAAATGGTTTCACTTATAAACCTTCCAAACTTTTAAAATTTATGACGTTAGAATTAGGGACACTAAATTTTGAAAATATACTTATCATTAATCCCATAAACAACTTGATGTAGATCTTAATGTTCACATTCCAAACATCCTAAAACATGGTAATAAAGTGAATTACAAAACAAATATAGTGAAAACATGAATGATTTCACAAAATAACACTTTCTTCATCACATAAATCAAAAAATTTTGTAATCTCAATATATAAACCACATTGACATCATATTACTAATTAGTTCCAAGGTCATAAATATTATACACTTTATCGAAAACAAACATATATTTTTATAATTATTATCCCAACATCATTCATATATTAAGGGTTATATTTTACTTAATCCTATGTTCTAAAAAAATATCACCTTACCACCTAAATCACTTTTAATGGTTATTAATACCATTCAAAATATACTTTCAAATACATAGGTAAAAGCTATTGTACAATAATACATAGATGTTTCATTAATCCATAATACAATAAAAGTAGATCTAAAATATTAATTTTTTATTCCAATATTGAAACACTCAATCATTCTGCTTCCTTTCTAAAAAATTAACAAGGATTCATTATTGAGATCCTTAAAAATTATTCATTATTTTATTTAATTCAAAGTCTCTTCATATTAAAAAAAATATAATTTTTAATCATCAAAAATTCTGATTCTATTTATTATAATTTCTCCTAGGACATTGATATACATAATTCCGATGCATTCCACATTTAAATCATCTAACTGTCAACAATGCCTTAGGAATAACATCATTCTCATTCACTATGTTAATTGAAACTTTCCAATTTAATTTAAAATTACTTTATTTGTTTCCTTCTTTTCCACTACCAAAGAAAACATTCTCCTTGATTTCTCTTCCTACATACTTAACATAAGGTAAATTAGACATTCTTTTCTATATGGTCACCATGGTGGTCCATATTTCTCTTATTAGATGGGTCATAAACTCACCAATGTTCATATTTTTGATATATTTTAGGATTTCTTATGCGGTATAATTATAACTTTTATCCTTCCTACTCCCATTTTATATTTATTCATATAAAGAATATAATTTCATTGTCTATCATATTCCCCATGAACATAAATACCGATGGTTCCAACCATTGATGAAAACCCTAAAACATAGTATGGGAAACAATAATCATAGGGGGGAAAACATAATTATGGGAAATTACTTATAAAATTTTAATATATTAATCATTATTTTTATATTAGGTTGTCAATAATCGTTACCAAAACTGGAGGATTGTAACTTATACTTACCCTTAGGGTTCTTACTAAGGTTTTCTCATCGTAGTTTCCAGATAATAACTAATTCTTGATTATATACCAATTGTAAATACCCATACTTTTAATACATATACATTAAATCTAAATAGATTAATATTCATTACATATCATAAAAATACCACTCCAAAACCATATGAGTTTATTTTCTTTGGAATCCTAGAAACATAATCAAATCATTCATAAAACATCTATATCATCTTCATCTTATTCCTTCATAACTTGAGCCATTTTTCACATATCATACATAAGAACTTTCTTCATATCCAAGGAGAATAAACATAAGAACAGGTGAGATCATATTCTCAATAAGGGTAAACATGAGAGATATTAATCATAACATGATCATAAGAGCCTAAGAACACGAACATAACATTTGAAAATTATATCCTACATATCGAAGAACATAAAATTGAGTCATAGAATAAATTATAGAAGTTAATAAGACATGAATCATAAGAGAACCTGAGTAAAAAAAATAATAAAATTGGATAAGACCTAGAATTTTGGTATATACATTATAATATAAAATCATTTCCATAGTAGTCAAGGCTCTTTCGCAAGACTATCATAGTGGAATGGGGTCACTACTCAGGCCATCATAGTAGTAATGGTTCACTCTGAATACTATCATAGTGTAATAATTCCATTACTAAACAAATTTTACATCATAATAATATTCTTATATTAATGAACCTTGTTTAATCCATATTCCAGTTCTATTCTACTAAACATCATTCACATCCTGTTTCAATCCCATCTTATTGAATCAATTTAGCTTCCCATTTCAGTCATGTCTATCTCATGATATATAAATCATTATCTAGTGAATTGGAGTTATATATAGTTCAAATTTAACAATGTTTGTAATATTACAACCATCCTATAATGGAAACTATATATATGTCTTCAACAAGAATATAAATCATTCATTGTATCAATACCCATGTAAAGAAATGAGTTTCATAAACATATCATCATTACATAAATCATATAAAATAAATGGGTTTCACAAATATCATTCCATAAGAAACATGAACCAAAAATAAAGAGACTAATTATAGTATCCTGGAATTATATCCCTAGAAAATAATCATTTTAATCCAATAATTTCATTTTGGATAGAAAAATGATTTTGAAATACCACTTGAAATAATTATTGAAAAAATATTTCCATTTACAAATCGTTTATTTTTTATATGAGGAGAAATTATAAATGAAAAAATGTATTCATAGAAAATAAACATGTAATTTTTTAAATAAATCATAATTTTTTTGGTTTGATTATAGAGGGAAAATCCTCTCAGGTGGTATAAGTAAAAATATAATTCTATATATATTTTTTTCATAGAATTCATAAATAATCTCATTTAGAAAATGAAAAAATAATCCTTTCAAAACATTTTTTATAAAAAAGTAAAACCTAAGTAAATATTCATTTACAGAAATATAAGAAAAATTTAAAAAAATTAAAACAATTTTAGAAAAAAATCATTGAGGAAAAATATAGTTCAAGGGGAAACATTAAAAAATATATAAAGAAAGTCTCTAAAAAATATAATATCGTTGAAGTGTGAATTTATCAAAGGATTCCACTATGTATATCAAATTTAAATCTAAATTAAAAAATTATGAGTACAATATAATATAATTAAATTCATATCACACATAATCATGACATGAAAAAAATCAAATAAGTAGATGTTTAACCTAATGAGTGGAAATTGAATTTAGAAATCCCTAACCACTTTGTAATTAATCAATTTGTATACCCCATTAATGTAGTATTTATCAAATAAAACATTATATGATCTCAATATATTTTGATATATGATATGATATATCAATGGAATGTATATATATAACACCCAAAGAAATAAGTTTTGAATAAGGCATATATCTCACAGATGTAAAAGTTAGACGGGGAAACCATACCCCATGCTTCCCTTTGATTTTTCATAATTTAACCTCCTATATTATTGTTTAAATAATTTTAAAAATTCATTATATAACCATATTAATATTTATAACACCTTATATCAAACTTTTATAACATCTTTCCATCTATATATTAATAATATTTTATTATTTTCATTGTTTCAGGTGCGTTCGTTTCATGGTTTGATGATCGGTTCACTTATGTATAATTATATATTTTATTTCCAAATAAGAACAAAACTATAGAAGTGAAATGAAATGGTATTAATTAAATTATATAATTTTAAACTATATCATATATATTTTTTATTGTTTTGGTGTGATGATAATTCATTCGACAAAACGTTAATGATATGTGTATATTTTATTTTGGTGATTCTTCCAACAATCAAAAGATAGTTTCCTTTTATTTAATAGTATGTATATATATTAGTTAAAAAACATTAAATAGGTTATAATAAAACTAAAAAAATTATACATAACCATAATATTAATTTTATGATCATCCCTGAAATTGGTGATGGAAAATTAAAAATAATTATTCATGGAGGTAGTTAAAAACCATAATTTGGACACTGGTTTCATTTCTTTGAAGAAGAAGAGATAATAAAAGGGATTGATATAGGATATCACGTTTGAAATATAAAAATAAATTATATAAAAATTATTATAGTTATTATTCCTTGATAGATTAATTAGGTGACGAGAAGGTAGAAAAATAAATGAAATAATGAGAGGTTATTTGAGAAAGTTACCTCTTGAATATCTGATCTTTCAAGGAAACCTTAAGGAACATGTAATTTGTCATTGGGTGAGACCCAATGAACATGAATATGTAAATAATCAATAGGATAGGATTTGGTAGATTTTTTAAATGATTCATATATTTTATGTAGAAATGGTGAGGTGAGTAGTGGTATTTATAATTGGGGAAGGGTGATTTATGTGATTAAATAAAGATTATTCTGTATTTAAAGTGAACCAAATTTTGTGGATTTAATTACATGGATTTTGGATGATAATAAATGTTTTAGAAGATATTTATGGTCTATAAAAACAAAAAAATACCCATTTTATTTTTTGGTTTTTAGGTATTTTAATTATTTAACTTATAACTTTAACCAGTTACATTATTTGACTATTACTGCTGTAAATATTTTTTTAGAATGGTAACTTTATTTATGCATGAAAATGAAAATGATTATATTATATAATTTGAAAATTATTATTCAAAATTTGAAAAAATATTTTAAAATTCAAAACACATGAGTTTTAGAATTACATTTAAAATTAAACCATCAAAACACAATGAAGTAGAGTTTTTTTGGAAAAATGTATTTTTAAGAAAGGAAATGTACTTATAAAAAAATAAGGTATAAATATTGATTAAATTTTATTAATTATATTATATATAATTAAAAACTAAACAATTTACTTTTAGATAAATTTAAAATAATAAAATCATTTTAAATATATTGAAAATTAGTTTTTTAATAAAATCCATATTTTTACTATTCAATAAAAGAAGTAATCTTTTCAAAAAATTAAATAAAATAGTCATAATATAATTTTGTGATAATTAATATAAAAATTATTTTATTTTTATCAAATATGTTTTTAAAGGGTCAAAAATTAATTATATTTATTTTCACATATAAATTAATAAAAATAACTTTTTTGGGGAAACATATATTTGAAGAAAAAAAACATCTTTACTAAAATTTATATGTGTATTCACAAATAATTAATTAATAAAATGATAACGTGTTTAAAAATTATACATTTCATAATTTGGTTAAAACTATCAACTCACACCAATTTAATGATTAGGGAATAATGGTCATTCTAAAATAATAATATTTTAGAGTTTGTTTAAGATCTATGTTCTATTAAACATAAGCAATCTAAGAGATTAAATTAAGAAAAATACAATCTATAAAATCATGGGTTGTTATTTAGTGGATTCTAAATAGGCATCCTACTATAAAATAATAGTATAAACCTTTGAGCCTAGATTTGAAACTAAACAATTAACACTTAGTTTTTACTACCCAGCCCTAATAAAATAAAATGGGTGACCCATTATTTAACACTAGTGACACTCCCAAGGAAACTGAGCATACTATGGTTTCTTAGGCCCCTAAACCCCTCACAGATTGCAGTGGATCTCACTGCTCTCCCACAAAAGATGTTAAGAGTCCTATCTTTCATGAGACTGTCTACCACTGCTCTCACATAAGTAATCTGGATGGCATTTCAAGCTATCAAAGGAAGAACTACCACTGCCACCCATTGATTAAAATTGTCTAGCACAATGTACATCACTAAATTTTCACTAGGCTAATAGTTCTTAGTTCAAAATCACTAAAAAATAATTCTGGTGTAATACATTTACTTGTACCTATATCTTGTAATTCAGGTCATCCTAAATTTTTCATTTTGATAGAGGTCTCATCACGTTACAAGGTGGGATAAAAACACTAAATCTCTTAGAAATTAGACGAATAATGAATTATCATCATATCATAATGTTTCAACTATAATAACTATTTCATTTTTTAAAACCTAAAGGTATTGGAAAATGAATAACTAAATAATTGATTCTAGAAGTCCTTCTAGGTTGACCCAACATGCTTCTCACCCTAGAAAAAGACATCCCACCAATGTCCCATATCCCCAAAAAACATGTCAATGAATAGATTCATAGTCATTCCTTGGGTGTCTCTAAATGGTCAATGGTATACTTAATAAAATCCATATATATCTCTATGGCCAATGTACCACCCTCACCCAAGAATAATGAGGGGGGGGGGGTGATATTACTGATGGGTATGGTTTTTCATCACCATAAGAACCCAAGGATCTCATATATCCATCGACTGGAATAAATGTAGAAGAATATTTTGAAGATGATCATCTATTTTTAAAAAAATAGTATGAGGCTTTGAACCACCCACCAATTGGGAATTCTCACCCTCACCCAGCAATGTATGACCCTAGATCTCTAAAGTGACATATCACCACAATTCAAACATAAAAATCATAGAACAAGACTAAGGGTAACTTGAATTGGTCAAATAAAACAGGATAGATATAAATTCCATCTAACATGCATATCCAGTGAATAAGGTCTCATAAATATAGGGACTCTCTCGATCCATATAAACTACACAAGATAACACACCATCACTATCCATTGGATCCCAAAATTTAGTCTTACCATTTCACAGATTCAAATTTTGTATAGTATTCATTTTGATCAATTGAAATTTATAGGGAATTATATTAAAATGGTTTGGTTAGATTATGTGAAATTTAAATTATATGTGTGGAAACACCGTATATGTATTTATTGGAAATTAATTTAACCAAAATATTCATTTAAAAATCCATTTATATAATCCATCACATAAAGGTATCACCTAATTATTTTTTAAGTAATATTCCACAAGATCCATATATCGGATAATAGATTATAATTGTCAACACTTTAAATAAGAAACCACCTTATTTCTAAAGGAAATAAAATATATACATATATATACACAGAAACACACATAAAATGATAACCAAGAAATATGACTGGCATATAAATCCCATATTCCAAACATGATGCATGAATGTACACATTACCTCTTTCCATATCATCCCAAGAGATCAAATCAAAAATCCAATAACAATTTAAACCATGCAAATCACTCAAGGTGAAATATCACAAATATAATAATATAATTCCATAAATAATAGTCCCATCCCTAGAGACCAGGCTTTTTTCCCATACAAGGGTTAGATATTCCCTAGAACAAGATCATTACCTAACCCTAACATATTCAGGTCTCTTTTCTTCCTTTCCTAGATTGTAATGAAAAAAAGGATTACATGATAACACTTTATAACATCCCACCACCCCAACCCTCTAATTGGTTCCCTGAATAGTATTATATATTTTACCTCAAGAGTGCCTCCCCTTATACTAAAGGTTACTAACTAGTGGACGGGGTTTGATAATATTCCTTAGGAAGACTATACCCACTAGTAATAGTAAAATATCCATTGAAAAATAAAAAAACATACATCATGTGATATAATTGGTGAAAATAAATATTATATCCAAGCAGTAAATATAAACCATACAATATCTAAGATGATGCTAATATATTTTCAATATTTTAAAATATCATCAATAATATACAAAAGGTACCCAAAAGTGAAAAAAATAAATAAAATAAAAATAACTGAATAACTCTACAATAAGGGTTTGATCATCATACATGATCATAGTTCCCAATCTCCTAGTTAAATAAGAAATCAAACAACTGGAATCAGGAACACTCCCTTGTCCATATATGCCACCATGAGGTTTTATATGGTACCAAATGGAGGCTCGAGCACGGTTTGAGTACAACTCAGCATTCGACCACAAAAAACATCCCTAAATAAATCAAATCATTACAGATTTTCATATAGAATTGCAGTAATTAAAAATAAAAAAATTTAATTTATATGTAAATAAGTAAAATAAAACCACTGTTAATCCTTGGGTATGATACCCCGACTTAACATACCTATTCTGGCCAATGTTGTGGTGTCATTAAGCACATCACAAGGAATGTTCCAACCAAAATGCCATGTAAATAATTTTGGGTGTTTAAAAAGGTATAACATATCACACCATAATGTTTTTTCTCATCCAATACATTTTAATATAGTCCACCCATTCAAGTTCTTACTCACCCAATGTTAGTATCACAAAACACACCTATGGGTGTTTTCTCGTCAAATGAATAATTCAAAAATCACCATTTTTATATTGTTCCAATTTATTTATTTATAAAATCCAAGTCATAAAATTTTTTTTATTACTTTATAAAATTAAATATTATTATACATTTCATCAATACCCACTTCATATTTCAATTTCAGAAACCATTAATAGTTTAGAGTTTCCAGTATAAATTTTTAAAATATGATTTCTAAAAAACCCCATTAAAATACATGTCAAAAATTACAATTTCTAATTAATAATTTCTTATACCTTCCCAAATCATCATTTTGTTAAATATTTTAAACTTTTTGTCTCAAGGTTATTAATTTCAATGGACTCACTTTTTCATTTGAAAATTAATATTATAAAAGTGAGTAAATAGCTTGAAAAAATATGTTATTTAGAATTGAATTAAGATTAAGGGGTCACAGAAAGAAGTTTTATGTGGTTTGTGATGGAAGAACATATAAATAAGGATGAGACTATTGAAAAAATATAGGTACCACATACATTTGTTCTAAAAAAGTCCAAATAAGAAAAACCATGATTTTAAAAAAGGGAAAATGATATAGAAGGAAAAATCATTGAGTATTGTGGATATTACCTTAACATGAAGGAAAACCACTTAGAAAAAAATATTTTTTTTGAATATATTGGATTTATAGATTTATGTGTTGTTCTTTATCTTACATAACGAAGATGGAAATAAACAAGGATTTAGATATTTCTATCTAGAGAGATGGGAGGAAGAATATGGCATATGTATGAGGATTATAAATAAATTAGAGGAAGATGATTTAGTAATACATAAGATATAATAATGGAGTAAGAGACCAATTTTTCCCCATTTTAAAAAAATATGACACCACTTGCATCCATTGGCTATTCAGTGAGACCAGAAGCCCTTCATGGCTCCTAGTTAGCATATCTATGAGATGAAGGACATGTACCGGCTAGCAGAATGAACTAAAATAAAATATTTTAATCTCAATTCATTAATTTATGCCCTTAATTCTATCATAGGACCCCTCCTAAATATAAAACAATTCTAAACAACAATACCTGAGGGGATTTATCGATATTTAAATGGAAACAATTCTCAAAATGGGGGAGGGTATTATAAGAAGCGAGGGAGAAGAAGCTTACAAGTAATATAAGGTAGAAGCTATGATTTAAGTGTGTTTATAAATAAAAAATCAATAAAAAGATAATTATATTTTTTTTGAAAAAATTATCTAAAAAATGGGAATTATTATGTTTAATAAATGAATTTCTCACAGTAAAACTTTATAAATGCTTGTTAAGAAGGTTGTTGTGGAGGAAGAATAACCTAACACTACTCAATCCATGTGTTATAAAGATAAAAAGAACCTATAAAAAATTCCAAATACCAATGATAAGACTATGTAAATAAATTAAAATATAGCTGACCATAATCATTAATTTTTTACTTAAACTCAAGTAAAAATGGAAATAATGACACTCAATAATGTTAAGTCTATTTCATGTAACAATGTAGGTTATAAGAGAGAATATATGGAATATTTTTTTGATAAAATCACTAAGAAGGTAAAATCAACGTAAAATTAAGTTTAAATTATTTTTATAAAGAAATATTCACAAAATATAGAGAAAAATCTGGTAATAAGTATACATTAATAAAAATCTAGAGTTCACAAATAGGCCAAATAGATTAATGGAATAACAGGACATAAAGGTTTCTTTTATTTTTTATAGTTTTTTAGAAAAAAATATTACATTTTATAGTATAATATATCTCTCTCATAGAGTCATATAATGAATGAATTAATGGAGACATATCTATTGAATTATAATATTAATTCTTAAAATAAAAAAGTAGTAAAAGAATTTCAAATCTATTACTGATCAAAAACTGATTTCAGTGTTTGAAAAATATTTGTGGAAGGTGTTCCAATCAAAGTAATTGTACAAATAATTTCTTTAACATGATTCTAGTAAATTCAAGTAGTTTACTAAATTTAAGGAGACCCCAAAACTAAATATAATAGAAAATTTATTTCTTGTTTCAGTGGTTATTCAAGATATGAAGAGTAGAAATACATTGATTCTATATATTAGTTCTTCATTACATATGTAAGATGATTTAATGATCCTTAAGAATGTTATAGAACACAATGGTGGTGTTATAACATTTTAAAATGAATTCTCCTTGCAAATAAAAAAGAATAGATTCATTTGAGATTAATTCTGAAAAATTGAAATATAAATATGTCTTGTTGTTTGACAGGATTAAACATAAATTTGTATGTGTGAGTTAGCTCTTTGATTAAAACAATTGAGTTTATTTTTCCAAGGAAACACTTGATACAATAAGAGAATAAAATATGGGAATATCATCTCCAAAGGTGAAAGAAAAAGTGGTAATAATTTCCTAATTAGTGATATTTGAAATTCTTATTACCTAAGTGCATAAAAGGAAAAAATCATTCGAATGGAATACTTGTCCTTCCTGGTCATAAGATATTGAAAAAAAATATTAATATAAAATTTTGTTATATATCTATCCTAATTGATGTTTGAAAATGATTTTTTGATTTATTATTTTAAAAATGATAATATAGTGCATCGAAGATGTAAAAGAGTATAAATTCAAGCCACCAAACCTCTTGAATTAATCAACTCAAATATTTGTGGACTAATGATACATCAATATAGTAGATGTGAAATATAATTAATTACATTTATCAATAATATTTTAAGTATTATTAATTTTTATTTATTAATCACTAGTTAGAGGTAGTGGAGATGTGCGAAATTTTGAGATGGTAAGCTGGAAGAGAGAAGGGTGTTCATATAAAATAATTTATAACTAATAATTGAAAGGATTATATTGAAAATTAATTTTAATAATATATTTCAAAACAAAGAACCATGAATCAATATATTACACTCCCACAAAGAATTATGTTATTGAAAGAATTAACATAAGTCATGTTTAAATAGAAAGAATAATTCTTACTAAATTTAATAGGTCAATGTTTTTCAAGAGAATATATATACAAACTATGTATATCCACAATCGATTATTACTAAGAACTAATTCAAAGATGAATTATTATGAGATGAGTTATGAAAAGGAAACCACATTTAACTACATGATAACATTTGTAACTACACATTTAATGATGGTTACATTCTCAAATATAAAAATGTTTGTGATAATAATGGAAGAGGTATCTTTTTTGGGTACATATCCAATGTATGTGGAAATATATTCTAGAAAAATAGGATTTATAAAATAGTTAAATTTTATAATTTTAGTTTTATTGAACAAGAACCTAATATTAATGTTCAATATAAAATATATTTTGAATAATTTGATGAAGATAATGAGAAAATTCCAGTGTTGTTCAGTGAGTAATAAGGTGGAAATGAGCCACTTGTTGCTTATATTGAATTTAATATTACTTATAATGAATAAGGGGAATTCAAAGATAAAGGATACAAGTATTATAGGCTTAATAAACATCTTCGAGTAAAAATAATTGGTAACTATAATTTTGTATTTTAGAGTAGAATTAGATTGGGGAATGAAAACTAAATAACTCTTTTATCCAAAATTAAAACACATTTAGTGGTTAAGTATATTAAGAAAAAATAATGGGTTGATTCAATGAAAAAATAAATGTATCTAACAGAGTAGAATATATCCGACAACATTTTCATAAGAAAAAATGGGAAAACTGAAATTAGGACCCATTAGGTATTGAAAAAACTAAATTATAAAGGATATGTTTCATGGAACTAATTCATACATATATGAAAAGGATATTAATAGGTTGAATGAGTTTATTTTGAATATACATTTACTCTAATTGAAAGTCTTAATGGAACAATAAATTTTTAAACTATTTCATCTCATAGTCAATATAAAATTTACCAAATGGATATAACAAATCACTCTTTAAACTAAGATATGAAAAAAATTACACATTGATTAACCTAGAGGTTTTTTAGATGGTGATCGAGAAATGGTACACAAGTTGAATAATTATATTAATGGGATAAAATATACCATTGAGTTACATAATCAAATTTGGATAGCTACCAATGAGATGAAACTCACCAAATGAATAATAGAAAATACTCTATATGTAATGGAAATGAGCATATATATTATAATTGTTATTTTTAATATTGATGACATCATTTCTAAAAAATAAAAAAAGATTTTTTATAAATAATTTATTGAAAATATAAAGAAACACATTGATATTTCCATGCTAGGATAAATGAGGTACATTCCTAGATAGAACATGATAAAATAGGAATAATTAATTTTAATTCCCAAAGAAAAGTATGATATAATTTTTGAAAATTTTTTCTATGGAAGAATCCAAACTTCTTTCCACACCCACATATGTTAGAATGAAATAGATCATGGATTCTTATGTCAATAAAGGTATTAAAAACGATTTTATATGAATAATTTATAGTTTATCTCTATAAATAATGCCATGATATTTTATTTGTAGTTATCTTATGTGAAAGGTACCAAAGTGGTCCAAAATTACCACATTTTATGGTTTAAAAAAGTGTTTTAATGTCGATCAATAGATCCATAAATTATGGTATGATTTACCGAATAGGTTATCACTTGAAGCTATCTGCATTTACGAATACTAATTTGGTTAGTGATTGTGATGACAATAAATGTACATCAGGGGGAATATTTGTACTTAGAGGATGTTGTGTAAGATAAAACTATATATATAAAATATCATAGTTACATTAAGAACCATTGAATTTGATTATATAGAATCTACAAGGGCTTATACCTATATGATCTATATTAAATAAAAAAAAGAATATTTGAGGTTAGAGATTGAAAAATCACCCAAAATCACATGGGATAATCAGTGTAAAATTGATCACTCTAAAAATAGATTATAACACTCTAGATATAATAATACTAAAATAAAATTTAACTTTATCAAATATATTTTTTAAAATAGAAATATAATGTTTAAATTTATTCTAATAATATATTATCATGCTAATAACTTCACCAAATCAATGATTTAAGATAGATTTAAGACTTAATGTCAAAACATTAATGTTCAAACCATCCCTATAACTTGATAACAACATGAGAGATTTGGATTGTATTTTCAATGTGGTAAAGGGAAAATATATATCCTAATATTTTTTGTATCCAAAATATAATATTATTGAGAAAGTGGAACGAAATATAAAATGTGAGATTTTTTTAAGCTCATGGATTAATGGGGAGAACATTTAATTCACTTGAGAAAAATGTTCTTCTAATCAAGGTGTGTGATTTTATCAAAAAATATGTTATCTAATTTTATGATGACAATATTTATATCACTAAGATATTCTATGTGTTATGATTTCTAAGTGTGAATTGTTATGATTAATGAAAAATCCAATTGGATGGATTTAGAATCAAATATAAATGTTGAATATTTTTTATTTTACTCAACTATGAGTAATATTAATTTGAAGATAATTATAAATATTTTACAGTTGATAAAAAACCATTTGATAAGTTATGATATGGTTTAAAAGGTCAAATAGTGTTCCATAATTCTAGAATATATGATTGGAAAATCCAAAGGGACTGATTTTTAAGGCGATAAAAATCTATGTACACATGTAAATTTTCATTAGTTCAATGTGTTTGAATTTTTTAGTGGTTCATAAGGGATGAAATTTCAACACATAGGAGTAAATTTCACTTTCATATGCGTTATCTAAGTAGAATATAGACAAATAGATAAATTTTACCAATAAATGTAAGGGTCAAATACATTCGTCATAGTTGTCATCAGATTTCTATAAGAGAGTTTGTAAGGATCTTAAATTTATCTATTAATTGGGTGACATTTTAGTCAGAAGATTATTTATTAGACATCAATATTAAAATACAACGAGTTTCCAAAATTTTCATTTTTCAATACATTATTAGAATGAGTATTAAATGAGAATATTATGAAATGAAATTTAATAAAATTTCAAATGAAACATTTGAAATTTATTATCTCACATCAATATGGAAATATAATTAAAAATTATTGAAATTTTAAATATATAAATACTATTCAAATTATTATATGGTGTTTTGTAACGATATTGAATCAAAGGAGAAATAAAAAAGATCAAAAAGTGTTGCACATTAATTGATCAATTATGTTGTGGAAAGAAAAACAATTATAGATAATTATAGAGGGTTGATTTTGATACTGAATAAGATCTATGTGTGCATACATACACACATTCAAATTTTAATAATTTTGAAATCTTTAGGAGAATGGGTTACATGTATACTACTATATTGAAATTGTTTTGGAAGCTAAAGAAATAGCCTATAGAATTTTACATCATATGGAAATTTATATAAATACAGAAATTTAGAGAAGATATTGTTTAAAACAAAGATATGAATAAATTTATAGACACCAGTTATTCTAGTATAAATAATTATGAACTTTTACTATCATGAGATAGTTCTTGGGAAGTGGACAATACCTACCCTTAACAAAACAAGATATGAACAAATACTACTATATATTTATATAAACTCTATAGTGTATAATACATTATTTTTCAATTGTAATCCCTAATTATTAAATAGTGATATAATATTATTCATGTAACAAACCAAACCCATCATGTATTAGGTTCCCACATTGGGACCATACCTGCTAGAAATCACATTTTATTGTGATTCTTTATATTTCAATTACATATTGGCAAAGGAGAGTTTAAATGATATTTTATTGTTAACCTAAATGTTATAAATTCTAAATTTTAAAAATTATATAAAAATTCATTGTGTATAATTCAAATATTAAATTGTAAAAATTGTACCACTGATCCCCCCTTAAATGTTACAAAAAATCTACTTGGGAACATCATAATGATTCCCCTATCACTATACCTACTCCCAATATCATACCCCTCACACATAAGGAGTCTTAATGATCAAATGTTATCCTAATTTGGAGCTCCATTCTTATGGAATTACATTTCATGAAATTACCATAACCATGTTTAATTGAAAACACTCGAGGACAGTGACTACCCATTTCCATAATCCAAAAACATAGATACATATATCTCGATAGATTACAAAATTTGTTAAACCCATCTACAATGTTATAATTTAATCACTTAAGGAGTATCATGGTTCTTTGTCTACACCATATCTAAATAAATCCAATCCCAATCTATGGTAATTTAAATAATTATAAACACCATTACCATTGGCTACGTGACCTTCTAGAAATACTCAAGTTTCCTAATCACATGTGTGTCACTAATAAAATTATTAAAATAATTCATCCAATCCAATATCACATTTTGGGACTCACTTAGGTACCATCTAAAAACTCCCATACTAGGAATCTAAACCCCAATACACACACATGAAATGGGCATGCATTAACATGTATATGGTTAATTATTAAGGGGAATACCTACCTCCAAAATAGAGATACCATTCTCAATCCATTCTCACCTAGATAAATCCAAACCTATACCAAGAATCACCAATATATGTGGCCCATATCTCATTCAATAAGGATATAACTATTTATAAACATTCATAATCAATGATCCAATTCAATTCAATGGGGTGTATCTATTAAAAACTCACCAAACACTATTATGACACTAAAACCGTGGACATTTATTAGTTGGAGGCTTGAACCATGCCTTTAACATGAATAAAACTATTATCCTAATGAATTTATAGTCAATAAATCATTAATTACAATCTAATATGAAGAAATTACTATAAATATTCCATACAGAATACCTATATCTAAGTAGTGAGAGAATGGAAGTGTTCCTCCTCATTCCATGACCTCCAACCACAGCACACTAAATTCATAATATTCAAATATTAATTCAAAATCCAATTTTTTTTATAGAAAATAAAATGAAAACAAGGCTAGACAACATCATGGGGATCATAGTGGTGAAAAAAAATTGCATCACCACAATTGATGCTCTTATATCCCTAAGGGATTAAGTCAAATCAAGGATAAATAATAATAATCTTATTGGCATTTTCATGTCTAGACAACTAGTCAGTAGTGAAGTTAAATTCTCTTAACATGTTATTAATCCTGATGTATTGATTAAGGATTATATTTTAATCCCTGATAATATATGAAAGATCCCAAGTTTTGGGATTTATAGTGCTATGGAAGCTTACAAGGGTAGAATAATTAGTCACCTTTTAAGTGATCATAAAGTTAAAGAGTATGAAAAGTAGCAGAAAACAATGCATGTCCTTGCTTCAACACCCAAGTAGTTACCTAGAACAAGGAAAAGAGTGAAACAAAATAGGGAAGTGTCACTGGAATCACAAACCAACACTCCTCCTTATATGATCTCCAATTCATTGGATCCATTGATGTTCAACATCAATACATACCTATGAGGTGACCATATGAACCAAAATCCCTAACCTATGCTACCACTACTCACATAATCCATAAAATCTATAGGATAATCCCTCTATGTGAGGCTGTACTCCTATATCCACCTATAACAAAACCAAAATCATCTAATAGAGATTTGACGCATAATCTCAAACAATGAAATAAAGACCAGTTTCTATTTCTCATAGAATTCTTGGTCTCCCAGATGATTGAGCACACCACTACAAACACAATTGAATGGGTCTTCTAATCTTCATTTATCGGGCTACCTATATGATTCCATGAATAAAAAAAATAATCCATTTTATCACCTCACAAAGAGAAACCCATTTAGTACCCAATCAATATCCATAGGAAAAGAGCCTGGTCAGTCATAAAAAAGAGGTTCCAAGTTGTTTCTGCACTCGAAATAGCACCACACCAACATTCAGAACATGAATAAATGCCTCTGATTTGAATGTTTTCATCTTTTGGTATATAATAATTCCTCTAGAGATAGATTAATAATTTGAACATCATCAAAAAACGCTTTAACAAAATCATGGACACCAAGACATCAAGAAAAATTACACCATGTATCCATTCTAAAAAACTGGATATGAGGTCCATTCTGGCCTGACCCAAGGGATTTATGATTAAATACACCAATTATGGGGTTTTATATGATGTAAACTTATGTTACGTGATTAAATCCCCATCCAAATAAAAAACTTATAATTTTCATCCACATCCTTCCACATAATTACCCTATACTCCTCAGTGAAATACCTTACCATAATGTAAAACCTAGAAAACAAGACCAGGTGCTTCACAATGCAACCCACACACATTGAATTGACACTCCACCTAAGAATCCATAAAATATCAATGCCATAGGTTGTAGCTAGATCACCCTAGCCACTATAATATTATCTAACACTTACTCAAAAACACACAACATTTCCCCTTCTTGTTGTTTTATACACCACCTATACCAAAATACTCACCTCACATCATGCCCAACTTTTTCCACCTTTTCTCGATGCCCCTAAAAAACCTAAAAAACAAAAAAAACACATGAAAAAACCTCTTATATGTTCCCATTCTCACAAAATTACAATTGAAAACTCAATTATCTGATTACACTTTACAAAAAATCAGAAATTCAAAATTCCACAGAAAACACCAACCAAGGACAATGCGGGTCATTACATCTGATAATAATCTTTTACATTGAAACCCCATTCAACACATATAATTATAGATTTTCATATCACAGTCCTCCCCCACTAGAAAAATTATGAGACCTTGGGTTCTTAAAAACCCCAGTGTATGGTTTCAAGATTTATAATGAACCATGAAAGGTATTTTTTCTATTTTCATGTAATGGTTCTTATCGAGTATCTAAATAAATTGTCAAGAATTTTATCCCATATTTATAGAGTGAACTGAACTAGAAAAAATAATGAACATTCAATATTCTTAAACATATTTTGAAGAAAACATTATATTAGAAAACTAAAGCTAGACAAAATGGATTTACGCTGTCCTGTGGTGAAAAAGAATATTTTTAATCAATTAATATACCCTTATTTCATTTAAATTTTCTGTGTTATTTATTTAGTGGAAAAAATATGTTTCATGTTATATGGGAAAGTTATTTATAAATTTATTTTTATAAAATCAAAATTTATGTTTAATGTTTAATATTTTTTGTTAACATATATTCGATATTGAAAATTTTAATTTTGAAACTAATAAGATATGTTTTGGGAGCCTCTGTTGATTGGCACACAGTGTAATGCAAACTCATATTGTGCTCCCACATAGGCGAAGGCCGTGTGAGTATATTCATGTGGAGACATAGTTTTTTATACGTACAAATTCAATTTTTGACGCTGTGATTTTTTCCATAAAAAGTGGAAATGACAAGGCATTTGAAACCATTCCAATAATACTGAGAGAAAATCACATGTGGTTATTTCATTTGTTCAACTATAATTTCTCATGCTATCAGTCATTGATTAACCGATTTTATTCTTGATTATTACTTTTTAGATCCCTTCCATTTTAGGGAGTCTCTTTCATGTACATCTTGATTTTAGTGGATTCCTCATTCTAGAGTCAATCCCACGGGTTTTCCCCCATTAGGGATTCCACATATAAATTTTTTGTGTCAAAATTTTATTTTCTTCACCCTCTCTTTTGTCTCGCTACACATACACTTTTATTTGGAGGGAAAGAATTTTTATAATATGAATTTTCTTGGATTGCTTTTACAGCTTCGTCACATTTTCCATCATTCCCAACATCTGGTACTAGAGGGTTTGGTTTTTATTTCATATTTATTATGGAATGCAATTATAGTCGGAAGATTCTGTTGATTATTACCCACTACCATATGTGGCGACAAAAAATGAAGGATCATATTTTTGTTATGCGAATGCATCATTTTTGTGTTTTGTACCCAAAAGGAATAAAGGATCTCAAATAAAGAATGTTAATTTGAGAATGAGATAGTTTTGGTTTCATTACCCAATGCGTTGAAGACAATGTGATGAACCACATTGTCAATATCTCACATTCCAAAACATTATCGGAGAAGATTGGGATGAAAATTTCTTTCAAGACTAGAAATAATAAATTGTTTCTTCTTAGAAAAATCATTAATTTGAGGTACAAAAAATGTAAATATATTTCTAAATATTTAAGTTCATATCAAAGATGTTTTTATTAGTTTTCTTGCATGGGTATCAATTTTTAAGATAAGGTTTTAACTATTTTGTTGCTTAACACATTACCCAATTCTTGAGAGAATTTACATTTAACTCAAACCAGTTCTAGTAATAATGGTGTTGTGACATTTTTTTGTTACATAATATATTTTGAATTAAGATATCAGGCGATGTACTCACGAAAGATATTCTTCAGAGATTTTCGTCACGGAGAACATGAGGAGAATCCATGAACATAGACAATGCATTCGAGGTAAGAGTAGAGGTATAATAAAATCTAGATTGAATATGAGAGATTTTGAATGTCATAATTGTGGCAATAAGTTTCATGTTAAGGCATTTTTTTATTATCTGAAAAGTGAAAATAGAATGAAAGAATGTATATAGATGAAAAATGGCAATGGATATAATCATTTCATTACCGCTATAGGGGGTTATCTTGTTACTATTTATGACTCTTTTAATATTTCTTCTGATGACACTTTTTGGGTTATTGATATTGGTTCATGTTTTCATGTGACATAGAAGGAGTTCATTATATAATATAGGCTAGGTAATATTTAGATTTTAAGTATGGATAATTATATTCATGATGATTTTGTAGGTATCAGGACTGTTTGTTTAGAGACCATCACAAGGAGTAAGCTGATTTTAAAGAATGTTTGACATGGGCCCAAGGATGGTTTGAATCATATTTCTACTAGGGTTCTGAATGATGATAGGATTATCAATAATTATTCTGATTTACAATAGATCATTTCCATGGGATTTTTTATTGTGGCTCAAGGGATGAAATAGTGAGGTTTTTAATGGAATAGGGAGTTTATTTCTTGTTATACCACTTGCTTTATTGAGTGCAGTGTTTTGTCCAAGTTATTGAAAAAGAGGCTTAGTCACATTAGTGAGAAAATTATTGGTTTTTTGGCCAAGAGAAATATTATTAAATATTTTATGTGTTTCAAAATGGACACATGTGATCACTGTATGGCTAGAAAACTGAGCCGAGTGATTTTTGGTAGTCAACCTCCACACAAGAAGTCATAGGTACATGAATTAGTACATAATGATGTTTGTGGTCCTTAAAAATATAATAACATTAGTGTTAATAATTATTTTGTAACATATATTTATAAATACTACTGAAAACAATGGGTTTTTTGAATTACAAATGTCAGGTGCTCATTATTTTATGAAAGTTCATGTTTCTGCTAAGAGGGAATCAGAAAAGAAATTTAATTGTATTTGCAATAAAAATGGGTGAGGGTATTATATTTCATTTGATTAGTATTACATGATGGACAATATTTGGAATGAGAATATGCCTCCCATGACACATCAACTAAATTGTGTAGCTAATTGAATGAATATAAAATTGTTGGAAAGAGTTCGTTGTTTAGTTTTAAAAGAAAATTTTCCTGGACATTTTTTGGGTGATTCTTTACTTAAGGATTATTATATTATAAATTTATAACTTGTGGATTTTTGAAGAATGAAACTCCCAAAACATTTTGGTATGTCATAGTGATCAAGTATGATCACTTGTGTGTTTTTGGATGCAAGGATTTTGTTCATTACCCTAGAGATTAGAGATCCATGCTAGATGGTAAGACATGCCAGTGTATTTTTATGGGCTATGGACAAGATGAGTTTTGGTTCATGTTCTATGATCTTGATTCGAGGAAACATGTTATAATCCATAATGCATTGTTTAAGGAGAATGATACTATTGAATACATTGATAAGGGATAAGAATATACTTCTCCTACTTCTGATGTTTTTTTCAGTCTTGATTCAGGTTCTGATTCACACTTATCTCATATTGTCTATTATAATAATTACATTGATGTACAGAATGATACTCTGGGTGAACATGATGGATTGTATGTCTTTTATGTACCCTTTATTAGATTATATGATTCAAACAGTTATTAATGAACTCATAGTTCCACTCCAGAGTTCATCTCATCATCATACTATTTCTACTGTATATTCACCTGATGACTATGGACTCCTTGCTGATGGAGGAGAACCAGAATTCTATTAACGAGGAAATGGATGGTGAAAAGAAGGATATATGGGTTTTAGAGATGGATGATGAGATGATATCATTTCATAACGACTATACTTTTGAGATGGGGATGTTACCGGCTGTTGTGAGCTTTGAAAAATCAGTGTATTTATGAGATTAAAAATTAAGAATCTAGTTATATTCCTCAATATAAGGAAAGATTAGTTGTTAAAGGATTCTGTTAGAATAATGTTATTAAATTTGATGAGATTTTATCACATATTTTCAAACTGTCTTCCTTTAGGATTGTTCATGGTTTGGATGCTATTTTGGATATATAGATTGAGAAGATGGATGTGAAGACTACTTTTCTCTATGGATATTTAAAGAAGGATATTTATATGGTGAAGAAATAGGGATTTTTTGAAACAGTTAA
Organism: Viscum album; assembly: GCA_963277665.1. Taxonomy (NCBI): domain Eukaryota; kingdom Viridiplantae; phylum Streptophyta; class Magnoliopsida; order Santalales; family Viscaceae; genus Viscum; species Viscum album. The sequence continues at coordinate 1,950,974,270 of OY728133.1, forward strand.
ATAAAATCATGTCTGTAGGTTGAAGAAGAGTTGTTATGGTTTGAAGAAAGCTCTGATGCAGTCGTATAAGAAATTTGAGTCCATAATTTTTCATAATGGTTTTAGGAAGACATATTCTGAGCATTGTGTATTTGTTCAGTAATTTATTCATGATGATTTTATTATACTATTGCTTTATATTGATGAGATGCTCATTTTTTCCCTTTATGCTTTTATATATATAATATTGAAGAAGTATCTTTGTTAGTATTTAGTGATGATTGACTTAGGACTATGACGATAGATTCTTGACCTGATGATCTCCCTTTATTGAAAGTCTACAAAATTGTGGTTTTCTCAAGAGAGATATATTGAGAAGGTTCTTTAGATATTTTCTATGGATATAGATAAATTGGTTAGTACTCCTCTCACATTATATTTGAATCACAACACCAATATGTCACCTTTTACTAATGATGAGAGAGAGGTAATGCAACACATACCTTATTCATCTTTCATTGGTTGTTTGATGTATGTGATGGTATATAGTAGACCTGATAAATATCATGCAGTTGTTGTGGTTAGTTTTTTTCAATCAAATCTAGGTAGATAGAATTGGAGAGGAGTGAAATATTTCATTCATTATTTTTATAGTACTTATGATCTAAGACTTTATTTTGGAAAAGGGTAACATATGATATGTGGATTCATAATTTTAGATGTTGAAGGATATATCAATTCAAGGAAGCTTAATTTAGGCTATTTGATCACTTTTTTAGGGGGAGCTGCATCTTGGAATTCTAGATTGCAGAGATATGTTTTTTTATCTACCACTGAGTCAGTGTTTGTCGAAGCTACATAGCATTGAATTTTTTGTTGTTGTTTAGAACTTTTATTCAAGAGATTAGACTAAATTAGGGCATATATATTTTAATTTGGGATAGTCAGAGTTCTATTTGTGTGGGAGTTAATTTCACATTTCATGGAATGTAGAAACATGTCAATGTTTGATATCATTAGATTCACAATGTCCTTGATTTGAGATAATTAAGGATTGAGAAGATTCTCAATGATGACAACGGGTCAGACCTGTTGAACAATAATTTTCCCAGAGGAATATATGAGACTTTCAAACTAATTTTAGGGTTGGTGGTGATACCCACATGAGTAGGAGGTGGATTTTTTTGGGAACCTCCTTTGATTGGAGCACCACATAATGGAACTATAAGTGGCTCTACCACATAGGTGAAGGCAATGTGAGAAAATTAAAATTGAGACATAGTTCGTGCTGCTGATAGTTAAAGTTATTATTACTAAGATTTTTTCAAAAAAATCATGAAGAGGTAGGGAATTTTAAAACACACCAACAATACCAATAGAAAATCCCATTTGATGAATTCCTTTTTTCTAAGATCATTTTTCTTTCTATCAAACTTTGAGTTACTACTTTTATTCATGAGTATTTCTTTTGAGATACATTCCATTTTTGGATGTCTCTATATTGTAGCTCTTTATTTTAGTGGATCTATTTTTATGGATTAGGTCCAGTGGTTTTTCCCTCATTGTGATCTCTAAATAATACTTTTTCATCCTTTTATTTTATGCACACTATGATTAGTCTCACTACAAATATGATTTTATTTGGGGGGGGGGGTATTTTTTTTCACTATGTGTTCACATTGATTTTTTTCTGAGTTTTTTGCCTTTTACCTCTTTTCCAGTAGTTGGTCCACATCCTGTGTGGACTTGATTGGAATCAACCATTTGATCATGCATTAAATGAGAGTATAAAATTATTTAACCAATTTAAAAATGATCTGTGTGGGTTTTGTCCTAGTGAAGTATAATCTGATTCATTAAGCACACCTATTGGAATATTCTATGTATGGTTTACTTTGAATCTATATATGAGTTTTTATAGATTGAGTCACCACTTATATTTTTCTACGAGTCGAAAGTATTTTTTTCTTTTATTTTTGGATTGTACAGAAGGTTTTCTTTCTCTAATAGATTATATATGTTTTTTCTTACACTAATAATTGATGTTGGGTCTGGATTAACACAACCAAATCTCTATGGATAATTTCATTAATTAAATATGTCATTACATGAGTGGCTTATTTCTTTATCCTTCACTATAAATGGATTCAACACAGAATTAGGCACTATATAAGGTTTCATCCTTCAATATAAGTGCGTTGAGTTTTCTTTACCAATGGAGACACCTATGGTTTAGCTTATCTCTACTTTCATGTGATGTTTATATCTTCATACCAGGATATATAAACCATCCATGGCCTTCAATTACTCATAAATTTACTAAAAATCAATAAATTTTACCAAAATCAACTCATCAAGCTTTAGTATATGGTCTCCAATCATAGATGTATTCAAATACACATTAATATATTTGACAAAAAATAAAACACCTATCAAAATCATGTCTTCAACATATTATCAAACAAATATTACACTCAGGATTTTGTTATAATGGGTTGGTTAGTGTGTTGATGATTTTTTGTCTATATTAATTAAATGTATTATTAGAGGGAAATATTTTCTAATGATTGTTTTTTAATGAGTTTATACTATTTCTCAAGTATCTAATATAATTATTATGATTTTAAAATATTTTCTAACCTTTTAGGAAACATAAATACATTTTCATAAAATTTAAAATAGAAATAAAAATATTTTTTAAAAAATAAATCATTTATTTTATTGAAAAATAATGAAAAAATAAAAATAAAAAATGGAATCAAGGATAAAAAATAATAATAAAATGGATATGAATGTAGAGTGGATTAATTTCACCTGAATAAGATAAAAAAATATGGTAGAACACAAAAAATTGAATAGGAAAGATCAGGATGTGCAACATGACCCATAAGGATAGAGAAATGTACAGTTTTCAACTTCAAAATGTAATTCCTGAATGTGTTGATAGACAATCCTTTCAAATTATTGGGACTCCATAGATTTCAGGGTGGTTGAATGGGATGTGTGTTTTCATCAAAAAGGTTGGAGGAGGGGCCGAAAGAGAATAGGTAACATTGAGAAGGGGGAATGAGTCTTAGGATAAAGGATTAAATATTAAAAGATATGTTATAACTTAATTTAATTCAATAATCAAAGATTTCATTGATGGGTTAATCTTCTATCTTAAGAAACGATGAATTTTTAATGGGTTTTAAATATTTTTGTAAGAATGGATAGTGGAATAATATTTTTAAAGAGGGATTTAGAGAAGCATGAACCATGATTATGCATCTCCATTACAAGAGAGAGGCATGAACAAGGTTCATGCTTCTTTATAAGCCATCAAGGAAGAATGAACTATATTCACGTGTCTTCAGCATGAAGGAGGAAGCATAATCCTTATTACCCCTTCTTTTTTGGAAGTAACAAAGGAGGTGTGAATGTGGTTCACACCTCCGATTGGCTAAAAATATATCAAAAAAGGACCTCCCAACTCAAAATTCATTCTTATCCCCAATATTTCACAATAAATTATTGTTGGAATTTTTTCTCAATATATATTGGAGGTTTAAAGAAGGTAAACTTTCTATATAATATTTTCATTGTCTAATTGTTTTTATTTTTATTGTTTGTATTATTTATTTATTTAATACATATGGATTTATATGTATACATTCATGAATTAGTGTGTTATTTATGACATAAATTCTGAATGAGTTAATGTTTGTTTGCTGACATAATTCATAATGAATGCTTAGGAAATTTTAATATGGTATTTATATAATTGAAATGTTATGTATATATTTTAATTTATAGCTATGGAAATAATATAACTTTAAAAAATGTATATATTTTTTATTTAAATTTTGTGTAATTAGATTTCAATATATTTATATTTATATTAAATATTATATATTTAGAGTAATATAAATTATAAAACATAGAGGTTATTAGTGAAATAAATTATTTAAACTTTATTACTCAACATGTATTATTAAATATATATTAGTTATATTAATTATCATAATTAAATTTATTATATATATATATATATATTATTTTTAATTGAATAAATATTTTTAATATAAATAATCATTTAAAATTATATTAATTTTAAATAATTTTTATTTCTACTAATAAAAATATAATTACCTAAATTATGGAAAGTAGAAATCTCAGAATAAATTATATATAAATATGTAATTTTATGAAATTAAAATAATTTTTTCACAATATGTTAATTGGTATTATGTAATTGTAAAGTATATTACATATACTTATAATAAATTAAACTTTTAATTGATAAATTTAAATAATATTGACAATAAATAGTTATTCGTCAATGTAATAATGTATAAAATATAAGTAAATTTATTTTAGAAATTTGAAGAACAAAAAAATATTTTATATACTTATAAACTTTTCAAAAATTGAAAATAACATAAGTGTACATTATTTTAATAGTAATTTTGTAAGTATAAATTATATTAATTTTATTAATGAATTTTTATAAAAGTTATTAATATATATATATATATATACATAAATACTTTGAAAAGAAATTTTTTTGGAAAGCAAGTGTTGATCCTCAATATATATTACATTTAGTTATAAAGAAAGTTATAAAATTAATAAAATAATAAGTATACCAAAACACATGTTAAGTGTATTTTGTGTTGACAGATCTTTATATGACTGAGCAATGCATACTTAAAATTAGATGTCTTTTTTTGTGTATGTTGTTATATACTTTGTAAAAATTTAATTTTCATTTCTACATTGATGATCTGTGAGTCATCCCTCACTATGTATATAAGGAACTACGTATCATCCTTAAAAATGTTATGTATTTAAAACCACAAGAGACCCTAACATTCATAAGAGTGACTTTGTAATAAAAAGGAATTTGACAAGAGGTATTCAACAAGAAGTGTTTCATAATAGGTGTTGTTGATTGAAGGGAGATTGATGGTAGCTGAAATATGAAATAATAGAGACTTTAGGAGTCCACCCATAGGCTTCAGTTATTTTACCATTTTATAATATACTAATCCATATAATATTTTTCAATTTCAATATGTAGTTATTTATTCATAAGTAATAAAAACATCTAAAACATTTGATGATGTGGTATAAACACATAGAGTGTTTTATTAAAATTTCATTGTTAAAAATATCACTATCAATATACTTCAAAAATGATGTTATTTGACTTGATCAAGGTTTTATTTATAGTTTTCAACATGTAATAGTGTCAAATCACCATGACAGTATAAATATAAATCATTTTATAATTATATATATTATTTATTAAATCCATTACATGAATTGAAAATATTTATAACCTAATAAACATCTCGAACAAACATTCCAGTAATCTAGAATTTTAACTGATCCTGATATCACCATCTAATATATTATTGAAATTGTATGTCGTGTTATTTTTTATATTAGATGATTTAATTTATAATAATTGGATAATCTCGATATGACCAACCAATGTATTATTGAAAAGCAATTTCATGTGTTTTATCAATAATATAATATGCAATAATTTCAATTTTTTTCCTTTTTGATGACCTGGGTGTCATCTCTATATCAATGTATTTAAGGACCTTTATATCTCCTTAAAAACATTTTTCATTCGGAAACCCCTAGGACACTTAACATTCATGTGACTATAATTGTAAGAAAATGTTTTTCATCAAAAACTATTGTTATTTTAAGCTCTATTTTTGAACCATAAATAACAAGAGACCAATGGTACCTAAAATAAATTCTAATTGATTCTTAATATTCCTATGTTAATTGGTCTCCTCTAACACTTGAATTCTCTATTGTTGAAAAAATTAATTTTGAATTGTGGAGTTGTTTTTTGACATGTATATTAACTCATGTCAGACAATACCAATAAGTGTGTATGATATCTAGTCATCATCGAGTGATTATAGAGGCCATTAATAGAGATGGGGGTCTCATAGAGATAACTGAATGTCTACCATTGATATTTCATTTGAAATATTAAAATAATTGTTTATAAGAAGTTCTTATATTAAAAAATTAAAAAGGTTATCCTCAAGTTTGGTATTTTGTTTTTCAAAAAATACGTTTTTTGAATGTAAATTTAATATCATTTTTATAACATTATTCTCTTATGGTATTTGACTATGTTCCCAAACAAGAATGTTCTAATCAATGGATTAAAGATTTTCAATGTATTAATCTATATGTGATGAAATATATGATATATATTTCAAATAAAAAATGTTCATTACCATATGATGGTGGAAGTAGATATGAATATATGACCACAAATTCAGTGGAGTGAATAAATGGGGTCATAAATTGTATGTGAGAACTGATGATAATAATTTCATTTCAAGATATGTTTTATATATGTGTGCACTAATTTATGGAATGGGCCCAACAAGCCTATGAGAAGAAGGAAAATGGAATGCATTTTTCTCATCATTTCCAAAGTTCCATTGATCAGATACTACATGACGCATCATGATTGTGTGTTCTAACTCCTTAATGATTAAATAACTTCTTTTAGGTAAGAGGGTGATATGACTAGGTTACATCTAACAATGTTCGAGTGGTGGTGGTCATGTTAGATAACAGGAACTGTGATTTTGGAAACATCTAGGAATTAAGATTTCCCTATACACATGTTGTTTTATGTAGTTATTATGTTAAAATATAATGGAAACTCCATGTTGATGTAGTGTATCACATGATAAATCTAGTTAACTATGGCATTGAATATTAGATTCTTTTTGGTGACTTTTATTCTATCAAATTTCCTTCTGATCAGCCAACCTTCATTCCTGGTATTTTCAGGTTCTGTAAAAAAAATTAGTTAAGATATTTCTTTTTGTATTGTTTTTAAAATTATTGGATATATATTACGAAGTAGAACTGCCAGGGAATACAAAAGTCTAATTAAATAAAAAATGATATATAATGATTTTGAAATTTAGAGGGGGGACTATATTGCATCATTTGTCACGCATAAGTGTATACTCATAAGAGATGTCCCAAAGTGTCAGGACAAAGCTCCACTTCAAATCATCCATGATTGAGTCTATTTATGATACAAATATTCTTTGTATTTTTTTTCATATGTAGATACTTCATTAATGGATCCTATTATTTTTTACTTACTCCATTTCTGACCTATTTCATCTCCAGTTTGTTTCACTTTTGGATTTTATCAGAAATAATTTTTTCATACTATTACTATTAAAAATATATATAGATAATGAAAATGAATATATCATGCAGCCACATGATTTATAGAAATATATTTAGAATAAATTAAACTTTATTGGATATCAATAAAATAGGAAATTCATATAATAAACCATCAACATCAACCTGATATTTTTGTTTACATTTTTCCCTCATAATACTAAATTATACATGCTTATTGTCTACCTAATTTTCTTTTTTATTTTTTTATTTAAAAATTTTTTAAATTTTGTATTTAATTCTATATAAAAAGTAATGATGATATCATTTGTTGATATAAAGGTTCCTATATTTCTCAAATTCCAGGATAGAGATTATTTTTATGTGATTTTAAAGGGACAACCATTTCTTCATTTGAGTATATAGAGATCTCATCATTTGCATAATGTTGCACCACCTCCCATTATTATCCTCCACCTTCATCGTGCTAGTAACTATGGCATAGCGTTGTGTGAATTCACCTTATTCGACCAACAACTCATTGTTGCGCTTGTAGAGATATGGAGACCATAGTCACAGACATCCCATTTTACAGAGTGGTGATAAATATTATACTACAAGATGTCTCCATTATGTTGGGCCTCCCCTTCAACGGTGAAAATATGATAGAACGATTCAGAGTATATTGGTTGAGCTAGTTTATATATTACTGGGAATTGAGGTCCAAAAATATGGTTGGTTTGTTGTTGGTATTATATTATGCATGTCATTGATAGACCATCACTTAACACATCTATAAGAGGATTCCAATGATATCACCATTCTATGATTTGCATGTGCATACATTTTGAGGCTAATCAATGTAATGATTTTCATTGATAATTCCACTAAATTTTTGCATCAGATGTATTTACCTTTACTGGAGGACATAGAACAGGTAGGCCGATATAGTTGGGGGTCTACCTGTCTCATATATATATTATGGGAACAATGTAGTTGTTGACGCTCCTTCCATCACAGAGTCTAAAGATTAGAAAAGGGAAATGACTTAGCACAAATTGATTCAGACTTTGAAGAAAACATCAAAAATCGGCAAAGGGATGAACAAATAGAACATTGCCCATATGTCGTGCAAGTTTCCTCATAGTCGTGCAAGTCCACATGTGTGACGCATAATGGTCGCGCAAGTGACTTGCGCGACCTAAGTGATAACCATTTAGGGTATTCTCATGCCTATAAATAGACCCTGTAAGCCCCCCATTTAACGAGGAATTTTTCCAGAAACTCAGATTTAAGCTCCCGGTACCCTAGTCGCTTCTCAAAGCTTCTGAAACACTTCTATGGTAATTTATTACCTAGAACGGAAGATCTAAAGAGGGGGAGGAAGGCCTATGTGTTGAAACTCATCAAAACTTGCGCACCTGAGTGGCCAACCCTTAAGGGAAATGGCCACACTTGCGCGCCGCCTTACTCCTTCAATAGAACTTGCGTTCCCCTCTTCTGGAAGAACCTCAAGAGGATTCCAAAGGCTTCAACAAATAGTCACTCAAGTAGTACCCTGCTGATTTACAATCGCGCAAGTATCCATGGGTCGTGCAGGTATACCTGTGCGACCAGGACTTGCGCGCCCACGCAATACCTGCGTGCCTACCAGGACTTGTGCGCACCTGCCTTTTTGGGTGCCCTTCTTGCCCATTTCACCACTCTTAAGCCATTCCACCTCTCCTATTCAAGATTCAGTCTTCAAGACACTCTTAAAAGCCATTTGTGGCATGATTTCTTGATTTTACTTCCTTATCTGAAAGGAATTTTGTGGAATATCTCTCAAAATCTAGTGATTTAGACATCTTTATGTCACTAAAGATTGAGATTTCATTCATTCAACATCATCCTTTACGATGAGAGAACTCATTAACCTGGGCGTCATCCTCAAGAGTAAGCCCCAACCATAATTTCATTATCCTCATCCTCCTTTTTAGGAGTAAGCCCCAGTCCCCTAATTTGGGCATCCTCTTTAGGAGTAAGCACCAAACCATAATTCTCCTAACCTGGGCTTCCTTCTCAGGAGTAAGCCCCAGTCATAATTCTCAAATCTGGGCCTTCTTTTCAGGAGTAAGCCCCAGTTCCCTAACCTGGGCATCCTCCTCAGGAGTATGCCCAACCATAATTTCATTAACCTGGGCCTCCTTTTTAGGAGTAAGCCCCAGTCCACTAATTTGGGCATCCTCCTTAGGAGTAAGCCCCAAACCATAATTCTCTTAACCTAGGCTTCCTTCTCAGGAGTAAGCCCCAGTAATAATTCTCAAATATGGGCTTCCTTTTCAGGAGTAAGCCCCAGTCCTCTAATTTGGGCATCCTCTTTAGGAGTAAGCCCCAAATCCCCTAACCTGGGAATCCTCCCCAGGAGTAATCCCCAACCATAATTTCATTAACCTGGGCCTCCTTTTCAGGAGTAAGCTCCATCCCCCTAAATTGGGCATCCTCCTTGGGAGTAAGCTCCAAACCATAATTCTCATAACCTGGGATTATTTTTCAGGAGTAAGCCCCAAACCTTAATTTCCTTAACCTAGGCCTCCTTTTCAAGAGTAATCCCTAGTCTCAAATATGGGAATCCTCCTTAGGATTAAGCCCCAAGTCCCTTAATTTTTCAAGTCTCTTAACCTGGGCCCCCTTTTTTAGGAGTAAGCCCCAGTCTTAATTTCTTTTAACCAGTCCTAATTTACTTTTGATCGGGTATTCCTTCTGAGAAGTAAAACCCAACCATAAGTCCTCTTTTAATTTGGGCCTCTTTTTCAAGAGTAATCCATAGGTTATAATATTCAAAATCTCCATGAAGCACACATACCTTTATGGACCCTGTTCCTGGATTTCTTCCCTGAAGTAAATCCTAATCTTCATTTATCTGGGCATTCATACATACATAAGCCCCACATTATTTTATGATTGCATATTTCATGGAAAAATTGTCTGATTTTTACCAATACCTATTTTTTCTCACACCGAGCATGACTCACGTGAGCTTAGAGTGTAAAAGTAATTATGACATCTTTTTTTGAGCCATCAATCATAAACATCATACTCCCTTACTCAAACTATGTGGGTTTTGATTCCTTTTTTAAAACAAAGGATACGTAGGTAGACCATCTACAGGTTTGATTCCAACTCTGAAATAATCTATGTCTTTCTGAATGAAAATAAACTTTAAGTGCCCCACTGAGTGGATTTAAAACCAGCATGGTCATCATAATGACCAAGAGACTTCTATATAAATGTGTCGAAGGATACCATTGACCAAGAATCTTTAATAAATACAGATGATTCCCTATCGATGAAGAATTTCAAATACATATAAAAGATTCTCTAAATTTCCTACATATTTAATCATTGATTGTCAGATCTGAAGGAAAACTCATTTTATACTTGGTAATGTAATAAGGATTCACGAACATAACTTAAATCTATAAAGAGAGTCCCGGAGTAGACAATAATTCCCCTAAAAAAGGTGTGATGAGTCCGACCTCCCATCCTCTCTACCAATGCAAATTCCTAAGCCTCATCCGTCCACAAACTAATGAGCACCTACCTTTGTAAAGTAGGTCCAAATGGATGTGGAATCATTGGATGTTTCCGGTTCTACGAACAAACCCGTTAGAAATCGATCAGAAGGTTTGAACCTCCCATCAAGGAGGTCATCCCGAAATTCCTAGGGGAAACAAAAATGGTGAACCCAATGTGAATCCTTAACCAAGTTAAAATAATGTTTTACCTTTTTGTTAGGCCCCTATTTAAAACTCAATAAGAGGGCCAACAAAAACAATCATCGACATATGTGCTCATCCAAAAGATGTAGTGGCTGAATTTATCCTGATTACGTCTGTTATATCAAATATGCACTCTTTTCCAAGATATTCTGCATTTCTAGAATGGTTGCTCTCAAGTTCACACCTGTGAATACTACTGCTACTCCTACTGGATCATCGTCCGCTCTGAGGACGATATCACCTACTCAGCGTCTTCAACACTGGGTATCAAATATGCTAGTGAAGGAGTACTGTAAACATGGTACCATCCCAACTCTGGAGGCTGACCGACAAGCCCTCCAAGTGAACAATCCACACCGGTCGTCTGGAAAATGACGACCAGTGATCAAGAAGCAGGCGGTGCTGACTACCGTCTCCAACCGTTTCAGGTCATTATCCCCAGAACGCAATCGCCATTCACTCTCATATTCTGGGGAGGTGAATGAGCAGGTCCCATAGGGCCTTAATTCAAATAATCAGGAGTCCTTACTGAGGGATCCCACCAACAATCGCTGCCAGACTCGTGTGGCAGTGCGCCCTCGACATGATGAGGGTACCGACACCAGGCGTTCGGCTCAGGTTCCTCGAACCCGAGAAGGCAAGACGAACCGCCAGAGGCGGCATCTGTTCAACAGTGAACAGGTTATCATCTCTTCCATCTCCGGAGAAGTCCACCAACCTAACTTGGTGGCAAGAAACGAGCAGGCAAACACACCTTCCCGTTTTAATTCCCCTCTACAGCAGACTCGTCTGGCCGCATCATGCCAACCCCGCCAGGAAATTCCGAGGGAGTACTATAGGTAGCAAGATACACCTGTTTATACATAAATAGCTAGTCAGCAGACTCGTCTGACTACATATGATGGATCTAATCGACTAAGTTCGGTGATGTGTAATCAGCAGGCACATACACCTGCTAGTACTAATCATGCCTACCAACAGTCTCACTTGGTAGCATTGGGAGAAGTTAGTCGGAAAGCCCCGACAACAAATAGGAGGTAGACTCAACTCTCTGCCCCCACACTTGAGTACTGCCAGGATTCACTAACAAGAAAAGGAGGATAGGAGCAGGCACATACACCTAATCCAAGCCTAGAATGGACATATATCCCCGTTCCGGTAGCTGAAGTCACCAAGCATATTCTATCAATGGTGAAAGAGCAGAAGCAAATCCCTGATCATATTCTGGACACTTTCCAGGATATTATAACAACATCAGCAGCATCCCAGGGAAAGACACCTAAATATATCCCTACCAGTGGAGTGACACATCAACAATTCACTCCAGAATAGACACACACATCTGTTCCAGTCCAAGAGGGTTGTGGGGCATACTCCCCCATATCATATGGACAACCAAGTCAGGAACATACACCTGATTTGAGTGGAGATTGTCAGCCTAACCTGGCCATATTTCATGATCAGGCACATACACCTTCTCAGAGCAGCCACTTTCATCAACAAGTGGTTTCCAAGGTGAGTAAGAAGGCATCAAAGAGAAAGACCCACCCATCACAGTCAGGAGATCAAGAGCCAATCTGTAATAAGGCCTTGCTCAATACTGGAGTTCTTGAAGCCCTCAGACAGTTATCTGTTGAAATTCAAGATTCTACTCCCTTATTTCCCAATAGTGGGAACATTAATTCCGAAGGTCTTGAGCAGACAATTTCTCATGAAGTCTTACTGCATGACAATTCAGTTGATCTCGAAGTTTCATCTTCAGATGAGAGCCACAGGAACCCTCTGTGTGGTCAGAAGACCAAGGAGTAAGAGATCTCATCTTTTGATGTAACCCATTATGGTGGTCCTCCCCATGATGATGAATTTCGCTACGAAAGTCATCTCTGTAGTAGTGATGCACATTGCCCGGAAAATGCTCCAGTGGACAATGTAGTGCCGAGAAAGCCCTCTTATCTTGAGGCACTTGCAAATGAGAAACTAGTCATGTCTGATGATTCATCACTAGAAGGTGAATTACTTTCTCAATCAGAAGATATACCAGGGTGTGGGTCATTCTCCGAACCACCCCTAAGTCATGAATCTTCTAGTTTGATCCATGATTTCTCTACCAATCTTGTTGAATCCAATGAGGCAACAAGGAAACACCAACTCTGGTCAAATCAGGTAGAAGAATATTCATCAAATGATAAATACAAAATGCTGAACATGAGAAAACAACTGGAAAAAGGTGAAGTGCCAGTCATGTTTTGGCCTCTGGCTGCCTCTCAGTATGACATTCCAGAAATGTTGACGGAAGATTAAATTCATGATATTCGTCTCAACATATGGAATACTTTTTGTCAGTTGAAAAAGAAAGTATTATCTTATGATGAATATTAAAATCATTTTATGATAGTAGAAGGGTTACAACGTCAGATTGATTTGGTGTCTCTATCAGTCTCTCGATATCCGAAGGCTGAAAAGCAGCAGAGATCCCTTCAACGTTCATGCCTTGGAGCACTAAGAATATTACTTCAGTTAATTGCCAATGCCCCATCTGGTATTCGAGTTAGAAAATGGGGAGTTCATGGAGCACTGCATTTCATGGTGCTCTCCAGTCAGCAAAGACCGCCGAAAATGGTATCATGCAATGTTATTGCCCATGGACGGCCACAGTCAATGGGATTTTTTTGTAATCAAAAGATTTCCCAAGAACATGCCTCAACTAGATCCTCTAAAAATCAATAATACAAAGAAAAAGTTATTAAATTACTCCTACATAATGCAAATCAGAATATTGAACAGGCTTCTCATATGGAGCAAGCACGTAATCAAGTGACAGAAGTGTCAGAAATCATCCAATGGTCTTTTTAACCAGGTGATAAAAGTGGATACAGGTTAATGCATCTAGATAATTTCCAAACTAAGGTTCGCAAGATGAAGAGATCTTTTAAGAAAGTCTCAGACATAGCATGTTAAGAGCCACCCCATCTCGCCAGACTAGGGACTCTTTTAAACCAACCCCCGAAATCAACAAATAGGATTCGAGGAGTTGAGCGAAAATAGCAGAAACAGCCCCAATCCACCGGACATGGGACTTTTTCAAATCATTAATCCCCTCCTCAGAGAAAGTCGGTCTTTTCTCGATTGGGGAAGAAGCCTCAAGAGGAATGAAGAGCCAAATTATCTGGAGATTCCCTCCAAATTATGGTTTGTCAAGAAGTTCCTGAGGGATCGAATCAACAAATGACAATGTCTCATCAAAGACATGGAAGAAGACAATATCACAGAAATGCTAATAGAAGGGATGCGATGAGTTATGCATCAATCAATGTCATCAATGCCATTGTTGCTGATCCACCAGATGAGGCTCACTCAGGGGACTCAGACGAAGAGGTTACTACTCAAGAAGATGTACTCACCAACATAAATGAAGAAGGCGTGTGTACACGAAATCAAAGAATTACTCAAAACCTAGGTAATCCTTCGAGTAACCCACTTCCCCCTCTCCAAAAAGGATCCAACAAAGGGAAGGGAAAGAACCAGGTTACATATCATTCAACTGGAGAAGGCAAATCGCTCTCACTAGAGCAAAGGTTTGCACAACAGGAGGAAGAAATGAAGGAATTAAGAAGGTTGAATGCAGAACTACTTCAGAGTAGTCTTCTTCTTAAGCATGTTGGATTCAGTCATCCAAAGGAATTTGTTGCAGCTACTGAGATGGATCAAGAATATCCTCCTATATTAGTACACCCTCACATGTATAATCTTATGGGTTAAGTGAAACAAAATTTGGCAGTGCTACCATCAATTGTAGCACCAACCACCACATTTGTCCAAGCTCCAGTCATTGAACCTACCCAAGTCCAAGTTCAACCGGATGTTTCTCAAAAGTTAATAAGTACTATTGAGTCGTTAACAGCTTGGTTAGAAACTATAGAAGGGGAACGTGCGCAATTTCAACCATAAAAGAAAGTTTACCCTGAATGGGTAGGTTCAATCTCTTTTCCATCTAGTTTTGGGAACCCTGTATTCCTATTTTCAATGGATCAGGCGATTTTGAACAGCATTTGACGCATTACGTGTCTTGTTGCGATCCTATGACGGGAACTCCGGAGTAGCAAGAAGTAGTGAAACTCACATGCTTCGTGCGAACCTTGCAAGGACTAGCTTTTGTCTGGAATACAAGCTTGCAATCCCGGTCAATTACCGGATGGGAGGATCTTCGACAAAAATTTCTTCTTCAGTTCAGATCAACATTTCCAAAGACAACAGTTTTCGATCTTACAAACTGTAAGAAAAGGGATAATGAAAGGGTATCTGATTTCATTTCTCACTGGAAGGGATTAACATATTCCTTAAGCTTAGTACTCCCTCAAGAGGAATTGTTGCCAATCTATGTGGCAAATCTGCCTGAAGAATTACGCACGCCGTTAATCCCTGTGAAATACACAAGAGGTTTTCTAGACCTTACTTCAATCGCTCAGCAGATTGAAGACTCCCTTATATAGGCTAAGGATAAATCTCATGTAATTCCATCAGCTCCAGGAAGGAGAATGGGTAATGCAGAAACTGCTACAGTTATGCTTAATCAAGAACCTGTACCTATTTCTACCTCAAAACCTTCATCTTCTCGAAGGGCTCCACCTCCTGAACGCCAACAACAAAGGCCGTTTCCAGAAGATCAAAGAGATCAAATACAAAAAAAATTTGAGTATTTGAAGAGAAAAACATACTCTTTCCGAAATGAAAATGTTTCTGGTTATTTCATTTCGGCTCTGGAAAACAATTTGGTTCAATTTCCAATGCCAAAGAGGCCAAACAAGAAAGGAGATGAAGACTGTCCCAATTATTTCCCTTTTCATCAAATGTTGGGCCATCCCATCTAGGAGTGTTTTGTCTTCAAAGACCTCCTACAAAAGATGGTCGACTCGGGACAAGTCAAACTAAAAGGCTCTTCAGCTCAGGTAGCATGTGTTACTGCTACAGTTCCAGAGGAACAAGACGAATGACAAGAAGTGAAATGCAAAAAATGCATAGAAGTATGATGATTGGATGGTCAGAAAGACAACCAACTGAACTCATGCTATTTTGCGAACACAATTAAAGAATCCAATTGTGTCTTCTTCCATGAATTTTTCGGCAAAACCCTCTTCGTCATAGGGAAAGTCCTCAAATAAACAACATGATTCAAAGAAAGAAAAAGAATCAGAAGAAGATGAGTATGTGTCAAATCCTAAGATTTCTTTGAATCTGGAGGACTTCATTCCATCTACTTCAAAGCCACGGGCACCGCCCCACCAAACAACACAGCTTAAACAGGCTAATCAGGTAGAGTCTTCATCATAAAAAGTGTTAATCTTTGGGTTTGTTAATATGATTCAATTAACATATCCATATGCCAGTCACAGTTTCGATTTCAGTATGCCTGAATTCCCTGTATCAAACAGGGGAATCAGAGGAAGTTCTAGGGGCTCAGGATACAGGGGAAGAAGTGGATCTTTTAGAAGCCACTATTCCAATTATACCCCTTCTAGAACTGTGTACATAGCAGAAACTCATGGTAGAGCCCTTCAGCGAGCTCAGCAAGAACAAGAAAGTTCTCCTACTAATAGAAAATATAGTCCTGACACAGTTATTTTTGAAGACCGGTTGAAGGTTCCATCTTCTTCCTCTCAGCAAGTAAATGGATCCAATCGGTCTAATCTTCCAAAGCAAAGAATATTGCCAACTCCTATCCCGATACAAGATACATCAACTTCCAAAGCATCTGATTCTAAGGTACCTACTAAACCACATATTCTTTTTGGGAAATGCAGACCTCTGAATCAAAAGTATGATATATTGAAACACTTGGCCCAAGTACCAGCCAGATTATCAATTCTGGATGCTCTGAATCTGTCAAAAGTACTTCGGGAAGCACTCATCGAGGCTTTGTCAAGTCATCAGGAGTTTGAAACTGAAATTTTTGCAGCTGAAGTCTATCACATAGAGAATAATCTTGCAGAATGCCATGCAATAATATCTTTTACTAATGAAGATGAAGATGATGTTGTGCATGAACATATTAGACCATTGTTCTTGTCTGGCAGGGTCAATGGCGTAGACGTCCGAAGAACATTCATTGACAATGGTTCAGAAGTCAACCTCATGCCCATTCGTACACTTCGTCGATTAGGCCTCACAGAATTAGATTTATCTCCTTTTACCATGATGTTACAAGGATATCAAAAATATGAACAAGAACCACTGGGCGAAGTTACACTCAGAACTCAGTTTGGAGATCTTGTATCCAATTTAGATTTCATGGTTGTTGATCAAGACCCAGGCTTCAACATCTTCCTTGGAAGACCCTGGCTACTTCAACATGCGGCTGTCCCTTCATCATACCATCAATGTCTCAAATATTGTTTTGATGGTCAAGTTGGTACATTGTATGGTGATAAGGCCCTTTTCAAGACATGTGAGTCTCAATACATTGAGGCGGAATTCTATCACATGAAGGGAAGGGAGAAATCCACAACAAAGGAGATTACCAAAGTTAATGCTCCTTATGGTTTGGAGAAAATTCCATTAAATCCATTTACACATGTGAGTATAGATTATGTGTTTCCTATTAGTCAAATTGACAAGATAGACCCAAATCAAAATACTCTTATGGAAAGATCCATAATGTCAATTACGGAAATCGAGCCAGACAACATGGGAGAAATTGGTAACCCACCAAGCAGTAATCAAGGCACAAATGGTGATGTATTTATTTCATCTACTGAAATCCAACAAGTCTATACTTTGCTAATTAGGCCAGAAGAAGTTATATCAACATCAGAGGTGAACAATGATGTCGTTTCTCAATCCATAATCTCCTCTTTATTACCCAAAGAAGACCCGTCATCATCAATCGGGTCGGAAATGGAAGCTTCTTCTTAAAGATATGAAAATATTGACATCCCTTCTGATAATGAAAATTCTACTTTATCATCTACTATGCAAGTAGAAACGGAAGAAATAACACATGATGAAGAAGAAGAGGAAGATCACAGAGATGATCCTCCAGCATTTGAAGAGGGTATCTCTACCACTGTGGATGAACTTAGAGAAATAAATCTGGGTTCAGAAGAAGATCCACGCCCCACATTAATCAGTGCAGCCATGACTCTTGAAGAGCAAGAGATTTATATTTATTTTCTAAAGAAAAATAGATATGGATTTTCTTGGAACTATATACAGAAATTCCTGGGCTTGATCCTGATGTTGCTACTCATCATTTGGGTTTACCAGAAGAACATCGAGGATTTAAGCAAGCTGTGAGAAGAACACACCCAACTTATGCTTCCAAAATTGAAGCTGAAGTGGATAAGCTTATCAAAGATAACTTCGTCATAGAAGTTCAATATCTCAAGTGGTTGGCTAATATTGTCCCTGTAATGAAGAAGAATGGACAAATTAGAGTTTTCATCGATTTCAGATATCATAATCGGCATTGTCCTAAGGATGATTTTCAGTTCCGATTACAGAACTTTTAATTGATGCAATAGCTGGATATGAAGCACTTTCCTTCATGTATGGATATTCCGGATATAATCAGATCCGAATGGCCCCAGAAGACGAGGAATCTACAGCCTTCAGAGTCCTTCAGGGTGTGTTTTGCTTCCGGGTAATGCCCTTTGTCTTAAAGAATGCAGGTGCAACATATCAGTGTGACATGCATCATATCTTAAAACCCTTCTTAGGGAAGTTTTTTGAATGCTATGTAAACGATTTGGTGGTTAAATCCAAACAACGTTATAATCACTTGGCTGATTTGGAAGTCATATTCCGCAATATTCGACAATATAATTTGAAGATGAACCCTTTAAAATGTGCTTTTGGGGTAACCTCAGGAAAATTTCTTGGCTTTGTTGTACGCCGTCATTGTATTAATGTCGATCCTAAGAAGACCAAGTCAATCCTTGGTATGTAACCTCCTCAAAATTTGAATGAATTAAAAGGACTTCAAGGACACTTAGCCTATATTCGGCGTTTCATCTCCAATTTAGAAGAAAAAAGTTTACCCTTCACCAAATTGATGAAGAAGGGAGTCACTTACCAGTGGATTGAAGAATGTCAAGAAGCATTCAATATTCTCAAGAAATACCTCTTGAGTCCATCGGTACTCATGCCACCTGTTGAAGGAAGACCACTTATCCTCTACGTAACAGCTCTAGAGTGATCATTGGGTGCCTTTCTTGCTCAAAAGAATGATGCTGGGAATGAAAACAGCCTTCACTATCTTAGTCAAACTATGTTTGAAGCAAAAAACTAGTATTGAAGTATTGAGAAGTGCTGCATGGAATTAATCTTTGCAGTTCAGAAGTTGATACACTACCTGCAATATCATGAGGTCCAATTGGTATCTCTCAATAACCCGCTCAAATTCATCCTCAGTCGTCCAATGCTTACAGGACGTCTGGAAAGGTGGGCAGTTATTTTGCAGCAATTCGACATTCAGTATGTGTATCAAAAGGCGATAAAGGGCCAATCTCTGGCTGATTTCCTGGATGAACACCCTTCAGTGGAAGACACATCTTCAGATATTGAACTCCCTGATGAGGAAGTCTTCTCTATTCAAGAATTTCCTCAGGCATGGGAAATGTATTTTGATGGTTCTTCCAGAAGTCCAAAAGGGAGGAAAATGGAAAATCATAAATTCAAAAAAGTTGGCTTAGGAATTGTGCTCATTTCTCTAGAAAAGGTAGTGTTACCTTATTCCTTCTTATTGTGGAAAGGTGGTACCAATAATGAAGAAGAATACTAAGCTCTCATCGTAGGCTTGGAATTAGCACTTCAAGCACAATTGAATCACTTAAAGGTGAAAGGTGATTCAGACATGGTAATCAAACAAGTCAATGGGGATTATGCCATCAAAAAAGAAGAACAAATACCATTGTATGATTACGTTAGAGAGTTAATGGCGGAATTCCTTTTGGAACCGACATTTTCTTATGTCCCAAGATCACAAAATGCTCAAGCTGATACACTGGCTAATATAGACACAACTCTAGTAGATCCAAATCGGGATGAGACAACCATTAGTATTGCCCACCGTCGTGAAATTTCACCTTATGTTCGAATCAGAACAGAGTAAATTAATAAAATCAGTTCCATTCCTGAACCGTATGGTCATACTACAGGATGTATGTCACTTATCAGGGAATACCTTCAAAATGGAACACTTCCACTTGATAGAGCTGAGAAAGAACAAATCTGGCGACGTGTGGTCAATTTTAATCTTTATCATAGCCCAGATCACCTAGAAAAAATTCTCTAAAAACGTGGTTTTGATGGAGTTCTCTTTAGATGAATTGATGGTGAAGAGACAATGGATGTCATGAAATAAGTGCATGTAGGAGTCTGTGGTGCCCACCAGTCTAGATATAGACTGTTTGATCAGATTTGAAGGCTTGAATACTTTTGGCCTTCAAAGATACAAGATTGTGTCGATTTCACAAAGAAGTGTCATTCCTGCCAAGTACATGCCAACTTCATTCATCAACCTTCAGAGTTGCTTCATATAGCTAAATACTCATGGTCATTTTCCACATGGGGAATGGATGTGGTGGGACCTTACCCTTCGGCTACGACCAAGCAGTTTAAGTACATTCTTACTACTACTGACTTTTTTTCCAAATGTCTAGAGGAAATACCTCTCAAGTAATTCAATTATAAATGTGTTGTTATCTTCATAAAGTCTATCATCATTACCAGATTTGGTGCCCCTCATACCATATTAATGGACAATGGAACCAACTTCTGTTCATCCGAGGTGAAGAAGTTTTATCAGAAAAAAAAAATAAAATCCAACCATTCATCTCAGTATCATGCAGCGGGCAACAACCAGATAGAATCCTTTTACAAGACTCTTTCAAATATACTGCAAAAGATGGTGGATAAAGATAAGAGGTCATGGCCTGATAAACTCTTTCATGCTTTATGGGCTTATCAGACAACCACCTGCACTGGAACTCGGTCAACTCCATATTCATTGGTATATGGAACGAAAGTTGTCTTGACCATTGAAGTTCAAATACCCTCGCTCAGAGTTTCCATTTGTGATAAATCATCTACAGATGAAAAATCTCAAAAGAGATTGAATGAATTGGAACAGTTAGATGAGAAAATATTGTGCACTTTGCACCACTTGGAAGTCTATCAGAATCGAATAGCACGAGCTTTTAACAAAAAAGTTCGTCTTCGTTCATTCACTCAGGGAGAATTGGAATTAGATTTCAGAACTCCAATGATACCAGGTAAGAGTCCTCCCAAGCTTGAGCCAAAATGGAAAGGACCTTATTCAATACATAGGGTCTACTCCAATAGAGTTTATTCATTAATCTCGATGGATGGAGAAATCATCACTACTCCAACCAATGCCATATTTTTGAATAAGTATTTTGTATAAACACAAAACCTTCATCGTCCTTGCTATATGATGTTAAACTATACAGAAATGGTCCATACATATGACCTTAAACTATTTTTACTTTTGTCCCACACAACGTTAAACTGTGAAAAAGTTCCCTAAATGGTCCAGTATGACCTTAAACTGCACCATGGTCTAGTATGACCTTAAACTGCAACTAGGTCTTGTATGACCTTAAACTGCATCATCAACGGTCCATGCATATGACCCAAAACTATTTTCAAGTTCCTTACGTCCAGCAAGACATTAAACAGTGACATCCTAACTACATGATGTTAAACTGTATAAAAGTCCCTTACGTCTGGAAAGACGTTAAACTACATAATCATCAAAGGTCCTGTATGACCTTAACCTACACCACCGTCCAACAAGACGTTAAAATGCCTCGTCAACGGTCCATGCATATGACCTTAAGCTATTAGCACTTTCGTCCAACATGATGCTAAAATGTGAAAAAGTCCCTAATACGTCCAACATGAAGTTAAATGGTGCACTCTTTCGTCCTCACTGAATGACATTAAACTGCACAATCCCACTTTCGTCCAACATGATTTTAAACTATATTGTCCCCATCGTCCTAACTACATGACGTTAAATTGTACAGAAAGCCCGTGATACGTCCTACATGACATTAAAATGTACTTTGTCTCAGCTACATGACACTAAACCGTGCAACACCAATAGTCCTAACTGCAAGACCTTAAACTACATAGTCCCTTTATATGTCCTACATGATATTAAACTGTGCATCGTTAAGGTTGTTGTTACCTCTTGTTTCTCAAACCGAGTATGACTCACATGAGATTAGAGAAAAAATCAACCATAACACTCTCTATGGGCTGCAAACCATGTGTAAGTCCCAACAACATCATTTTTAGGTCGTTTTCCCCAAGAACAACTTGATCATTAATTCATTCTTTAATTGAACTACGCGGACCTTGATCCTTGCCTTCCAGGCTGGGTACGTAGGAAACCTCCTAAGGATCAAGCCCAAATCCAATCTCTTCACAACGGTTCATCTCCATCTCATACGATGTTAATTCGTGAAAACGCCCCTAGAATCAATATATTTACATTGGTTCACTTTTGTTCTTTCTATATGACGTTAAACTATACAACACTTTTGTCCAGTATGACAATAAACTACAATATTCTTTGATACCCTCACCTGAGAGGGAACCATTATTTACATTGATTTTTTCCAATCATGTTTCATTTCAAACACTACGTGCATACATGGCAACGACCAAACCTTTTATCTTTGGTTAAACCATCATTGTACTAAAATCCTCTTTCACCCTTCACATGTACGAACCAAATTATTACATAGGGTATTTCTAGAACTATGTGGGCTTGATTCCCATCCTTATGGGATACTTAGAAACGTTCGAGTGTCCCTCTAATCCAGCCCCAAGTCTTTGGGCCTAACCCCAAATTCTACTTTCAGTTCACTGGCTGAAAAGTCCCTATGAAAACACACACTGTGTATTTCGTACAATGGTCCAAGCTCTATGACCCTAAACTAAGATCTCTAATCCTTTTGTCCCACACGTCGTTAAACTGTAATTTAATAACAACATATGGGATTGATTCCCATCCTTATGGGATACATAGTGAAGTCCAACATTTCAATTCAGGACCCAGCCACAACATGATTATGGTTAGCATTGATCTGTGTATCTCTGTATACATTGAACAATACCCATCTTTATGTGTCATAATCCTAACCTTAAATATTTTCAGATCTTCCTAAACCCCTTTTCATGACTTCTATTCACAAAAATGTCAAACTTCTGAGAATTCTTTTGCTTGACTATGCAGCACGTGCCCATAGGCGGCCTTGCATAAACAGTCTACATAACAGATTTGTCAGGCAAAAGATACTATTATTTGACTATGAAACCAATGCCCTTAGGTGTCCCTACATAATTAAACCCGCTAACGGGTTTGTCAGATAGTGGTAACTTCATTCTTGGGAAGAATGCCTCTTTTGTCCTTATTTGTCTTAAATGACAGTACGTAGGGATTCGCAAAAATAGCCATCCTTAACATATTTGTCACATTTCTTTTTTCATGATCTGAAAGTATTCAAGTATATGGTTTATATTCTCCTTCCCTACGTTTGGGTCAGACCTTCTCAGGAGTAATATCTATCTAGTTATTTGATAATCTTGTTTGTAAATATCTTTTCCATATTTCAAGTACCACTTTCCATACAACAAACTCTATACTTTGGAAAATTTGAATCTCCATAAACTTTCACTAGATTTTAGCAGTAGAATGGTAAATTTTTTAGAGTTCTTTTGCCTGACTATGAAACACGTGCCTATAGGCAGCCTTTCACAAATAGTCTACATAACAAACTTGTTAGCCAAAAGATGCTATTTATTTAACTATAGAGCCAATTCCCTTAGGTGGCCCTGCATAATTCAACCCCCTTACGGGTTTATTAAATAATGGTAACTTCATTCTTGGGAACTACTTCTTCTAATTCATTTTATCTCTTTTTCATTTCATTCCTTAGATTAAAATATTCTTAGTTAATATGTTACATATTTTCCCTCATACTTGAGTATGGTAATAAGTTTTCAGATAAATTTTCAAGGAATTGAGTCAATTCTAATTCATTTGGTCAAAGCTATTTCGGCTTTAAACATTAGCCTCTTTATGTCCGACGTGCATGACTTTAAACTGCCCACAAAAGAAAGAGGAACTCTGAATAAAAGTCAAGTTCAAGATCACTAAACATACATTTTGTATGATTTAGGTAATATT
The DNA here is from genome assembly GCA_963277665.1 of Viscum album. Classification (NCBI taxonomy): domain Eukaryota; kingdom Viridiplantae; phylum Streptophyta; class Magnoliopsida; order Santalales; family Viscaceae; genus Viscum; species Viscum album. Next base: position 1,950,998,399 of record OY728133.1, read on the forward strand.
GAGAAATTAAAAGGTTCAAAATTTGTAAGGTTATTTATAATAATCCTAGTAAAAATGAAACTACGCTTACTTGGACCATTGGCTTAGGTAAAATCTAAATCATATAGAAAAATAATGCAGGAACAAATGATTGAAGGTGAAAGTGTTTTTCATTGACGCACAAGAGATAGAAGGACATCCACAGACTAGAGTCTCTTCTCTTTTTCAATAATTACAAGAGGCTTTCAACATAACTCTTCATTTTATTTACGACATCACGGGCTTCATCAGCAACCACCTAGAATTCAATCATTCAACTGGATACAATAAGAGATGCAATGATACCAGCTCTTCTTGAAAAAATTATAAAAGGATGTTCTTGAGTGCGGTTTGAGAAAATTTTCTGCTGATCAAACAGTGACTCTGTTTCTGTCCAAGAGACTTGGAAGATGGATACATGGATTTGAGAATGAAGCATTGGATGTAAAGAGAAACTTGGAGAGAGTAATCTTTTCAGATATTGCTCTAATACCATGTTTATCATCTCTCCACCAACCGGAAGTGGAAAACATTTCAGCCCATGGGTTTTCCATTTTCATATCTGCAAGGAAATGACATGGAGGAAGAATTTGGAAGTTCACACCATTGTTTTCGCTCTTAATGAACATCATAACTGAAATAGAGGAGTATCAGTGCAGCTGCATTTCATGCATATAGTTCTTTGCATTTGGAACATTGACTCCTTGCATATGACCATGACCATACATGGACAGGTAGATTCTCGGTGGGAAATTAAGATGATAATTCTTCAAGTACTTAGCTAAATCTGGGAGAGTGCTGTCATAGATATCATAGTAATCATGGCCAACAATGTTCATCATGTCATCAATATGCTTGCTAGCCAGTTCATCATCCATTCTGATTCTATTGGGATCCATTGAACTTGCACAAAGGATGAATAATTAACTCTTAAGTAAGTTGATTTTTCATAAAATTTGTGAATGAATTCTAAAAAAATCGCAAAGGCATTAAGGCGCGCAAGTATAAACTAGGCGCGCAAGTATGGAGATTCCGCGAAAGTATTTGGCACACAAGTATCACCGCGCAAATCCAGATACCTACATAGTAGCGCAACGACATATAAAAAGTGGAAAATATAGCAACTTGCACGGCGAAGGTGACCAGCGCGGCGAGAGCTCGAAGGTTTGAAATCCGGATGCTTTGTACTGAAGTGAGGCCCTCTATTTATATACGTAGACAGAACCCTACATGGCGTACCCTGAATTACTAAAGGTTGTACCCTTGCACGTTGACAGCTGCGCGACTCTCACCTGCGTGCCTCTTCCCTTTGGTTTTCTCGATTTCCTCATAGTAAAATCCTCTATTCTCTCCGGATCCAACTCTGAGGGGGGGTCTTTTATTGAAACACCTTCCTTCATAGAGTCTAATGATTGGAAAAGGGAAATGAATTAGCAAAAATTGATTCAGCCTTTGAAGAAAACATCAAAAATCTACAAAGAGATGAACAAAGAGAACATTTCCCATAGGTCGCGCAAGTTCCCTCATAGTCGTGCAATTCCACTTGCGTGACGCATAATGGTCACACAAGTGACTTGCACGACCTAAGTGATAAACGCACAGGGTCTTCTCCTACCTATAAATAGACCCTGTGGGCCCCCCATTTAAGGAGTAATTTTTCCAGAAACTCAGACTTAAGCTCCCGGTGCCCTAGTCGCTTCTCAAAGCTTCCGAAACACTTCTAAGGTAATTTCATACCTAGAACGGAAGATCTAAAGAGAGGGAGGAAGGTAGAAGTGTTGAAACTCATCAACACATGCGCGCCTGAGTAGCCAGCCCTTAAGGGAAATGGCCACACTTGCACGCCGCCTTACTCCTTCAATAGAACATGTATGCCCCTCTTCTGGATGAACCTCAAGAGGATTCCAAAGGCTTTAACCAAGAGTCGCTCAAGTATTACCCTGCTGATTAACAATCGCGCAATTACCCATGTGTCACGCAGGTATACCTGCATGACCAGGACTTGCGTGCCCACGCAGTACCTGCATGCCTGCCCAGACTTGCGCGCCCCTACCTTTTTGGGTGCCCTTCTTGCCCATTTCACCCCTCTTAAGAAACTCCACCTCTCCTATTCAAGATTCAGTCTTCAAGACACTCTTCAAATCCATTTATGGCATGATTTCTTGATTTGAATTCCTTATCTGAAAGGAATTCTGTGGAATATCTCTCAAAACCTAGTGATTTACACATCTTTATGTCGCTAAAGATTGAGATTTCATTCATTCAACCTCATCCTTTACGATGAGAGAAATCATTAACCTGGGCATCCTCCTCATGAGTAAGCCCCAAACGTAATTTCATTAACTTGGGCCTCCTTTTTTGGAGTAAGCCCCAGTCCCCTAATTTGGGCATCCTCCTTAGGAGTAAGCCCCAAACCATAATTCTCCTAACCCGGGCTTCCTTCTCAGGAGTAATCCCCAGTCATAATTCTCAAATCTGGGCCTCCTTTTCAAGAGTAAGCCCCAGTCCCCTAACATGGGAATCATCTTCAGGAGTAACCCCCAACCATAATTTCATTAACCTGGGCCTCCTTTTCAGGAGTAAGCCCCAGTCCCCTAATTTGGGAATCCTCCTTAGGAGTAAGCCCCAAACCATAATTCTCCTAACCTGGGCTTCCTTCTCAGGAGTATGCCCCGGTCATAATTCTCAAATATGGGCCTCCTTTTCAGTAGTAAGCCCCAGTCCTCTAATTTGGGCATCCTCCTTAGGAGTAAGCCCCAAATCCCTTAACATGGGCATCCTCCTCAGGAGTAAGCCCCAACCATAATTTCATTAACATGGGCCTCCTTTTCAGGAGTAATCCCTAGTCCCCTAATTTGGGCATCCTCCTTAGCAGTAAGCTCCAAACCATAATTCTCTTAACCTGGTATTCTTTTTCAAGAGTAATACCCAAACCATAATTCCCTTAACCTAGGACTCCATTTCAAGAGTAATCCCTAGTCTCAAATATGGGCATCCTCCTCAAGAGTAAGCCCCAAGTCCCTTAATTTTTCAAGTCTCTTAACTTGGGCCTCCTTTTTCAGGAGGAAGCCCTAGTCTTAATTTCTCTTAAGCATTCCTCATTTACATTTGATTGGCGATTCCTTCTCAGAAGTAATACCCAATCATAAGTCCACTACTAATTTGGGCCCCCTTTTCAGGAGTAAGCCCCAAGTTAGAATATTCAAAATCTCCATGAAGCACATATACCTTTATAGACCCTGTTCCTGGATTTCTTCCTTAAAGTAAATCCCAATATTCATTTATCTGTGCAGTCATACATACATAAGCCCCACATTATTTTATGATTGCATCTGTCATGGCACAATTGTCTGATTTTTACCAATACCTCTTGTTTCTCACACTGAGCATTACTCACGTGAGGTTAGAGTGTAAAAGTAATTATGACATCTTTTTTTGAGCCATCAATCATAAACATCATACTCACTTACTCAAACTACGTGGGTTCTAATTCCTTTTCTAAAAGAAAGGATACGTAGGTAGCCCATCTGCGGGTTCGATCCCAACTCTGAAATAATCTAGGTCTTTCTGAATGATAATAAACTTCAATTGCCCCACTGAGTGGCTTTAAAACTAGCATGGTCATCGTAATGACCAAGAGACTTCTATATAAATGTGTCGAAGGATACCATTGACCAAGAATCTCTAATAAATATAGATGATTCTCTATCGATGAAGAACCTCAAATACATATAAAAGACTCTGTAAATTTCCAACATATTTAATCATTGATTGACAGATTTGAAGGAAAACTCATTTTATACTTGGTAATGTAATAAGGATTCACGAACATAACTTAAATCTATAAAGAGAGTCCCGGAGTAGAAAATAATTCCCCTAAAAAAGGTGTGATGAGTCTGAACTCCCATCCTCTCGACCAATGAAAATTCCTAAGCCTCATCAGTCCACAAACTAATGAGCACCTACCTTTATAAAGCAGGTCCAAATGGATGTGGAATCATTGGATGTTTCTGGTTCTACGAACAAACCTGTTAGAAATAGATCGGAAGGTTTGAACCTCCCATAAAGGAGGTCATCCCAAAATTATGAGGGGAAATAGTAGCGCATGTCACATCAATTAGATGTAGATCACAAGATGTGTTACTCTTATAATGATGGGGATTTCAGAGCACATCCCTTGCTTAGTTCCACAACATAGTGCTACTTTTCCAATTGATATTCTAGAAGAGTCTCCATGTGGTAGTTGGTCTGTTATTCATTCCTTTTAATGTACAAATTAATTTTATAAATATTTATTATGAAATATAATGATAAAAATTTTATTTATAGGTGGATTATGGCACATAGACATTCAGATAAAGCCAGAAAAGTTATCTACACCTATAAACATATGATAGATAGTCTTCATCTAGACAAAAAAACTGGTTATTATTTATATATTTAAATCATTATTTTTTTATTGTAAAAGTATTAATTTATTAATTTATTATTCATTTTTCTAGATTTAATAGCTTTTATATGATGATGATCTAATTCGGTGTTTTCCACAATATTTTATGACGATGCTTGGTGCCAGCTACTGCATCATTTATTTGATTAATTTTCATATTATTGAGTGGCATCAGACTAATAGGGTTACAATGCAGTACAGACTCATTCAACCCACTCCTAAACTTCCTATTCAGTTACCTTCAATTCATTCCCTGATGATTTTAGGGAAGTGATACTTTGATTTGAAGAGGTTTAATGCTGGATATATTGATGTACGTGAGAGACAACATGAGTCTTGGGTATGAATTATGGGGACAATATGTATGCATTTATTCAATAAATGATATTATGCACCGTGGTAATAATGGTCCAAAATTAGATTTATTAAGTGGAATATATTAGGCTTTCATGGCATGGTAATAATTCATCCTTACATTACTGAACATTTTTTTATATTAAAATTACTTTACAATGGAATTTATTTTTTCTAGATTCTCATATCACCAGTCTAATTCACATATTTGATCTAGTATATGGAGGACCATTTGATCAGACAAATTTTTATAGAGTTGTGACACAGTTGGTTCCTCCTATGAATGTGATTTAACAGGGGATTTTCTTTGATTCACCATGCGATGGTAAGGCTACTGATCCTGATATTGTAGTGCAAGGGGGTGACGACCATGTTTTGGATGCAGATGTTCCAAAAAAAGATGGATTTCATCATTATCATTAAGATTATCCCCTATTTCCTCAACCATAGCTAGTTCACAAACCTAGATAGGGGCAGCTAGCATGAAATATTTTGTTACACATATATTCATTGACAATATTGAGCTAGATACTTCATTATCCTCTAATTTGTAGAAATACAAAGAATAATAGCCATCTTTTTCATATGTTGGTGAGTGTTCCTGCCATCAATAGATACTATCCTTATATATAGGATATTGTACATGTGAAAAGTCTATACATCCATATCTTTCCACACAGGATGATGTGGTGGAGGGTTTCATCGATGATATACAAGAGCAGCGTACTCCAGAGTAGGGATGTAGAAAGATACAATGTGGAGACATCTTATACACACCTGTCTGTGGAATAGAGAAGCATCCAAGACACAAATGTTGATTAGACTGATGAAAAATGTTTTATGTTTTTGAAATAATTATTTATACATTATTTAAACGCATGATAATATGTTACATAATTTTATATAAATCAATGAAATGATATAATTGTAAATTCATTCAAATAATTTTTAACAAATAAGAGACATTAATATTAATAACTGCATTTGTAATACTAATAATTACTATTTTTTATGCATATTAATTATTAGTATTATTATCTATATTATGTATAATAAATAATATTCTTAAATTTATTATTAAATATTAAGAATATTATTATTGTGAAATAAATAAATATTATTAATATTTTTTAAATAATTTAAGATGGTTATTTATTATATATAATATGGATTATAATACTATGTATTAATATAATAAATAATCATCTTAAAATAATTATTAAATAGTAATATTATTAATATTTTTAATTCTATAATTATAATTTATATTAATAATAAATATTATCTTATTACCTGTATAAGTAATTGTTTAATAATACCACATAATATATTAAGAATAATATAATTATTAATCAGTAAATATTTTTTATATACAATATTTTTACGTTATAAAAAAATAATTTAATGATATTTATTATTTTATATTAACTACAAACAAATAATACAATTGGTATTTTAAAAAACATTTATATATAAAAATATTAATAATATTGATATCAATAAAAAATTAGAAAAAGATTAATAAATAAAATATTAATAATATTATTTTGTTACAATTAGTTAATTAATATTATAATAACATAACATTAAATAATAATAAATAATATAATTTATTATTTATAAATATATAACTTATCAACAATGTTGTAGTATTTTATATCAATAATAAAATAAATGAAAAAATTTATAATGAATATTTGGATATTTTACTATTAAAAATAAATATTAAATCATATTAATGATAATATATATATATATATACAAAGAGTCGTGAACCACGTTCATGCCTCTTTGTCTATAGTGAGAAGTGTAAACTCGGTTCACGCTTCTCTAGACCCAATTATAAAAATACCCTAAACCCTATCCCTTAAAAAAAAGTTCAAAAACCAATTTAAAAATTTTAGCTCAAAAGATGGAGATTGAATGATACAGGACCCAAGGGATGGGGAGCCTATGATGAGTCTGGGTGGAGAAGGGATCAATGGTAGACATACCTGAATTCTTTGGTCAGATGAGCCATTGATCATAATGGGGTCTCAATATTAATGAATATATAAAGAGATATAATGGGATTGCAGGGTTATGATGCAATGGAAACAGGGGGTACAAGAATGATATTATGGTGGTGTTGGATTTTAGATGGGGGGGAGGTGGTAGGGACTGAAGGTTCTCATGGAGAAGATAAACGTGACATAGTTTTCTTAATAACATATTTAAAATAAATTTTATAACGTTGTTATATTTTTTTCCCTTTGAACATGAAATCCATCCATATACATTATCATTCATTCACTTATGATGATAATACATTGGTAAAAGAAAAACCATCTAAGTAATAAATCAAATGACTCTCAAAATTAACTTAACTCACAAGATTAATTTTACTATAATTTTAAAATATATAATAGATAAAATATTTATTTTTTATTTAACTACATTAAATTTTAAAATTCATCTCTAATTATAAATAAATATATTATATTATTTCCTTTTTATTTAAATAATAACAATTAATTTAATTAGATCAATATTTTTTAATGTTGTTAACCTAATCCTCCAATAATATTAATTGTGTTTTAGATTTATTATGGTAACCCTTTATAAATATGATTAAATATTATCTTAACCTTTCTTAATCAAGTCATGTGGCAATGTGTAATTAGTTAAAATATATTCATTTTCATCTATGATTGAATTTAATATTTATTAATTTCTCATATTCAATTAATTTTATTAAAAAAACATGATTGAGGTAATAAATATTATCCAAGTTAATACAGTGATAGAAAATCATTTTGGTTTGATAGACTTTATGCCCACCCCTAAACCTATGGACATTCAATGAATAACTTCATAAATATTTATTCGAGAAATAATCATTAAGTAAACATTTAACGAATACATACCTATATATTTAAATATTGATATTATTTTTCAAGAGGCCTATATAGTTTTATAGGAACTTGTATACCCCTTTTCTAAAAAATAGTATTCATTTTTTTAATTTAGGATTATTCAAAAAAATATTAATATATATATATATAAATACAAACGTACAATCAGATTAATTGATTAAAGAAGTGCATTTATTTTAAAAAATAAACCATCCTTAAATTTCATATAAATTCATAACTTTAAAATAGTTAAATTTAGTAATTAAACACCTATAAAAAACATTTATATTAAAAAAAAAAATAATGACATAAAAAATATTTAAAATAAAGAAAATTCTTAAAAAGTTAATACATGTTCACATAGATTTGACATATAAAATATTGTGGGGCCATTTATCAATTCTTATATTAAGTATTGTTAAATTTTTTATTTCTAATAAAATAATATTTTAAGAAATTATATGAAAAATATATGTATACGTTATATTTTCACATTATAGAGTCATATTAGATTTTTAAATTAAAATTTTATTTAAATAATTATATATATATATATATATAAACGTATGTATGTATACATGTATAAGTATGTGTATGCATGAAATATATATATTAATGATTAAATTTAAAATTTTAATAAATAAAAAAATATAAAGATTTATATAAAATATATAATAATTAAAATTATAAATGCAAAAATATATATTTTAGGGAAAACCTCTAATCTACATAATAATTATATTTAAATATATAGTAATGTATGTGTACTTTTATATTTAAATATATTTATATTAAATAAAAGTAAAAATAAATATACAGACAAAATGATTTCACTTAGTTCACCATAAAGGTATGGTATAAAGAGAATACACCAGCGGTGTCTTGATGAACCAAGGTTTACCACTACTCACCATATATGCTACACTACTAAATTATGTTCCCTTGTTAGCAATAATAATTCAATCATGTTAATATTTCGAACACACACAATATCCAGATGAAAAAAATTAAATTCAATGGCACAACGGATTTACATTCCACACTACAAATTGATAATCTACGAAGTATACACTGATGATGTGTTAAATTACCAAGGGTTAATAATACTAAGTGTATGTGATACAATAATTTAAGAAATATTCATTGTTTATACTAGGGAGAGTCTGTAATGTTATCTCTTTTCACACTTCTTTAAGATAAAGAATACTATAAAATGGTTACACAATTGTCACTCAGTATTTTTATTTTTTAATAGAAAAACTAGACTGATAATGTTGTAGTAATTGTATTTTTTATATTTAACTCTATATCTTCAATGGAATTCATAACAACAATATCAATTCTTTTTGTTTTTTGGATCTATCAATAATAATATATTTTTTATTATTTTCTTTTCAAATCCTATTTATATAAGTTTCATTTCCCAAAATCAGGCTCTATAGATTTTTACACATTTTACTACCTGATAGGGTCTTCAACATGACCATTAAGTACCAATAAATTAAACCGACTCTACTAAACATCCAAAAAAATATGTAATGTTTTTTCGATCTTAGATTTATCTAAATTCACCTTATTCATAGTGTGACCTCCTATATTTTGAGGTGAACTTTATTTGAAACTCCTAGACCATTTCATGATTTCTTTTAACTTTGGATGATCCAATTCAAAAACTAGACACAAAGTATTTGAATAAATATTATATGTAAATCATTGAGAAAATATGGTATGATTCTTCCAAACTCATCTAAATCCTGAAAACCTATAATGGTGTGGCTTTATGCTTCATGTTGTGAAATAAAAATATGAGGATAAATATCTTAAAGTTGAATTCACGTTGATTTAATTTTTTTTTCGCAATCCGGACATAACAACATAGACCTTTATTGATTTAATAGGATTTTAGATTGATTAAAAAGTTATCACATGATCCTATCTAAATATTTTCTATATTCAAACATATAATGGAAGAAAATCATCCACAACATGATAGTCTTTAATGATCTAGAATAATTAGACTTCACCTATGAATACTGAAAACATGAATGTCATGTTATGACATGAATTTAAATAATTCAAATTTGGAAAATTAAGAATCATTAAATTTTATAAATTAACTTTATCATTGAATTTTTATTCTTTAAATTGTCATATTATTTTTCATCACTTATCAACTTTTCAATATTTTCATTTTTCAGCCTATTGATTGATCTCATAGTGTAACCAAGTCTTATTCTAAAAATGATAAAGGATAAATCCCCATGTATTAATTAAGGATCGTACACATAAATAGAAAACCATATTCAATTTAACTATTTTCTATTTTACTAAATAAAACTCCATTTAAATTTTAGTCCAAATACTCATGACATAAATTATTCATACTAATCCCAAAATACAAAATATGTCTAACTCCATATAAACTCAACACCAAAATAACTTCACACACAGAGATATAAATAATTGACATCCAATCAACACATAGTCTAAAAAATAAAACATTAAAATATTTATTTATAATATTATCTTCTATTGGACTTTATTTACAAAGCTCTATATTAATAAAAATTTTCCCAAGATACCATCTGAACTGACACCTAAACTATCCCACCATGACCCCAAGGGGGGGGGGGGGGGGGGTTCTTATCGGCAAGGCTAGTGAACGGTTTTAGGTAATCATGTATATATATAATGAGACTAATTGCACACTCAAATCATAGTTAAAGAACAACAAAATTACTACTAAAATTCATGGATGATCCATAAATGAGTAATATGTCAATGCCAAAATTAGGTAAGAAGCAATAAATAAATATGTAGGTAAAAAATTTATAAATAAACTCTCAACTCACCCTCTAAACACCCTATGCTATAGAGACATCTCTAAAAATACCTATCCATAACCACCACAATAATATTACACCTCCAACTATAAAAACAATTAAAAGGAAATCATGGAAAAGGTAAATCATTATTGGGCACACAATAGATATTTTATAAAAATAAACGAAATGCATAAAAATCATGTAATAGAAAGACTTACATGAATGTGATGAATAAAGTGAAACCACCCACCTAAAATACACAAACTAAATCAGTACTACGTATAATCCCAATCCTTAAACATTACATAATCATGAGTTTTGTCAAAAATTCACATTGATGTTTCTTTCATGTTTATATTTTTAGATAATTTGTTTGTAACTATTATATTACATCTCAAAAATTACAAAGTAGACACTTATACTCTATCCATTTTTTTCACAATAATAAAACTCCATAAATAAAATAAGATTTATTTTCATGATATAAATCTTCTTGAATACTTCCTTTCTCCTACCCTTCCTTATACCCTGTGAAAAACATTTCAAAAACAAGATATGAACTTTAAAATATCAGTAAGGGTTATAAAATAAAGATAGAAAACAATATTAAATCAATACATAAGAAACATAAGCTCTTTAAAATACCTCATAAAATCATAAGATTTATGAATAACAAATAGTAATCATAAATTGTAAATCTAACATGTGGCATCTATATCATACTTATATTATAGATTTCATGGCTACATAGGGAGTTACATTTAGAATAACCATCATAGTATATTCTATAAATATCTTATGGAAAACATTAACATTTAACTCCATCACGTAACCCAGTGCATTAGAAAGTTATCTTAGGATCACCTTCCCATGGTTTATCACAGAACCACCCATATTTGTAAACAATTCCCATGGACCATAACATAATCATAACACATAGCACAATCCTAAAGGAATTTTGACATTTCCACATTGAAATCACAATATATCATTTCAATATATTGACATAATCAATCTATTATCAAAACCATTTTCAATACCAAAATATGTAAAATGATTATATGGTATTTATTTTCCGTTTAAAAACATTATGACTTGTTATGGAATCCAAATATCAAATAGTGCTCGCGGTGGTGGAAAGGTCATTGTCACCACTTACGTTAAAATGAAACATTCCCTTGGTTGTTTATTAAAATGCTAAGCATAAAAAATATTTCATTTGAATGAAATTAAAATTCAATGGGGTGTATACACCAGATAATGGAAAGTCTTTTATAAATATAAATATTCCTTAAAGAAAGGATATTGATACGATGTCCCATACAAAGATCATTTTGTAAATAAAATAGATCGGTTATGTTTATTCAAGATAAGCACATATTAGTTATGTATAAATAAATTATAGGACATAAAAACTTATTTCTTACATAATCATAGCACAACATAATTAAAAGTATAAGATTAACCCAAAGAATGGAAATTGGGTTCAGAAGTTACCTTACCTTATGTTTGACTTGTCTTGTTAATTATTTATCTCCCAAAATAATAAACATAAGTTAATTATACATGATTCAGAACCTTTTTCATGTTTATTATTCATTAACACCACTTATTACATTTCTATAACAATTATATAATTATTCAGGTTCATATTGGTCATTTTGTCGATGTTCGGTATTTGAGTAAAAAATGAACATCTTATAATGACTAATTGTCCATGTCGTCAAAAGTCCATTATATGAAGAATTGTATTCATGATTTAAATATCTCATATATCCAGTATATATTTATTTATATCTACTATATATGTATTTTTAAAATTCAATTACATTTGTATATATGAAATGAAATGCACTGTTCGTGGAGACGAGAAGTCGTACGTACGCATGAACGCTACAATCATTTTTATCATATTTATATGAATGAAAAATAAGTGATACATAGGTATATTATAATTCCAGTATAATATATATGTTATATATGATACATATGATCATTAATTACATTATTTAAATGTTTCATGTATAGCATAAATGAAACATATCACTTTTAGGGGGTGGTTGTCCGCACATCGTCAAATTATATTATCATATTTATGCATTATAGAAAGTATTAAGGTATGCTGTAAATAAAAAATAGAGAAGCATAAAGAAAATATAAATATAATTTATATCTTATATAATTATGTTTCCATCATAATGGCCACCATAAGAGGTGATAGGAGAATATTGAACAATTATCATTTCACGAGGTTGTAGTTTACCGTCCACAGAAAAAGTATGTTCTATACCCATTAGATGGAGGTATTTGTAAGTTTAGTTTGAATATTTCTTATAAAAAAACAAGTATATTGTGGATACTGGTTTTTTATATAAATAGATAATAATAATATCATAGAGAGTGGAGAAGGATAAATAAAAATAAAAGATCTTGAAAGAGGACGATACCTCTAAATCAGGTAACTCCCATTGGTTTGAACCAAAATGCTTTAATTAATTTCCTTATACCTAAGGTAATGCATTTTGGAGGAAGAGAGGGATCTTGGGGGATTATTTGGGGTGAGTTTGGATGATACAAGCATGCATGAGAGGTGTGAGTACGGGTTAGACGTGGTGGCCTTTTATAAGAGAGAGGAGAGGCACTTAAGGAACATCTTGAATTATTATTTTATTATAAATTCTATTCTAAATATGAATGAGAGAAAATATAGTTAGTTCAAAGAAAACATTAATAAAATTATTAATAAAATCATCTAATAATAATTTTATAGGTTTTGTTTATTTTTTAATCCTTATCTTTTTTATTTAACCATTTTTTACACTTACTATTTTAACAATTATTTAACACTTTGATAATCAAAATATTTACCAAAACAAGAAAAATATCTAATTAAAGATTCAATAATAAAAGTTTATGTTTAATATTAAAATTTCGCCAATTTTTATATTTTTTTGAAATTTATAGTATTTAATAAAATATTTTATATTTTAAAATATGAATTATTTCAATTTTTGACACTATTCATATCATGAATTTTTTAAAAATCCATAACAACATGATTGGATGAAAAATACTTATTTAATACAAAGTTAAATGTAACTATAATCTAAAAATTTTGTTGATGATATGAGAATAACAGAATTACATTTATTTTAACATTTATAATATCATTTATTTGAATCCTTTATTGAAGAATCAATCACCACATCATCATTGTGTCATAATTAAATTTTTTTATTTATTATCTAATAATTATAAAAGAAATATCATAATGTAGAAAATATATTTTTATTTCTTATTACTATTCATATTTTCTATGATCACTTATATAACCCCATATAAAAATTGTATTAGTAAAAGTTATTTTTAAAGTTATATTTTCTTTAACTTGAAATTAAAAGTAATTAAATGTCATTTTCACACACAAGTGGATCCATTGGGTCCTGAAACTGACCCAAGGATGACCACTACCAGAAATATTTCTTCTTATAGGGTTAGGACATGTGTAAGGGTGATTTAATATTATTATAATATTATTTTTGTATCCTTTTTTACCAAATTTACCTTTTAACCATTGCAAATAAAATATTTACTGAGGTTACTATTAACAATTCATAAAAAAAGTTACCTATTTACCAAATTTATACCTCATGATTCCAAATATGGAATCCATTTTTCAAAATTCAAAACACAGAATTGGAAAAAATTAATTTAAAATTAATTCTTGTTGTCTAAACTAAAAAAGCGTGTTTTTATGAAGTAAAAAATAGAAAAAGATTGACATGTGTTTATGTAAAATATAAATGTTAAATTACATCCAATGACCAAAGTTGGATAAAATTGTAAAAATATAATCCAATTAATCATTATAACAAATTAAAATTACAATATAAATATATAAATAAATTATATTCAAAGGCATTTTTGAATTAAATTTCAGCATTTTTTCACTATCCATTAAAAAATGAACTTTATCAAAAGAAATACAAAAATATTATCCAATGTAAATTTTTATGTCCATATTTTAATATAGAATATTATTTTTTAAAATAGACTATATAAAATTGATAAAAACTAGATTTAAAAAGGTTTTTCCATCAAAAGGTGGTAAAATGACCATTTAAAAAGTATTAGAGTGTTTAATGCTTAAAATCAGATTTATTCTTATTTTATACCTCACAAATTTATTGGATAAATTTATAGACATTTAATAATTAAATTATAGTTATTTTTTTTCATTCCATCCAATAAAATGGCTATGCCTTTACTACTATTTAAAACAATAATATTAATATATTATTTTTCCATATAAGTCAGTGTTGTGTGCAATGTATGATTTTGGAAAAGTATGTTGATGCGTGTAGAGTACGCTATCAAATATAGAATCCACTTTTTAGTAAAATTAATATTTAATTTTCAAATATTAATATATATGAAAATGTCATATTATTTATTTACCTAGGATGTTACATCCTTCCCCCTTTTGGAAATTTTGTCCCTGTAATTCTATTTACAAATCAAATAAGTTTGGTTATTTATCCCTCATAGAATTTTTAGATTCCCACATTGCCTCTTAAACCATATTGTTTTTCCACAAAAACATTTCCTAATAAATTTATTTATTCCGCAACACTTTCTCTTTTCGATCAATAATCTGCACTGGTTGTTTCTCATATGAATGATTATCTTCTATCTAATCTTCCTCTGGACTCAAAACTTGATATGGATCCAGCATATACATTCTCAACATTGAAACAAGTTAAACATTATTTACCTAGGAAAAACATGGAGGTAAAGCCACTCTGTAAGCAACTGATCCAAATTTATCTTGGATTTCATAAGTTATAATTAACCTTAGACCCAACTTTCCCTTATTACCAAAAGGCACCACAATTTTCAATGGTTAATCTTTGATAAAGACATGATCACCTACCTCAAAAGAAAGATCCTTCTTCTGATTATCCACATAAATTTTCTGCAAAATCTGAGCTATTCTCATGTGCTTCGAAATCAACTGAATGTTTTCCGCCATATCTTCTATCAATTATGGTCCCATCAACTTCCATTCAGTTAATTCATCCCCATAAGCTAGAGTTCGTCATATCTTTCCATATAATTCCTCAAACAGTGACATCTGTATATAGAAATGAAAAATGTTATTATAAGAAAACTCAACCAAAGAAAAATGTTTGTCCCAAGATCCCTGGTAATCTACTGATCAAGCACATATCATATCTTCCAATTCCTGAATTGTTCGTTCTGACTGCCCATCTAATTTTGGATGAAAAGTTGTACAAAAAATTAAGTCAGTACCCAATGACTTCTGAAGGCCCTTCCAAAAGACAGAACTGATCATTGGATCATGATCAAATACAATGGATAAAAGAACTCTATATAACCTGGCTATCTATATAATATACAATTGTGAATGTTTATCTGGAGATAGAGTATCTTGAATTCGATTGAAATGACCAGATTTAGTTAATCGATCAATAATAACACAAATTGGATTGTTTCATCTAGAAGTCTTTGTTAATCCCACGATAAAATTGAAGGACACATTTCCCCATTTCCACTCTAGCATTGGAAAATGCTGAAGCATCTCTTTCGGTAACTTCCACTCTGATTTAACCTGTTGAAAAATCAATCATCTCATTGTAAAGTCTGAAATATTTGTTTTTATTCTATCCCACATGTAATACTCTTGAAGATATCTGTACGTCTTTGTACTAAAAAGATGAACTGAAAACGAAAAACTATGAACTTCTCATAACTACTCTTTCATCAATTATGAATCAAAAGGCGCATATAACCATTTTACAAACCTCAAAATAAGTCTCTATGAATGTTAAACTCAATTAACTTACCCTTATGAAACAATTATACCTTTTTCTACAACTTATTTTCATCTTTTTAACATGATTTATACTATCTTCTTGGGATGATTGTACTCAAACCTAAAACAAAATAGAGGAATATTCTACATCAACAACTTATATGAAAAATTTCATTAAGTCCTAAATCAACGGATCTTGTTCCAAACGTAACATAGTTAATGTAACATTGCATTTTCGACTCAAATCAGCATCCACATTATTTTCTTTTCCTCTTTGGTAATAAATTTTTCCATCATAATACATGATTAATTTTACCCATCTATTCTATCTAATGTTCAATTATTTTGGAGTGAATATATACATCAATATTTTTTTGTCAGTATATATTTCACATTTTACTCCATACAGATGATGCCTCCAAATTTTTAAATACAAAACTATAGAAGCTAACTCCAAATCACATGTATGGTAATTTAACTAATAAGGTTTCAACTAACATGAAGCATAAGAAATGAACTGATCATTCTACATTAGGAAACAACTGAGTCCTTTCAACAAAGCATCACTATAAATAACAGATTCCTCATTTTTGGAAGGAAATTCAAAAACTAGAGCATTCACCAATCTTCTTTTCCATTCTAGAAAACATTCATCAGATTCTTTTGTCCAAATTAACGTAAGACCTTTTCGAGTTAACATAGTATGTGGGATAGATAACCATGAATTTTTTTCAACAAACCTCTTATAATAACCTGATAATCTAAGAAAACTACAAATCAATGATATATTTGTGGTTCATTTAAATTTTTTAAATTCATTTTAATAGTAAGACCAATTTTTATTCAATAATTAGAAACAATGTAACCAAGGAATGAAATTTTTTGTAACCAAAACTCACACTTTCTGAATTTCCCATATAGTTTCTTTTCTTTTAATGTTAGTAAGAACACCCTCAAATGAATTTAATGCTCTTAATCTTATAATAAACTAAAATATCATCAATAAACACAACCAAAAACGTATCTAAGAACTCATGGTAAATTAAATTCATAAGATCCATGAATACAATAGGTTTATTGGATAACCTAAAATTCATCACTAAAAGTTCATAAGGGAAATATGTAGTATGAAATGTGGTCTTTAAAATGTAGGATACCTTTACTTTCAACCAATTGTACCTCGATGTCACGTCAATCTTTGAAAAAAATGAGATCTTTGGGGATGATAAAAAAATAATCGATATGAGGAAAATGATACTTTTTCTTAAAAGTGATGTTATTCATGGCCTTATAGTCAATGAAAAGTCTCATTGAGCCATCATTCTTTTTGATAAACAAGAAAGGAGAACCCCATAATGGTGTTCTAGATCAAATGAAACATTTATCTAACAACTCCTGCAATTCCTTCTTTAACTTGATAAGATCAATTTGAGTCATTGGTTTAGCGTGTTTTGAAATTAGCTTAGAATCATGAACTAATTCAACTATAAATTCAACATCCCCATCAAGTATTGTACCATGAAACTCATCAGGAAAAACATCAAGATACTCATTTACCATTGGGAGATCATTCATCTAAATAGTTCCTTTGTTTCAAAAAATATGTGTAAGGTAACATTCATTTTTATCTTTTAATAGTTTCTCATCTTCATGATTTGTTATCAAAAGTAATGGTTCATTCTTGTACACAAATTGAAAATATTTCTAAGAGGAAAACTCTTTATCATGACAGTCAATCTTAGCATAATAAAAATAAATCCAATCCATTCCCAAAATAACATCAAACTATACTAGAATAAAATAAATAAGGTTTGCAGGTAGATTATTTTTGTATACAATGATTTGATGGTTCTTATCATTTCTTTTTGAATCATTATTTTCTCTCGATTTTTTACTACAAGTTCATGATTCATATATTGATATGGAATTCCCAATTTACTAGAATATTTCTCAGAATGGAAAGAATTTATAGACTTTAAATCAACCAAAAAATTAGCATAATATGAATAAAAAATAGTGTACCTGATACTACTTCATTTGATGGCCAAACATCTGCTGAAGTAGTTACAAAGGATTTCACTACCCCTTTCTGCTTGTTGTCTGGTTTCTTTACTTTAGTAGAGTTATTTATTGGACAATCATTTGCTTAATGAACAATTTCATTTCACTTAAAACCTTTTATTGACTATAAATATTTTTTTTTGTACTATTACACTGATTTTTTCAGTAAAATTACGAGCCTTATATCCTATTTTACGACATCAGAAACACTTAGTAGAATTTAAAAGAAATTCCCTAGAATGCTTTTTACCACAATTTTCACATATTGTAAACCTATGTTTCTTACCATCAGTCTTTCATGAAGAGTTCTTGCCTTTAATCTACCACCTCAAACACTTATTATATTGTTTTTCAAAGAACCCTTAATCTTCAAAAAACTCCATTTTCACCTTCTCCGCACATCAAAAAAGTTTTTAATAACTTTTAAACTCATGAGAATATAATTCCCTTCGATATATTGTCTTTAATCCAAAGTAAAAATGATTTATTTTACTATCAAGATCCCATATGAAATTTGGATCATACCTTTCCAGTCGAGTGAATTTTTCTTTACAAGAAGCCACTGAGTCATCCTCTTGCCTCAATTCTAGGAATTGTTTTTCCAGCCTAAGTTAAACCATAGTAGGAAAATATTTCTCAGGATACATGACTTTGAATTCATACCAATCAATAGCATAAATATACTCACTATCATAATATTTTTAACGATTAACCACCACTGATCATATTCACCTTCAAAATTTTAAATAGAAAGACTAATGGTTTTATGTTCTAAACACCCCATGACATCAAAAATAATTTCCAGTTCTTTAATCTACCCTTTAGCTAGTACAGGGTCTGATAATCCTATGAATGACGAGGGATGTTTCTTCATGAAATGATCCACTACTGATATGTTATTTTTTGGTTGATCTGGCTTATCTCATGTATGGATACCACGACCATTTATAGCCCGAGTCCACAGTTCCATCACTAAAACAAACTATTCTGTTCCAATTATGAACAACTCAGGTTTCTAATTTTGAATGTTGTTTTCCACTTTATGTCATCCCATTATAGCTAACCTATTTATTATGAAGAAATTCATTATGAACACAGTAATATACTAGGTGATGTAACATGGTAAACTATAAATGCTATATTATTTCAATCTTACCATAAATTAATTTATATTTATTAATTCAACAATATCATAACTCCTAATTTTTTATAAAATGGCCCCTAATACCAACTATAAGGCCCTAGCCTTAAACATTACAAAATCTTAAGTTATGTCCATAATTCACATTGTAGATCTTTTCAGGTATATAGTTTTATAGAAATAGGTCGTAACTATTATATTACATCTCAAAAATTAAAAAGTAGACACTTATAGTCAATCCAAATTTTTTCACAATAATAAAACTCCTTAAATAAACAAAGAGTTCATTTCTTGATATAAATCCTCTTGAGTACTTTTTTTCTGTTACCCTTCCTTATATCATGTGGAAAACTTTTTAAAAACATGGGATGAGAATAAAAATCTCATTAAGGGTTATATAATATAGAATAAAAACATTAGTCCATCAATACATACACAACATATAGTCTTTATCATACCTCATGGAATCATAATATTTATGATTTACACATAGTAATCATAAATTATAAAGGTAAATTGTGGAATCCATATCATACTTACATTTTAGCGTTTACAGTTACATAGAGAGTTACATTTGGAATACCCATCATAGTATATTCCCAAAATATATTAGGAGAAACATTAAAATTTATCTCCACCATGCTACCCAATGAATTAGAGAGATATATCAGGCTCGCCCACCATAGGTTTATCACAGACCACCCATATATGTAAAAAATTCCCGAGAACCATAACATAATCATAACACATAAAACAAGAATGATGGAAAGATAAAATTTCCACATTGCAATCCCAATATAACATGTAAATATATTAACACAATAAATCCATTATCTAAACCACCTTCTATAACAAAATATGTAGAAAGCGTATATGGTATTTATTTACCATTTTAAAACATTATGTGTTATTAAGGAATCCAAATATCAAGTAATGCTTGCGATAGTGGAAATTTCATTGTCACTATGTACATTAAAAAACATTACCTTTGTCATTTATTAAAAAAATTCATATAAAAAATATTTTCTTTGAATGAAATCAAAATTCAAATGGGTTTATACATAGTATGAATGAATGTCGTGTATAAATAAAATTATGCCTCAGTGAAAGGCGATTGAGACGAAATCCCTTACAAAAATCATTTTGTAAATAATATATATTTATTATGTGTATTCACTATAATTAAAAAAAATTAATGTATAAATTAAATATAGGACATAAAAATTTATTTCATATATAATCAAATAATAGAAAAATTAAATGTAGATGATTAACATAAAAAAATGGAAATTGGGTTAAGAAGTTCGCTTACCTTGTGCCCGACTTGTCTTGTTCGTTCTTTATCTCCTTGAATAAAAAACATAAGTTAATTATAATTGATTCCCAACCATTTTCATATTTATTATTCCATTATATCACTGATTATCTTTCTATAATAATCATATAACAATTCATGATCATATTGGTCATTTTGACGATGTTCGATACTTGAGTCAAAAAGAAACTAGTCATAATAAACAATTGTCCATTTTATCAAAATTCCATTATCTCCATAATTATATTCATGATATATATATCATATATATCCCATATATATTCATTTATATCCATTATATATGTATTTATAATTTTCCATAACATTTGGAAATAAGAAATAAATTGCACTGTTCATGGAGACGGTAAGCCATACATACACAGGAATGATACTTTATTTTCATTTTCATATTTTAATGAATGAAACCTAAATGATAAATAGGTATATTATAATTACATTATAATATATATGTTATATATGTTCCATAATTTCATTAATTTTATCATTTATACATTTCATGTATAGAATAGCAGGACCGAGTCATATCACTTTGAGGGGGCGGTAGTCCGCACTTCCTCAGATGAAATTATCGTATTTACATGTTATGGAAATCATAAAGGTATGATGTGAATGAAAAATATAGATGCATATAGACAATATAAAAATAAAATATATCATATATAATTATAGTTCCGTAACAATGTCTACTATAAGATGTGGCAGGAGAAGATTGAACAATCATCAATTCGTGAGGCAGTAGTTTTATGTCCACATAAACATTCTTCTCTTTACCCATTTGATGAAGGTGTGTGTAAGTGTAGTTAAAATACGTATTATAAAAAACCTATTATATTGGGGATACTATTTTTCTATATAAAAAATTAATAATTAGAGTATAGGGAGTTGAGAATGAAAAAATAAATAAAAATATCATGAGAGAAGACGTTACCTCTAAATCGGGTAAGTCCCTCGGGTTTGAATGAAAAGGATTTATAGATTTTTTTCAACATAAGGTAAGTCTTCTAGGAGGAATATAAGGATCTTTGGGGAATATATGGGTAAAGGTCTTATGAGACATGGGGGCTTGAGAGGAGTGAGTAAGGGTTAGAGGTGGTGGCCTTTTATAAGAGGGAGGGGCACTCAAGGAATATCTTCAATAATTATTTTATTATAAACACTATATCGACTATAAATGAGTCCAAATTCAGTTAGTTAAAATATAATATAAATATAATTAAAAATAAAATCATCCAATAATAATTATACAGATTTTGGATAATTTTAATCTTTATATTTTTTATTTAACCCTTTTTTACTCTTACTTTTTTATCAAGCATTTAACAATTTGAGAATCAAAATAGATAACAAAACATGAAAAATATCGAATTAAAGAGTCAATAATAAAATTTTAGACTTATTATAACTATTTGGATGAATCTTATATTTTGTTTAATTTTATAATATTAAAAAAAAGATTTTTTTATTTTATAATATGAGTTATGTCTATTTTGAGACTATTCATCTCATGACTTTTTTAAAAATCCATAATAACTTTATTGATTCAAAAAAACATCATTAATACGAATATAACATGTATTTATCTTCCAAAAAATTCGTGGATGACATGAAAATAACCAAATTACATTTATTTTTACATTTATAATATCATTTATTTGAATCCTTTATTAAAGAAGAAATCACTGCATCATTGTGTCAAACATAAATTTATTTACATAATGTCTAAAAATTATAATTAAAATATCATTATGTATAAAATAATTTTAGATTTATAATTAATATTTTTTGTCTAATAGATAACTTATTTAACCCCATATAATTTTTTTTAGTAAAATATATATGTTTATGTATTATTTTTTGTAACATTAAATTAAAAGTAATTAAATGTCATTTTGACACACAGGTGCCTCCATGGGGTCCTAAAATTGGCACAAGGATTAAAATTGTCAGAAATATCTTATCAAAAAGGGTTATTCCATGTGTAAGGGTAATGTAATATTATAATAATATTATTTTTTACCATTATTTACCAGGTTTTCCCATTAACCATGGTAAATAAAATATTTACCGAAGATACTATTATTAATGTCTAAAAATAAAAGTTACCTATTTACACAATTTGGACCTCCTGGTTCCAAATATTGAATCAATGTTTCCAAATTCAAAACAAATAATTTTCATAAATTAATTTAAAATATATTCTCGTTATCAAAACCCAAAAACGTGTTTTTAAGAAGTAAAAACTACCAAAATATTGACATGTGTTTTTGTCCAATTAAAATTGTAAATTCCTTAAAATGACCAAAATTGGATTAAATTGTAATAATATAATCTAATTACACTTTAAAACCAATTATAAGTAAAATATAACAGTGTAGATAAATTATATTAAAAGACAGTTTTGAATAAAAATTCAGTAGTTTTCACTATTGATTAAAAAATGAACTTTATTAGGAAGATACCAAAATTTCATCTAATGTAAAATTTTATGTACCTATCCTAATTAATAATAATATTATTTTTAAATATATCATATAAATGTTATAGAAACTAGATTTAAAAAGGGTTTTCCATCAAAAGGCTGTTAAACGACCTTTTAAAAAACATTAGAGTATTTCAAGCTTAAAATCGGATTTATTCATATTTTAACCAACCAAAATTTATTGTATAAATGTAAAGACATTTAATAATAATATTTTAGTGAGATCCATTCAGTCCCACATTTAATATGGCTAGGACTTAACCACCATTTTAAAAAATAATATTATTATATTATTTTTCAGTATAACTCAACGTTGTGTGCAATGTAAGATTTCGAAGAAATCTGTTGTTGTGTGTTGAGTAAGCTATCATATATAGATTCCCCTTTATAGTATAATTAATTTTTAATTAAAAAATATTAATAAATATGACAATGTAATATTCTTTATTTACCTGGGATGTTTCACTCAATGAGAGGTTAGAAGATAAACCCATTCCAAAGAAATAAAATGTGAAATGGGAATGAGATAAATATCCCTATAGGTCACCGCCCACTAAAAATATAGAAATATATTAGTAAAATAGTTTTTAAAATTATAGTTTGAACAGAAATTATAAAATATGTTTTCAAAAGATTTATAAAACAAATCCAAAAGACATATCTCATGAACATTTTCAAACAACATTTCTTTTTATAGAATAAAACAAATATGATTAAAAATTTTAAATTAATATTTCGGACCACAGAATGATGGAGTCAGAACCATAGAAAAGAAAGAAAATCAGCATTTTCCCCACTTTCCTAAGAATATCCTTAAAACTTCCATTTCATAAATAATCTCAAAGAAAACCTCATTTCTTAAAAACATTTTTAATAAAAACTAATAATTTTTTAAACCACACATTCCAACCATATAAAAATAACTCATTTAAAAATAAAATAATACATACCCAATGGGAATTATAAACCAAAAAAATTAACCCATAGAACATGGAAACAATGTAGAGACCCAAGCTTGACGTACATGGAAATTACATTTCTTTTGCAGAATACTTAATACATAACAATAACCAACACTAAAGGACTATAATAGTTTAGTGTCTTTGGAAACTCAAAAAAATAATCTTCTAATCATGGTGAAATATCTTCAACATCGCCCATAAAGATCTTCCCCTTTTATTTTCTTACCTAAAACCTTTCTTTATATCCTGGTTAAAAGAAAACAAAAAAAGGGCGAGCTCAAATGCTCAGTAAGGGTAATCATAGAGAACATAAAACAATCAATAAATATTTGAATGAAAAAAATTGAACATAAAATATAAACATCAAAATCATGAGCAAAGACATAAATCTTGGAAGTATGGAAGGCATATATCATAACGGAACATCAATCCTGATAAAATAGCATGGGAATAAAACATGTAATTGTTGCAAAACATTAAGAACATGATATGATTTCCATAGTAGCCAAGGCATTTCAGCCAAGACTATCTTAGTGGACAAAGTCCCTTTTTGAATCGAGTTCACTCTTTGTTCTAGTCCTGTATCATTGAATCTGATTAACTTACTATTCTAGACATGTATATCTCATGAGATATAAATCTTAACCCAATTCAATGGAGGGAGATATAGGTCCCACCAATCTCATATTGAAATCATTCTTACATGTTCCACAACATAAACATAAATCATTCATCATAACCCAAAGAATAAAATGGGTTTCATAAACATCATCCCATCAGAACATAATCCATATAAAACAAATGGATATAATTTCATCATAAGAAAAGTGGAACCATGTAAATCATAGAGACATTATTCTTGAAACATACACATATGAAATAATTTCATCTTGGATGGAAAATGGTTTTGATAAAACACTTGAAATTAATTCTTGAGGAAAATATCATTTCTTCTTCAAAATCATTTTCTTTTCAAACAATTCCATGCAAATTAAAAAGTTAACTATTTTTCTGAAAATAGTCATGAAATCTTGTAGAGGAATATTCATCAAAATTAGGCGTTATGAAACCATAAAAATCTATTCATGCCGTATAAGTTAAAAAAACATTATTCTCGTACTTTTTCCAGAAAAGTAAAAAATACCTCATATGGTAAAAAAATGATTCCTTACATACCATGTAGTAAAATTAAAAAATGGGTAAAATGACTTTAAACATACATGAAACCATTTTTAGAAAACATGGACATGGATGATAAATATAACCCCAATAAATACTTACGAATAAACAATCTCGGATAAAAACGAGATTGGAAAAGT
Organism: Viscum album; assembly: GCA_963277665.1. Lineage (NCBI taxonomy): Eukaryota > Viridiplantae > Streptophyta > Magnoliopsida > Santalales > Viscaceae > Viscum > Viscum album. Next base: position 1,951,024,074 of record OY728133.1, read on the forward strand.
TATCCCTTACCTTAGGTACGATATGCTTGGTACGTATCTGAAACTCCTATATAATGATTTAAATATTGTCATTGACTTATTATAGAATCATATTCATTGTTATGATATCATATATGGTTCACTTATGACTTTATATTACCCGTTCTTTTTTAAATTCTATGTTAATGCAGTGTCTTGGGTAACACCATTTTATTTATCGTACGTGTTTGGACTTGTTATTCTTGATATTATTATTTCTTATATAATGATTTAATTACTTCCAGAATATAAATAATTTTTTATATATCACATATATTCAGTATATATATATAATATATAGATAAATGAAATGAAATACACCGTTCCTGGAGACGGTAGGTCGTACGTACGCTTGAATGCTGTTTTCCTTTCCTTATTGACTTGAATGAAAGTAAGTAGATGACATATATATATATATATACATAAATCCAGTATCTTTATAATTTCATATATTTCATTATTATTCATTATATATACATTATAATCATTCTTTAGTGGTTAACATGGATAATGAATCTCATCGCGTCATGGAGACGGTAATCCGTACGTACACACGAGTGATGATATCATCCCCATAATTATTGAATTGAATTGGAGTGGATGATATAATATCTCAGAATCCGTATGATGTTATAATAACTATATATAGTTATTATTTACACCATTATACCCATCCAAGTAAGGTGGTGGTGGAAAAATAGATTACACCAAGGCGTGGAGACGGTATTCCGTACGTACGCACGTTCGGTGATTTCATTTTATGTTGGATGAATAGAAGGTGAAATGGGGGTTTTTTCATTTTATAATAACATATAAGTATATTAGTTATACCGATGTTATTACATTATAATGAAACAACTAAAGAATAATAATTTTAAGAAGAAAGAAACTTGAAAGAATCGGTAGAAGAGATTACCTCTTCTTCGACACACCTCTTTTAAGCTCCCTCTGAAGGCACTAGTGATGATCTTTTGAGGAGACCAAAACCTATATAATGTTTCTATGAAAGTTGATAATGGAAATGGATAGAGGTTGGATGAGCTTTAAGGCTCAAAATTTTGAAATTAGAAGTGGGAGGAGGTGCCCTTTTATAAGGGAGGAGAGGGGCACCTTAGGAAAAACATAAAATATTATTTTGTAATAAAGACATATTCGGATTATAATAGCTCCAAACTGATTTATTTAGAGGATAAAGTGGGTATGGGTAGAAATATTCTCAACCAATATGTTTTAGACAAGTTTAGGTTACTATTTTAACCTTATCATCTAAATTTAACTCTAAGTTAAATAATTTAACATTTACCGTGTCTTCTTGTTTTCATACATTACATGGATAATACACTTACTATAACAAGAAAAACGAACCCCAAGTGGTTAATTATTAATATAAATAACATTATCTAAGTCATTTGGATTAAACTTAGATTTTTAGAAATAGAATATCAATTAATAATAAAATATTGGTTTTAAAAACTATTTTATGTCAATTTTAACACTATTTGGTAGTTGATTTTTGTAAAACTCATAACATAATGATTAGTTCAAAAAAAGTTAATTTAGTAAATACTAACATGTCATATTAACCTATAAAATTATTGTAATTCTTATAAAGTCTCAAATTACATTTATTTCAGTATTTATAACATCAATTATGTTAATATTTTATTAATAAGGTAATTACTGCATCATCATTGTGTCATATATAAATTAAATTATTTAATGTCTAAAAATTATAAATAAAATACCATTATGTGAGAAATTTTTTTATATTTATTATTAATATTTATAGTCGAATTTATCTTATGTATAACCATATATTAAAAATGTTTTAGTTATTAAAATTGGATTTTAACTCTTTTAACTCTTATTTGAATTAAATAATAATAAATGTCCTAATCTAATCCAAGTGGACCTAAATGATAATATTATATTCCTAAGGTTGTTTTTGGTCGAATTATACTTATCCAATAGAATTTGGACATGTGTTAGGGTAATAATAATATCATTTTTACCCTTAATTACCCTATTTACTTTTAACCGTGGTAAATGAAAGTGAAAAGTTACTATTCACCACAAAATTTTTTTATCTTATTGAACAAAATTTTACTCCTTGATATTAACCATGTCTCTCAGATTTTCGAAATTCAACTCACAGAATCTATAAAATTATGTTTTATGTACAATTGGAAATGCTCCAAGGAGGTGGGTAAAATACGGTAAAAAGTTCAATAAAATTATAAAATGACTTTAATGAATTACATTGAACTTATATATGTATTATGTATCTATTTTGACATAAAATAAATTAAATTAAAAGAAATGGTTATTTAAATAAAAAGTCAGTTTTAACCAATGACTCGGTGTTTTCACTATTAATAAAAAATTGAATGTTTTCAGATAAATACCAAAAATTTACCCTAGGCTAATTTTGATATTACAAATCCAAAAATGAAGTTTATTTTTAAAGATAAAATTTATAAAATTTCAAAAAGTGGGTATTACTATTCATAACGGCTAGTTTATAATAATATTATAATAATATCTTGTTTAGTAAAACTCGGTATTACGTATAACACACGCTATCGAGGTAGGTTGCTCTGTCATCTAACAGAATCCTAGAATAGTATTTGTGTATACTATAAGATAATAAAGTTTTGGGTATAGCGCAAGCTAATCTTGGTGTATCATACAACACAAGACATCAAAGTAATTAAAAATAATATTTCTCATAAAATCTAGGGGTGTTACATTCTACCCCCCTTAAAATGAATTTATCCCTTGAAATACGGCGGGGTTATAAATGGTTTACTACTTGAAAGTTTCTATCATATAAACCCACATCGTAAAAAGGTATACTAAAACATCATTTTAAAAATGAAAGTTAGAATCATAACAGTCACCCAAAGTAACTCAGCATTGGGTTTCCACATAGGAAAACATAGGTGAAAACATGGATATGGAAGAGAAATATAACCATCATGTTCTGATGGAGAGTGGTAGAGAACATGGATATGAAAATTCCATCAATCACAAAGCCATAAATTTGTGATGATCTAAAGTACCATCTGATTCATCAGATAAGAAGGAACTAGGACAACATTTTTGGTATTCAAGATCATTTCCCTAATGTTGAGGAATTTTTGAGTAAAAATAAATACTTACTTGATTTTTGTATAATCTTACTGTTGTTTGTGCCTTGAACAATTTCCACTTCATCACTTAAAGAAATGAAGTTGAATTTGTCTTCCGTGAAGTATTACTAGATCATGCTATTGAATGATAGGTCATTCCATCTATCTCAAACATAAGGTTAACAAAAGTTATATGTCCATATTATGGTGAGATTAATCGTATATTGTTCCAAAAATGGACTTAGACTTCATCTATTCTTAGCGCTTAATAAAATAAAACTAGTTTCTACTAACTAGGACTTCTTTTAGGCCAATGGTAGGAAATAAATTCATGTCGAACATCGGTTGTGTGTTCGATTCCCGCATCCTTGTCCGATGCGACGGGTTGTCTCTCGTCCTTCCAGTTGTCTTTTTTTTCTAAAACATCACTATTATAACATTACAGAAATAATATCAAAAAAAGTTCTAGCCTTAAACAATACTATCTAATGTCCAACATAATCCATTCCAGTATTTATACTTATCCAAAATACATGTGTTCAATCTCATAGTATAAAGAAAATGATTACTAGAAATGTCATCAACCAAGCATGTGAATACCATCATTTATCCCCCATATATCATAAGATATATCTTGTTGATCTCATTCAAAAAATGGGAATACCTAAATCTTGTATTCTCTTGAAACATGAATTACCATATAACCTTAGTGAAAACATGAATGATGTCAAAAGGTAACTCTTTCCATATACCAAAATCCTAAAAATTATATATACTCAAACCATGATATCACATTGTCCTTATACCGGTCATGAGCTCAATAATACTATCAAACATCTCATTATCTCCTTATCCTTTCATTATGCACATATCATCTACCTTCCAAAAATATTTGAATAACCTTTCATGGTTATCGGTACCATTCATCATATACTTTCAAAAACTCAAGGAAAGACAACAGTGTAACAGTCCATAGATTTTTCTTTATTCCATAGTACCATACAACATTCCTGATAAAAATACAATCATTCCACTAACTTCTTAAACCACTAACTGAGATTCATCATTTATTTCATCTCATATATAATTTTTCATCTCATCATCATCATCCACATAAATACTACCCATATGACCATGTTGATTCTCTTCATGAGATTTTCCCTTAGGGCATTGGTTTGCATAATTCACGTACATTCCAAATTTAAAACATTTAACCATTGTTGATGTCTTAGAAATACCGTTATCTTTGTCCATGGTATTAACTGAACCTTTTCCTTTACAATTATTAGCTTTGTGTCCTTCTTTTCCACACCCAAATATTCTTCTAGTTCCTTTGAAACATTATCCCTGATGCCTATTCCCACATGATTTACATGAGGGAAATTGAACTTTCTTTCCTCTATGATCATCATGAAACTCTATCTTTCTCTTATTAGATGAGTTGGGAAACTTACCAATGTTGAGATTATTGATCATATTATGATATTTCGGATTAGGAATAATAATGATAGGTGGACTCTCAGATCCAAATTCATTTGGTTTCTCATGAATAATATCATTCCATTGTCCATCATATCCTCAATTATCATTAATCTCCTTGTTTCTAGTCATTTTCTAAAACCCAAAAAGAATAGTGTGAGAGGCGAAAATCATAATCAAGGGGGAGTACCTTCAATATCTTACATATTAGGTTTAATTCTAACATAGTTACCATAATTCTAGGACTATAACTTATACTTATACTTAACCATAGGGACATCCCTAGACATACCTTATAAATATCTCTAGGGATCTCACTAAAGTTTTTTGGATCCTAGTTTCCAAAGGATAACAAAACCTTTCCTCTGATACCAACTGTAGAGACCCAAGATTGATGTAAATGAAAATTATATTACTTTTTTGGAATACATTATACATAACTATAACCAACACTAAAGGACCGTAATAGTTTAGTGTCTTTGGAAAATCATAAAAATAATCTTCTAATCATAGTGAAAGATCTTCAACATCTCCCATAAAGATCTTCCCCTTTTGTTTTCTTACCGATAAACATTATTTATATCCAGGGGAGAAGAAAACATAAAAATGGTGATCTCAAATTCTCTGTAATGGTAAACATATATAACATAAAACAATCCATAAACATTTGAATGCAAAAACATGATCATAAAATCTAAACATCAAAATCTTGAGGAAATACATAAATCTTGGAAGTACATAAGGCATATATCATAATGGAACATCAATAATGATAAAATAGCATTGGAATAAAACATTTACTTGTGGAAAACCATTAAGAACATTATATGATTTCCATAGTAGCAAATGCATTTATGCCAAGGCCATCTTAGTGGACAAATTCCCTTACAGAATCGAGTTCACGCCTTGTTCCAGTCCTGTATCACTGAATCAGATTAACATAACATTCCATCCATGTTTATCTCATGAGATTGAAATTTATACCCAATGCATTTGAGGGAGATATAGGTCTCACACATCTCATATTGAAATCAATTTTTTGTGTGCCACAACATAAACATAAATCATTCATCATCACCCAAAGAATAAAATGGGATTTATAAACATCATCCAATCATAACATAATCCATATAAAAAAATGATGAAAATTTCATCATAAGATAAGTGGATCCATTTAAATCATAGAGACATTATACTTGAAACATACACATATGAAATAATGTCATCTTGGATGGAAAATGGTTTTGATAAAACACATGAAATGAATTCTTGAGGAAAATATCCTTTCTTCTTCAAAATCATTTTCTTTTCACAAAATTCGATGAAGCTTTAAAAGAAAAGGATTTTTTTTGAAAATAGTCAGGAAATCTTGTAGAGGAATCTTCATGAAAATTAGGCCTTATTGAACTGTAAAAATCTGTTCATGTCGTATAAGTTAAAAAAATTCTTCTCGTACTTTTGCCGGAAAAGTAAAAAAGGACCTCGTATGGTACAAAAAAAGAAAGCTTCCTTACATACCATGTAGTAAAAGTCAAAAAATGGGTAAAAATGACATTAAACATACCTGAAACCATTTTTAGAAAACATGGACACATATGATAAATATAACCCCAATAAATACTTACGAATAAACAATCTCGGATAAAAACGATATTGGAAAAGTTATCCCTTACCTCATGTTCGATAGGATTTATACGTATCTAAAAATCATGTAGAATGATTTAAATAATGTCATTGACTTATTATAGAATCATATTCATTTTTATGATATCATATATGGTTTACTTATGACTTTATATTACACGTTATTTAGTAAATTCTATGTTAAAGCAGTGTTTTGGGTAAAATCATTTTATTTATCGTATGTGTTTGGACTTGTTTTTCTTTATATTATTATTACTAATATCATGATTTACTTACATCTAGAATGTAAATCATGATTTATATATCATATATATTCCGTATATATATATATATAATAGATAGATAAATGAAATGAATTACACCGTTCATGGAGACGGTAGGTCGTATGTACGCATGAACGCTATATTCCTTTCCTTATTGACTTGAATGGAAGAAAGAATATTACATATATATATATATATAAATCCATTAGATTTACCATGTCATATATTTAATTATTATTCATTATATATACATTATAATCATTCTTGAGTGCTTAACATGGAGAATGAATCTCATCGCGTCGTTGAGACGGTAATCCGTACGTACGCACGAGCGATGATATCATTCCCATAATTATTGAATTGAATTGGAGTGGATGATATAATATCTCAGAATAATTATGATGTTATAATAACAATATATAGTTATTCTTTGAACCATTATACCCATCCAAGTAAGGTGGTGGTGGAAAAACAGATTACACCATAGCATGGAGACGGTATTTCGTACGTACGCACGCACAATGATTTCATTTTACGTAGGATGGATAAAAGGTGAAATGGGGTTGTTTCATAGATTTAATAACATATCGGTATATTAGTGATACTAATTTTATTACTTTATAATGAAACAAAAAAATAAGAATAAGTTGAATAAAAAGAAACTTGAAAGAATCGGTAGAAGAGATTACCTCTTCTTCGACGCACCTCTTTTTAGATTACTCTTAAGGCACTAGAGTTGGTCTTTTTAGGAGACCATAACCTCTATGATGTTTCAAGGGAAGTTTATAAGGGAAATGGGCAGGGTTTGGAAGATCATGAAGGCTCAAAATTGTGTAAAGAGAATAGGGAGGAGGTGCCCTTTTATAAGGGAGGAGAGGGGCACCTTAGAAAAAACATAAAATATTATTTTATAATAAGGTCATATTCGGTTAATAATACCACCAAATTGATTTATTTCGAGACTAATGTGGGTATGGGTCTCAATTCTCTAATCCAATATGTTTTAGACAAGTTTAGGTTACTATTTTAACCATATCATTTAGATTTAACTCTAAGTTAAACAATTTAACCTTTACCGGGTCTTCTTGTTTTGTGAAACTATATGGTTAATAAACATACAATAATAATCCAAAATAACCCCAAGTTGTTCATTATTAATATATATAACCTTATCTAAGTTATTTTACAGATCCTTAAATTTTTATGAATAGAATATCAATTAATAATATAATATTAGTTTTAAAAACAATTTTATGTCAATTTTGAAACTATTTGGTAATTGATTTTTGTGAAATTCATAACAGCATTATTATTTCGAAAAAAGTTAATTGAATCAATACTAACATGTTATATTAACATAGAAAATTAGTTTAATTCATAAAAAGTCTCAAATTACATTAATTTGGGTATTTATAACATCAATTATGTTAATATTTCATTAATAAGGTAATTATTGCATCATCATTGTGTCATAAATAAATTAACTTATTTAATGTCTAAAAATTATAAATAAACTACCATTATGTAGGAAATCTTTTTAGATTTCTAATTAATATTTATAATCGAATTTATCTTATGTATAATCCTATATTAAAAATGTTTTAGTTATTAAACATTGATTTTAACTCTTTTATCTCTTTGAATTAAATAATAATAAATGTCCTAATCTAATCCAAGTGGACCTAAATGATAATATTATATTACTAAGGTTGTTTTTGGTCGAATTATACTTATAAAATAGAATTAGTACATGTGTTATGGTAATAATAATATCATTTTTACCCTTAATTACCCTATTTACATTTAACCGTGGTAAATAAAAGTAAAAATTTACTATTCACCAAAAATTATTTTTATCCTATTGAACCACATTTTACTCCTTGATATTAACCATGTCTCTCGAATTTTCAAAATTCAACTCACAGAAGTGGTAAAATTATGTTTTATGTACAATTGCAAATGCTCCTAGGAGGTGGGTAATAGATTGTAAAAAGTTTAACAAAATGATAAAATGACTCTAATGAATTACATTGAATGTGTTTAGGTATTATGTATATATTTTTACCTAAAATAAATTTAAATAAAGTAAATTACTATTTAAATAAAAATTTGGTTTTAACTAATAACTCAGTGTTTTCACTATTCATCATAAATTGAATGTTTTCAGAAAAATACCAAAAATTCACCCTAGGCTAATTTCGATATTCAGAATCCAAAAATGAAGCCCATTTTGAAATATTAAATATATAAAATTTCAAAAAGTGGGGATTACTATTCATAACGGCTAGTTCATAATTATATTATAATAATATCTCGTTTAGTAAAACTCACTATTGCGCACAACACATGCTATCGAGGAAGGATACTCTAGCATGCAACACAAGCCTAGAATAGTGTTTGCGTATACTATAAGCTAATATGGTGTTGCGTATAGCACAAGATAATCATGGTGTAGCGTACAACATAAGTATTAAATGTAATTAGAAATAATATTTCTTATAAAATCTCGGGGTGTTATAAAAACAGTCCATGAAATGTTTATAATTATTAAATAACTAGGGTAATACAAATGGATCATAAAACTAAATCCTCTAAAGTATCCTATAATGGACCAAGAATCTTGGGAATCATCCTTATGCTCTAGAAATAAATATTGAAATTGCTAATAATAAACCTAGGTTGACACTTGGGAACCTATAAACATGCTTAGTAGTCCCATAAAACAATCTCTTGATAAATTTCCCTATATATCCATCACTACCACAGGAACACAAATGATTTGTAGCTCACAAATCATGATACCATTTTGGTATAACCATCACAGAGTATCTTGGTAACACTCTATATTCAATGTAGTATCCATACTTAGGTTTTACTACATACATTTCTTCAATGAAATTTCATGGAATCCAATGAAAAGAAAAATGGAAGTGACAAAAAATAACATAAAACAAGCTTAGTCCATTTAAAATTACTCACACCACAACTCCAAAACCCTTACAAGAAATATACCCAATCAAATATCGAAGCACAATCTTCAATGAAAAGGTTCATGTTAATATAAAGAATCCCCATATGGGGTCACAAGACACTATGGTAATAAATAATAACATGATGATTAATTAAGGGGATAATAAATCTATAAAATCATTTCAAATAATTTTCCAACTAGTCTTTCATAAAAGATATTGGTAGACTGAGATTTTTTCTCACCCTCTAAAAACCATTTGTCGCACCACATTGAAAATATAGTTTCATAACCCCACTTGAAAAACTAGTTTCAAACCCCATTTGTAATCCATTTTTCCAATGGACACATATACAAATCATTCTAAAATGAAAACTTTCAAAAAATTCCATTTTAAAATAAATAACTAGTTCTAAAAGAAAAAATATGGTTCTATGTATAATTTTCACATCCCCACTCACTTTTTAAGAGGAATTTTCATATAACCATGACACTCATGGTCTCAAAATCATTTCAAATGATGAAAAAATACCTTATTTTTATCAACTGGGATCTAATACATCGAACCCCATTTTAAATATAATAGAATTGATATAAGTTATCTTTCAAAATATTCACAACCCTTGAAAAAAAAATAGTCGAATGGGAATTGAAAATAACACATGGGATGCAACTTAAGTCTATAGAAGGTCATTAATAAATTTAAATACAATAAAAAACAAACTAGGTAATGAATGATACATTATTTTGATACTAAATTTTTTAAAACATTTGAATTATTTTAAAAGTTACACATAGGCATTTTTAAGCATTTGGCAGGAATCATAATGACATGTTAAGAGATAAATCCATTTAAATACCAATTAAATCCTAATAAAGGCACATGATATTCTTAGAAATTCATAATAATTAATTTTAAAAATAGAATATATTTATAAAATTTAATATATGGGATATCTAAATAAATTCCTACATTGAATAAATAGTAGTCAAGCTAGAATTTATCACCTCTAATGGTGGATGCCCAAAAAAAGCATGATGGGACCACCATGAATCCCAAATAAAGAAAAAAATAAAAATCAAACCATTTAAAACAACTAGGTTTCAACTGAGTGACATACCAAAATATGGGAATGGAAAATTATGGGTGGGGGACGAAAAATAAGGTTACAAGATTCCTTCCATGAATAATTGAGCAAGCACCATGAAGTAATCACATGAAATTGCTGATTGAATGGTGGTCTAATGGAGAGAAGAGCATGCAGTTGAGAGTAATTCACCCAGCGTGTTCTATGTGATTGAGGGGGTAGGAAGATGAGGGTAAATAACAAAAAATTATTAAGCGAAAAATTATAAAAAAAATTAAAAAATACATTTTTTGGAACTATGCATTGTTTACATATAGAATTTACCAAACCATGTGGAAAATGAGATGCCTACAATGGATTCCTAAAACACTATGCATCATTTCCCCTATGAAATCACATAATGATACTACTCATTCAGTATCCATTCCATAAATAGTTTCCTTATTAACTGAACCCCATGCATGCATTCCTCGTGTTCATTCATAACCATGTACAACAAATGCACAAATAAAAAAATCTCTAAAAATATAAAACTCAAATCAGAACCTATAAAATTTTAATTTTCCCACGACTGGTTTATAATAATGTAATATAAATGAACTAAATGTTTTGTTGGTTTTAATTTTCTCCCCATTATGCTACTTTATTTACTTAGAAAGTCCATTTTCAAGGTATATGTAATGAAATAATAGGAAGAATCTTCACTTCCTCAAAATTATTGAGCAAGGTCTGAGAAAATTCCATATCCCTAGAACCAAGAGGCCCCAAATCTGATACATCCTACCAAGAGTCACTAATATTACTCAAACAATGATTAAAAACTTAAAAAATAATCAATTGTGAGTGTCCTTCATGAAACTCTAAATGATGGGAGACCAAATATAGGTCTCCCCACCTTTTATAATAGATCTAAATGGAGAAGCATCAAACTAAAGATCCAATAATTGGATCATCATTGAGATAACTATACTTTTTTCAAAACCATATAAAAAACAAACAGATTCTATTAACAATGAGAATTTATAACAAGGTCATATCTAAAGAGTGATCATATTCAAAGAAACGGCCAAAGGACCCCTAAACCTAAGAACACGCAAGATCCTAAAATCAATTCCCTAAAATTAACTACAACCAATAAAACTAAAATAAAAAATTTCACAATACCGGGCTACCAAAAATATAACATCCCTACAAAAATAAATAAATTACTAGTTAAACACATGCCTCAATCAATGAAATTATATGATCACTAACCTTATATCTTAAATATAAATAAAAATTGAAAACTAGGACCATATAACTAGGAAACCCTCTCATGGAAAACCCAAAATGATCTATCATGACACTGGTCAATGCATAACCTCTACTAGTTCCATACCATTAATTTCAACCCAAATCACTTACCCAATGTCATTTCATGTCCTAAAAATGAATCAAACCCCATAAAATTGCCTCACTATAAGTATGAAATCACTAAAATATACCATACAAACTATAAAGAGCAATGATTATGGACAATCCCAAAAAACCAACCCTCAAATAAAATCTTGTAAGTAATTATTATAATTAGTGACTCATAACCACTCAGAAAAGATAAATCATGACAAAATCCACCTCAAGGATACATGGGTCTAAATTCATCAATCACGAATCCTAAAAAAACTATCTTAACTTGTCTCACCTAAGCCAGTTTTCCACAAAAATCCAAGATCTAATAAACCACCACATCAATGAAAGGGAAATAATTCTTTCCACTCCATATTAATTATAGTAATGTGTAATATCTCAGACCAGGTTCACTCATATGTAACCAAACTGGGATGGTTTTGTGGTCCCAATCGTGCCTCCCTATATTCCAGAGAGATCAGAATTGCAATGAGGGTCTAAAAGTATTATGTGGGTGGGACTATACCCTCTGCATCAGTAATGACTATAACAAAAGCTTATAAAAATTAGAGAGTACCATAAGATATTAATAGATGAAAATCAATATAACAAATGAATTAATTACCTAGAAACTACATATAAATAAAAATGCATGAATATTCTACAATGTACAATCAATAAATATACAATAGGTAAGATAATAATTTGGGATAGATAGAAAAAGGAAATAAATAAATAAATACCCCAACTTGGGAGGGCATCCCAAGAACAACCTCAGCTGTTACTCCCTCTCCATATCCTATCCCAGGTGACACCAGGACCATGAATCTAGATCAAGATCCAAAATTTTATTCAAGAAGTCTATTCAGGTCCAAAACTGTGGCTCTAACAGGGTAGTAGATAGACTCGACAGACCAAAACTAATGAAATCTAATGCAATATAATATAGGAATATAAAATAAAGCATTGTTTAGGTATATGATAAAGTAGTGAATACATAAATATTATCAAGTCATACTCTGGATTCTCAAGGAACACCTAGATGACCATACCTATTTTATCCTAATATAGAATGTCTTTTAACATGTGTTATCATATATAAATGTTCACATATGTAAATCTCTATATGAAAGGGTATACATGCACCATTGAAGACCAAAGTCATAAGACCAAGGAATCTATATATAATAATAACAATCATAAGAGTCTCATAGATTACATAAGGTGCATCATCCCAACCATCTTAATAGGGGATACCGAGCACCATGCTCAATAATCCAAATCAATTATCTGAAGAATCGTGTCTAGTATCCTTGTCACAGGGAATAAAAGGTTTTGTACAATTACCCAAATGATGTGAAATTCCATGTCCAATATCCTAGAATTAGGGGTGTAAAGCTTCATCTAAAATAACTATAACCAAGTTCTATCAATAAAAAGTCTAGTATAAGGTATTTAAACATTATTTATGATCACATCCAAGATATTATATAAATAATAAACTTGGTATCAATCAAGGAACATTGTAATTAAATTATAACCACAATCCTTTCTGGGGCATTATTACTTGGGAATCCAAGGTTCTCTCAAGGAATAATAATTCATTTAAACCTTCCTGATCACATAATTTATGAAGGATAACCCAAGAATAAATTAATGCATAATAAGGGGTGAGATGAATTATCCATAAATAATTGGAATGATACATGAAATGTTATATTAAGGACCATGAGAATTATCCATGCTGAAATGGAAATAATTCATCATGATCATTGTATTTTTCCATTTGATTATAAATAATAACGGTGGATATAAAAATATACGAGAAATATAATGATTCATTTAAGTAAATATATTGTTCTTATTTATAGGGGACAAACCAAGAATAATATAAATGAATTTTTAATGTTATGTGATTCATCCACATCACATATAGATCATCCAGTTCTATTTATCCATCATAATAAATAAGTGGGATGTAATCGCAGCATAAAATGGGGTTTAATTGCACAAGCATGGTGCATTAGTCTTGGTAATATAGAAAAAAGGCACAAAGGGGTTGTTTTTGTTAAGGTAGGAAACTTACCACGATGTTATTAGGATCCCAAGGAGTATGATATATAAGGTGTTATCATTTACTAAATTAATTCCACATTTTGGAGGCAATTAACAGAAGTTATAGGATGTGGAATGACATGTTTTATATACATGATAGAATTTATGTTAAAATCCCTAGACTACATATATCATGATTAGGAGGATTCAATCATCCATTATTGGGTTCTTATTTGAGCCGAAATGATAGAAATTGAAGAAATATACAAACACTATAAAAATCAGGCATGCGAGATCATTGGAAAATAGCATCCAATATAGTCAATGGAACTATAAAAAAGGAGGAATCATATATATACTGTTGGCTATACAACATAATGAATGATGTTTGAATCAAACTTTGTATTAAAGAGACTCATCTATTAATATAGGTGGAGGAGGGGTACCTTGAGTGGGTATGTTGTGTATGTAGAATAATAGATAAAATAGTGGAATTAAACTAAGAGAATAGTGGGGGGAATAATAAATTTAAAATTTTTAAATGGGTGTAATGGTTTTCTATAATGTTAGGAAAACCATTCTCCAACTGTGTTCACGATCATTCCCTATGGAACATGACCTCACATGGTTCAGAACACGGTTTTACAAACCCTTCGTAGCCTATGAAGAACTACTATCCAAGGACCTCACCCCTCAAATGGGGAGGATCACATTTAGATAAACCATGTCTATCCCTTGTGGTTCACCTTTTAAATCATCTGTAGTTTTTTTCATGCTAATTCATCCTCCCTTGCACGGTTTGATGAACCATGTGACTCCACATATAGGGCCACATGATTGAGGTGTGTAGTTAGCACAAATTTTGGTTCTCCCTCTTCTTTTCCAAAAACCAGGCTTCCAGATCCCAACACCCATAGAACCCTTATGAACACTCGAGTCACCTATAAATCCTTAAAACTCATTTCAGAAACTTTTTTAATGGTTCCATCAAATTGAATTACATTTCT
The DNA here is from genome assembly GCA_963277665.1 of Viscum album. Lineage (NCBI taxonomy): Eukaryota > Viridiplantae > Streptophyta > Magnoliopsida > Santalales > Viscaceae > Viscum > Viscum album. Next base: position 1,951,039,113 of record OY728133.1, read on the forward strand.
TATGTTTGATTTAATATTTATCCTATCCATCAACTGAAATTTCATAATCCTTTTGAAATTTCAACCATCCATAACATGAGATGTTACAACCTCCCAACATTAATAGCTATTTTCCCTAATAATCATTGGATAATAATGAATATTTGACCCAATGTAAAAGGATCTAGAAAATATGATCAAATGAAACCATTGAATTTTTTAATTCCTAATGCACCTCCATGAATCACTTTTAATCATACAGTACATAGGCTATTAAAACATGAGCCAATACACTTCAAAAATAGCGAGGCACTACGACAGAGCATACCTGAGCATGTCTAACCCGATAAATGATTTTTTCATTTTTCCTTTCATAAATTGTCCAATGGTACCCTTGGATTGTTCATAACTTTTTACACATGATCATTTATGTGGACACTCCTTTCAGTCATTTATTTGATCAAAATGGTCGAATTACAATCAACCCGACATCGTTTGGTCATGTAATTTTTTTATTTAAAATCCATGGATGACTTTTATAAACACTCATCTCAACTCACAATGTGAATCTTACAGTTTATCATAGACTATATGAAACAATAAAATATAATTAATTATAAATCACCACTAGAAGACTCTCTTAGAAAGATGATCAGGGTGGATAGCTGATGCATCCAAACTAGCTCTCAACCCATTAAATCCAAGGAAAAAGGGATTATTTCAAGACTGGTAACCATAACCTATTACCAACATCTAGAGATGTATTTTGGTAAAATTTCCTTCTACTCATTCTTGTTCCATTTTATAGTATGAACACAAGTGTAATTCTGATAAAAATTCCTTAAATTATTGTAAGCTAACTATCAATTGTGGATAACTGTAAGTTCCAGGTATCCTTGGAACCAAAATAATGGTGTATATGGGGTACATCCAAGTAGGTCTATAATTTAGTGATTACAAGTGAAAAAATGGGACATAGACAAGAAATCCACATATAAAAACCAAAAATTGATCCCAAAGGTGTTATATTACCTAGAGGTCGAGTTAAAGAATCAGCGGGTGTCATTGACTCCATCAATGGACTTCATACATAGATAATTAATGTGTCACTTGTGATGATTCATGATGATATAGATATCCAAGTACATCTCAAGCAATAAATAAGCACTCAAAATACTGAGCTTCAACCTAGGATTTTCCAAGAAAACCAGTCAAACATGGTCCTATTTTCTAAATGGAATTTGAATTCCAAAATTGATAATTTGATGAATAATTTCATACTCACATGAATTATACAACATGAAGTTCTTGATTCATAGCCTATGGTGGCCTCCAAGCCATGAGACATTATATCTACCAATCCTCAATTAGTATGCCCAAATAGATCATCAATAAAACAAAAAATACATTTGAATTTATTTAATTTCATTAGGTTGATGTGTAACTAATGCTATCCCAATGTAATCATGAAAATGTCAAGATATTAGGTATAATCACCACAAAAAATATAATTCTATGAGGTTAAATTCATGATTACAGTGATGATCATGTATACCTCTCTTCGTGCCATGCTCATCACCCTTTCCTGTAATGAAAATGTCGGCCATCTCTAAAAGGAATTCAATAAGAGTTCTAGGTAGTCTATTAATTAACAAATAAAATTTCTTTTCATTGTTTCCATCCAATAATATCAATAATCACATGAAATGGTTGGTCAAACTACCTTTGGTAGACTCTTTGAAATACCATTGATGATCTGCCACTGCATAACAATTACTATAACATGATGCATCTACTACCTAGGTCATCTCATGAACGTTCAAGCATAACCACTAAATTCTTATCCCAGTACATGGTGTCTTCCAATATTTTTTTAAACATCTAAAAATTTAATTATCATGTTTCCTTGAAATCATGAATGTGCTACCAACCTGGCACATCACCTGAATCATTTGTGTAACCCAAGCTTGAATCTAGTATCCAGACTCAATTCCAACTAATAATCGAGTTTCATAGTGGGAATCATATTAATGACTATAAAAACAATTACCATCATCTAAGGCATTAAAAATCCATTCTAACCACTCTCAAATGGTCTTTTACTATTGTCTCCCCTCTACCTTGATGGAAACGCTTCTTATAATTGATCTGATGCTCCCAACATTTAGAGTTTTCTTTACCATGTGTAACAATGAAAATTATTATGTTATCCAAATAACATAACAAGAGAAAACACTTATTTTTATTTACAGGCCCAATGAAACTATTTATTCAGAGTTGTATTATCTATCATGACAACAAAAATGTCAACAACCATTCTATCCATTTTTCAAAATAGAGAAAATATCATATGATCATTAAGGTTCCTATCTATACCCTAGCCATGTCTATCCCATGAAACTAGATCACTATATTATTCTCATTGAATTAATAAGGATCATCTTACCAAACAAACACTCTTCTACACATGTCGATGTCGTTTCATCACTAAAAGTCCTACTATGGATAAAAACGGTGCCCGAACAACAAATCACATATGAAATCCTAAAAAGAATTTATAATTTCTTTTTTTTTCTAAGGATGATACCACTAACAATATTTCCCCTTAATTACATGAGGTATCAAACCTAAACATTATTTTCCACGAGAAGGACACCAGGCCATAATGCTTACATTCAAAATTTAATAAATCCTATGAAGAATTCATTAGAAGTCCATAGAAATTATCACATTACCATCAAAGTAACTCTAAATAAAATATTTAAAAAGGACTTAATATGATGGTATATTCAATAAAAATAATTAAATGGATTCATCTAAGGGATTTTATTTTGTTATCATTGATTATAAAAATTAAATTATCGCATATATTAGGAATATAAAAAAATTTATAATGTAAAATTATACTACTCACTATATCAAGATATCTCTATATAGCATTAAGAGAATTATTTCTTAATTACCTTTTTAACCGTAAGAAGTTTAGCTAGAAATTCTCACAATAAGTCTTAGTTAAGTAAAATATAAATTCAAATCACATAAGAGAACACCCTTTAGATTGTAATTGGAATTTTAATTAAACAATGTATCGCATAAATAATGCTCAAAAGAAAATAAGAAGTCTTTTATTATTTTAAGGGGAATAAAATCAGTAAGATACCACCATACATTTATACACAAGCCCATATAAATGGGTTCTGAAACATTAAATAACCATCCTTATTTATCATAATCAAACACAATTGGGTTAAGTACCAAGGAATATAAGGATAAATTAAATCTTTGATGTTCCCATCATGCCAATCTAGAATCAAATATGGAGGCATTAATTCCGAATTTATTGATTTACCACTAAATGAATTACAAATAGAATCCCATGTATGTGTAACCCATAAAAATTAACATATCAAGATCTCATCATCCTTACTGGGTTTATCTCATATGAATAATATTCTAAAACTCCAATATGATGGTCGAGTGAAGCATATAAAGATTTAGTTATATGGGGTTTCATTCCCATTTTATAAAGTTACCAGCCATAATAAATTACAATTGATATGGCCTATTTGAGTAACCATCATTTCATTCAAGAATTAAAAATTTAACAGTATATATACATATATATTTTTGTGTGTGTGTGTCAAGGTTCAGTTAGATGCCTAATACATTTCAAATTTATATGACCATATGCCTTATAAGATGTAATTGGAATTTCACGTATCAAAAACATGGTTTTTACTTTCAGTATTAGAATATAACATGTATATATGTGATGGGCAGGTTATATGGCCCACCCATCCCAATTTATAAATACCTATACACTATAAATTTCTATTGGTGCACATTTAAGTGCTATAACTATTATTTCAGCTAATGTAATCAAATGGTCCATGGCCAAAATGTGTCATAATTGGTTAATTAACGATCAAACATAAATCTATTCAGGATAACACTACTTATGTTGATATAGATACCTTAATAAACTATCATATATCATAACTATAAGAAGGTGTATTTTTATATTAGTAGTGAATATACAGGTAGAGATAGAAATGATCACAGAATTAGAGTATACATGTAATATTTATAAATATCACAAAACATGGTGTACAAATAATCATGAAAAATATTAAAATAAGTATAATGTATAAAGAAACATGGTACCTAATCACTCACCCATGGTATACACATTATCATGATAATGACATCTGAATCTTATGTTCTTAAAATGATGCATGAAAACCCCCTTATTTTTTCATATTGAGACAAGAGGTAGATCCCAAAAAAATAGTAAGTATAGAAAAGTATATTAATCACTGAATTTGAAGTAATAATCAAATTTAATAACAAACCATCATGAAAAATTGTCATTTCCATAGAAAAATGATATTTTCCTCATGGATGGGTTGTCCAGACGTAGGAATGGGCTATTTACCATGACTTGAATCTTTCATATTATCATGTATACCATCCCAAAATAGGAAGATGATAGAAAATGTCCTTTGATACAAAATTGTAACATTCAATTACTGGTTCAATGAAATGTAACGAAGACTGGTTTGTTACATGGAATTAGGAATGCATCCTTACATATCAGCGACATTTGTCTAGAAGAGAAGTTCTAAAGGTGCAACATTGGAGATATTATTACCTCTATATCATTAATATATTTTCTAGAAATATAAAAACACGAAATAGAAATAGAGGATATAAGATGGTTATAATCATAATAATAAATAGATAATACATTCAAGTGATAAATAAATAACCAGGCATGAAAATTCCCCAATTTGAAAGTAATAAACATATAATAGGTAATAAAATAAATAGTTCAAGACTGGATAAGGAAATAAAAATATAAAGACTCCAAATATGGTTGTATTCCCAAGTACATTCTTAGTATGGATTCATGGGTACATACACAGATGGCACTCCCTCTATATCCTATCTCAGTTGATACCACAACCAAGTAACATGATAAAGATAAAAACCTACAATCAAGAAGACAATATAGGTATCAAATGGTAGTTCAAAATGGGTGTGAGATTAAATCAGTAGACCACCACCAACAAACTCTAATGAAATATGGTCTGTGAATATAAAAAAGGAAATGCGCATGTATAAAATATAAAAGTTAATAAATAAATGTAATCGTGTCAAGATCAGGTTCTTTAAGGAACACATAGCTCACCATAACAAATTCAGCCTAAGATTGAATGTTTCTAAAATTGTTTCATCATATATATATATATATATATTTCATATTTTATATCATGACATATACATGAATTAGTGAGGACCTGAGGCATAAGACCAATGCATCCATTTATAATAATATTAATCATAAGTGTATTATAGTTTAAATAAGGGGAATCAACCAAAGCATCTAAGTAGGGGATCTGGAGAACCATCCCTGACATTTCCATTCAATGATGTAAAGCATCATTTACAATATCATATTCATGTTATGTGAAACATCATGTGTAGTAACCCAAAATTATCTGAAATGATATGTCCAATATCCTAGACCTAGGGGATGTGAAGCAACATATCCAACCAAACTAACCAAGATCTCTCAATAAAAAGTCTTCTATAATGTATTTCTAATTACCTTATGATCCCATCCACGAAATTCCATAAAGAAGAACCCAGGTATTACTTAAGGAGTGGTGTGATTACATTAGACCCATAAGACCATCTGAGTCATTCCTACATCAGAATCTGAGGTTCTATCAATTGGAATTTATTTATTTAACCCATATTGGTAACAAAATTTATAAGGTATAACCCAACCCCAAATCAATGCATAATAAGGGTTCATGTGAACTCTATATAAATATATGTTACCATACATGGAGAATGTATATGATGGGTATATATAATTATCCATTCCAAAATGGACATGATTCAATATGATCATTCTATTTTTCAATTCAATCATATTAAATAAATAAAGCCATGAATATATACAGGAGATATAAAGAGTTATTTAAATCAAGTTAGCCATCTTATTTATAAGGGGAAAACCAAGAGTAATATAAAATACTAGTAAATGAAAATTGAGTTGTCCACATAACTTTTAGATCATTTAACCAAGTTTATCCATCTCTAATAATAGTAGACTACAAATAAAACCTCTAAAGGTGGTTTAATTTAATAACCACAATGTTGGGATCATGGGAAAATTTGGAATGCACCCAAAGGGGTAGTTTAGTTTGAGGTAGAAAATATCTAATGACGAGTTATATAAACTAGGAGGTTTTTATTTAAGTCATTACCATTTACTGAATTAATTCAACATTTTAATGGTGATGCATTGAAAGTCCAGAGTATCACATGATGATGCATTTTATAGACATGGTTGACATAATAGTAAAATCAATAGACCACATAGCTCATTCTCTGGAATCTTCAGTCATCCATTATTAGTATTTTATTTGATTCTAAATGGGAGAAATAGAATAAAGGGACAAAAACCAAGAAAATAGGCCATTTGATCTCGCATGAAAAAAACATCCCATATAGTAAGTCGAACATGAAAAGGATACAATAGAATCAAATATTTACCATTGGCTGTACAACATGGAGAACAATGATCAAATCAAATTCCATGTTAAGGTGATCTATCCAAACCTAGATGATGAGGATATGGAGATCAATCAGGGAGGTTGTACATGAGGAGTGTGGGTGAAAAGATATGAATAAAAACTAATAGAGAGGTGGAAATAGTAAGTTCACTATTTATAAAAGGGAATATAGTTTAGCCACGTTGGTTGTAAAAAAATTCCCCAACCATTCCCTAAATCTTTCCATATAGCACACAACCTCAAATTTCTAGGGACATAGTTTTCCAAACTGTGCATATACCATAGAGAGAAACTATCTAAAAACCTCGCCCCCTTGCATGGCTAGGCACATTGATAGATAAACCATGTGAATCTCATCCAGTAAACCCCAATAATCCTATATAGTTTTTTTTCACATGGCCATATGGCCCCCTTTCATTGTTTCAAAACCATGTGGTACCCCTATACAGACAAATGGTTTAGTTTCATGGTTAGAACAATCCATGCTGTAAACATGACCAAACCATGAAACTATTTTTTTATTTAAAAAATCTGTAATACATGAACTTGAGACATCAAAAACTAGTATAAACTCATGAGAAATCTATTGGGCCTCAAAATATATCCAAAAAAATTAGGGTTAAAACTCTAATAATTACATTTTTTTTGTTTATGTTAGGATTATTCCTTTACACCAAACAAAAATTTAAATTCATTATAAACATTAATATATCAAAAACATGGGGTGTTACATTAAGATCCAGGAATATGGTAGTAAATACCTCAAAAGAACAAGAAATCACATCTTCCAAGCCCATTGTGGGGGGATAACTTTAATAATATGAGACATGAAATAAACTCTACAATGTTCCTTAAACCAAATCAACCATTATCAACCCAAATTGAGGGACAAAATCTTGAAACATAATCAGTCAAAGAAGATCACATGTAGAAAAAATACTTTTTAAAACTATCATATTCCCAACGGAATAATAATTTAATTTTGAAAAAAATTTACTCATATTTATGAAGAATCAACTCCTTTATAAAACTAGGCACTCAGTCAAGATTCCAAAAGCATGTTTTTTAAATTATTTTTAAACAAATCACTCATATTTTGTTAAGGCATTTAATGTTTTCCCCAAATAAGTTTCATTAAATAATGACAATGCATTTTAAAACACACTCCAAGAGATTCCAAAATCCCCTTACACAAAATACCATTTACTAATTTTGAATCCAAATAATTTTCTATGAAAAATATTCCATTTCACAAACAAGCCCAAAAGATTAATTTCCAATCCAATATGATATTATGAAGACTAAATACATTTTATAAAAAATACTAAAGGATTATTTTCGAACTAAAATAATTCTAATCAATCCCCCCCTTTTACTAAAGCATATTTTTACTTATATTATAACAAATATGACGTAACCATAAATAAATTAAAACCCAATCTATAGCACCAACACATCATAATACCAAACTCAAATAATCTATCACTATTAGGGATCTATTATGGGAACTCAAAACTATAAGAAAATTGGGATTTGAAACCATTAAAAATGAAAACACATGATTTTATGTTCCCTGGTCTAGCCTAATAATGTTCAAAATTTCAAGAATATGGTTGTTTCCCAATTTATCAAGCCATATAGAACAACCACAAACCTACTATCCACTTTACTTTCCATCTAAAGAAATGATATAACACCAAGGAAACTAAAATTATGATAATATTGATCAATAAATATTAACTAGTAAATCCAATAAAATTCCAAATTCAAAATGAAATCCCCCTTCCCATGGTAACTTGAGATTCATCATGAAGGGTGTCGGTAAATACCCCACTCATGTCCAACCACCAAAGTCCCAATAATAAAATATAACTAAATATTTCTATGAAATACCCAAATAATAATAGTGATACTCACAAACAAAAGATCCAATGAAAAAACATACATATGATACAATTTATAACGAACCAGTCTACCACTGTTCTGAGGGGCATCCCAATCCCCATGGACTAGTGACAATCATTAGGGGAGCATGTAAGTAAACAATGAGACTTATTCATCACATTAATGAGATTTAATACACAACAAAATTTCCCTGTAAAAACCATTGTGACTTATTCATAAGATATAGATCGATACAAAAATCTGAGAGTGAAAAAACAAATTAGCAAGAGGGTAGAATATGTAGAAATAAACTCTTGGTTCACCCTCCAAACTACATTCCCTACAAAAAAGCCTTCAATAACACTTATCCTTATCCAGCATAATAAAAGGACACCTTCAACCATATAATGTACTGAAATTATTATATTTATATGGTAAATAATTTAAAACTCCACACACTATAAATTATATAAAAATAAACCCAAGAGCTAAAAATAATTTAATTTGAACACTTGAAAAAATGTGATAAATAAACTGAATCCACTATCCAAAAAACCCAAAAATCCAAAAAAATTTCAATATTAGTCAAAATATGATACCAATCATGATATTAAAATGTAAAATAGGTTTGAGATAAAAATCCTAGTTGGTTATGACCCACAAAAAACATGGACATCCCATAGTAAAATAGTTTATAAAATTATAGTTTAAAAATAAGTTAAAAATATTTTTTATCATTATTTATAGAACAAATCCAACAATAATGAAACATAAAAATTTTATAACAACCATGGTTTTTATAAAATAAAAAATAAATTTTGATTAACAATTTTAAATTAATATTTTTGAACTATGTAAATAGTGTTTTAAAATTTTGAAAAACAGAACAAATCACTATTTTATTTTTTTCCTATGAATATCATGAAAATTATTTTTTCATAAACAATATCTATGAAAACACCCATTTCCTAAAAAAATTTAACAAAAACCAATAAATTTTTAATTTTTAAAACCCCACTTTAAGTCCAAATAAAAACAAAGAATTTTATTGTTAACCATCCCTCACTCAAATAGATGTATAAACCACACAAAGGAACCTGAACATCTATGGAATACAATACAAGAAATGATTTCAATGGTTAAATGATCTAGGAGAGGTTAAATGGGCTAGGGGAATACAAATAAATCCTAAAATTAAATCCCAAAATTTATAAAAAAACAGACTTAGCATGACAAGTATCATCCCTAGGTATAGTAATGAATACCAGAACTTGCGATAAAGAACCTATGCTAATACTACTTAACACGTCAACACCCATGGTAGTCCCATCAGACCATTCATAAATAAAGGTTCCAGGTGCTCTTTCCCAATAAATGGAACATCAAATATTTCTATCTCCGAAATCCAAATATGCATTCTAGTCTAACTATATCATAGCAGTCGTGCAATACTTTGTAGTCGGTGCACTGTCTATAATAGGGCTTACTCTTATATATATTATGTACACTATTAATAGGAATCAATTTAAGAGTTAAATGAAGGAGATAAATAAATAATCACATATAAAAATCATAAAAAATTTATAATAACTCACACCTCACCTTATTCACCCTTAAAAGAAATATACCCAATCACATATACACACCCAAGCCTCAAAGAAAAGGTACATGTAAATATAATTCATCCCCCAAGGGGATACAAATTTAAAAGGGGAAAAAATAAACATAGGAGGATTAATATAGGTTCTCACACAATTATAAAACCATTTTACAAAAATAGTCGATCATGATTTTTAATAATTGATCAGGAGGCCAATTTATTTTCTCAACTATTGAAAACCATTTCCCAAATTCCATTGAAAAAATATTTTCTAAACCTATCTTTAAAAAATAGTTTCAAACCCACTTGAAACGTATTTTTCCAAATCATACTTTAAAGTTAATTTGGAAATTAACTCTTTCCAAAAATACTATATAGAAACAATAACCCTATTATAAAATTAAACAAATACTATTGAGAATAATTTTCACAAAATACCTATATGCACTTTTAAAAGGATGTATTCAAATCAAAATGGGACCCATGGTATCAAATTAATTTGAAAATATGTATAACTCCCAAAATATTAATAATATTTATTTAAGAAACACATGATAAATTTTCAATATAATGAATCTGGTATAATAAGATCTTCCAAAACATTCACAACCCTTAAAAAAATATAAATGAGAATATAAACCAACATGTGACATGTCACTTCAGAAATTTTTTAGAGTGTAAAAAATTTGAAATCCAATAAAAAACCCATGAGGGAATGCTGAATACATGAATTACTTATTATAAAATTTGAAATTATTTATTTATTTTATAAGTGCACTAAAGAAAATTTTAATGAACATGATATGTGGAATAAGGCCATGTCAAGCTCAATAACTATTTTAATACCAATTAAAGCCTATTATGAGAACAAAATAAAATTATAAATTCATAAGAAATAATTTAAAATATAAATTTAATTGAAAACATGTAATTAAAGGGAGTTACAAGGAATCTAATGCTTTAAACTGATGGAAATCATGCTTAAATGTGTTACCTATTATTTTGAATGCCTAAACAAGCACTAAGGGACCAAAAAAATCCTTAAAAATAATAAAAAAAAATCAAAATAAAATAACAATAACCCATAGGAATTTTATGAATCATATCGGGAAATATAGGAAGGTAAAATCATTAGTAAAAAGATAAAACGTGGGTGATTAGTCATTTCCATGATGAATCGACCAGGCATCTTGAAGGAATCACATGAAATCACTGAGAAAATTAAGTTCCAATGGAGGGAGGATATTTTTTCTTAGAGGGATTCATCCAGGGATGTAATGTATGGTACGAGAAGAAAATCATGGAAATACTTACAATTAATAAAGGGAAAAAGAGTAAAAAAATATAAAACTTTTCTAAGAAACGTACACGGATTTCCAAATCACGAAGTAGTATTGTTTCCCAAATTGGATTCCAAAAACACTATAAAATGTTTTCCCTAGGTCCCCACATGGTCTAGTTACCATGTATCAACCACACCAAATGGAACTATCCCTCAAACAGGGCCCCATACATGGTTTCTACATGATTACTCTTAACCATGCACAAACTATGCATAGAATAAAAATATATAAAAACAATAAAAATCAGTAATAAACCTATTAATTTTTAATCAAACCAAAATTACATTAAAATAACATAAAATTAAAGAATAATATGATCAGTTGGTGTCACACATATTCTCAATTATGATTAATTAATACATACTTAATTATTGTTATGATTCCCCTGTATAAAACTCTCCCCCTATAATCACATCCCCAATTTGACAATAAAATTTAAATAGGTCCTCAATTTTCTAGACCTAATTTCCTTAAATAAATCAATATTCTTCAATTTTAAAAAAATAAAGTAAAGATTAATTAATTTTTTTAATCATACATGAGTAAAATATTAATTTTGGAAATAAGAAAATATTCCAATGTCTACAAAAAAGATATAATAGATTATTTTTCCTCACTATCAAACATTATTTTTAACAATAGACATCTATGGGTAAGCTCAAATTTTATCCATGATCTCTGAGTTATTTTTTTATATCTATTAAGTACATGATATTATTTCTATAATGTAATCCAATTTAGCTATACTTAGTTGAATTTTCTATTTATTCTTTATGATCTATAGAACACATTTTCTGTTAAGGAAAACTTCTTTTCCAATCTTGTATTTTTATTTACATATTTTCTCAATTTCAATCTCCATCTAAGTATGAATAAAAATATCTATAATATATTGAACAAAATAATAAATAATAATCATGAAATACTTGAATATATCTCATAATATATTTCATCACCATGATTTTTTCGTCATTGGGATGTCATAGAAACCAGGTATCCAAACATATAGAAAAAAATGACATCTGGCCTTATTTTTTTGAGATATAATTAGTTCCTAATATTCTTCCAATAGAGTGTTGAATCATCTAATATTCCATATTTATGTTTTCAATATTGGTTCCAATAATAATTTGTGTTGAAAAATATTTTCCTTTATACATTTCTATATGTTTTAATAGATCCATTATATTAATTTCTTTCGAAAAAATGTGCACCCCTATATTTGAATAAATTGTAGCCTTATAAAACACTAGATTTCTCTAATATTATAAATTATAAAATTGAAGATCATAAACCAATGAATTTTTTTTGATTAATTCAATTTTCATCATTAGAATATAACAATATAAATATATATACAAATAGTGGATCGTTTAGCGACCCCTACCCCAGCAGTAGAGTTGGTGAATACTACCATTATATTAGGATAATATACAAGGAATCACATCCCAAAGGACAAGTAATTTTAGCAGTATTTATAAAATATAAATATATATGAGTTTTACATTACATTTGAATACACAAATTAAAACATAATTTTTCGAAGAATATCATTATTCAATTCAACATAACCCTACACATACATCATAATAAAATTAATGGGTTCCTGAAAAAGGGAATAAAATAAGTGTGATCTAAAATTAACTATAAGGGTTATGTATAGTTGAATAAATACTAAATCAATAATTATAATCAATATAGTAACATAAATAATAGATCACATATGTCATTAAAATAACTAGATGAGGAAAAATCAACCTAAAAAGGTTAATAACTGAAAAACATTACACTTTATCGATAAAATGAGAACGAAATGCATCCAGAAATGATTTTCATAATGAAAATATAATGAATAATAATCACAAAAATTAAGTAAATGAATAATTATTAGACCTTATGTCTTGGGAACTTTATAACGTCTACAATCAAGATCCATCCTCTAGACAGTTCAAAACTACGATCAGAAATCCATTTAATTTAGATAGTTTATTTTCCTCAGGATACATGTCAATGCATTAGGGGGGTATATAAATTTTAGGCCCCAACCATCATTTCATGTCCAATACATTCATCATATATCAAATAATCAATTTAAATAATAAACAATGTTCTTTATCATCAAATATCTGTATTGGGTGAAAGATTCAAATTTATAAATATTTCACCAATTAGTCAAATAAATATTAAAAAACCACTATATGTATAATTAGGATTATGCTTAGGAAATAAAAATTTCCATGCTATATAATGTGGATATTTAGCAGAAGTTTAATGTTAAATTTTCAGTGGAAAGTGAATAAATCAATGTGAAGTTAATGACTAAAAAAATAAATAAAAGAAGTGAATTTCGATCCCATCCTTGGTCTAAATAATCGTAATTCAGCTAGATGAAGAATAAAGATGTTTTTAATATGACTTATACCCGTTGGATTAAGAATTAGGGTTGTTTTAACTAATGAAAAAAAAGAAATTTAAATTTTTTTCAGGAATATATTCTTTTAATTTTTTAAAAAAATAAAAAAATTTCTTTGAAATTAACATTTAATAAAATTTTCATTAAAAATATCTTAGTAAAATTATAAAAGTAGAATCAAATAAATTATAATGGTTAATTTCTAATATGGCATACAAGGTAAATAACATTCCCTATGAAATATAAAAATGATATAAAAGTTCCTTTTTCAAAAAGAAAATAGAAAATTTCACTAAAATATTTTTTTAACTGGGTAATTTATTTAAATAAATAATTTAAATAATTTTAAATAAAAAAATTTTATTTTTTTAGGAAACACGGGTTTATAAGAAATTTTTTTTGACCAATGAGAGAAATTATGTAGGCTTTTCTTAAAAACATCTTATAAAACATTATATGTGTCAAAGAGTGGTAAAATACTAATATTACATTAAAATAAATAAAACAATTAGATTATAATAAAATTTATCTGTTTATTAATCAATTATAAATTAATTTCCTTCAATAAAAATTTACGTCTAAACAATCTTGAATAAAAACATATTGTGAAGTAAACCCTTACAAATCTCTTACTATTGAAGTGAAAATAAACCAATGAATTAATTAGGTATATCAAATTTAAATCCACATAAAAAATTACAAATATAATAAAAGATATTCAAAATTCATTACAAACATAATCATAGATTATTAATGACAATGGGGAAGTAATATAACCCAATAAAAAGAATTGGGTTCCGCAATTTCATACCACTCAGTAACTATTAATTCAAAATTCCTTAGATGAAATCATTTAAATAGAAACATAAAATAATGGTAAGGATGAATTATTCATTATATTATATTTAAAATGGGAATTATATAAACCACATAAAATAATCTAGTTTCATAACATTACAATATGTCTTAATGAAATGAAGTTGAGACAAAATCTCTTACCATATGCTTTACTTTTGCCTACACATTATTTAACCTCATGTAAAGTGGTATTAAACATTTAATTAACTTATAAAAACCAAATTAATATTCCTGATTTCATATATGATCCATTTGTGAAATATTATTACCCTTTTTTAACAAACATTCATAATTTTAATTATTTGATGTGTTAATAGCCTTGTACTTTGAGTATGTTTTGACATGTTATTTTTTCATTCAATAAATTAGATAATTATTTAATCATACCTCGAATTTAAACCATGATTTAAATTTCATATATATTTATTTTATATTTATTTATATTAATCTATAAAATTTAGTGGTAGAAAATAAAATACATTGTCCAGGGAGATGAAAGGTCACATGTACACATGAATGTTGTTTTAATTTTATTGTCGTATTGAACGAAAGAAAAGTTATATATATATATATATTATAAATAATGTGTCATATTTATATCACTTATATCTCATATTATTAAGAAATTTATCTTTAATACATTCCAGGTAAAACTTGAATGAGTCACATCACTTCGTGTGGCGATAGTTTTCAAAATATATGAACTTTGTTATCGCGTTCCCAAAAAATGGAAAGAATAATAGTATAAATTAAATTATAATTAAAAAAAGATAAATACATTATATACATTATATATATCATATATTATCAATATATCCATCATTATTTCCAACCATTAAAGGTGGTAATGGAAGAATGAATGACATTGATTCACGAGGCGGTAGTATTCCACACACATGAAAGATGGTTGTGTATCCCATTTGATGCATGTTTGTCTTGTTATGGGTAATTATTTTAACATAAAAATATATCAATATATTTAAAATAATTTGGTTATTATGTAATCATATCATAATTTAAATTGAAGGAGGTGTAGAAGAAAATAAAATAATAATGTTTTTAGAAACAAATTATATCTTTTTTAGGAATCCTCTTTAGGTTTGCACTAATTACATCTTAAGTTAATTTTATTCCCACGAAAGTGCTTATAAGATAAATTTAGGGATGTCGGGGATTAAATTTGGTAGGTTCTGGATGATCCAAAAGGTTTTGGAGGTGTGAATATATGAGGGGAGTGAATGCCCTTTTATTGGAGAGGAGTGTGATTCTCAGAAATACCAAAATGGAATCAAAATGGGTTGGTATACCTTACCACGTGTTCCAATAATAATGAAATATTTTAGATAAAATATGCTACTTGGCCTAAATTTGGCCATTAAATGGGCTTCGACCTAGTTTCTAGGTTATTTTATCCTTATGTATAAGGGTTAGTCCCTTGACAATCTCATTTTCTCTTAATCGTTGTAATTAATTCTAAGTATTTCAATAATAATATTTCTCAATATTTAATTTAATGTCATTACACATTGTAAAATAATATGGCTTGAAATATTTAATCCTTTTTTCCAACTCCAAATAAAACAATTTGTAAAAATTATTTTCAAATTAATTTCGAAGATGAGATGATAAAGAGGGGTTTTTACGAAAAAACGATCCAATGTTAACTATGTTCTTATATATAAATTCAAAATAAAAATTATTAAAATGATATAAATTTGATCAATATATATAATTGGTTTATTTTGAATTTAAAACTAAGAAAATATTATCTAACGTTGTAAATTATTTAGATGAAAATTTAATTTTCAATTAAAGTTTCGTACTTTTAATTATTAATCAAAAAATGAATCATCTCCAGAAAACAAAAAAAAATTAACCCAAATATAATTTTGAAATTAAATTTAAAAAAAATTAACTATATTTTTTAATATAAAATTTAGAAAATATTTAAAATTTAGTTTTAAAGTAAGTGTGCCATTAAATGGCGACAAAACTACCTTTAAAAAACATAGATTTTTTATGAGTGAAATTGGATTTGTTATTATATTATGGATATAATATATATATATATATTTTAAATTTAAAAAAATATATTTAATATCTAATATATGAATTTCATTAATATCCTCCTCTAATATTAACTAATTTAACATTAAAACTGTTTTTATAAGAATATTTCATTAATAATCAATTAGTAATAATATTGATTTCTAATTAATTGATTACCAAGTAATTAATTATATATATATTTTAAAAAAATATAATTACATATGTTAGTTAATAATATTCACAACCTCCACTTTAATGTCTGGTAGATAATTGTTCCTTAAAATAGTAATATTAATAGTATTTTGTAAAACTCAATTTTCTATGTAACACAACCTTTGAAGGATGTCATCGGTGTGTGTAAAAAATATAGCTTAATGTTGCAATAATTTTAAGCTACATCATATATATTAAATAGTTAATATTTTTTAATTTAATAGGTTTTATATTGGATTCTCTTAGTTGTTTTTCATTTCATACATGATATTCAATATGATATTAAAATTTTAAAATTTTGGGGTGTATCAAAATATTCTTCCTCGATCGATTTAACATAACAATTTTGATTGATTTGAACACTTCTCTAGTATAGTTTAATGTCCCACCCTGAATTCAACAAAACAGTTCTTGTAGATGGTCAACTACAAGACCTCAAGCGCGCCTCCCCGAACACTAGAGGCTGCCAACTAGTATTGAGGTCCCCAAGAGTCTTAGTGGATATACTATGCCCTCATTAAGCATAGATGAGTTAAATAATATATAAGAAAAAGACCAGAGAAGAAGAAACTATATTATTGAACTAGAAACCCTTTAAAGTGAAAGAGTTATAAAAAAATAGGTAATAATGAAAAAATAACTATAATACTTGTAGGATAAATAAACAGTGATCATAAATTGATTAATAAACTAATAAAATATGATGAGTATAGTTTTATATCTATAACAAATAAAAGAAAGGGGATCTAGTGTTACATGAATATAACACATTCTAAAAAAATATCAAAAATTATAAAGATTTCTATAACACAAATCACATTCATAGGACCGTTCATCCTCCACTGAACCCCATCCTAAAACTGTCAATCAAGCATCAAAAGTTGTCTTCTTCCCTTCATCTCAACTTAAAATCATGAAGTCTTCTTGGGTACACAAGGTAGCCTATTTAGGGTGTGAGATATAATCCTTATAGGCCTCCAACAACGGTGCATATATCAATCTAGTTTCTAAAATATGAAATGAATAGTGTGTGATTAAAAATAAAATCAAAAAAAATAAATAATTAAATATTTACATTGGACTTTTTTCCATATGGTAAACCCATCAAATTCTTCCTTTCTTGGATAATTCCTATTTCTCTTATCCAAGGGATCTTACACATGTAAGGTGAGCGATATAATGTATAAGGTGATGGATTTTCCATAATCTTGTGATTTGTCATGGAAAACACATCCATATGTTCCCCCTTTCAAAGGTTAACTTCTTATTTTAAATCATTATTTTAACATAATCATAAGATTTATAATCCCATCCAAGGTATTTTAGGTAGGACAGAAAGTATCAATCTAAGAGATCTATATGTATTCAATGCCATGGGAGTCTGTACTAGGTGTTCCATGAATGAAATCCCAAGTTTCACTATAGGCATGATGTGATAACATCAGGATCTAATGTCTAAGTTTTACCTAAATATTTCACGTAGGGGACTAAGTCTCTCTCGTGGCTTGGTGAAACCATCATTCCATCGAGTCCACCCACAAGGTATCCCCTAGGAAACCAGTTTCACTTATCTAGAGGAATAATGGATTATAAACTGTAATCCCATCCCCAGATTAGCTATTATATCCTCAGCCATGTTTATAATTCAATTATAAACTCATAATATAAGTAATAAATATCCCATATAATTTATCCTTAAGTTATATACCCTTTTAACACCCTCTACACTAATGTTATTGTATCCTTTGGTTAGAAAAACCATACCATTTTTGAAGACAAATCAATTATAAAATTTTAAACAAATTACCCGTTTAATTTATCTCATTGATTCCACTGATGACCAAAATTTTAGGGGCCATACTCATGGCCCAACACTTTAATAAATTCAAAACCATAGTTCAAAGAAATAATTACAAGTAGTGCACCTAATATTTTTTAAAAAAATTATAACATTTGAAGGTAGTTTATAACAGACTTGGAACACCCAAAGGGTTTTATTATGTCAAGGAAATCGACCTATGAGATGATCCTCCACTATCTAGGATCATAATACATGTCTTAATCCATTTAAAATAATTTCTTTAATGTTTTGGAGTAACCATCAGTAGAGTTGGGAAAGCGGTACAATTGTACAAGACATAAAATGTGTCAAAATGTGGTTAAAGTAGCTGGACCACATATCTTAGGTGCATAGAATCCCACTCATCCATTAGAGGGAATCAAATCAATATATAATTTAATATATTTATGAAAATTTCATATACCCTAAAATAGGTAGAATGATATTTCCCCTAAATAGAGAAATAGTGGTTGAGAGATACTAGAAATATTATGGAAAGGGTTGAAGATCCTACCTATAAATTTCAGAAGGATCCGAAAGAAATTGATTTAGAGACCGAATGAAAGCGATAGCGTAATACCTAGAAAGTATGATGAGAAAATATTATGAGGGAGGAAGGGAAAACCAATGGAGAATATGGGAGAAACTAATAGGGTTTAATGTAAAAACATTTTAGTAGATGTTTTGTAAAATCACCAACACATACTAGGGCCCATGGTTTGGATGCATGGATGGATAAATCATGAACTAGATATTTCTCATAGGTAGAACTCCACACAGGTTGGGCTAACAATTTGGATAACTATGTGCATCCCATGAAAAACAGCTATACAACTTTTCTGTGACAAGTTTTACGGGTGTAAGGTCTCCCTCAGATGATTTTAGAGAAACTATATAGATCACTTCTCCTCAATATCTCAAGCCATACATTTAGAGATATTTTGTTGAATGGGATACACAATTTCTACAATCGATGCGGCCTAGTCTTCCTCTTCAAATTTCAAGTCTCCAAGCTTCAAATAAGCCCCAAACATCCATAATTACTACATTACTTAATTATGAATCATTATTAGGTCCAAAATAAAGAAATTAAAAAAATGGTTTGTGTATTTGAAAAATCATGAAAATTAAAACCTCCCCTACTTAAGACAAACCATACTGGAGTTACCCTTATGAGGGTAGTAAAACGTCATCAGAGAGAGTTCTAAAAACTAAACACGAAAATCATCTTCCCACTCCTAGATATCATCTTGTACTCATTTATTATTCCATATCACCCATAGTAGTGGAACTAACCTTCCTTAGAGAGCCTTTATGAAACAATCAGTAATACATATAAGGTGCTCCTCAAAGGATGGATCTACATTAGACTCTATGTACTTAGTGTTAAAAGGATGATACTGGTCAGGATGATATCGTTGAAGCTGTGATACATGGAAGTTGTCATATATGGAATGATACCTCTAAGGTAACTACAACCAATAGGGTACCTTCTTGACCATCCCCATTATCTTAAAAGGATTATAACATCAATGTGATAACTTTCACTATCTCCAAATTCATCTATCAACAAATCTATTTGATACACATAGAAATACATGATGTCCCACATAAAACTCTATAGGTTGTAGGAAAAAATAGGGACATGGTTTTTCCTAGACTGAGCTATATCCATACACTTCCAAATCAGTTGTAATTTTATTGAATTCTTGTAAATTAGAGAATGACCTAGTAGAGCTACTCACATGCATCCAAAGAGTATAAAGGTAAATAAAATATCCTATCATAAAGGGCCTCATATTAAGCCATCTGAATCATTGCCTAAATGTTTTTTTTGTAGGATTTCTCAATCAAATCAATATGATTTTTCCATGAACATCTAAAATTAATGTTGCAAGACCAAAGCATATACTCTAACACCCATATTTCCCACCCATACAACCCTTTTGTCTTGAGGCGATACAGTGTACTCATGAGAACCTACAAACCTAGTGCCTTATGCAACCCTTTCCAAAACCATGATGTAAAATGAGAATCACTCTCAGATACAACAGAATTGGGAATAACATAAAGGTGAACTATCTCCAAGATGTAAATCTTCCCAATCTAATCAACTGAGATGGTCTCCTTGACTAGTAGAAAGTGTGAATCCTTTATCAACCAATCGATGATAACCTATACTACATTGATGCCTCATAGGGATATTAGAAAGGACAACACGAAATACATAGTGAAATCAATCTAATTCCACTTTGTAATATATATATGATATAGATGTCCAGCATATCCCTAGTGATCTATCTTCACCGGATGACAAGTGGAGCATTGAGTGATAAAAAAGGAATTTTCTTGTTCATACATGGCCACCAATACTAAAAGTGTATGTCTCAGTACATCATGTTAACACCAAGGTGAACTTACCAAATTGGGGAATGTGATTCCTTGATCTTATCTTCACATATATATTAAGGCACCCAAACATACCCATGTAAGATAGTGATATCATTCACATATAGAACCCAAACAAGTGGTGGGGTATTACATGTGATGATCTACCTTAAGGTAAGGCCCTTATAAATAGATAACTACATCATCTATACCTACTCTATAGGGAAGGATGTCTTTTCTAGAGCTACTAAAATTGGTTACTTGTGCATCTATTAATCCTCTATGTGTGTATTAGAAAAAGAATCCCAGAACATTCACTCACATCTAGCTTAAGTAATTCCTTGTATGGAATTATTTTTTATCAAGGCCCTAATTATGACATTAAGCATTATATGTTTAAATGAAAAATCAAAATCAAAGGACCACATGTACTTTACCAACCTATTCTACCTCCTGTTCAAGTCTCATTGTGTGTAGATTTATTTGAGATTTTTTATCTTTGTAAACAATTAACCAATCATAGAATAGGTAGTACTACCAAAAAATATATCATGAACCACTAATTCTGGATAGAGGTCATACGTTGGGTAATTCCACCTAAGGGGCCTCACTTGGAGAGACCCATAATACACAAATCGATGTCCCTAAATCAAAACTACCCCCATCCCGATACCTAAAGCATCATAATAAATTGTATAGATTCATCCCAAATCAAGAAGAATCAGAATCGATTCTCAAGTCAGTCATCCCTTTAAATCTTGAACATCTATTTCCCAAGTTTCAAACCAGAAAAATTTTACAAACTTCATACTCAAGCCTATAGTAGGTGCAACCAGGTGCATGAAATCCAAAATGAATTACCTATAACACATATACATCCCCATGAAGCTGTATATATTAAGAAAATTATTGGGTTGTTCCTAGGAAAACCACGACACTCACCTTCTATGGGTCAATAAATACACCTTCCTTTGTCATTATATAACTCAATAAGTGATATTTACTAATCCCAAAGTTTTATGTACTGATATTTGAAATTAGATAGTACTCTCTCAGTGTATTCAGTACCATATCTAGGGGATTGGTATGGTTGTTCCTAGTGTAATAATACACTCATATTTCTTCTATGAAGAATACCACAACGGAATAAAGATACCTGTGGAAAACAAGATTCAATATATATATATATATAATGATTTTCTATACGTTTTAAGGTGGAATGATATAAAAATATTTCCATACATGATGTACCTACTTCTGAAAACTTTACATGGTATGTATGATGGTCTCACATGCATAAGATGGTATCCAAACCTCAATTTGATCTTAGAGGATACTTTATATCATATTAGATGGTCGAAGATGTTGTCTATATGAGGGACTGAATAGCATTTATTCACCAAGATCTAGTTTAATTGATGGTAATCCACACACAATCTATGGGTACCATCCTTCTTCTTGAAAAAAGGACTATTGAATCCGAGGGTGATGTTTTGGGTTAGATAAAACCCCAAACATCAATATTTTCAAGCTGATTCTTGAGTTACTAGAGCGTTTTAGGATCTATCCTATAAGGAGGAATACACACTGGTACCACATATGGAATAAATCTGATTTTGAGATCCATCTATCTCTTAGAAGGTATGTGGAAGAAATCATTTGGGAAGACATCCTTGAAACGATCCAAAATTGAATGAAATTCCAAAATTGAAATCCCTAATCACTCATGAAGAGGCTCTCCATTAGGGACGTCACTCCATGCAGCCCAGTAAGCTTAGGTCTAACTAAACATTTATAGATACCCCATCATAACATATGGATATAGGTGCTACCCTTAGGTGATGTGAATGGTACTTGGTAGAGATAACAATCCACTTTGCCTCGATAATGCAAAAACAAGTCCATACTAAGAAGGAAATAAAACCCAGTCATCTCGAGGATAATGAAATTACCTAAGAAGAGATAGCCACCTATATCAATGGGTACTACTTGAACTATCATATACCCTTTTCTAAAACTCCCAATGGTTTTTCAGGAGTCATCATACCAATAGAATATTCTATCACTAGGCCTTATCTTCCCACAGTTGTAATAAATAGAAAAGAGTGTGACTAAGCTATATAAAACAAGAAAGATACTAAAGTAGAGGCTACTATAATAGCGACTCTAAATGATGATGTCCCTAGACACAAAATCTTATAAATTGGTTGTAAAACATAGATATGGTATGAATCGGGGTCCTGAGATCCTTCCTATGTAGCTTAAGAATGTACACTCTATTAACGTTGAGGATTTAAGGCCTGGATACCTCATCCATGACCACCTTCTCAGCCTAAATGGTCTATAGAAGAACAAATCCCATCCTGATGCAGAGTCACTGTCCCTACACCTAAAGGTTGTTCTATTATATAACCTCGTTTAATGGGTTCGTAAGGAAATGATCAGAAAAAATGATTAAGGTGCCATATATTTCTATATGCCTTCCACTATATCGGGCTCCTAGTAATGTGGTTCTTTTTATATCTAGGCCTACCCCATAGGTGACACACCACATAGCTATCGATTCATACCACCGAGATGGTGCTGCCTATTCATGTATCCTCAACTTAACATTTCAAACCACTAGATAACCTAGATCCCTACTTAGAAGGTAAACATCATTGGATCATGTTTATGAATTCCCTCAGGTTCCACTCAAGATGATGTGTTGCTTCACTATTTTAAAAATTGTGGTCAATCAAAATATGTTAACCTATGATTAGATTGAAAATTAAATCCCATCATAGAACCGCCTCATAGACGTCATCTTTCCACAAGATAAGGATGGTGAGAAACGTTATAATTATACAGTGAGTTAAACATTCCTTCACTAATATGTCACCTTATTGATGTTTCATGAACTTTTAAGCATGGTCTGTTCTCAATTTATGTGGAACAATGTAGTCAAGGAAGGATGTCTATAAATCTACCCAGACCATACCATAATGTTGACCGACTTTGGTAATAAATTCCCACCAATGCTTATCAGAGTGACATTGCATATTGATGTGGAGTTTGAACATATAATCTAGAGGAATATGGATATTCTTAAAGATAGGATACTTGTAAATTAGCCCTGATTTAGTGGAATGAATTCTATCTTCCCTCAAGAAGGTGGAATGATGTTACTACTAGAAATCCCTGGTCAACTCTCTAATAGTAATGGTTGGTCGGGAGCACCCTGAATGAAGTTTATAAACCAGAAAAAATCTATCCCAAAACATAGAATTATCACCAATTAGAAGATCTATAGGAGGGGCCTCAGGTGGAACTATAGGAGGTATCACAGGTGGCTCAGGGACCACCACCATTTTATTATGCTCATATCCAATATCTTGGGGTATTGAATGAAGTCATTTTAGTGGCATAGTTACAAAATTTTCAAGTTCACGCCTAATATAGGGTTTATAAAATATAGGGAGAGAAGTAAATAAATGACAAGTACAAAGCCTACCTATAACAAGGAAAACCCACTAGAATTCCCATAGATTTAGGTATAATTTATAAGGAAACATTGATAGATCACTGAAGACAAAACCTACTTCCAACTTCTAAGGTTGGGTCAAGGTCAAGGTCTCCTATCACACTTATAAGGTGACCATTTGTTTTTTAATATTACATTAATTTTAATTACATATTTAGTTTTGTATTGAAATATTTTTTAGAATTTTTAATTAGATGAATCACCATTACTAATTTATAAGGTACCATAAAACTTATAAATAGGAAAATGTAATCCATTTGATTATAAAAATAACTTGATCCGTCCCCTATGACCAATAGTCCATGGATCAATCTGCCATAACCAACTACCTAAGGTGTCTACTTTAAAATATGTTGAAAAACAATTTTAGGTTAAGGAAGATACATTATGTGTCAATTATTTTTTCCCATCCTTTCAAGGAATAAAAAATAAGGCACTAAAACAAGATCATGCAATGGAGGAAAATCATGGGGGAAAATAGACATGACACATTATGATACATGGAATTTATATCCGATGGTACCTAGTATGATGCATGATTCCTAATGTGAACTCATATCATAGATCTAAATTATAATGTAATCCATCAAGATAGTATCAATACAAATCAATTGCATCACCTTATGATGAAATCTGTGAAATTGTTAAGGCACAAGAAATAACAGCATTTACAAAATTCATGTAAGTTGGGTTTCCCTTGTACTTGGGATAGCTACTCCCAGACACAGATTCGTAAAAAACTACTATATCTTAGTCTCATATCTAAAAATAAATATTAATATAAAAGAAAAAAATTTCCCTCATATATCATTGTATCGTCCCTCCCAAGATTCCACTTAATGGTGCCTCGAGATAGTGGGTTACAAGCCCACAAGCACACCTCACTAAATACCAGAGGCTTCGGACTGGCCGCAAGGCCCTAGGGAGTGTTTGTGGGAAGACTATTTACTCATTGATAAGAATGGATAAAAAAAAATATAAGGAAAAAAGAAACAACAATAGAAAAAAACAACATGAGCATAATAATAACCAACCGTAGGGGAAGTAGTATCAACACAATGACGGTAGCAGAATAGTAACTATAAAACTTCTAGGAAAAATAAAAAATATGAGGAAGATAAATAATAAACTGATACAAAATGATTATGATCATTATATTATATCTATACAAAAATGATAGAAATGGGATACTGGGGAATATGCATTTAACACATGCTATAAAAAATACCAAAAGGAACAAAAACATATACACCTAGAATCACAAGTGTAGGCTCAGTCATCATCCCCAAAACATCATCCTTGAATGGTCAATTATGTATTTAATGGTAGCCGATCCACTCTATCTATAAGTGCAGTAATGAAATCATATTATTTACCAAAGGTGTCCAATGTTGAGTGTGAGATAAAATCTCGATAGGCCACCACCAATGGTGTCTTGATCAATATTATTTTTTCATTATAAAATGAATAGTATACCATTAATAATAAATGAAATATATAAATAAATAAATATATAACTACATTATAATATATTCAACTTAGGAAAGTCATATGATACAAAATTATTTAACCTAAACCACTGTGTCTATCCCATGTGATCTTTCACAAGTAAGCTAAGTGATATAATGTATAAGGAGAAAATTTTTCCCCAATCATGTGATTCGGATTGGAGGACACATCCCTAAGTTTCCACATTCAAAGGTTAACTTCTTATTTATTTAAAATTAATTAAATTTAATTAGAATCATATTTTTAGCCTATTAAAGGATGTATGGGTGGGACCCCAAGTATCTAACTAAAATCTCTACATAGGTGTAATGAAAAAGGAGTTTTTATGAGGTGATCTATGTATAAAATAACAAGTGTCACTCCAAGAATAGTGTGATAATATTAAGATATAACATTCTATTTCATACCTTGTATTTCACATATGGGACTAGTTCTCTCTCATGGAACGATGAAACCATCATGCCACTGAGTCCATCGATGGGGTCTCCTCTAGGAAATCAGTGTCACTCATCTAGAGGTAAAATGGAAAATGCATGGTGAGTCCATCTGAGGATGAGATGGTATTTCCCCCATAATATTTAAAAATCACATATTAATTATAAATATAAGGCACAAAGTTCTCTTCGAAGGGATCCTTAATTCGGAACCCATCTTATAACCCTTGACACTATAGTGATGGTATGATTTGGTTAGAAAACCCAGAATATTTTCAACAAAACATAATGTATTACATTTTAACCAATTTAATTATTTCACTTAGTTCATTGATTTTATTTATTACTAGAGGTATATTGGCCCAACATAGGGCCCAAGACATTACTCAATTGAAAGCCTTAGTTAATGGTATTAGTTATACGAATTACACCTCAAATGGTGTTTACAAAAATAGAATAGTGGAATGAAGGCTATAAAATACTAGGCACCTGTAAAGGAGTTTCTTAGTTCAAGGTGAACAACCTAGGATATGATTCAACACTACCTAATATCATAATACAGGGAAACCCCATTTTGAATAATTTATTTAATTTTTTTGAGGCATCCCCAGATGGTTACAGTGATCGAAAAAATGGAACAAGATATTAAATGAATCAAAGTGAGGTGAAAAAATCTAGACCACCTATCTTAGGTTTGTAAAACTCAACTTTTCTATTGGAGGCCCTTGAATTGTGATTGAAATAATGATATAAAACAAATCATAAAATTACCAAAAAATTTGGAAAAAGAGCTTACACATAAATTAAGAAAAAGAGGATGAGGGAAACGATAAATATAAGGGAGGGGATTGAAGAACATTACTCTATATTTCTGATGGATCCAATGGTAAATGATATATTCACTAGTTCTAGGATGGAGCTTGATCTCCAAAAAGTTGGATGATAAGATCTTAAGGGAGGAGGAAGGAAAAGAAAACTATAAGAGATGAATAGAGAACATAATGGGTTCAATCTTAAAATGTTTGGGGAAGTTTCATATAATCACCCAAACATGAAGGGCCACATATTTTGGAAAAATGAATGGATGAATAGTGTTCCAACGGTGCATCATGTTCTAATAAAATTGGTATCATGCATGGGCTAGGTGTATGGTTGTGCTAACCATGTGCACCTATGAAAAATTTATCTAAAACTTGTTTGAGACAAGTTTCATGGGCATGAAAACACCCACACATTGTTTTAGGGAAACCATGTTGAGACCTACTCCCCATTGTCATAAGATGCATGATTATAGAAACTGTGCGAGATCAGCTTCATGGTTTCTATTAACTGTGCTACCCACTCTTCCTCTCCTAATTTTAGGGATTTGGGACACACAAAAAAACCCCAGATACAACTAATAACTCTATGAATTCATTTATAATCATTATTAAATCTAGAAAATGGAAACTAAATGAAAAATAGTTCATAAATTTTATAAAATATGGTACATTACATGTATTTTATTCAATAAAGTGTTTAACCAAGAAAAATAATCTTGGCATGTATGTTTGAAGATATATGGTGACATATTCATGCTATAAACATTTTATTCATCATCACTAATTAGATATCCCATTGAATGTTCAATGTTGAATCCTTCATTGATAATTTCATTTAAAAAATTTATATTGACATCCATTTGGAAGACCCTAATTTTTCTCAAAATACCCACAAAAATAAATAGGCTATTGATTAAAATATATTAAATTATTTGAAGGTCACATGTACATAAATTTCTTAGACATTCACATATTCCAACTATACTAAGTATGATTTATTGAGAATCACCTTTACATGATCATCACATATATTTTCTAACACTCACTTCATTCATAATATGGTTCAATCAATTGGAATATTGAAAATAGCCCATGTTTTCTTTTTATCAATTTTATTTGACCCTTAATTCTTATACTTGACCCATGATCCATCATTATTTTCTTAATTAAATAAAATCACCTTTAATTGTGATAATTGATCACTATTTTCAATAGTAATTATTCTATTAGTTTGTGTTATAATAGATTTTCACCAATAATATTTGATTCATATAGCTTATATTATATACAGACCTCATCCTTTGAGGTTTAGCTATGATACTGACCCAGTGTTGGTGAATTATCTCATACAAAAGGTAAGACACATACAATATCACTAATTGATAAGTATTTCCTATAATGATTATTGAATAACTTCCTTTGGTGTTTGGAGTGGAAAAAATTAATGTCTAAAAGAATCTCACATTTGAATGGGTTGTGCACACGTTTTACCAAGTCATGGAAAAACCATTCTTGATTAGATATTCACTTCTAGTAGTTTATTTTTGTTTCTGTATTATTTACAAAATCACAAAAAAAACTTTATAATTTTATATCCCAAATAAATTTTTATTTTAAAACTTTATTTAAGTGTTTCTTAGCCATACTTCCCCTCACTATAATGGATATCTCTTAGGATCCATACCCTACTCATTATCTCTCTTTTAATATGATTTTTTTTAAAAATACATCAATGATTAATTATAAATTATGAGTAGTTTAACAAAATCTAATACATAGTTATAATCTCAACTTGTTCTTCATTATTTCATCATTCTTTATATAACCATGGGTGTAGCAGCTATGGTTCAATTTTTTTGGCTTGATTTTAATTGATTGTTTCTTAATTTTAGGATTTAAATTAATTATATATGTGGATCACATTCTTATCATTGTGGATTACATATTCTTTATTCTATTAACCTTATTTCTAATAGATGAATCAAATGTGTCTCTTTTAATTAATTGAACTATGAGTTCTTGATGTTTTAATCCTGGTTTCAATTATATTATATGTGTTAATAAGTATGTTTTTTGACATTATTGGTTTTTTGGGATTGATCCCATGTTATTTTTCTTTCAAAATGGACTTATTATAATTAGACACCTAAAATAAAAATCCAAGGAAACATTAATATAAGGTGTTAGATGAAACTTAAACTATGGTTATTATCAAATAATTTTAAAGTATCTTTTTTGGGATGATATTGTTTGAATTATAATGAATTTAAATAATAAATTTATCAATTTTTAATGCTATACGAATAGGTTTAGTTTATTTTAAAGATAATTTTTTTATTAGTGAAGAACATTAATATGTTAATTATTTTAATTGTTATAAATGTTTTTGTGGGATTTTAAATGGATAGGATGATGATCCATGTTATACTTCCAAGTATAATATGAATTTTTTTTTAATTTTTATCTGATTTTATTGATATTATGTGCTACATAATCACTTGAAGATAAGACCATTTGGTTTTTATTATATAGTTATAGATTATTTCTTGATATGGGTTATTGAAAATGGAATTTTTATTATTGTTATTTCATTGATATAATTAAAATACGATTCTTCCTTGAAGTGTTCTCAATGGTTAGGTTTGAGTTTATATGTTTTGGTAATATGTGTTATTTGTTATATTAACGTGTATAATATTAGTATCTCCCCTTAAATTAAATCATGGGAATATTTAGGTAGCTAGGTGGGAGTTCTAAGGTGAGATTTACAT
Organism: Viscum album; assembly: GCA_963277665.1. Taxonomy (NCBI): domain Eukaryota; kingdom Viridiplantae; phylum Streptophyta; class Magnoliopsida; order Santalales; family Viscaceae; genus Viscum; species Viscum album. The sequence continues at coordinate 1,951,069,325 of OY728133.1, forward strand.
AAGTTTATGATCATGATTTAGCATGTTTCCTTAAGTTAAGATGTATCTCTACTTAGGATGTTTTGTCACCTCATTAAATTAGGAAGGGTAAAAGCATGTGTTTAAAATATAGGGTCATCATGCATTCCAATTAGATGAGTTATGTTATCATGTTGTACAAAATATTATCCAGGTTTCATAGGTGTTCCCATGATAATTAAATTTATTATTACTAGTGACAGTTTATTTTTTTATTTTATTTATAATTTATTACTATTATTTTACAATTTTCATAAAATTATAATTTATTTTCACATATGAAACTGTTATTATATTCCTTGAATGGATTTTTAACTTTTTAAAATTATCAAAAGTTTCATAATAAATTCCCTTTCTAAATGATTAATTATCTACACCGGTTTTTATTTATACAAAAAAAAATCCCCGTCATTTATTATATTTTCAATACATCCTTTACCAAGAATTTATATATATATTATATATTGAAAAAATGTCAAAATTTTAAAAATTAAATAATAAATTAGTTTTCTATAAGAAACCAATCATTTTCTATATGATTTTTTCTTCAAATCGTAATTTAACATGATTTTTAGGTTTTTATTTTAAATGAAATTTTTATTCTTGGGAAACATATGTAATTTGTTGTATAGGAAATGAAAATTAAAAATTAAATATTTATATCTTTATATTCAATATATAATTTCATGTATTAATAATCAAGGGGTATACATGGGGTGTGAAAAGGATATATAAAGGGAATTATAATCTCACTCATATAATACATTTCATGATCACCACAGGTACCTTTGGTATATAGTATGTGATATATAGCATTTTGATTTTGGAGTGATGGTGGTAACCAGTGAATCTCATTCACTTATCCTGAGGATATAGTTATTTTGGTTTCTGTTTTTATATTTATTTTATCCTATCTCATTTATTATGTATCATAACCCTACCTTATGTTATTTATTTTTTAGTATATATGTAAAAAGATGATTTTACTACTTAAATATTTCATCTTATTAGATTAATATTCATTAAATAACATTAAAATTAATTCTCCAATAATAACGATTTAGGGTCATTTGAAAATTAAATAAATAAACCACTATTTCATAAAAGATATACACTTATCCCAATTATTTATTCAAAACTACCACCATTCCTAGACACATCATAGATAAAACTCTTCTTCATATCATGGGGAAAGAAAACATAATATATGGTGAGATTAGATGCACACCTAGGGTAAAAACGGGATATATCAATGATAAATTGATAATAACATGAGAATAAGTGTATTAGAATATGATATTTAAATTTTAAAACCACAAAATATATATAATAGGTCATAATAATGAGTTATGGAATTAATCGTTGAAATTTTTAATAAATGAATCTTAAAGAGATCAAAGAACATGTGCTATGATAACATAACATTGGCATAATATCATGTCATAAAATAATGGAATAATATTTTAATAATCGTAATCCAAGAAATTATATATCAAGTATACCTATAAATACATTCATAACATGTTAGGCTTGGGATAACCATCCATGTACCCGATTCAAACATGGGATAACCTCTCTAGTACCCTCTTTCATCCTTGGGAAAATATCTTGCATACCCTAAATATCGTAGAACATTAATATTTTCCTAATTCATTGGATATCTATTTATTTATGGCCTCAATAATCACATAATCATAAATCAATGAATATGTATGCCTCAAGATCATAAAAACCATCATTAATACTTAACCCATGGAAAATAAATTGGTTTTATTTGATATTTCATTATCATAACCATAAAACATCCTGAGAAATAATCAAGATGGTATAATTGTATCATATCCAAATTTATTCTTATATAACATCAAATAATGTTATCATATATTAAATATTATTTTAGAATATCACTAAAATATTTATTGAAAAAAATACCAATTTCATTTTTAAGAGACATATTGAAATATTATAATTTACCAAATATTAAGGAAAACATTTTCACTGAGGATAACCCTGTAAAATTTAAATTAAGACTCAAATAATTGAGTGGTCATGATGGTGGAAAAATTCCATTCATGTCATACATGTTAAAACAAATATTCTTTTATCAATTTTGGATAAAAAGTAAACAATAAATCATTCCGAAAATTAAAAGAATGGACTTTTTTAAAATTAAAATTAAAAATGAAATATTGGGTAAAATTTAATTTATAAAATCACAGAAATACTTTTATAAAACATGGGTATGGGAAAAATATTTTTTCCGAAGGTATAAATAATTCTTTATCCTTAAGAAAATTCATTAAGACTCTTGAGTACTTAATGTGAAGAAATTTAAAAGAACAATTTTTTCTCAAGAAAGAACAACAGAATAAGGAAATTAAATGGTTTTATCATGAATTTATCCTAGAATTTATATTTAATGTTCTATAACTGAGTTATGTACATAATTATAATATCATATAAGATCCAATTATATCATTTTAAGACCCATTTATTAATAACTCTTTATTAAAAATGTCTTTTCAGGAGTAAACTATTTCATTTTTTCATTAGAATTTTGGTTCAAAAGTTATGAGCCTTGTAATTTCATCATTGTTCCTAATTACACATAATTTTTATTTTGATATAAATATAACATATATTCATTAAATGTATATTTATTATAATCCATTAAGTATAAATAAATAAAAATTTATTACATTACTCTTAGGGAGGGTAGGTTATACGTACGCATGAATGTTGCTTTCATTTTTCAATTAATGAAATGAAAGAAAGGGAAATAATAATAAACTATTAAATAATCATTTATATATCATATATACAATATATATAAAATTTATTTATTAAATACATACTAATAAACACCCATGTATAATGGAAATGAAAAACTAATCACATCGCTACGTGGAGGTGATAGTCCACTCATACGCACGAGCGACATCATGATATTCTAAAAAATATAAAGGTAATAATGAAGATATGATATTATAACAATTGAAACATAATATTATTATAAATATAATATAAAATATTTAAACCAATCCTAATTAGTATTCCTGAATGATGTTGGTGAAAAATTAATTATATCGCAACATGGAGGCGGTAGTCCACACGCACACACGAGCGACACATTCATTTCACATTTAATATAATAGAGGGTGTATGATGAAATTTACATAATCATAGTGAACATTAATTATATTTAGGATACTTAATTTATTATTTTATCATAATTAACATATATTTATAGGAGTTATAAGAATAAATATATTGAAAAAAGTTGGGTAAGAAGATTACCTATTATTTGGTATTCCTCGTTTAGATCTTTATTAAGGACCCTTGGTATTGTATTTAAATAAGATGGCATCCTCTAATATATCTATATGGAAGTTGAAAATATAATTTTTAGGGGTTTTTGGATATAGATGGCTCAAATTGGAGTAAATAAAAGGAAAAAGGGGTTTCCTTTTACAACATAGGGAAGGGACACACTTGGAATTACAAAAACAAGTTATATATAATTAAAGTCATTATCAAGTAAAATAAATCCAAAATGTGATAAATTAAAATAATAATAGGATATTGAAAAGATATAATAAAATAACTAATTATTCACATGTTTATTGGTCATTTTAAATCTTATTTTTATGTTTAGCCCATTCATTGACTGATTTTATCATCAATTGTGGTAACAATGTTTTCATTATTTATGGTTTATAATTTTATTTATAATTGAAAAATTATCTCAAGAATGGAAATGAAGTGACATTAGAGATAATTTCTTATCCAAATTTTTCATTTTTAATATTTTTAGGCCTTTTAAATAATTTAATAAAATAATACTTAACATAAAATAGCATTAATTTAATTTTTTGGCACTATTCATTTAATTTTACTTTTAAGACACCTAGATTGTAATTTATTTTGAATATAAAAATTTTAAACATACATAATATTTTCTAGTAATCTATAAAAATTTTATGTAACTACAAAAAACCAAAATTATTAATTTTAGAGTTTTTAAAATAATTTACATGTTTTTTATACTACTTGGGCAAGAACTGTGTCGGGATTGTGTAGGAATTTAAGGAAATTATTAAAATACTGAAATTAAAAAAATTATCATGATTTAAAATTTAATTAATATTTCAAATAAAAATTTATAACCGAACATCACTTATTTTTTACTTATGAATAAAATTTATATATATTGAATTCAAGATAGTGACACTTTGGAATTTTCTTTACCTAAAATAATTTAAATTATCTTATCAAGGGAAAATTGAACCAAAATTATATATATTATATTTTTGGATATCTATGGTTTAATTTTTTCCATAAAATAAAATAAATTTAATTTTTGAGTTTATTTTTAGAACTTATCTCATTATTTTAACCCTATTTTACCCTTTTTACCCTAACCAATGTGACAAATATTTACTATGAATACTATTCATAATGACATAAAAGAGGACAATTTACAAACACTTGAACCTTATAGTTAAAAATATGGTATACTTTTTCAATATTAAATCTCTATAAGTTGAAAAAATAAACATTCTTATAATTTCATAAAGTTCAATGAAAAACATTTAAAATAAATTCATTTTTAAGAATAAAAATCCACTTATATTAATATCATGAATATTTTTTACTCAAATAGAATTAATTATATTATTTTAAATAAAATGGTTCTTACGAAACATTAATACCAAATAAAAAATATAGTGTAGATTTTAAATTACTTTATTTAATGAAAATAAATGTCATTGTTTGACAAAAAATTATATTTCACTATTGAATGAAATATCGATCATTTTGGAAAATTCCCAGAACATTACCTTATGTAAGTTTTTTTATAGTTGTTTAAAAAATGAGTTTAATTTTTGTCAAATTAATTTTATGAAATTGAAAAAAGATATATTTATATTATATTCTCACAAAATAAAAATAGATACCATTTTTATGGAATTTTTTTTTGAAGAATATAAATACAATACTAAAAATTAAGCACTAATTTATCAATATATTTTCATTATCTAAAAATTTATTCATAAATTTAAAAATATTATTATTCCAATTGAACCAAACAATTCTATGAAAAGGTTATAAGTGTATACTATATTATGGTTCATTTTGAATTGGGTTTTCATGTATCACATGTTATCAAGAAAATTAAATTTATTTGAAGAAAAATATATCAAAAAATATTGTCGTGTTACATTATAACCCCAAAAAAATGGATTTTTCCTAGATATTCTATCAATTTGATACATAAAAATGAGGATATATTTGTTTTACCATATACTCAGGTTCTGAAGTTGATTCTTTAGATTTTTGATTCCTCCAGAGAACATTAACGAAGTGAGTATTCTTTTTCCCTTTCACTTTATATATATGATCCATGATTTATCGTTGTTGCTATTCATAGGAAAATTAATGCTTTAGTGGTATATCCTCTGATGTCATGACCTAAACCACCAGGCCCTCCTGGATAGTAGAATAAAAAGAAACAACTACCCCAATCCCATATCCCACATGACATGGGATAGAGACCAGTGCCAAGTAAGCATATCATACACATGTGAGACATTATCCTAATATACATGTACACATAGAAAGTTACCTAAGCACATACAATGCTAAAATGTAAAAAAATGTGATAACAATGCATGAATCCATCTATAATTCCATAATCAAAGTATGAAATTATGTGATATAAATAATATAAAGGGTCCAAATACAATCCCACAAAAAACATGAAAAAAGACCCCACCCTGCTTAGAAGGAGGATAATTTTATCAAATGAAACACTGGTATAACACATGATTCATTCTATCCCAAACTAATCACCACCAAATCCTAGTCCTCCAATGACTCCTTAAGAAGTTATGTTGTCTATATAATACATGACATGTGCCATAATATCTTGTGTTGGGGTGATTATTATAATACCCCATAGTAATCTCCAAACTCATCAAACATAAATCATCAATTGTAGTCAACTCATCAAACATAGGTATTTAAACAAGATATGATACATAATGATAACCATGGATATCCCAAATATACAAAAAAGTCACAATGTCCCAAAAGCCCCAATCACCACCAATCATATATCCAGTCAATGTTTCATGGCAACAATCATCTAGGAAGAACTGATACCTGAAATACATATCCTATTAAGATACTCATCCTAGAGGTTTCACTCATCAATGCTGACTAATATTAACTATGGAGGACTCTAAGAGGGGTCATCTAAAATACAAACACTATACCCTATCATAAAGATTAGATCTTGATACAATGAAAGGGTTAAATTCATAGGGATCACTGGAAATATTTTAACATACTAGATATATGCTCCTTGATAGGTGATTGATGCTTGTGTACATGTTGGTCACACCAACTACACAAACCCTACCTAGGGAAACATGATGGAAATGATGATCACTCCAAACCTCTAAGATGGATTGATGATCCAAGCTACTGGTAGGTGTAAGTTTCAATTCCTATGATAATATGTTATAGTAATTCCCATAGAATACAAGTGAGGTGAATCACTTTGGAATATGGAAACTCACCCACACTGCACTAATCATTACGAAAATGTATAATAGTCACCATACAATGAATTGGATCTGATGCTACACAGAACCCTCATAGGAATGGACCAAGGGAACACACTCAATTGATACTAGTCCAAATAATCTCACACAATAATATAATGATGACAAACTAAGAAGAAAGAGGAATTCAGTAAATCCTCAAAGGAGTACATGGCGTGTCACTAGGGGATCACTATTTTTCTCAAAAATCATAGAAATACCCATGTATCAGGATCACATTACATGGCCTTTTCCACAACACACATCATACAACTTGAAGTATGTAGATTTCACCTTGTCACTTGAAATGTTGTATACCCATGAATATGCACACTGGACCATATTTTTTGACATGGTCATGTTAAAATGAAAAACATATACCCATATAATTTGGCATACTCATGTAATTCCCTAGTAAACAATGATTGGAGCTAGAATTCATACTTTAAATGTACGACCTGTACATGCTAATACTTACTCCACATATACCATGGAGTGTATCAAGGAACAGATGGAATGTAACAATACAAGACCTCATGGGCATGTACCATTGTACACGTTGAGTTGGTAAGCCTAGGTTCACACTAAATATGAGACTTATAACCATATAGAAACCCGAGTACCATAGAGAGGGGACAACATGATGTGTGTTCACATGACTATATGCTATGTAGTCTGGTTTTTCATACAACCCATAGAAGACCTCACACGTATTCCAATTCTAAAATCCTTATAACTGATTTCATTAGAAATAGCTTCATACATCATGGATTTGTGGTTAACTAAAACCTCTCACCATTATTTGCCTAGATTTAGTCCATATCCGCTTCTTGGAAAATGACCACTGTCATGCCTTATTGGTCATGCATGCAAAAATCGTGAACACAAACTCTCAATTTTTCTATGAATCAACTTCTATCATCGTATACCACTAATCTAATGTTATATCTATATCCCAAACCTATGGTAGCTGTCTGTTGCACCAAATTCTAAAATAGAAATGACTTTTCACTAGATATTAATGAAATCGTAGGCCAAAATAAAACTCCAATGATGAACAGATGTAGAATAGGGATAGAAAAATCACAAAAAAAATTTATTAATGAACCTAAACCATTTTTTATGTAGGCCTAGATTCATTTATATATGGATATGAATGAAGTAAATGCAATAAAACAAAAAATAATAATTCATATTTTTTTGGAAGATAATGAAAATTTCCAAATCAAACGATCAATTTGTGAATTAATATTTTAGGTGATTAAATTTTTGTTTTTAATGGGTAAATAAAAATAGGATAAAATCCATGAAAAAAAATACAAACCCTAGGTTGGATCAATCACTGAAAAATAATGATTTAATGTCATTATCTCTGATGAGATCCAAAATATAAGTTGTTATTATCAATTCTTATGGTACTCCTATCCTCGATCCATGATTTTTATTCTCATCAATGTTTCTCCATTATCTCCCCTCATTTATCTTGGTTTTAAGGCTAACCCTTAAAATCACATATCACAACATATTTATAGTATAAATACTAGGTCAATGCATCAATGTAGCAAATAAATAAATTTAATTTATTGTTTCATTATTTTCACCCATGGTGGATTTTAACCAAACACCCAATACAGACATATATTATGTCATTCCTAGGGTAAGCCATGTAATCAAAACTCAATGGAAGTATTGTATTTCTGATACCAGACTATTTTTTGATTTATTTCCCTTATTGAGAAAAACCAAAAACGCATTATATTAATATTTTTAATATTTTTAGAATATCTATTCAGGACACACTAGGCCTTGGAATATCACACCATCATAGATCTTGGATCTAGAAATATTCCTAGAAATATTCCAAATTATTATACCGAAAATAGAGATATTACATTATTCCACCCAACAAAGATTTTTGTACCTAAAAAGATTAAGCTAAAAAATAATGTGGATACAGAGCTCCGAACACGGTCTCTAACTCCCATAAGGTCCCTTGTTGGTTATCAGTGCTGCTAACAAACATTAACCTATGGAAAAAAATTAACCATTAAGGATCATTAATTTATGGTTCTAAATGTCATCAGATCATTGAGAAAAAGGAAACTCCACTCCCACGACCCATCATACCTAGTTTGTTTTCATGAATTGAGTCATGCACACACCTCCTCAAATCTAAAATATATAGAACATAAAGAAACCAAAACTACTATGGTTATGAGGTTAAGCAGTAAAACGACTTTCTAATCTGACATAATAGTATTAAAAATAAAGGGACTAAAAACCCCAAAGATAGCCTATCACTCTGGCTAAAAATATGAAACTTATAAACTTGAAAGGCATTCTTATTTTTTCTGTAAGGAACACTTTATAATTCTAGGTAGTCCTCATCCACTCCTAGATAAACTATGGCCTTACAACCATCTCTAGCACCACAACTAAGTCCCACGCACTGTCCCCCACATGATAGGACTAGTATAATAATGACCTTAATGGTACATCATACATGGCCTCAATAATATTCTACACAGATGGTGGAGTTGTTTTCATTATGTTATGTAAACTTCACCAATGGTAGATGTTCTTATATGATATAGCTCAAAACTAACATGAAAACTCGAATCTTATTCACCAAAACCTAAAAGGTCCACTCTACCTAACCAGATAATAGGGGAAAACACTATTCTCAACTATAAAAGAGTTTTGAAAGGCTTTCCACATCACCTCCCAAATAATATCGTGAAATAAAAATTACACAATGCATTAATTTTTATGTTATTTTCCATATATATTGACTACCTCCTACACAGACAAGTTTCCCAAATCTCCACAATGATCTATTGGACATGACCCATAGATAGAAAAAATATTAAGAGTGTATATTGAAACATGATTCAACTCCCATGGCTTCCCATCTCGTTCCAATAGATCTGGGTTTATTTTTGCCACTACCAAATATACTTCTATGTGAGAAAACCTCCTTAGCATATCATTTTTTTTCAGTTGGCTAGTTTAACTTCCATTCTCGAATAAAAAATATGATCATCCCACATTTGGAAAACTTATTAGGAACATATATTGGGGGTATCTGGTCACGCAACATCAGAAAATAGAAATCCCTTATTTTTTCATCCCTATATCTTTGAATAAGTGGAGGGGTAACAATAATCTACAAGAGGTAAATTTCACCACCCTCATGTATCTCACATGCTCCAACTCGAATGTTGATCTCACAATGTTATAATAGAACAAGAGTACTATTGAAATATTAGAGAAGGGTTATGGATCGAGTCTAGAAGTATTATAACTATAATAAGGTGTAAAAAATGTTCAAGGGAATATAAAATAACTTAAAATGCCCATATTGTATTTAGAAATCCACTATTGGAATATCCTGATCCTAATCCAGAGCTGGTGATAACCCATGTCAAGGTCAAACTAAGAGAACCAATTCTCTCCAAATCACAGGATGAGGAAATAAAAAATTATTGGGAGTGGAAACTCTTACTCACATTACTGGATTCAAGTGTAACAAATTCACAGAATACCTCAATAACTCATTCTCCACCTAGGATAACAACATTGACCTACCTTGGAGAACATAATAGATCTTACAAAACCCTTTCTCTACAAACTCATGACTTCAAATTTATCTTAAAACACTAAAAATTTTCCATATGATATGATATCATAAATATAAGGGGTGGTTACTATATTAAATCCTTGAAGAATACTAACTATTGGAGTATTGATAAACTTGACATGTACCTTTGAAATAAATCGTCATACACCATGAACACTATAGGGAAAAAAATATTATAGCATACAGTAATCCAATGGTGTTACAAGAAAACTAATAAGAATTCATTTATAACTAACATTACATGATCACATCCAGCTCTTCTCGGTATCACTATTTATATAAGGAGGAAAAATATATCCCAATAAGCCAAAACACCATAACAGTGACTGAAGTAGAACAAATGAGAATATATGGAAGTTAACATGTTCATGTCGAGGAAAACATAATAGGGGATCACTACCACTATAAATAGATTACATGTGAGGTTAACTCTCACATCACCAAGTCACATCACATTATCGGTAGAAGTTTCTAAACACTAATCGACTCTATATGATCCTCTAACTTAAGGGTTGATCAAAAAGTATCCCCCGGTATCACCAAGTCTTGAATAGAGGATATACTTATATATATGGGGATTATGGATCTGTGAGAAAACTACAATTGAGTTTGTGAAGGAACATGATATATCTCAAATATCACTCACATCCTCTATGAGCTCCTACTACTAAGAATTCATTATTTCCCTTTCCCTCTTGTTTACCATAATCAAGGATTTCTCTAACACCTTATCACAATAACAAAACTCAAACACACATATCATAGTAGCTCATTCACCAAAACTTGACACTATCTGATTTTTTGGGCACTAACTTGCCTCCACAATTTTGGATCATGTCCCAATAATGTGTCTCATTGGGGAAACATTCACTATTATTTTCATGTATAAAGTCACATCAAACATCAGAATCACATGAATCTATTGATACCTCATGTATTCTTAAAAATGACTCAAATAATGGAGGAAAAAGAGTTTCATGTATGTATGTCTAATATTACTAAAAAGGTATAAGGAACATATATCAAACCTCAAACAAAACCTAGATCATCTGGGAAAACAACTTCTAGTACCATCAACAATCCATGATTCTGACAACCAACATCTCGATCCTACAGTGTCCCACTAAGAAGTGGTGGTGGTAGTATCAAACCATAATGTCATCCACCTCCTACTACTCGCCCAACTCATCTATCACCTCCATCACCCTACATACCTCTTTCCCTATCCGTTTTTTCTACCTAGGTGGTCCATCAACTGTATCACTAATTAAAACATGATATATAATAAAATATCAAATTTTATGATCATACCGATCATAATAATAGGAAATTTTTAACATTAAATAACTAATATGTACTCAATATCTCTAATTAAACCTCTAATTTCATGAATTCCATTGCATGCCTGTTATGGGTAGGTCCTTTTGATCATGCATCCCAAGTGATCCCATCCTTGTAATATCATGTTACATGCTTGAACCTTGTGCATATTTATTTAAACCCAAAAGATCCATCCATGGCATAGTATAACATGAAACATCCACCTAAACATCTGACGTTGAGTCTACCATATGATAAAATCTAGGAAGTTCCACATAATAACCATCCTAAAGAGAACCGGCCTCCTGACTTAGATCCTTCAGTGATTTATGCCACTCATCGGGTCAAGATCTTGACTCTTATGTGGAAACATCATTAAAAGTCATCCAAGAAACATCCTAAAAATTAACAGGGCATACCATAGTCAATGAGAATATCTACTGAGATTACTCAAGAAGTACATAAATACCATATCCCATTACTATATAATGTATGTACCAATGTTTTCCATGCAACTAGTGCCTATATATACTGATTCAAGAAGATAGTCCTCAATGTCCTATTTAATGAAGGTTCCGGACGCAGCGGAAGTGCATGAGTGGATGTGCCCACTTGGATTTTTGTCATTAGCAATGATCAATCCGTGATCAATATGACGATAAACGACAGTCTCCACGGATCGAATCATAGAAATGGACAAAAGAAATAGAAATTCCCAGAACCAGAAAGTAGGATCATTACAGGTTGATTATAATTAATTAAATTAATTGAAAAGAAATACCTATTGCAGTGTTCTTTCTTCATTGATGTTTTTGATCCCATTCCAAAGTGATTAGTCATTGCGCGGCAGATACCAAGTGTAGACTTCCTCTAGCGGTGATCCACACGTGCACCTCCTATCTCTGGACATTGCCAAAGGAGTCTCTGGGTGCTAGCCTGGAGAAACCTTTACTTGCGTTGTCCACATTAGATCATCTTGATCCGATGGAAGGAGATCACTCTCAGGTTTAGGAGCGTTCTTGGAGGAAGATGTTATTTCAGCCTTGAAATAATTCTCCAGAGTTGTTGTGCACAACGATTCTCTTGTGTTTCGGAAAATAGTTGGGGGTGTGAGGATATTTATAATCAGGCTTGAGGTTGTAGAGTTATGACAGTAAATAAATGCATTACGCGTTTTATTTATTTCATTGACTCTTATTTAAATACCCCATTTTGAATAATTAATTCCTTGACACGCGCCCACGCTGATTATAATAAATATCATTAAAAAAATATTATATCATAAATATCCTGACTGGAAAAACTACACGGAATGTATTAATAAATACACGGCATGTACTTGTTTTTCATTGAAAACTATAAGAAATATATATTAAATGTACACGGTCTGTATATCTTGTTTTAATTTATTCATTTTCTTTCCATAAAGAGAACTATACGGCGTGTAATTATTAATACATGGCCTGTACTTGTATTCCATGAAAACTACATGGCGTGTAATCTTTAATACAAGGCATGTATATCTTGTTTTTCATTTCCTTATTCCTCCACTATTAAACGATTTAGGCTTCCTTGAATAACTATTAAACCACGTATGGGAATAATCTTTATTCTACTTGAGATACTTGAATACACTTAGTGTGTGACCCTCGAGGCCTCTTTCTCGTTGGCATTAGGCGAGCTTGCCTAAAGTCCAATATTACTGTCTATCAATGGGTCAAGGCACCCAAGAGAAAGAAGTTGAAGCCGCATTGACATGTCACCTCATATGAATTCTTACTGTATAATTTAATCCCCTTTTCTTGATATATCATCAAGTAGGTTTCATGCAAGTGTCACAAACCTATATTCTTGATTCGTCATTCTTTGAGTACCAGAAATAAACTCATCGTTCACACCATGGCCATGGAATTTAATGCGACAGTTCTATTTCAATCAATGGACCGAGATATCAACTTCCATAAATGGAAGGGAAAAATCCTTCCTCCACTTATCCATTAACAACATGTCACTCGTGACGCACCAAGCGTACCCTACTTCCCACCAAATTTCTGCGTGACGATTTTCATCAATAAATCTAAGTGCGCGAGTCATGACATGAGTTAATGATAATCTTCTAGTCTAGGGACCATTACTCATGCTCGTAGATAGCAATGTCTGATGACACCAAGACATGCAGAATTATTATTGGCGGGTCTGTTCTCATAATCTCCCATCTTGGAGATTACCAAGTGCGAACTCCATGAGAGAGAGTCTCATCTTCTTACGAGTACTCGCACATGATAGTCTATATACTATGTGTCCTATCATAGTATGTCATCCAACTGTAGAACTTTATTTAAGAATATTGTTATAGCATTTCAAGGTTCTTATCATAGCAGGGATCTACCATGACATTATCAATGCAACAAATATTCTAGGACATTATTATATTATATTCATGAAGAACAATGAACAATATATAATAAGTGAAAATTCATGTAATCAAAGTGCAAAACAGTTGGTTCTTAGGACACCAACCCTTAAAAACTCCGACTTGGACTAGAGCCAACTGCCTATGACTTTTAGTCCCCTAGACCTTACATGATGATCATGTTTCTGCTGAGTCAAGTCTTTAGTCAAGGGGTCCGCCATGTTGTCTTCCATGGAAATACTGCTCACTGCAACTTCACATCTCTGAGAAAAATCCCTCAAGAGATGATACTTATGAAGAATGTTCATTGTCCGCTGATGTGACCTTGTCTTTTTTTCAAGTGCCACCACTGCAGTATTATCACAATAGAGTGTGATAGGATCTTTACTTCTTGGTACTACATCAAGCTCTTGGACGAAGCTTTGCATCCATACTGCTTCTTTAGCTGCCTCAGAAGCTGTGATATACTCGGACTCTACTGTATAATCTGCCACCACACTTTTCTTTGAGCACTTCCAGCTCACTGCACCTCCATTCAAACTAAAGATATATCTAGTATGTGACTTCATGTCATCTTGATCAGTCTGGAAATTAGAATCTACATGTCCTCTGATGACTAGTTCCTTATCACCTCCATAAACCAGGAACATATCCTTAGTACGCCTCAGATACTTAAGGATAGTCTTGACTACCATCCAATGGCGGTCTGCTGGATCATCTTGATATCTGCCTACCGCACTTAATGCGTAAGAAACATCTAGACTCGTACATAGAATAGCGTACATGACTGACCCAATCGATTATGCATACGAGATCCTTTCTATTCTCTTTATTTCCCCATGTGTCTGAGGACACATTTTCTTCGAAAGATGAATGCCATGTGAGACTGGAAACAATCCCCTCTTGGACTATTCCATACTGAATCTCTTCAGTATCTTGTCAATGTATGTACTTTGAATCAGGCCCAGCATTCTCTTGGATCTATCACGATGGATCTTGATCCCAATAATATGTGCTGGATCACCCAAGTATTTCATGGAGAAGCATTTATGCAACCATGACTTAACTGACTGTAAGACAGGTACTTCATTTCCAATTAGTAATATGTCATCAACATATACTATTAGGAAAATGATTTCACTTCCACTAATCCTCTTGTAGACAAAAGGCTCACATTCATTATTAACAATGCCAAATTTCGTTACAGCTTCATCAAAACGAATGTTCCATGACCTTGATGCTTTCTTTAATCCATAAATGGATTTTTGAAAGTTGCATACCTTGTTGGCATCCTTTGGAGTCACAAACAATTCAGGTTGTGTCATGTAGACATCTTCCTGGAGGTTCCTGTTAAGGAATGCTATTTTGACATCTATTTTACAAATTTCAAAGTCATGGTAAGTGGCAATGGCCAATAGGATTCTGATGGAATTTAGCATCGCAACTGGTTAAAAAGTTTCATCATAGTCAATTCCTTGACGCTGTCTAAAACCTTTTGCAACCAATCGTGCCTTATAGGTGCTGACTTGACCCTCTATGTCCATTTTCTTCTTGAATAACCATTTATTACCAATAGGCTTTACATCAACTGGAGGATCTACCAAAATCCAGACTTGGTTTTGGTACATGGAATCCATTTCAGAATTCATGGATTCTTTCCACTTGGAAATGTCTGCGCCTTAAACTTCTTCCTTGTAGGTAAAAGGATCATCATTTTCAACAAATAATGAGTCACCATCCTCAGTGACAAGAAAACCATATCGTTCTAGTTCTCTCACCTCTCTTGTTCTCCTATGCAATTCTTGTGTCTCTGGAACAGATTGTTCTTCCATAGTGATTTGTGGAATCTGTTCTTGTACCAACGCTTGCGTATCTTGAGCCTTGACTTCATCGAAGTCTATCTCTCTCCCACTATCTCTTTTGGATATGTGATCCCTCTCAAGGAATATGGCATGTCTTTCCACTGTAACCTTTTTGTCTGAGGGGTTGTATAGGTAATATCCCCTTGTTTCCTTGGGATATCCTATAAAGATACAATTTGTGCCTCAGGGTGCAATTTTGTTACCTGAAGAGGTCTGGACAAATGTTTCACTACCCCACACATGTAAATTTGATAATATGGCTTTGAGTCCACTCCATAACTTGTATGGAATACCATTTATCGATTTAGATGGTACTTGTTTTAGTATGTGCACTCCTGTTTGTAATGCATATCCCCAAAAGGATAATGGAAAACTTGCATGACTCATCATTGATCTCACCATGTCCAACAGGGTGCGGTTCCTCCTTTCACTTACACCATTCCACTACAGTGTGTAAGGAGGAGTGAGTTGAGATAGAATCCCAAACTCCTGTAAGAAATCAATGAAGTCCTGATTAAGATATTCTCCTCCTCTGTCTGAGCGGAGTTTCTTAATCTTCTTACAAAGATGGTTCTCAACTTCATTCTTGTATTGTTTGAACCGATCAAAATAATCTGACTTATACCTCATTAAGTAGATATATCCATATCTACTAAAATCATTAGTAAAAGTTATTAAGTATGAGAACCCACCCCTTTCTTCAACTGGAAATGGTCCACACACATCTGTGTGAAATAATTCTAGAATCTCTTTAGCTCTTTCACCTTTCCCACTAAATGGGGATTCGGTCATTTTGCCTTGTAGACAGGCATGACATACACCAAGTGGTTTTAGTTCGAAAGAATATAAATACCCATCTTGATGTAATTTTGTCAAACGTTTCTCATTGACATGACCTAGTCGGTGATGCCAAACTTGGGTGTGGTATGAGTCATGTGAATTAACATTGTTATCGATTTCCATTACTTGGTTTGTGTATTCTAACACATAAAGGTTGTTATAAAAATGTTCCCTACCAAAACAAATGCTATCTTTATAAAAATAGAAACATCCACTTCCAAAATTGAAGATGAATCCATAAGTATCTAATCTGGATACTGAAATAATGTTTTTGGTTATAGAGGGTACATAATAACATCCTTTAAAAAACAAGACCAACCCCATATGCAATGTGAGGTGGTAGTCCCCGACAGCTACAACAGAAAGTCTGGCTCCATTGGCTGCTCGTAGATCTACCTCCCCTCAATCAATCTTCCTGAATCTACATGGTTCTTGTATTTGTATACAGATGTGGGAACCAAAATCATTATCTAATACCCAATTAGTAGAAACAGATAGATTGCATTCGATGACAAACACACCTGAAGCTTCCCCTTCCTTCCTTGGCTAGGTGCAGTTTTTCTTCCAGTGGCCCTTCTTGCCACATGCGAAACAAACAGCATCATGTTCCTTTACCTCCCCTTTGATCTTCCTTTTCTTGTAAGGCCTTGTAGAAGCTTTGGGCTTAAAGCTCTTCACCTTCCCTTTCCTTTTATTCACCATGAGGAAATAAGGCTTCTCACGCTTCATGTCATTTTCCACTTAGCGAATAAGTATAAGAAGATTAGACAGAGACTTTTCAATATTGTTCATGTTGAAGTTCACAACAAATATTGAGAAGCTTTGGGGGAGTGATGTGAGAATGAGATTGGTACCCAATTTTTCAGGGATTTTAAACCCTAGAACCTCCAAGCGCTCAATGTAGCCAATGAGCTTGACTACATGAGGCCCATCTGGTGCACCCTCTCCAAGCATTCTCTGAAATAGAGCATTGGAGATCTCAAACCTTTCCTATCTTGCTCTCTCCAGGTATAGACCATGGAGGTGCTCGAGCATGCAATAGGAATCCATGTCTTCATGAGACTTCATGAGCTCACTAGACATAGATGAAATCATCAAACATTGAACATCGAGAGCATCATTCAAATTTTGATCATAGAACAGGAAATGTTCATCACTCGCCCCTGGGGTAGGAGAATCAGGAAGCGAGGACTCCAGCACAGAAAACATTCGTTCATGGCGTAGGATTACCCAAAGGCACCTAAACCATTCCTGAAAGTTACTGCCGGTGAGGATATTGTCTTTATCCAGAATTGATCGTAGAGAAAAGGTGGTTGACGAGTTTGTCATATCAATTCTACAAATTAAAAGAGCCTATTTATTAGTACTTTCTTGATTACATTTTATGAGAAATAATAAATGAATTAATTAATTCTTCTACTATTTTGTCAAGTCCAAATGGCCCTCACCATTGATCTCGGAATTTCCAGTTTCTTTGAAATTCTAGTGGCAAGGACCCATATTCCTCTTCGCATAACCCCAACAAGGGTTGGTCAAGCTATTTGAAGGTATTTAGGTTGGCAGGTCATTGACAACTGTGAGCTTACAGTTCCTTGATCTGTTGAGTGGACTCCCCCATCCTAAAATCCTAACATGGATTTCCTCAAATATTGCCACCAATATTACATCAAGTCTAGAAAGGGATACTCCTCTTGATGTAATATGGTTAAGTCAAACCGAAACCTTTTATAAGGGCTTCCTTTATAAAACTAAGTGTCCCAACAAGGGTTGGTCAAACACATAGTTTTATTGAGTCTTTCCCTTAATCAGGTAACGAAAGGCTAAGTCAGAAATAATATGGTATTGAGGGATTTTAATCCTTTATAAGTAGTTTTTCATTATCACTTTCTTGTTAATATTAAGTGATTCTTGATTAAGTGGTTAACCGTGTTCTGATAATGTTTATGCATAGTCCAGTTTTTACTTTATTCCATCTTTGCATGCTTGTTCATTTTATTAACTATGTGATCCCGACAACACATACATAATAAATAAACCATGCAATTTAGATAGTAATAAAATAAGATGGCATGATCATGAGTTTCTATTGGTTATCTTATCTAGCGGTTTTGATAAGCTTACCCTCACCTAGGGAAAACACCTTGAACCTGATGGTTCATGTTTTGCAGCTCCCACCTATCCACCTTTGAATCTTCTTGCGTCAGTTTCACCTCGGCTTTGGGATTTGAACCTTCTCCAATGGCTTGGGAGATCCTACATTACATGGGTTTACATTAATGAAACCATGGGCACACATGCCCTACATTTTATAGGAAGAACGCTCGCAGGCTAACAAATTTAAATTAAATAAATTTAAATGAAACCATACATATACAAAGTGTCTTTTGTCTAGATCATGATCATCCATAGCATTCAACGACATTTACGCAAATTTAGAATTCAAATTCTTTTATTCGTTCTTTCATTTAAGATAAGTTGCGCTCGAATTCAATTAATAATGATCTTATAATTAATCAATTCTTTATATTAAATTCATTTCTGAATTTCCTATGAGATTCTTCTCATCCATATTTCTTATATGGGTCTTTGTGCATTGGAGTAAACTTGGTGAAATTCCATTTCTGGAAAGTACACGACGTGTAGTTTATAATTACACGGCGTGTATTTATTTTCACTCTTTATCCAAAGTAGACGTCGGGGGCTTTGCCGTGTTTTTCTGTACATTGGAAATTTTTTAGTACACAGCATGTTGATAAATCATACATGGTGTGTACATCCTTGTTACGCAGTAACCAGCCTGGCGATCCAGTGTACGCGGTACGCGGCTTATCCTTGTACATGGTTTCACCTGGGCCGGAATGGACTACACGACGTGTTGCTCCAACATACATGCCAGGTATTTCGATTTCCACGCACCGATCAGTTATGGTCAACACAGCGTGATTAATACTTAGGCATATTCAATTCACACGGAATGGTTTGGCGGACCAGTGCCTGTTCGTTGAACCTAAGTACACGACGTGTAGTTTTAATTACACACCGTGTAATCCCATGTTGTACAGACAGAAAGAGAGACTCCTCCGGATGAGTTACTCGTTTTTATTTTAATCAAAATTAAAATTAAAAGGTGATTTATGTGATTTAAATCGAGAAATGAAGGAGTAAGAATAGATCTCGTTTATTCTGATTTATAGAACGATTTATTTCTAATTGAATGAAATATAAATGCGTAAATTATCAACGAAAATTAAATAACTATAATCAACTTTGTAACCTCGCTCTGATACCATTTGAAAGTTTGGGGTGCAACGGAAGCATGTGGGTGGATGTGCTCACTTGGATTTTTATCATTAGCAATGATCAATCCGGGAACAATACGATGATAAACGCCAGTCTCCACGGATCGAATCACAGAAATAGACAAAAAAAATAGAAAGTCCTGGAACCACAATGTAGGATCATTACTGGATGATTATAATTAATTTAATTAATTGAAAAGAAATACCTTTATGGTGTTATTTCTTCATTGATGTTTTTGATCACGTTCCGATGTGATTCGTCAGTGCGTCACAGAATCCAAGTGTAGAATTTCTCTAGTGGTGATCCACACGTGCACCTCGTATCTCTGGACGTCACCAAAGGAGTCTCTGGGTGCTAGCATAGAGAAACCTTTGATTGCGTTGTCTGCCTTAGATCGTCTTGATCCGATGGAAAAAGATCTCTCTCGATCTTGAGAGAGTTCTTGGAGGAAGAGGTTTTTTTGGCTTTGAATGAATTCTCCAGAGTTGTTGTGCACAACAATTCTCTTGTGTGTTGGAAAAGAGTTGGGTTTGTGGGGATATTTATAATCTGGCTTGAGGTTGTAGAGTTATGACATTAAATAAATGCGTTATGCGTTTTATTTATTTCATTGAATCTTATTTAAAAACCCCATGTCGAATAATTAATTCCTTGACATGCGCCCACACTGATTATAATTAATATCATTTAAAACAATATTATTTCCTAAAAATCCCGACTGGAAAAACTACACAGCGTGTATTAATAAATACACAGCATGTACTTGTTTTTCATTGAAAACTTCATGGCGTGTACATTCAATGTACATAGTGTTTATATATTGTTTTCATTTATTAATTTTCTTTTCCATAAAGAAAACTATTCGGCATGTAATTATTAATACACGGTGTGTACTCGTTTTCCATGAAAAACTACACGGCGTGTAATCATTAATACATAGCGTGTATATCTTGTTTTTCATTTCCTTCTTCCTACATCATTAAAACGATTTAGGATTCCTTGAATAATTATTAAACCACATACGGGAATAATCTTTAATCTACTTGATATACTTGAATACACTTAGTGTGTGACCCTCTAGGCCTCTTTCTCGTTGGCATTAGGCGAGCTTGCATAAAGTCCAAGATTACTGTCTAGCAACGGGTCAAGGCACCCAAGAGAAAGAAGTTGACGCCGCATTGACGTGCCACCTCATACGAATGATTACTATTTAATTTAATACCTTTGTCTCGTTATCTCAGCAAGTAGGTTTCATGGCAGTGTCATAAACCTATATTCTTGATCTGTCGTTCTTGGACTACATGAAATAAACTCATCATTCACACCATGGCTATGGAATTTAATGCGACAGTTCTATTTCAATCAAAGGGCTGATATATCAACTTCCATAAATGCAAGGTACAAATCCATCCTCGACTTATCCATTAACAACATGTCACTCGTGACACACCCAACGTACCCTACTTCTCGCCAACTGTCTGCATGACGGTTTTTGTCAGTAAATATAAGTGCGCGAGTCCTGACATGAGTTAATGATAATCTTCTAGTCTAAGGACCATTAGACACGCTCATAGATAGCAATGTACGATGACACCAAGACATGAAGAATTTCTATTTGTGGGTCTATTCTCATAATCTACCATCTTGGAGATTACCAGGTGCGAACTCTATGAGAGAGAGCCTCGTCATCTTACGAGTACTCGCACATGATGGTCTGTATACTATGTGTCCTATCATAGTATGTCATCAAACCATAGAAATTTATTTAAGAATATTGTTATAGCATTTCTAGGATCTCATCATAGCAGGGATCTTCCATGACCTTATCAATGCAACAAATATTCCATGACATTATTATATTATAGTCATGCAGAACAATGAAAAATATATAATAAGTGAACATTCATGTAATCAAAGTACAAAACAGTTGGTTCTCTAGAAACCAACCCTTATATTTAATGCATACATTAGCTACCACACTAAAACTGGAGTCTCTAACTTGAAATACGAACCTAAAACTTTTTAACACTATTTCTTTAGTGACCAAACCAAACCACACATCTAGAAAAAACACTAAAGTATAGTCTTAAGAAGTAAATCTTATAATACCACTATATCATGACCCAACCAACTGAGGCCCATCTAGATGATGGAAGGCAATGCCAAAACTACACTAATACCGCCTCTAATAGGCTATGGGCTGGTGACCAATGCTGAGTGAGAGTATCACACACATGGGAGTAATTATCCTATTGTACCTCTACAAAGACACACATATTTCCAAGACCATTCAATGTTGAAATTTAATCAAACCGATAATAATTCATGCGTAAATCTATAATCACACAATCATTATAAAACATAAAGCAATTGAAATCATAAAAAGGTCCAAATACAAGACCACCGAAAAATCTAAAAATACCATTAGACATTATAAAAAAGATGAGAATGCTATCAAATAAAACACTATTATACACCTCGATCAATCTATCTCAAACTAATCCCCTCTGGCTTCTAGTCCTCCGAGAACACTGTAAAAAAACTTTTCATCTACATAATTCATGATGTATGGTGGTAGAGCCCATTCAAAGGTGAGTATTACAATACCCAAAATGACACTTAGCAATCTAGAAACATATAGTTTCATGAGTAGTCAAACAAGTAAACAAAGTTATGTCAAACAAGATATGAGAAAAAAATATAATAAAGGATACCCCAAATATACTCAAAAAATATTTTGAGTCCCAAAAATCTCAACCAATGTTATACATATATACACTTGTGGTTTGATCATTACACTCTTTTGGGAGGAACCACGCCCCATGATAAACAACCATAGATGAAACTCATACTGAAGGTCATGCTCATCATGTCTATCTAAGAAGGATCATGACTAAAATTGGGAGGGTTCAACTATGATACATACTCCACTATAATAACACCCCATCGAAAAGATCATAACATGATACATTGATAGTGGGTCTACACCCAAGGGTCACTGGGAGGAAACCTAACCTTACATGATATATTATTCGTGATATTGGGGATCAAAGCTCTTGGAAGTTTTTTTTATTCCAATTCTACAAACCCAACCTTGGGATAAATGAAGGAAATGAGGATAGCTCGGAACCTCTTAGAGGGATGCATGCTACAAGGGGCTGAGTTGTGTGATTTATGTTGGTCAGGGCCATATTTTTCAATATCCACCATAATAATAGACTAAGATGACTCAATCTAGAATAGGTGGAATCAAGCACACTAAACGGATCCTAAAGAAGCTCTAAATGGGTCACCTTCCTCTAAATATGATTGAATAATCCATATATCCTTCATAGATTTGGACCAAGGGAATATAATGAATCAATATTGTTCCATAGAATCTCAAACATGATTACAATGATGTAAAAATGAGAAGAAATAGGACTCCAACCTATCCTCAAATGTTTACATGGAATGTCCCTAGGATTATACATCACTTCTCAAAAACCCTAGAACTACCTATTTTCACGTTCTCACATGACATGCATTTTTTTTAAAACACACGACATGTTCCTTGAGGCATATAGTGTGTATTTTTCACCATCGTACATGGATTGTCATCTTGCCATGCCCATGTACATCGGGCTATCCTAATGTACTTGGTCATGTCTGAGTACATGGATTTTCCCGTATACTCTAGCAAGACATTATATATCCTTATTACATAGTGTGTGGGGAAACATAAGAACATTGGAATGTACCCCCTATGTGAATTGAGCCACCTTCCATATATTATATGGGATGTGACATGGCATGTATGAAAAGTAGTAGTATAAGTACCCCTAGGTTTGTATCCCCTATATACCTCTTGGTGGTTAGCTAAGGGTCACACGATATGTGACATGTGTCACACAATATGTAATAGTTATCACCACATTGAAACCCTAGAGTCACAAATAGGGGATTACATGGAATATTTTTATAGGAATACATAGCATGTAGTCGATGTTTTTACACAACCCACTGAAGACTTCAACTGTATTTAGATTTTTATGTGAATGTTACCAATTTCATTGGAAATCACACCTTAAATCATGGATCTAAGATTGATCAAACCATCTCTACATCATTCTCCAGATTCTATCCAAATTAGTTTCTTGGGAAACAACCATCGACCCACCTCTTTGGTAAAACATGCCAAAACTAAAATCACAAAACTTGATCCATTCATGGATCTAAATCCGTCATAGTATACCACAACCATAACAAAAAATAACCACCCCAAACTTGTGGTATGAATCTATTATTCCAAATACCAAATGTGAAACAATATTTCACCTGATATTCATCAAATAATAGGCCAAAATAAAATGGAAAGTATGAATGCATGTAGAATACGCAGTGTGAACACCTGAAAAAATAATAATTGACCTCAAAAAATGTTGGTGTTGGCCTTGATTCATTTTCATAGGGTGAAAAACAAATAAAAAGAGATAATCTAAAAAATATCAATTCCTATTCTAAGGGGAGATAATGTAAACACTAGAATCAAATGATCGATGCATGAATTAATTGGATTGGTGATTAAATTCATGTTATACCTGGGTAATGAATAATAGGGTAAAATTCACCCAAAAAATCTCTGCCACAATATGTATCCATAGATAATTAAAAATAAACAAACATCATTGTTATTGATGAGATCCACAAGCTAAATTGTATTTGGAAATTCCTATATTACTATTTTCATCAATCCCTGACCCTGATTCCCACCAGAATTTCTATATGATCTCCAATTAATTCTAAATTTTTTATTATAACTTTAAAAATTTGTTATAATAGCATATTTATAGTGTTAAAGTAGTTTTTTATGTCAACATAATAAGTAAATAAATATATTTATTTATTTTATTATTTGTTACCATGGAGGAT